>OY728129.1:340175919-341425919 GCA_963277665.1 Viscum album
CAACTGATCGAACAAATCATCAATGTGTAGAAGTGGATATCGGTTCATTATCGTAACTTAATTAAGATTATGATAATCCACACACAATCGCTGAGTTTCATCTTCCATTTTAACAAACAAAACTGGTGTTTTCCATGGAGACATACTAGCCCGGATAAACCCTTTGTTTTCTAACTCTTCCAACTATACTTTCAATTCCCTCAATTATGCTGGTGCCATTCAGTAAGATAGAATTGACATAGGACTAGTCCTCGAAAGGAGACCAATCGTAAACTCTACTTCCCTCATGGATGGAAACCTTGATAATTATTTGGGAAAGACATATAGAAACTAATAAACAACCATTGGAAAAATTATATATTGAACTATGTCCATGGATTCTAATGAAAATGTCACTAATTGATAAGAGATTGTTCTAACAACTGGTGAAAACAAGATTGTTTCACCCTTCTTTTCATTCTTCTCTCCACTGAATAGATGTTTGATGCCATAATCTGTTGTGAAACTAATCATTTGTTCATAACATCTGATGCAGGACTTAAACATTTCCAACCAATCCATTCCAAGTTTTATATTATAATCATCCATCTCAAGCACTGAGAAATCCCACATCAACTCAACCCCATCAACAACTATACAAAATGCTCTATAGAGGAAGGTTCAACACTCTCTTTGACCTAGAGAAGTTTGGAGTTTTAAAATAGGAGCCATTTCCACAGTTAAACCCAGCAAACAAATAGAATAAGAAGCAATAAAATAATGTGAATCACCTATATCAAACAGTGCTTTCATAAAAGTAGAATTTAAAATAATTGTACCTCTCACCGTGGATGGTCTCGAATGATCATCTACCATAACCTACTCAGATCCAAAAAACTAATTTTCTGTCACTCTATGCTTTTTATTGCCCTGTTAAAGAGGTGTGGTGTTTCTTGAATCACCATGACTAACTTTTCTCTGCTGATGAGGGGTATGATGTTACCTCATCCCATCAAGGCATAGGACACTTGAAACCCCTGAGGAGTGTCACGAACACCCAAACTTAGATCATTAAGAAAATAATGCTGAAGATTCCCCATATACTTATATTTATGACATGATCAAGGTTGTGTCATACAATCCCACTTGATGTGGCCTGTAGAGCCACACTGAAAACATCATGTCTTACTCTGAGGCTTTCGAGGAAGATTCACCAATCCCACCATCAAATTCTGAGCTATACTCCCACCATGGAAATAAGTTTCCCTCTTTTTCTTAAACCCATCGATAGAGTTCCCACTATTCCCCATGGGTACCAACATGCTTCCCTTGCCTATATCCCTAAAGATATCTCATTCAGATATTTTTTATCTATTCACCATTTCTGTGTAATCACGTATACAAAATGCTTATATTTTATAATGAATTTCCTACCTCAACCCAACTTCAAAAATACATTCCTTCAATGATGTACCACCCACCACCTTGGGTGAAAACTGCACTAATTTCATAAACTTAGCCACATATTCTGTTAATGATAGGTTCTCTTACTTTAAATGAAAGAAATCTATTGCATGCTAAATTATGAACGTATGAGGGTAGATTTTTTCATTAAAAAATTCCTCAAAACCCTCCCATGTCATACCTTGATCCATTCCATTTTGGACCACAAACTCCCACCACTAAAGGGAAAGATCTTCTAACATGTAATTTTCTAGATTCACTTTCAACTCCACCGATGTTCCCAAGAATTCAGAGATCCTATTCATTCTGTTCAACCACACTTCTTCCCATTCTAGCTCCAAATAACCCCTAAAGATGGGTGGATTTTTCTTTTGGAATAGAACCACATGATCCACATGCTTTGTCTCATCTAATTTATTCCCACTTTCCATCACTTGTAAAGCTTGTACTATACTCTTCATTAACTGTTAGTTCACCCGGGGCTCAGGTGCAACCAAATTTATCGTATCCTCCTCTGATTGGTCTCTATAACACCTACTCAGTTCCATTTCTATCAATAGAAAAACAACCATAATTCTCAATCCCTTAGTAAGAAAATGATTACAATTTAAATTCAATTTCATTACAACTATCACAACTAGGCTTTCCACAAGTTCACATTTCTCATGTTGCACCATTTTTGAAAAATCCACCATGTTTTGAAAATTGACCCATTTTTAAACACCACACTATACACATTTTAAATTCGCACATTTGAAAATAATTTCTAAATTTTTCATAAATCCATATATCCCTAACACAATATAAATCATTATTCCAATGAAATATTAATCCTAGTGGGAATTCATTTCTACCATGTATTCCATGCTCATCTCATTTGTTATACCCACAAAAATGATATTTCTAATGCCTATATATTTCTCCAAAACACTTTTGTACCCAAATCCCTAGTAACTTGAAGTTCAGCATAAAAGGGTTAGTTATGTCCTTTTATGCTATTCATTTCAAGTTCTAAAAATCCTAAACCTTGCTACCATCCCAACTTAGGGAATATACCAATAATTAATGCCAACACTCAGACCGAAAATAAACTCCAAGGAACCAAACAAACTTGTATGTATAGGAACGAATAAACTAATACCACTTGTAACACCTTTCCCCTTCCTCATTGGCTTGAGAAGGCGGTGAGATGATACGTGTCCTTACGCGACGTTACCAAGGTGCCAAAGGCTGTCAATTAATGTAGAGTTTTTCAAGAACAAGTAGGGAATGATTTCCCTTAAAATAAAAGCAACTAACTAAAAGATTCATAACAAACCAAACTATATGATTCATGCCAACCAGGTTTAAAACTCAAAAAAAACCCAAAAGACCAATACAACCAAGCCACAATAATCCATAATTAGAGTACTAAGTGAAAGACTACAAAATCAAAACCCCAAAATCTATGACATAACTCTGTAGCTCCAAATCAAGCTTTGTGCTCCAATAACCACAAAACTATCCAATCATCATGATGAACTGATAGCAAAATGAGATGCTTTACCCTTACCTGTGTCTTAGAAAACAACATCTACAAAATCACACAACTTCCAAAGAATGTGGTGAGTACAAATACTCCATAGGTTTTACCCAAATTAATTTTCCACACATTCCACTCAGATAAAACTGGTAGAACAATTATGTAAAACAGTTTATATAAATCAAAAAATAGTTCAACCATTTCCAACAAGCAAAACACACCCTTAAAAATATATATTCCACCCAACTAAACACAATACAAAATAAATACAACAACCATTCCATAAACCATTTTTACCAATTAATATTAGCACACAAATTCCACCTTTCATAACAAAACCCAAAAAATCATAACCATAGAAGTTCACATGACCAAACCGGTAAACTATGACGGTGGAACCTCCTGTCCAAGCTGTCACACTAATTTCCCAATGTATTGGTACTTCCCAACCACGTATCTTTGATGATGGTCCTTCCATCCACTATCCATCCCCTCTTTTATAGTTTTACTCCTTGTCCACTCCACATCCATGTCAACATAATCAAATATTCCCAAGAAAATAAACAATAATATCCACCCATAAGGCCACAACAATATGAAAAAAAACATATTCTAACCAAACAATACCTTAAGCACATTAACCGTTAATCGAAAACACCCATAAAATCTTTTTCTATACAAAATGATATTTCAATAAAACAAAAAATTTATTGAAATTCATCTTTAATGAAACAATTTCCATAATTAAACCACAATTGATTTTAAAATCAACCTTTTAAAATCACTCAACAAAACCCACTTTTGCAACAATATCCCATTTTACCCAAAATCCCCAAATCATCACCAAATGGGTTTCCACCAATATTCGCACATCATATTCAAAATTAATTTCAATAAAAACAAATTAATTTCAAATAAGTCCCCAAGATCTAGCAAAGTGGATTCAATAGAGAATCCACCTAACTTAGGGTTTTAGTAAAATAGACCCACCGCACAACCGTACACAAATCCGGGTGATAAACTTCACTAATCTGCCCTAGATCCCCTTCTCTGTCATCAATATGACCAAATATAATCATTTTAGGAAACAAAAATGAAATAGGTGTAGATATAGAAAACCTAGAGGGAGAGAGAACTAGATCTAAAGAAAACAAAGAAAGATCCAAGATGGGAGGCTTTTCGGAGAGGAATCACCTTCACCACACCTTGAAAACCCTTAGAATCGATTATGGGATGAGTGGGAGAGCTCCAATAGCCCTTGAGAATCAATAATTCCAAGTGAGGTTCATATGGGAGAATAAATGGAGGGTTTAGTTTAAATCCCAAGTGATCTCGTAATTAAAAACACAATTTTTATTCCCATGCATGATTGGCTCACGTGGTTAGACAAATCATGTGTTAACTATGTGCCTGATACTACCTTAAAGGGTACTCTGCATGACCTCCTTGTATGGTTATAAAAATCATGTACAAATCATGAAAATACCCTATGTCTCATGTTGTATGGTTACCTAGATTTGTTGCATGGTTTCCCCTAACCGTGGTCAAATATTTATCCTTCAAAACGCCTAGAAAAGTCTCTTAAAACCCTTATAAACTCCCCCAAAAATTACCAAAACACTTTAAACAAATAAAAAGATACAAAAAAGGGTCACACACCTCAAACTGGGGGTGTTACACAAACCATTATAAGAAACTCATATATGAAGAGTCTTTAAAAATTCTTAGTGGTTCTAAAAAATTTAATAATACTAATACTATGATATAATAGAAATTTTTTAATACCATACATTGATATTTAGTCTTTGAAGAATATATAAATGTCATTAAAGTCTTGGATCATGTTTTTTGTAATTATAAAAACGATCACACTACTAATATTGATACCATTTTTTGATTGAATGAGATATGCAGGGATGTTAAAACTGTTAAGGAAAAGGATGAATCCATGAAATTTAATGTTTAGGAAATTTTTTAAAAGAAAATAAGGTCATGTGATGAGTATCTATGTCATGTTGTAACACTAATAGAATTTTTATAGAACTAAATAGTGAGATTTTATCCATGCCAAATTTATGTATTCTTCAAGATTCTTTCCCTAACCATTAGTGGCATTAAGTAGTTTCCAATATTTGAGGTTTGAAATTTTAATAATAAAGGGAATCTAAATAGGTGAGTTTTTTAGAAACATGATTAATGGTAACTGTGCAATATGTATTCATTAAATCCATTGGTTTTTTGCATGTTTTAGAATGGTTTCTATAGCCTTTTGGTTATTATAATATAATATCTTCTTTAAATTTTCATTGGATAGTATCTATCATAGAGTAAGTTCCCATATTCTCTAATAGTACATCATAACCATAAAAACTATTATGAACTTCTTAAAATGGAAATTTACCCCAATTACTTTTTCATTTTAACTCTAGTCACCTCTTAATCACTTGTTATCTTGAAACCCCCCCCCCCCATGATTCTCTTTAGGACTCTCCCATTGATTCTTTAGTTATTCTAGATTGATTTTGATGTATCTATTTAAGTTATATTAGGATTTACACTTTATTTTATCCTATTTTCCCTTGATCTATCCTCGATATATCATTCCCTTGATCCTTCCAAACCCATATGGACTATGATGGTTTGATATTGGGTTGTAGGTGGATAATTGATGATGATATTCTTCAATCTGCATTTGCAAGGATACGATCATTTCATTTCCCATCCATAAATTTGAAGGCCTCAACATTTCCTACAATGGAATAGTAGGTGTCTCTATCCAATGGATTCATTCCTAGTGACAACATTAATTTTTATGTGAAATGTTTTTTTCATAATAAGATGATTGGTTTTGTGTTTTTAAGGGTTAACTTGAAATCTGTGATTTTTTACTTTATTGTTGGTGGAGAATGAAAATTATTTAAAGGGGTTTTATTTTAGAACAATTTTTTAAACATTATGTTTTTAATTACATTCCATGAAAATAATTTGAAAATTTTGGGATTGTATTCTCTTTCACGTAATTGTAAACATTAAACTAGGGGAATACATTGGAATAATTGGTTATAAGAGACCTAAGATTCACAATATAGGATAGAGTTATTAGGATTTCCTAGAATATTAATCTCTATCTTATAACCCGTTAGATCATTGATTTTATAAATTACATTTATGATTATGCTTTACATGAACATTTTTATAATATACATGGATTTGTTGGTTTTTTCCCTTTATTTAAACATACATTTTTACGTCCTTGTTCTTAAGACATGGTATATAGATAAGTTTAAAAAGGAAGACCAAATGGGTGTTTTATAAAACTTTTTGTTCATATGTATCATTATAATATTGGATTTTCTTCAAATATTGAACAAATGGTTACATAGTGAAATACTTGTATAGATTCATTATGGCATCCTACTACAAATTTCATCACATCCTACACATACCATTGGATATATGTAGACTTCCTTGTATATGAATATAGTAAATGGAAGGGTGTCATGTATCTTGGAGTATCCTTCTAGTCATTTTTTTCTTCTAGTGGTTTGGGATGGTTGTAATTGAAGGTCACACAAATATAGAATCTTAGCTTGTGGTTTGTCATGAATTTTGGACATTTTTTGTAATATTATGTATCATTTTTTTATTTAATTATACTTTGTAATATTTTTGAGTTTATATTTTTTCCTTTAATACATGATACAATGGTTGGTAATGGTCCGGGTTTTATTTTTTCCTTTATTTCTAATTTTGATACCCAAGTTTTTTTGTTATCCCATGGTAATCGTGAACACACTTCGGGCTTTTTGGCAGACCAACTCGAGTGATATGGTAGGTCAACATGGGTTGGTTCATTATAAAACAAATATGATCTTTCACACCATGATACATATCATCATGTCATAATTTATCTAAATTATAGAAGTAAAATAGTGGGACGTCATGTTACATCAAGTGGTATCACAGTCAATAATTATTCCTTGGATAATTTTTCATAGGAATTTTTTCATAGAGAATACTTTCAATTTGATGGGAGTACCCCTATTTTATGGATATAATTTTTTGTTGTGTAAATACATAATAATATTTCATTCATGGTCTCTAGGGATTGATGTATATTTTCTATTAGTACATAGAATTAAATTAAGTGATTCTACCAAAAGGTCATTGA
Source organism: Viscum album (assembly GCA_963277665.1). NCBI lineage: Eukaryota > Viridiplantae > Streptophyta > Magnoliopsida > Santalales > Viscaceae > Viscum > Viscum album. The sequence continues at coordinate 340,183,056 of OY728129.1, forward strand.
TGTAAGTAAATAAAAAATTGTTGAAATATGAGTATAAGGATTAGAATTATTTTTAATGATTATTTTTTAATAATATATTCTTGATATTGATTTATTTTTCATCATTTATAATTATGTTGGACAATATTTTTAATATATATGAAGGTGAAAACTAAGTTAAAGTGACAATCATATAATTTATTCAAAATTGATTTGATGACCTGAATATGAGTTCAATAAAAAAATTAATTATTTCAAAAACAATTTAGTTGAGATTATTGAATCTATTTATTGAATTAGTTATGAAATTAATTATGATAATATAGTGAATAATATCATTTAGAAATTTCCACAAATTTACAATCCAAAATTTTCCACACTTGAACAAGTAAATCATCTGGAATTATCTCTTGATGATCTATATAGTAAATTTTCTATGAATTTAATTTTATTGAAACTATAAATTTATATATAACATTAGATTAAAGAAACTTAATTTAGGTTAGTGTATAATCAAGGGGTTTAAGATACTAAAGTTTAATAATTTTTAATCCATGATTTCTAATCACTTGTAGTGAGAAATAATAAGATTAGAAACATAATATTCGAGGGTAAGTTACCCATGACATACTATCACTATGAAATGATTAGACACATCATTTATAGTTTTTTAAAAGGTTTTAATGGATATAATTAATTTTAAATTCTCATAAAAGAACAAAAATAAGGTTCCTTTTATAAGTAAGATTATTTCTCAAATTACAAGTGGAATGAAATTTTATAAGAATTCTTCGTTAGTAAAGAGGAACAAGTTATTGAGGAATATATGTTATAAGAAATTAAAAATGAGTTTATATTAGAAATATAATATGTTATGGTAGATTTAGAGGAGAAATATAAAGCTGAAGTAGAATAAAGTGACTAACCAAATGGATTTATTTATCTCAAGGTGGAATTGGAATGAGCTCTTATAGAACAAGATCTATAAATAAATAAAAATAAAAATATTACTGGATTTTTTATGGAATAATCATGTTATGTTAATGATATTAAATAAAAATTGTAAGATATAGAGAAATTTTTTGTAATAATATGAAAATAAATAAGAAAAACATAAAGAATAAGTGAACTATTGGTTAAAGATTCAGGAGAAGAAAAATATCATTGGTGATCTGAATATGTTCATGGAGTAGAAGATGAAGAGGATAAAAATAGTCAAATATAAAGTTGTATCTTTAAGAAATAATACTAAACCATTAAAAAATAATATTTTCAAACATGGATCTATATTCCAGGAGGCTTTTGTATGTATTATTGAATGAAATATAAGAAAAAAGTCACAGAAACTATTATGGAAGTGTTTAATGCTAAAATGCCCACCTATATTGGAATAATTTGTATGGAATATGATGTTGTAACATTTAATGAATAATACAAATTTTTGAATATAAAAGTAATATTGACGAAAATAGGATGTTCTCAACCTTCAAGTTTTTTCCTAAAATTAATGTTTATTCAAAATTAGGGGATATGTGGATAGATGGAAGAAACATGATATTACCTCTGATTAATTTTCAATCATCTAGTTATTTAGGTTGCGTGATATTTTAATATGGTTAGGAATAAAGTTATGTAAGTGGTGAACCAATTGGAATCTAGAAAAAAAAAATAAGAAACAAATATTTTATATTTGTCTATAAATTCATTCTATAAATATTTTTATGAATTTATTTAATTTATAGAATAAATATTTCTATTATAAGAAAATAATTGAATATTTTTTCAATAGAAGATAAATAAGATTGGAGGTAATAAATTTAAAAAAATTCTTTTGAAATATAGTTTTATCCATTAGAATAATAGGAATATGATCTGATTGCTTATCTAAAGAAAATGGCATGAGACTAAAATAAATCTCATGTCCTCTTATAATTTCATTAGAAGATAAAATTTTGAATATTAAAGAAATATATATTCATTTTTTTCATTGATTTTATGTTTATAAATAATAATAGCAAGTGTCTTATTGATATCGGGTGTTCATCTCACATGATGGGTAACATGAATGTACTCAAAAATGTTAAATGAAAAGCTTATGGAATTGTCAGTTTCAAAAATGATGGATCTCTAATGATTAATGGGAGTGGTAAGACTCATCCATCTATATAGAAATTGAAGTATATTGATTTCCTCTCTTGTTATATCCTTTATTACTATTTGATGAGTGTGATTCATTTGTGTGACTCCAGATTAGAAGTTATTTTCAACTGAAAAGGTATAAGTATAATAAAAAAGGATGAAAATTATCTTATGTAAAGATATGGAAGACATGGTAACTTTTATCAAGTGGTTAGAAAGAAGAATACATTTCTTCTTACTATAAATTATAATAATAGTTTGTAATAACAAAGTCTTTCTCAGTGTAATAAAGTGTACAGAAAATCTATAATGATACAAATTTGTTATTTTCATTCCTTCACTAAAGAGAAATATATGAAATCCTTGTGATTCAAGTTTAAGGGGAAATATCATGAGAAACCCTTCATGTCCAAATAAGAATAGAGCATCAGATTTCCTAAATCTATTTCACATCGATGTATAAGGTCAAATCAGTCAGGCTAGAACCAATGGTGATATGTACTTTATTCTTTTTTTTTTGATAACTACAGGGGAATGATATGTTCTATGTTTATGTGGACATAGAGATAAGTTTTTTTTCTACATCAAAAGATTTTGAAGAAGAATCAAAAATGAAATAGGAGGAATAATAAATATTTTTCAATTAGAAAATGGAACTAAATATATATTCATGGAAGTTGAAAATATTTTTAGAAATATATAATAAATCATAAAGTTTTTTGGATATGAATACTCAATACAATAGATTCCTATAAATTATGAACCATGTGATAAACAATACTGAAAAAATATTATTGATATATTTTTTAATTTCTTAACACTGTTAAAAAGAAGCTATAAAAGTGGTTGTGTACACTCAAAATCAAGAATTTTTTAGTCTAGGAGAAGTGAAGACTCCATATGAGATATGTCATTTAGGATATCCTAATTTAATCATCTTAGTGTATTCAGATCAAAATTATTTATTCTTAATAAAGATAGAAATACAAGACTATATATTGATTTAGTGTATTAAGGTATATTTTTAAGCTACTCATCAAATAAAAAATCTTATAAATGTTTTAAAAAAAGAGTCAACAAGGTAGTTGAAATCAGTGATGTAAATTTTGTTAAAAATGATGCTAAAGATATTTCTGGAACTTTTGTTCATGATGAAGTGAATAAATAATAATATTAATATAAATTTATGTATTTTATAGATTCTTATAGTTCCCCAATGTAAAGACCTGGAATTCCTGTGAAAAGTTTTTTTAAATACATAGAAATTTTATGAGTCCACAAATTTTTTATGGTGCTTGATTCTAAGGCCCAGTGTGCCCGAGATCAATTTATGAAGTTTTTTTTTGGATACGTTCAGTAAATGTACGAGCGGGTTTTTATAACTTTTGAACGAGTGCTCGGAATTGAAATCTGAGGACACCGATGAACTCGCAGCACCGGTTTTTTATTAAGAAGACTTTCACCTCGATGGAAGATGATTGGGTATGAGAGTTGTTTTTTGGGTTTCACATGGATTAATAAAATAAAATAAGTGACAACTTATTTTATTTTTGTTGAACCCATGCCATGTGGTAAAGTTGGTTAAAAGCTCCACTTGGGAGTTGGTGGTGGGACCGCCACACCCTAACCTCCCATGGGAGGATAATTAAGGTCGGGACCACCCGAGCAGCATAACCTCCTACGAGAGGTTAAGACGCGGGGTCCACACGGGGCTTAACCAGCCATTTAATGGTAGGTGAGGAAACCTCTCAACTCTCCCTCATTAACGAGGGATATCCTCTTGGTCTCTAACTCCCCTCTTAATAGAGGAGGATAAAACCTCCCAAAAATCCCCAATTAATTGAACGAAACCCCCCTTGACCCTCTTCATGTTTAATTAGGTGGGAACCACCTGGGCCTCTGACCCCCTCGAAACTCCCCAAATTTAATATGCCAACCTCTCGTGCAATTAATTTGGTGGAGCCTCTCCTTTCTTTTTGAATTTTGAATAATTGTTCCAACATCATGAACTTAATTAAGTGGGGCCCACATAATTAATTCATGCCAACAGGCATGATATATTAAAATCTATTATTTTGGCATGTTTATTCTCTCTTTAGTGGAGAGATTGGGAGAATAGAATCATCCAATAAAGAACTCAAAGACACCGGCGACGACGCTTCTTCCTCGTCTTCTTCCTAGGAACCCCCTTTCCGACATCGGATCTCTTCAACGACCCTTCTTCCTTCCTCTTCATCGTCAATGGACTGACACACGAGCTCGGAAGTGGAAGCGTACGGTGAACGAAGACAACATCATTTTCCCCCGTGACGAACGAACGCCCGACAATTAAAAAGGTAGGGGTGTGTTTTAAGTTGTTTAATGCTTTATCCTCTCACATTGAATCAAATTCATGAGTTTCTTGCTATCGTTCTAACATGGAGAGTTTGGGCCGAATGAACATGGCCCAACCCCTCTACAACCTTTATGGTTTCGGAACCTTGAGTAGATGGTGAAATAACGACGGCATGGCAATGAGGCGACGGCGACGAAGACAGTGAATAAAGGTCGTGCTACCTGCGGCCTCCGTGAACTGCACTGCCGGCCGAGCGGCACCCGACCAGCCTACCCACGCACTGCCCGGTGTGCGCCCTGGCCGAAACTGTGGCCTACCCGACCCGCCAGCACCCTGCTTGTGCGCCCCACGTGCTGCCAACATGCCCTGCACCCTGCCCGGTGCCCAGGCCGCCTGCCCGGCGCCCCCAGCACCCCCCAGCACCCAGGACGCCTACTCGGTGCCCCCCGGTGCAATGCTCGGCACCCCCATGCCCAGGCCGCCTTGCCCGTCACATCCCGGCGCCCTACCCGCGTGCCTCGGCGCCCTTTCCGCGCGCCACAGCGCCCTGCCTAGGGCCCCCACGCCCTTTCTTGCGCACCTACGGCCTACTGTTGGCCTCTCGGTCTGCACCGCCTAAGACGCGTCCCTCGCGGTGCCAGCCGAACCTACCACTGGCCTTCGGGCCGAGTCGCCCGTGTGGAGGCTTCGACCCAAATTGTCCACGCAGTCTGCTGGGCCTGATTCTTGAGGTCCATGACGAGGCAACGCTTCCATCATCCTTCAGGCGGCAGCAAAAAAGATGGTGGATCCGGATGCTTCAGGTCCACGATGAGGAAATGCTGCTCTGGGTAGACTTCGAGAGCCTGTTTTGGGTGGATTTTGTCCCATCCACCCTTCGAGCAGTGCAGATACAGGAGGTACTGCATCTACAGCAGGGTAGCATGACAATGGTGCAGTATTCAGCAAGGTTCACCGACCTCTCGCGCTACTCCAATGATATGGTACGGGATCCTTTCTTCAGGGCTTAGACCTTTGAGCAGGGACTCAAGTGAGAGATCAGAGCTTCATTTATCTCTCACAGCATCCCAACATAGATGGGGGTGTTGGAGCGAGCCCTTCTAGTGGAGAGTTTCCTTGCTGAGTAGTCACTAGCAGTGAGACCCACCACTAGTCGACATGCAGTGTAGTATTCTACAGTTGGCAGTAGACAGATGACGTAGAGGTCCAACAAGACTAGACCTATCGGTTGTCGACCGTGCGACTCAGGATCGTTAGTGAGGGGCACCCAGAGTGGAGACAAAACCAGACCTGTCAGGCAGTGTTACTCATGCGGCGGCCAGGGTCATATGGCTCATGACTGTCTGACCCACCGCACGGACGATTAGCAGTCAGTTGAGGGACCTCCCAGGAGAGGCAGAGGTTCGGTCGAGGTGGTCCTCAGGATGGAGTAGAATGTGGCAGAGGATCTAGTTGTACAGCTGGCATTGGATGATGTTACGAGGTGTTGCCACCACCACCATTATGAGGTCCACCCTGATCACAAGGAGTGGGTGGACAGGGCAGAGCACAGCTTTAGGTAGCTGAGGCCTACAATCACTATGCTCTGGAGTTGATTCGAGGTACGATCTGTGTCTACTCCACCTTAGTTGTAGTTATTATAGACATAGGTTCCAATCACTCTTTCATATCCACTACCCTCGTTCGGAGCTCGGAGATTCTTAAGGATCCATTAGTTCGATCCTTACGGCTAGAGACTCCTACGGGAGCTGATTCGATGATCACGCACTGGTTCTGGTAGTGCGAGCTTACTCTAGGAGGCGAGAGTTTCGGCTGGGATCTCCTAGTAGTGGTGTTGAGGCCTTATGACGTCATCTTGGGTATGGAATAGTTATCTATAGTTCATGCTCAGATCGACTGTATTAGGTGAAAAGTGTGGTGTGTCTGCACGGATGGGACCAGGTTTACCTTCACCAGTGAGAAGGGGGTCTTTGTAGCACAGGACGGACTTACTCGGAGGAGGGTATAGCCGATCACTCACTATTTGGCTTCCCTTACCCTCGGGGCAGTAGATGTGGAGAGTGTGACTTATCCTGTAGTAGTGGACCAGTACACGAATGTTTTCCCTGATGATGTTCCAGGACTACCTCCTCGTAGATAGGTGTACTTCTACGTTGACATTTACCCCAGGATGGCACTGATATCTACTCCAACATATCGGATGGCTCTTGCTGAGCTTCATGAGCTACGGGTACAGCTGGAGGACTTGCAGGAGAAGAGATTCATCTAGCCCAGTGTTTCCCCCTGGGCAGCCCCGATTCTGTTCGCCAAGAAGCGGATGAGAGCTTGAGGCTCTGTGTCGACTACCGTCACCTGAATCAGGTGACTGTGAAGAACAAGTACCCACTCCCGAGGATTGAAGACCTCTTTGATCATCTCAAGGGAGCACAATGGTTCTCGAAGATAGACCTCAGATCAGGCTATCACTAGCTCAGAGTTCGAGATGAGGATGTGCAGAAGATGGCCTTCAAGTGTCGATACGGCCACTATGAGTTATTGGTTATGCCCTTCGGCATAACCAATGATCCAGAAGTGTTCATGAGTCTCATTAATAGGATCTTCCAGACATACCTCGATAGCTTTGTCATAGTCTTCATCGACAAAATACTGATCTACTCGACTACTAAGGAGGAGCATGCCTATCATTTTCAGGTAGTACTGGACACACTCCGAGAGCACCAGCTTTATGGTAATCTCTCGAAGTGACAGTTTTGGATTCAAGAGGTTCACTTCTTGGGACACGTCATCTCGGAGGCTGGAGTTGCAGTGGATCCAGTGAATATTGAGGCAGTAATTTCTTGGGAGCCACCCAGGAGTGTGAAAGAGGTACCGAGTTTCTTGGGCATGGCTGGGTACTACCAGAGATTCGTTCCAGACTTCTCCAGAGTTGTAGCACCACTATCAGCATTGACAAAGAAGGGGAAACCCTTCGTGTGGTCAGAGAGGTGCCATCAGATCTTTCAGGAGCTGAGGCATATGTTGACTAGTGCCCCCATCTTGAGGCTTCCAGAGGAAGGCGTAGGGTACGTAGTCTATTGCGATGCATCAGGGACTAGACTCAGGTGTGTCCTGATGTAGGAGCGAGCTATGATTGTGTATGGTTATTGGCAGTTGAGACAACATGAGCAGAACTACGCTACCCATGACTTGGAGTTAGCAGTAGTGGTCTTTGCCTTGAAAATGTGGCGGCACTATCTTATGGGTGAATGTTTTACCATGTACTATGATCACAAGAGTCTCGGGATTATCTTCTATCAGAAGGACCTGAACCAGAGATAGTGGCGGTGGCTTGAGTTCCTCCAGGACTATGAATTCGAGATAGTTTATACTCCTAGGAAGGGGAATGTAGTGGCAGATGCGCTCAGTGGGAGATCAGGCATTCAGCTGCTAGGTGAGGTGATAGAGTAGATGGAAGCCTTACAATTATCCTTTATAGATAGGGATGGAGCAGCCTATCTACAGTCTCTTACAGTCACTCCCCCACTTCTTCAACGAGTCAAGGAGGCACAGCTTCGGGATGCTGACTGCGAGACGTGGCGTGCTCAGATATCCACAGGCCAGGCACCTGATGGATTTTATGAAGGTGGGGAGCATGTCATCCTCTTCAGAGGATGTACCATGATACCAGTTACACTTCAGGAGGAGGTGTTGAGGGAGTTCCACACTTCCCCTCTAGCGGTATATCCAGGAGTGGTGAAGATGTACCAGGGCCTTCAACGACAGCACTGGTGGCTAGTTATGAATAAGGTTATAGCAGAGTTTGTCTCTCGGTGCCTCACTTGTCCGCAAGTGAAGGTGGAGCACCAGGTACCAGCGGGCTTGGTACAGCCTTTTGAGGTCCTAGAGTGGAAGTGGGATGGAATATAAATGGACTTCATAACTGGTCTTCCACGTACATCCAGGAGTCACGACTTGATATGGGTGATCGTTGACCAACTCACCAAGTCGGCTCACTTTCTACCAATCAGAGAGCAGGGCTCGGTAGAGAGCTTGGGAAGCCTCTACGTGAAGGAGATTATGCATTTTCATGGAGTACCATCTTCTATTATCTCCTACCGTGACACACGGTTTACTTCCTGGCTATGGAAGGGGTTGTAGGAAGCTTTCAGGACATAGCTTCACTTGAGCACTGTCTTCCATCCTCAGACAGATGGGAAAACCGAGAGGACCATCCAGACCCTCGAGGACCATCCAGACCCTCGAGGACATGCTCCGTGCAAGATTCCTCGACTTTGGTCGCAACTGGGAGGACCACCTGCCAATGGTGGAGTTTGCCTACAACAACAGCTGTCACTCCACCATAGGGATGTCACCTTTTGAGGCCTTGTATGGATGACCTTGCAGATCGCCACTGTGCTGGACAGACCCAGGGGAGTCAGCACTAGTGGGACCAAAGATTGTTTGGGCTACCACATAGAAGGTGCAGATCATCCAAGAGTGGATGAAGACTACATAGAGCAGGCAGAAGTCATATGCCGACAGGCAATGGAGACCTCTGGAGTTCGAGGATGGCGACCACATCTTCTTGCAGGTCTCACCTCGATGAGGTCTACAAAGATTTGGCCGAGGTAGCAAGATGTCTCTGAGATTCATCGGACCTTTCCAGGTTCTCAGCAGAGTAGGCCAGGTGGCTTACCTCCTAGCTCTTCCACCTCATTTGCACTGGATGCACGACGTCTTCCACGTATCCCAGCTGAGGAGATACGTTCACGACCCTTCCCACATCATCGACCATGGGGAGCTGGACAACGATGGCGGGGCGACTTTCACGGAGGTTCTAGTAGAGATTGAGGATCGATAGGAGCATGTCCTTCATGGACGGTCAATTCCTCTGGTGCGCGTTTGCTGGCAGCACGGGAACCTCCAGGAGAGCACATGGGAGCGGGAGGCTCATATGCATGCTCAGTTCCCCCTTTTGTTCCCTTACTGTGAGTTGTAGCTTATGGGGACATAAATCCCAGAGGTGGGGAGAATGTAAAGACCCAGAATTCCCGTGGAAATTTTTTTTTAAAATACATGGTAATTTTACGAGTCCAAAAATTTTTTACAGTGCTTGATTCCGAGGCCCGGTGTGCCCAGGATCAATTTCTGAAGTTTTTTTCGGATATATTCAGTAAACGTACGAGTGGTTTTTTATAACTTTTGAATGGGTGTTTGGAATTGAAATCTGAGGGCACCGTTGAACTCGCAGAGCCGGTTTTCTCTTAAGAAGACTTTCACCTTGATGGCAGATGATCAGGTATGAGAGTTGGTTTTTGGGTTTCACGTGGATTAATAAAATAAAATAAGTGACAACTTATTTTATTTTTGTTGAACCCACGCCATGTGGTAAAGTTGGTTAAAAGATCCACTCTGGATTTGGTGGTGGGACCACCAAACCCTAACCTCCCATGGAAGGATAATTGGGGTGGGGACCACTCGAGCAGCATAACCTCCTATGAGAGGTTAATACTTGGGGTCCACACGGGGCTTAACCCCCCATTTATTGGGAGGGGATGAAACCTCTCAAATCTCCTTCATTAATGAAAGAGAGCCTCTGGGTCTCTAACTCCCCTCTTAATGGAGGAGGATAAAACCTCCCCAAAACCCCCAATTAATTGAAGGAAACCCCCCTTGACCCTCTTCATGTTTAATTAGGTGGGAACCACCTGGGCCTCTAACCCCCTCGAAACTCCCCAAATTTAATATGCCAACCTCTTGTGCAATTAATTTGGTGGAGCCTCTCCTTTATTTTTGAATTTAGAATAATTGTGCCAACGTCATGAACTTAATTAAGTGGGGTCCACATAATTAATTCATGCCAACGGGCATAATAGATTAAAATCTATTATTTTGGCATGTTTATTCTCTCTTTATTGGAGAGCTTGGGAGAATATAATCCTTCAACGAAGAACGCAAAGCTATAGGAGACGACGCTTCTTCCTCGGCTTCTTCCTCGGAACCCCCCTTCCGATGTGGGATCTCTTCAACGACCCTTCTTCCTCCTCTTCGTCATCAACGAACCGACACACGAGCTCGGAAGTGGAAGCGTATGGAGAACGATGAAAACATCATTTTCCCCCACGACGAATGAACGCCCTACAATTAAAAAGGAAGGGGTGTGTTTTAAGTTGTTTAACGCTTTATCCTCTCACATTGAATCAACTTCATGAGCTGCTTGCTATCATTCTAACGTGGAGGGTTCGGGCCGAACGAACACGGCCTGACCCCTCCGTAACCTTTATGGTTTCGGAACCTTGAGTCGACGGCGAAGTAACAACGGCATGGAAATGAGGCGATGGCGATGAAGACGGAGAATAAAGGTCATGCTACCCGCGACCTCCGCGAACTGCGCCACCAGCCGAGCGGTGCCCGACCAGCCTACCCGCGCGATGCTCGATGCGCGCCCTAGCCGAAACCACGGCCTTCCCGGCCTGCCCTCACCCTGCTCGCGCGCTCCATGCGCTTCCAGTGCGCCCCGCGCCGAGGCCGCCTTCCCGGTGCCCAGGTCGCCTGCCCGGCGCCCAGGGTGCCTGCCAGGCGTCCCCCCGACGCCCTCGCGCCCAGGCCGCCCTACTCGGCGCGTCCCGGCGCCCTGCCCGCGCGCCCTGGTGTTCTGCCCGCGCGCCCCTGCGCCCTACCGCACCCTTCCCGGTGCACCTGCGGCCTGCCTGCGCCCCACGCATCTTGCCGTTGGCCTCTCAGTCGCCCATGTGGAAGCTTCGGTCCGAATTTTCCATGTAGTCCGCTGGGTCGGGCCCAGCGGACTGGGCTGAACTGACCAGACTAAACCGCCCAATGGGCTGGGTCAAACCCAGAAAGTCAGTTCAGGTCAACCCAGACCAGGTTGACCAAGACTGGGTTTGGCCGATTCAGTCTGACTGGGTCGGACCGGACCCGGGCTCATACCATTTCCTTTACTTTCTTGGGCCATATCTTTGGCACCGGACGTCCGTTTGATGAACCGTCAGCGGCGCCGATATTCTTGAAGCATAGTTGTCCCTTTGATTATACCCCACTAGAGTTTTGGGTATAGTTGATTCATGGTCAGGTTGGTTCGTACACAAATCCAATCGGGGCCCCGGGACTAAAATGCTAATAACTAATAGACCGGGCATCTGATTGATGTGTCGTCTATTTCTTTGAGACCTTTATGATGTGGCGGACCTTTCAGATACTTCTTCGTGGGATTTCGTGACACTTGGATTATTGGCTTGTAGCTCATGGAGTAGACCCTCCCAGAGACGAGCGACCAGAGCACGGAGACCTAGTAGCTGGCTGAGACCTGACGAATGCTTGACCGATTCGTTTTGGAGTGACTCGACTAGCCTAGTGGGGAGTGCTATTGTGTGAGGTGGCAGACCCATGGCGGAGGAGTGCCACTGTGTGAGGTGGCAGACCCGCGATACTCGACAGTAGGAGTACCTCTGTAGGCTATTAGGGGGAGCACTACTGTTTGATGCGGCAGACCCTAGGTGGGAAGCATCTCTGTGTGATGTAGGTGTACCACGGTAATCGACAGGAGGTGTACCTCAACAGTCTAAGGTTAGTGAGTAGAGAATCGAAGTCGCATCAGGGCCACTGTACTCGATAGAGGAGGAGTTATCCCGCAGTCGTGGTTTCGTTAATGAAAATCCTGGTTTAAGCTGAGTCAGTGACCTTTGTGTTATCCTCATGATTGAGATGGGTTACTCGATAACTTTGGTATATGTATGGGCATATACCTAAGTAATGGTTATCCATTGAAATAATACCTTGTAGTTTATCCTGGTTAGATTTTGTGAGACCTTGAGGGTCTTGGGGTGCCTACTGAGTATTGTTATACCCACCCCTACATAGGCTTTGCTCGCACCTTGTTGTGTTGGATGCAGACGACGGACAGTGCTGACGGAGGCCGAGAGCGCCAGGACTGGACGGTACCCGGAGGAGGACCTTTCGACGTATCGGTTCATGGTGGAGTCTGATATACGTGGAGTGTTGTGGAGGCCATATGTACCTACCCTTCAGGTAGGACCCCCGGAGGATGACCTAGTAGCTGCTTTACTAGTTTTCAGTTGTACCTGTACTTTACTGTTGGGCTTGTATTTACAGCCCCTTTTACATTCCAGCACTTCTTCTGTATACAATTTTGCTTATGGTTTGCTTCCACTTGTACTCTGTTTGTGTGTTAACATTTTATAAAGGCAATGCCTTCCCAGTTTTAGGGAAATACGCCTTTGTTGCTAGTCACCAACCCCTGGCCTATGGAAGGTAGGCTTGGGGTAGTCATGATATGGGCCCCAGGGGATGGGTCGTGACACCCAATTTATTATGGAACTGATATTTATTTATAGGAAAACCAAGGTGGATAAGGGAGCCATCCAATGATGAAAATATAGATTATTATAGGTGTATTTGATCTATGAAATGTTCCTGTACACAAACATAATCCTTAAAAAACTCATAGAATGAAAATAATAGAGAAAAATACTTTATTATTAGAGTTAGAACTAATTTAATTTGAAGAATAAATAATTGTAGAATCATGTGTAAAATCCATGAATAAAGAGTTTGATGAAATTTAGAACAAAAAATTGAAACATTTAGATAGATATATAAATAATAATGTGGTTGTTACCAAAATAGTCTTAAAAAATATTCATGAACTTATAAGAGTGGACTATAATAAAGTGATGTTAGTGTGTAAAGGATATTTATAGGTTGAAGGAGTTGTTATTGGGGTATCATTATCTCTTGTGGAATGAATTGAAAAAATAAGACTCTATATTGTGGATGTTCAAAGAAGGTTTATAATTTATCATATATATGTAATAATATAATTTCCTAATGGTGATTTAATTAATGAAGTAAAAAATCGAACAACCAATTGTATTTACTATTAAAAATGATTATTTGAAGGTGTTATAATTTTAAAAGTCATTGTAAATACTAAATAAAGTACCTTAGGCTTGGAATGTAAGGGTTAACTCGTATCTGAGGAGTTTGAAGATCAATATAGGAGGTATTGATCATAACCACTATGTAGAAATTTCAAATGAGTAATAGTTAATGGTGATATTGTATGTAGATAATATTTTATTTGATGTAAAAGTATAATTTTTGGACATTTATTATAGTTTATGTAATAAAATTTTGAAATATAAATGATGGGAGAATTTCTTTACATTTATAGATTGAAAGTACATAAAAATTATTAACACCCATATATATCATAGGTAAAATATGCAAGAGATCTGTTAATGAAATTATGAATGTAATAATGAAAACCAGTTCTAACTCTAATAGTAGTGGGAATAGAAAATTCAAATCATGAGGATGGAAAGGAAATATACTCACCCTTGTTTAGATGAAATATTGGATGTGTACTATATCTTACAAAAACTAGGCCTCATATCATCTACTCTACATTCTTGGTATCATGGTATTATATTTTTTTCAAAGAGTGAAATTATTTTGGTTGTGAAGAAGATAATATGGTATATTATGAGGATTAAAAATAATGGTTTGTTTTTAATGTCTAAAGAAGATATAAACTTGATATTTTTTATGAACTAAACTGGGATGGAAATATTATAGATTAAAAATCAATAAGTGTTGGAGCTATCTTTATTAGGAGAAAATTTATTGGATGGATAAGTAAGAAACAACATTATGTAACCTTGATTACAATAGATTTAGATTATATTTTGTTTATAAATGTGTGTTCTTAGTTGATATGGATGAAATAGGAATAAGAAGATCTTGAAGATTTGGTTTGACAACTAATGTTAATTAATTGAGATAATAATAGTTTTTTATTGATCAAGGAATCAAAATAGACACTTTCATGTAGATTATTGAGATCCAGTATCATTTTATAAAGGATAAGGTAGAACACAATTTTATAAAACTAGATTTCATTAGAAAATAGAATCATGTACCTAATATCATAAAAAACCATCTGTTATACTTTTTTATAAGAATATGTTAATCATTATAGGTCAACCAATCTTCATGACCTAAGGATATTTAGATATTCCCTCTATCCAGTTTACATAATTCATTACATAGATATTTTTTTCTTGTAATAATTTATCTTCAATTAGATATTAAATGATTGGGGAAGACAAAATCCATAGGTAATTAGTAGAATAATGATGTTTGATCTATAAATAAGGAAATTATTTCATAAATTATATCTTTCTCTTATTTCTTAAAATTATTTTCATGTCACTTGGTGTTATATATTTTGTTAATGAATATTTAATTAGTTTTGGGCATATTAAAATGGATATGTTCTTGAAAATAATAACCCTTTTCATTTTATTGTCAAAGGGGTAGAAATAATATAGGCCTTGAGGGGGAGAATGACTAAAAATCGTGATAAGAGAAAAGGAGGAATGTATTATATAGGAGAATAATTTCTATAATGGAATGAAATACAATAACATAAAGAATCTATATAATGTTGATAATAAAATCTAAAGGTTCTTATTTAAACCAAAACTTTTTATATGGGATTTTTTTCAATTGGAATTTATTTTGAAAAGGTTTAATGTGTGAGAAAAATTTTGATGTTTCCTTGAGATTCCTAATGATATATTTTTAAGATTCTAGAAGAATATAGAACATGTATGGTTAATGGTCATGTGTCACACCATGAATACAGTATAAGTTAATAAAATTCAAAATCCCTTACACATGAAAAAGGATATATGATGTTTTATGAAAGGATTTACATGTTTCTTAATTATGAAATTTTTAAGAACTCTATTTTTCACACTATGAGAAGGAATGCACACCAAAAAACGATCTTTGTAAATTATTAGTTTTCTTATAAATTTAATAATTACCATAACAGTGTTTAGTGGAAATTCCATGATGGAATGTACCATTCCTCGATGTGTAGGATATGAATAATGGATAATTCCTATAAAAGTTATAAATAGGGATTTTTCTCAACGATATCTAGGATCAAACCCAGAAGAAAAATTCCACAATATGATTTAAGGAAACACACCATGATGTTGATACCATTAATTAAAAGGGGGGTCCATTAAAGTCCCTTATTTATCCCTATTTCAATAGAAAAACTGGTCAAATTGTTATTCTATGTGTTATTCCACAATGTTACTAGATTTTGTAGAAAACAAAAAGATAAATCAATCTATCATTTGATGATATGTGTCATCATGCCATGATATTTGGGACCCAAATAATTTTAATAGATTGGATGACTTTGAATTATCAAGTTAGTTTTGTATTTTTCTAACAACTAATAGAACCCTTTTTGAATTTAAATAGCAGAGGCATGTTAGAAGAAAATAAAATGATTGGATTTATATTAGGGGATTATGGATGTTGATTGGATACTTAATATTAATTTCAAAATTCATGGAATAATTTTAAATTTTATATACAAAATAATAATGGTTACACATAGAAGTTAAGGGAAGAGTATATATTAGGAATCAAAGTGTGTTGAAAGTGAGTGTTATTGAATATATAGAATTAAGATTTAAGGGTGATAAGTTTTATTTTAATTAATGACTAAGAATTAAATTAAAAATGTTTTTATGCATTACATTAAATATTTAGAAGTTAAGTACAGAGCATCGTGAAGAAAACCCATTACTATCTAGTATTATAATTATATTTTTATCATTTTTAGTACATCTTTTTTTCAACAATATATTTTATAATAATTTTGGAAATTATTTAGAATAATAGAGGAATAGATCTTAGATCTTATATGAGTAATGATATTATCTTAAATATTGAAATCACAAACCAGAGGAGTAGTGATTATTTGGTATTCCAATATATCATTAATATATTCTCTTGGATGTATCTTAGATTATGAGAACCAAGTAAAATTCATGTTTTCATGATTATTTATTTTACTACATTTGGTTTCTTCTTTTGTCAATTTTTCATGAATGATTTGAGGAATATTTTTCCATAATAAGAAAATATTCAATTAAAAAAAAATTAGAAATAAATTTTATGTTTCATTATTTTATCCCTCCCCCCTCTTAGGGTTTATATTGGGAAGTTAGGCTACACCACATAGACTAGACCCTCATATCAACGAGTTGAACTCATTAATTATGAAATAAATAGAGTACAAAAGTAGAATAAAATAGAACATACATTTGTAGATGGGGATTAATGGTGTTTTAAAAAATCTATGATGGCAAGGAAGAATCCTACATGTCTATAAACTATTTAATAGACCCTCGTGTTAATAAATTTATTATTTTCATAACCAAGTGAATAGAAGGAATAAGTGAGAGTGAACCAAGGATCGATTATGCTTATTTTTATATATTTTTTAATAACTATAGTGAGTAGAGTTACAACTTAGTATGTTGATACATCATCGAATTATTCTCCTTGGATTATCCCTTTGTGGTGAACCATGTTTGACATACATGCTTTACATTATATATAAGTATTAAGGACTTAGTGTGATTGGTATGAGATGATGTGAGATCAAATGTGTTATGTATAATATGAGAACTAGATATTAATTGACAATGGGACTAGGAGAAGTGAAATTTTTTTAATCTGTGTGCACCCTAATTCATCCCCTTCTATCTTAGGATTCTATATGTAAAATATCCCTAAATACCAATTATTTCCCCATAAAATAATGTCGGTTCAATGTAGTGGGGTGATTTAGTAAAAAAACCTTCAATTTTACCTCTTATAATTTCTTATGAAATCCACCTCCGTCAGATTTTAGAATGAATGATCTCACAACTGAAATTTTCACACACAGTGTAAAGAAACAAAAATTAATAATGCATTATGTACAAGGTTCAGTACTTAATGTGAGATGAAATTTCATTATAATTATCCAAAAAAATCCTAATATCACTTATTCCATATGATTCTTCATGTGGATATAATAGATTGGGAATTTCTATGAACTAATATTATAAGACTTCAATACAAAAGCTTCCCAATATAAGAAGACAGGTTTGGGACTTAGTCTACCATGTTTCATAGTGTGTTATTTTATATTAATATGTTAGGGATTATCCTACTTCCTCTAATTAGATTTTCCCCTTACAATATATTTTTTTCCCATGCTACTTAATGATTTAGAGTATATTTTTCCTTCTTATTACTCAATATATAACACAATTGTGATGATAACACACAAGTAAAGTGTGTAATATTCTTCTTCATCTTCTTATTTTCTTCTCAGCTTCCTCTTCTCAATATAATACATGTATAAAAACTGTACACACTCTATATATATTCTCTATATATATAATTTCCCACAATTTTATAAAAAAAATCTCTCACACTCTTCATTCAACAATGTATTCTAATTTCAAAATTGAAAAGGGTAACTTCCATTCAACACCTCTAATTTCTTTTCTATCCAACGATTCAATCAAGAATTTCTAATTTCCCATATATGATATTATGTGACATGAAGATTAGAGTTTGAGGTTCCATTTAACCACTAATTGAGATACATTAGTAAAATATTGAAATTATAAATTTTAGAAAATATAATATTGTTATGATTCTAATTGTATTTCCATACTCTGAATAATATCACAACTAAATGCTTCATGACACAACCAAGAAGTTCTCATTCCATGATTTCGTAAACCATCTCTCCACTATGGAATGATCTTATTTACTTCATTTTAGGTCATTAAAATCCTTTCAATCCTAATATGAACTAAATTTATATGGCCTCATCATTATTGTGTGTTTAGTATTCTTAAGAAAACTCCCTCTTCATTATAGAATAATTTTTTTTCCTCATACAAGATGAATTTACATTGAAAAAATTATAGCATGATTAATACCAATATTTTTTTATTAACCTTAACTTATAATCTAGGGTATCACCAATTTCTCATGGACTCTATATTTTAGCATTATTAATAGTCATTATAGTGTCCTCATCATCCTTTATGGGATGATATCCATTTCATGAAATAATAGTTCAGCCATTTTCATATTCAATAATACAATTATTATGTTTTAATATAGAATGTGGTTTTATTTTATTTAAATTATAAGATTTCAGTCTTACCTAATGGGAATTGTAGAATGTCAACATTTATTTTGTCTTGATCTCATCAATAACTCCATCATTTCTATAAAAATGAATCCTCTAACTTTTCAGATTATTTTATAATCTTCTATTCTTAAAAATAAACTTCACCTAAACAAACTCACAATGAATATATTGAGAATGAATATTATTCATATATTCTCCAATTTTCTAACCAAAAATACAATTATAGTTTCATTGAATCATATACAATTCAACTTCACATCACATCAACAAAACCATCCTCTTTTGAAACACATATAATTATAGGGTATCCATCTCCCTCAATACCATAAATATTTACAAACACTATAGAATAAATAATATCATTAAATTTATTCTTAATAAATGGTTTATATATTATAGATATAGAAATTTTATTTTATAACATTAAAGATAATAAGTTCAATGTTTATTCTAAAAACAATTATCCTTGTCATTGTCGCATTGGGTATATAAATCCAAAATCAATTCGAAGACATCATAGAGGTGTATTGTGGGACTCATTAAATTATGAATAATTTGAAAATTATGTATCTTTTTTAACAATAAAATATAACGAATGAAATTATATAGTAATATATGAGAGATCTAGTGAACTATTTAATCTAAAATAAATTCATATATATTTACCAATAACAATTGAATAAATTTTATAATCTTATTAATTCATAACTATTATTTCCTATTTTAGTCAGTAGAGTTTTTTTATTATATAAAATAAGTTTGAAACCATTGAAAATATTATAGTGTTCAAAAATGAAATAAAAATAAATGGGGAGAAAGTATTAATATTATCTTAATTTATCATGGTGGTGAATAATTGAGATAAGAATTTACAGATCATTTAAAAGAATGTGTAATTTTTTTCAATTCACTCTTTCTAAAACACTGTAATGGATTGGTGTTTCTATGTGAAGGAATCATATCACATCTGGAAGGGTTCGGTTATTGATGAGTCAATGTACATATCTTATATCATTTTTTGGATATTATCTTAATATAATCTATTTAATATTGAAATTCATTATATTTAATATAGTAAAAATAAACCATATGAGGTAGTGGATTGGATACATCCCAATATGTATTTTTTGAGGATTTGTAATTATGAAGCTTATATATGATGTATGGATTCAATCAAACTTTGACCTAAATCAGGTAAATTTATTTTAATTATTTGTCTCAAAAATTTACAATATATTACTTATATAATCATACATAACACAAAGTGTTTGTGTCCCAATGTTTTTTTACTTGAGAAGGATCCCATTTTTTATAGTTTTAATGGGAATAATTTTTAACTTAAAGGTGTTCAATACCAAAAAATATGAATTTATTTGATGATATAATAAGAGTTAATTTCATAAGATGTTGCAAAAATAGAATGGACTTTGGATTCACAAAAAAACAAACAAAATAGTTGGATTCATTGTCTCCTAAGATATATGGATTTATTATCACAAATTATGATAAAATAATTTTCATTAATGATTTACATACTTAATATCGAGAAACATTTGAGAGTTTTTATTTTGATAAATGGTTAGAATCCATTAGATCTAAGATTTAATCCATGTACACTAACCATGTTTAAAACTTTTTAGATACACCTAAATGAGTGAAACCCATAAGGTGAAAGTTATTTTTCTATATGAAAATTATCATGGATTTTATATATATATATATATATATATTTAACCAATGAAATGGAGGGATATATCTTATGAGATATAAATATTTAACCAATGCAATGGGGGAATATATAATTCTGGTATCATTCATCAAATAACTAAAATCATAATTTTTATATACATATATGTTCTCGATGTAGAAAACAACCAATATATATAATTCTTAAGCATGAAAAAACCCATGATAAAGAAGTAGGTTTAATGATCTTTCCTCAAAGAATAACAGGGAGAAATATCATAAGGATTCCCAAGAAAATAAGGAATTATATCACCTTTGATGTTAATATTTCAATAGATATTCATAGGTGTTGAACATTTTGTTCAAACGTAGGAAAAAATCATGGTAATGATAAAAACAAACAGCATGGGTGATGCTTTTTGGAATAATAAAAGGATGTTCTAAGGAAGGAAAGGAAATATTATTTTACATTAAAATAGAATTAGACTAGGTTGTTTTTATATAAAATAATGATGTTTTAAAAAAAATAAATCATAGTTAAAACATTTTATGGGGGAGGTACTTGACATGAAATATGATATAGTGAAGCTACCCCAAATTAGGTTTACTTAAAAGAGGGAATTTGAAGGGAATATAAAACATATATTATCCTCTAAAATGTAAGGTAAATAAATATATGTATATATGTATGTAATATATACATATATATAGAATATGGATGAAATAAATGAAAATAATATGGAGGAAAATGTGTAAATAGAAGAGAATGTGTAACCCAAAATTAATGACGGTGGATCTAAAGCTCCCTTTTATGTTTTAAAATATTTTTCATGAAATACCACATCATAAAAAGGGATAATAAAGAAAAAAAATTAAATATAAAATAGTGAAATTAATGAAACATAAGATAACTCATAATATAGTTTTCAAATATAAATAACTACATTTTAAGGAATATAAAAATATGGTAAAATATGGAAAATGGTCATTAAATATAATGAGATATATTAAAAAATGAAACAATTTTAAAGGAAGAAAGTCATTAGGTTAAAATATTTGATTTCAAAAATTATTTTAACCTAAGTGGAATATAAGGTATCATGAAATAAAATATTATGTTTTAATCATCCAACCATATAAGTTAGAAGTTTGAGATGAAACATAATAACTTAAATAAAGGGGTCTTGAGTTAAATAAACCCCTTATAGTGTCATAATATTTCAAATTGAAAATCCAAGGAAGTCATAAAATGAGTTAGATTTTATAATACACTGTATTTAATGAAATTTTTTAAAAAACTAAAATATATATCCAATAAATACATTAGAAAAAAGTGATTAATATGAATCATATCTCAATGAAACAAAATTGGGATCCAAAAACTCTTACCTTGGTTACTGATTCATTTTTTATGTACGCCTAACATCATAAAAAATAAAAATATGTTTAACAAAAACTTTATTAGTTTTTTATTCATCTATATATCATATAATAAGTTTAATATACGACAATTTGTTATTAATTGACAATATATTCTTTATTCAAGTCGGTTACATGAGGATGTCCAGAAATTTTTTTCATAACTCTCTTGGTTTATTTACAATTGTCAGTGGTGTTATAAAACAGAATCATAGTACCCAGAATTTTATATCTATATTGAAATTATTATTCCATTATCATATAATATATATATTTTCATATATTTTTAAAATGGTCTTAAATTAATAAAGGTTCCTTGATATTTTCATTTAATAAGGATAAATTTATAGTAATAATTTATTGTTAATATTACTTAAAAATTGGTAAAATTATTAATTATATAAAATTAATTGTGTCATAAATAGAATTTTTATATTTAATT
This sequence comes from Viscum album, assembly GCA_963277665.1. Taxonomy (NCBI): domain Eukaryota; kingdom Viridiplantae; phylum Streptophyta; class Magnoliopsida; order Santalales; family Viscaceae; genus Viscum; species Viscum album. The sequence continues at coordinate 340,205,106 of OY728129.1, forward strand.
TTCATTTTTAAATTAATCTATGGTATGTGTTATTGGAAAAAATTAAATACGTCTTTCTGTGGAGAGGATAGTCTGCACATACATGGATGATGCTCTCATTTTTCATAGAATGAAAGGGGGTATAAAAATAAAATAATTATAGTTTAATATTATTAATCATGTAAAAATTATTATATATTTTCATTTAATAACTATTTTTGAAAATCCATGTGTGGTGGTTTTGAAAAATAGAACACCTCATTCATCATGGTAGTGGTCCGCACAAATGCATAATTATGCCATTATTTTTTTAATGGATTTTAAGAAAGGTATAAAAGTGGTATTATATTAGTATAATACCATTAATAATATTAATAATACTTATTTAGTCATAATTTCAAGGATATAAATTATTTTTAAGTGAAATATTAAGAAGAAACATTTAAGAAGTAGGTCTTACTCATGTGGAGTGTTAAATATTTCTCTTGAAATGATTCTTTGAAATGAAGGGATTAAAGTAACTTCTAGAGAACATATGCTTATAAAAGATAAAGGTAAATATATGGGAGGAAAATTTTACAAAATGACAATAAATTTTAGAAGGGTAAGTGTATAATTGAAAGGGTGTAAGTTATCTTCTTTTATAAGTGGAGGAAAAAAATATTTTTGTAAATACCCATTCCATCTCAATGATTTCATGAAACTATTCATGTTCCAATGGATCAAAAATTGGTCCATAATTTAGTGTATATGGGTGTGGGTTGATTAATCCTCAACAATGAATTTTTAAACTTCATTTAAATTTATTTTCAGTTTTTTTACAATTTTATTTTTACACTTTACTATTTGTGGTTTTTAACTTGGTAACTTGTTTTTTTTACTAAATTATTATTTACTAAAAATATAAGATAATAACTCTTAAAAAATTATGTTATAAAATTAAATTAATATTATTATAATATCATTCAATTTATACAAAATTAAAATTTATAATGAAATTTAAACATTTAATATGTTAAAAAACTCTTGTAATAAAATTTTCTTTTTACCATTAAGTATTCTTAATCAAATTTATGATAAATTAAAAAATGAATATATGAAAACCCAAGTACTACTAATAATAAATAAATTTAACATATTATTATTTCTCATAACTATATTTTATGAATTCATACATAATAAGGTGATTTTATATGATTTTTCAGTTCGAAAATAAATTGTTTTATTTTAACTGAAATATTTTCTATGAAATATATTGTTTTATTTAAAAATTAAATTTTTTAATTTTAGTGGTTTAAATAGACAAAATGAACATATTTTTTTAATTTATAATTTTTAAATTATATTACAGTTAATTTTTATATTTTTCTTAAAAATTGATTTTTGGGTAAATAGTGAAAAACACAGATTTTTGTTCTAACTTTCATTTATTTTCAAGAATTCAAAAAGTAAAATTCTATTTTAGATTATTTTTAAAGTTTTATTAGTCCTATTATAATAAAAATAATCCAAAATGTTCGGTAAAAATAAGAATTATATTTTTTTGGTAAAAAATCATTTTTCTAAAAATTTCTTCTCACTGTATTTTGCACGCATAAATTGAAATGAATTTCTTCCACTTCTAAAAATTGAATATTTAAAATTTATTTCCTATATGGAATAATTAGGATCAATTTTTTTTATTTTTTTCACTTTAATTATTTTTATAATTAATAGTTACTATGGTAAAACTTTATCACCCTAATAATAGTTAAAAAGGTTAATAGGGGTGAACTAAGAGATAATCAAATACATCTAAAAATGGATAAATATTAATGGTTGTATGTATTTACACAATACCCTATATTTCATTATACTTTTCTCCATTTTTTCACTTTACATTGATTAATAAATTTATTATATTTAAATGGTTAAATTATTTACAAGAGTATTACTCCCCTCGCTTATAAAGGGAACCTCTTCTCATAAATCATTCACACATTTCGATCCATCTAGCTCATCCAATGTTTGAAAAAATAACTTCCCTTTAACCTCACCACATCTTATATTTCCTTACCTTCTCAAAATTTAAATACAATAAGCTTTTACTTATAAACCAAAAGGAGATATTTTAGGAGGATATATAAGTCTTAATTGTCCTATTCTATGCCTATTTCTTCTTCTACCCTATTCAAATATCTCCTAATCACTATAACATAATTAAATAACTATATTATAAACAATTAAATATTATTATGTTGACTTAATAACTCTTTTGTATCTATTTTTCATCCTATAGTAAATGATAACATCATAAATTTGTACACGTGCACTACCACCTACACGAAACAATGTGTTTCATTTTTCATCATTGCCTCACACATCATGTTATAAAAATGGAATTAATAAATATATATTACTTTGGTGAAATTATTATAATTATATAATGATAAAATATTACTTATGTTATTACCATTTCTATCCATTGGAAATTGATAGAATCATCTATGTGTACACCTGGAATACCACCTATGAGAAGTGATGCGGTTCATTTTTCAACACTGTCTCACATGGTTGGTCATAAGAATAAGTACCTGGCCAAAAATATTACACATTATAGTGAATTTAGACTGGAATTAACTTTATTTGATTCTCAAATATCTTTTAGGTGTATATTTTAAGTGAATTAAGACTAAATAATACAAGTTAAACTGATACATTATAGATGGACACATATACACGGTATCCATTTTTTCCATAATATAATAGTATTTAAAATAAAACATAATTTGTTTTCAAGAAAAATCTTCACAAAATTCAGCTTGGATTATTATTTTCCCTTACTCGTCATTAAACCATATTAAAAACTTTTTAAAACTTGTTATTAGCACCAAAATATCAGTAAGGTACATAAAAATAAGGAAAGAAACCATTACTCTTTGAATACTTATAGACAAATGAAGTCATTTTCACAGAGATATATTTCTCACCCGTAAAAGAAACATGTGCTTACTTTGTAAAAACATGAGGTTTCCATAGAACATAAAAAAACATAAACAAACCATTTAGGTAACTTGGAGCATCATTTTATTACCATACATACTTATTATTGTGGCCCACATAACTACCATATGATTTATAACCCTCACAGCTACATTATGATGTAACCCTTACAGCTTCCTTATGATGTAACTATCATAGCTACACTTGGAATAACCATTACGGTAAACATCCAACATAACCAATGAATAGAAAGGATATCACGAATACACCCTTATTTTTATAATGGAACCACGTATAATCATAAACAAATCCCAAGAACCAGAACATAATCATAAAACATGAATACTTTCTTTATAAGAACAGTTCATAGAGGATGGTCAATTATTTTAAAATAATACTGTGCACATGCAAAGGAACCCATTTTCATTAAAATATCCATTTGATAATGTAAATTAGGATTCAAAACATTAATTCATAAAAAAAATTAAACTTTATTTCACATTTTATTAGTTAAAAACACTCTTTTTTAATTTTTGTAAAAAGAGATCTTATGGGGGATTTTAAAAGGAAAGTCCCTTACCCCTGTTTCAACTTCCTTCATTGTGTTCAAACCTCATTTATAATGATTTAAAGAGTATTATAAATTTATTATTATACTATATAACACCTTATATAATATTTTTATAACATTTATACATCTTTTTATTAATAATATTTTGTTATTTTCATTGTTTGGGGTGTGTTCGTTTCATATTTTAATGGTCGGTTCATTTGAATATAATTATAGATTTTCCATTAAAATGGAAATAATACCCCATAAGTGGATTTAAATGATATTAAATAACTTCCTATATTTTAAATGGTTCTAAATATCATTTTTTACATGAGAATGATTCTTTTTATAAAACTTTTCTGATAAAAGTTTAGTTTATTTTGGCATTTTTTTGACCTTCAATAAATAGTTTTATTTTGTTTAATATTATAGACATATATTAATTCATGAATGTGAGACCATATAAAATATATTTATTTATTTAAGAAATTATAAACTATTGTAATTGAATTTAAACTTTTCATGAATGTGGTAATGGGAAACAAAAACTCATCGTCCATTAAGGGGTAAATCGATATACCATGGAGAACGATTTCATTTTTAAGAATAAAAGGAAAAAATAAGAGATTTGAATATGAACATACCATTAACAAAATAAAATTATGTTATATATATGAAACTAGAGTTATCATGCAACTTTTTATAAGGGTTTTAGGATAATTTTTAAGAGAGAAAGAATTTAAAAGGGAAATAAGAAGGATTTTACCTCTTTAATATATTCTCCTTGAAAACCTCCTTAAGGAACATAGATTTGGTATGTTTTTGAGATTAAAAACACTATAATGTGTCAAGGGATTACAAGAATAGAATTTAGTAGAGGATGTTTGAGCTATAAGGCTCAAGGTTATGATATTAAGTGAAGTAAGGAGTTCCCTTTTATAATTAAGGTGAGGGGAAAATTAAGAATTTCTTAAAATATTAAATTATAGTAAAGTTATTTTTGAAGAAAAGACTTCTAAAAGTCTTATAAAAAATAGGTTATTACATTAATGACCAAATATTATCCTATTTGTCCTTATTCAATATTTTTATGATTTTTTAAATAATTTAATAAAATATTATATTCATGAAATATCATTTTTGTCAAATTTAACACAATTCATTACTATGGATTTAAAAAAATAAAAAAAGATTCCAATTGAATTTTTTTATTATATATTTTTAAATTTCATATTTTTCTAGATAATTGATGGATCATCTTTATTGTCTCAAATTTTATTAATTTTCATATTTTTTATATTATTTATTTTATTTTTTTCATTAATTTAATAATTACTATATCATCATTGTAAAATCCTTTAATGTGCTTACATAATCTCTAAAAATTAAAAATAAATTACTATCAAGAATATAAATATTTTATATTTATAAAAAATATTTATGGTAAAAATATATTCTAAATAATCATATATTAAAATTTTAAACTAATTAAAAACTATAGTGTGTACAATATGACTTTTATTTAGATTAAATAATATAAGTTGCTCAAAGTCATATAAGTTGATCCAAAAGGACCAAAATCTAAATAAATGATGATTATAGTTGAACATTACTCATCTAAAAATATTTAGTAAAATTGTTTGGTCATTTATTGGTTCTTATAACTTTAAATAAAATAATTTTATTGATTTTTCTTCTACTTTCACAAGTAGTGCATCAGCATTGCATAATCTTTAAAGGTAATTATTTCATACAGAAAAAACTAAAAATAAATTAATAGAATAAAAAAATTAATTAGGTTCAAGATATTATTTATATTTATTAATTATGTGTATTTACTCATATCAATGTCAATAAAACTTACTTAATTTGTTAATTTGACATTTATTGCCTTACGTAAACATGACACAGGCATTTGGATAAGACTCATGTTATATAACTCTACCATTCAAAACTATTAATATAAATAATATTTTATATATAATAATTAATAAAAACCCTTGAAAATAGTTTTTATCACTAAATTATTATCTATAAGAAACCAAATTTAACTTGTCTAACACTGCTCAAACACTACATCGACACGAAAATTTATATTTAGAGTTATCAAGAAATAAATTATAATTAACATGTTATGAATTATTTTGTAAAATATTATATTATAATATCGTAATTTTATTCATTTAAAAATTTTAATAAATTTTATATCATAACTATTTCTTCATGATGTCACAAAAATAACCTATTTTTTAAAAAAAATAAAATTTTAACTACTCGCCAAATATTTAACTCTTTAAAAAAATAAAAAATCAATACTATGATAATTTCTACATTCTAAATTTAAATCTTAAATCAGTTTTATGAAATTAAAATTCCATAATTTTAAAATTAATCTTTTAAATATAACCATATAATAAATCAGTTTAATAAAACTATTTATTTTAAAAATTACTTAATATAATGAATTTTACTATTAATTCAAGAGTACAAATAAATGTGAAAATAGTTTATTCAATTAGTAAATAGGTTATTACATTCTACCCCATTTTGTAAATTTAATCCTAATAATTTTATTCACCTATTAGAAAAATGGGGATACCTTTCTCTAATAGCATTTTCATATTCCCATGTTTCTTCTTCGACCATGTAGTTTCTCCACAAAACCTTAACCTAGTGAAATAACTTCTTCTAAAATAATTTATCTCTAAGATTAATAATATGAATGAGATTTTCCTTATATGAAACTTTCTCTTCTGATTGAACTACTTTAGGGCTCAAAAAATGATATGAATCTGGCACAAACTTTCTTATTATCAATATATGAAAAACAGTGTTTACCAAGGATAAACTAAGAGGCAAGGCTACTAAATAGGAAACCGTTCCAACCTTCTCTAAGATTTTATAATTTAAAATTAACCATGGACTTATCTCTCTATTCTTACCAAAACATATAACACTTTTCCATGGAGATATTTTAAGAAAAAATATGACCACTTACTTTGAAAGAAACGTATTTCCTTCTATTATCTACATAACATTTCTCCCTGATCTAAGATACCCTCCTATGTTTTCAAATCATTTTCAATTTATAACCCACTTAATCTACCAATTATGGTCCCAATAATATCATTTCACCCAATTAAACCTAAAAATGATGGAGTTCGACATTATTTTCTATATAATTCCTCAAATGGTTCCATCTGTATAATGGATAGAAAATTTGTAATATAAGAAAACTAAACTAAATAATTATGTTGATCCCAACATCCCTAGTAATCAATTGAACAAGTCTTTATAAGGCCTTTCAAGGTCTAAATTTATTGTTTCATCTATCCATTAGACCAAGGATAAAGGTCTATTCTAAAATTTAATTCAGTACCCAATGACTTCTGAAGGAATTTACAAAAGTTATAAGTAAACCTAGGATCACAGTTAGATGCAATAGAGAGAGGAACTCCATGTAAGAGGAATATATCCTTGAGATATAGTCATGAAATTTTATCTAAATATATATTATCTCGAATATTAAGTAATTGTATAGATTTCTTCAGTTAATCAATAATAACTCAAATCACATTATTACCTCGAGAAGTATTCAGTAGTCCCACCACAAAATCCATGGATATATTTTTCTAATTTACACTATAGAACTAGAAAATATTTAAGAACCCCCTTCAGTAATTTTCATTCTAATTTAACCTATTGACAAGTTAAACATTTCATGTTAAATTTATAAATATCTCTTTTCATTCCATCTCATCAATAATACTTCTCAAGATCTCTATACATCTTAGTACTTCCTGGAAAAATGGAAAACTGGGAGCTATAAGATTTTCTAAACAATTCTTTCTTCAATTATGAATAACAAGGAACATATAATATATTTCAAAATCTCAATACACACTATTTATAAAAATTATGTTTAGGAAACTTACCTTTATTAACCTATTCTACCTATTTCTATAACTTATGGTCTTCCTTATGAGCATGCTTAATTCTTTTTAACAGATATAAGTAAACATAAAACTAAAAAAAATTGATGAATTTCTTATAGGCACAACTTTAAAACCCAAATTCATCAAATATTTAATTAAAGGGTCATATTCTTTACATAACATGGTTAATTATACATGATGTTTTTTACTCAAGGCATCTTCCACTTCTTTTCATTTTTTTTATGTTAATTGATTGTGTAATCATTTTCCTTTATTATTTCCAATCATCATCTCTTCCTCATGTACAATTCCTTCTAAGTAAATATATACCGTAAAATTTTATGATGAGTGTATATTTCACACTTGGATCTGTATAAATGACATCATCAAATTTTTGAATCAAAAACAATAACAACTAACTTCAAATCATGTGTAGAATAATTTAACTCATGAGGTTTTAGTTTTATTTAAGAATAAAAATTACCTTATCATTTTTCAATTTAACTCAACTAATTCCCTTCAATGAAACATCATTTTATATGAAAAAGTCAACATTTCTTGAGGGAAAGGTCAAAAATAGATCATTCACCAATCCTCTTTTTAATTCTTTAAAATAATCATCAAATTATTTTATCTATATAAATTTAACTCTTCTTTGAATAAACTAAGTTAGTGGTCTATATAACTATAAAAATTATTCAAAAAATAATTGATAAAAGCTTGGTAATTTAAGAAAACATCAAATCTCAGAAATAGTTTTTGGTCTAGGCCATTTAAAAGACACTTTTTTTTTGGTGGAATCAAATGATATTCCATATTTAATGACAATGTTCCCAAGGAAATGAATTTTTTGTAACCAAAAATCGCATTTTCTAAATTTCTAATATAAATACATTTTATTGAGGTTGGGCAGAATAATCCTTAAAAATTTTTCATTATCCTCATAAATTTATTAAAAACCAAAATATCATCAATATAAACAACCACAAACTTATCCAAAATTTCAGGGAAAATTCTATTCATAATATCCATAAATACAGTTGGGGAATTTTTCAAACCAAAGGGAATAAAAACAAACTCATAATTCTTATATCTAGTATAGAATATTGTTTTCAAAATTTCATTCTACTTTACTTGTAGCTGATGGTACCAATATATCTTGTAAATATTGGAAAAATAATTATCTCCCTTGATCTAATCAAATAAGCCATCGATATAAGGTAATAGATACTTATTCTTAAAATTAATTTTATTCAAATATTCATAATCATTTCAAAACATAATAGAACAATATTTATTTTTAATAAATAAAAGAGGATCACCCCATGGTAAAGTGCTAGGTTAAATAAAAAATTTATTAAGAAACCTATGCAACTAATTTTTTAATTCTATAAGTTCCACTTGATTCATTTAGTAGGAGTTTTTATATTGGATTTCCATCATGATATAAGTCAATAGTAAATTCAAATTTATAATCTGGTATAACACTCAGAAACTCATTGGGAAAAACATCCAGATACTCATTTACCAAGGGCATATCATTAATCTGAATAGTTCTCTTATTTTCAACAATATATGAAGATAACATTCATTCCCATATTTTAACAATTTCTCATCTTCCTGATATGTTATTAATATGGGATCACTATTTTATACAAACATAAACACTTTCTAAAAAAACTTATTTAGCTCAAAAACCTATCTTAGCATGGTAAACATAAAGACAGTCCATATCCAATATAACATCAAACTATACTAGGGGAAAGACAAAAAAAATCTAGTAAAATATTTCCAGATACATAAATAGGATGATTCTTATAATTATTTTTTTACTTAATATTTCACCCTAGTGTTTTTACCATCAGTTCTGGTTTCATTTATTGAGGTGCAATTTCCAATTTACCAGATAATTTCTTAGAAATAATTGAATGTTTTGACCCTGTAGAAAAGAATACAATATCATAATCTAAGTAAAAAAATAATGTACTTGATACCAATTCATTAGATGTCACGACATATACTGAATTAGTTGAAAAGGATTTCACCAAACAATTCTGCTAATAATCGGGTTGCTTCCCATCATTCAGATCCTTATTTGGTCAGTTATGTGCATAATTTCTAATCTCACCACATTTAAAACACTTTGTAGTTTTCTAATCAGAATTGAAATTACCAATACTAATATATTTTTCATTGAAATCATGGTACATATTTTAAAACATACCACATTGGAAGCACTTCCCATATTTGTTAAGGAATTCCCTAGGGTGTTCTATACCGCACTTTCCAAAAATTAGAAACCGTATTTTATTACCTTCATATTTATTTGATTGATTCTTACCCATTTCCTTCCATCTGAACCATTTCTTTTTATTGTTTTCAAAGTACATGTAATCATCATAAAACTCCATTTCTACCCTCTATTCACATCAAACAAGTTTCTCATAACTTTATAATTCACAAAAATCAAATTCCCTTTGATATCATGTCTTTAATCCTAAGTAAAAATAATTTATTCTACTATTAAGATCCTGAATGATATTTAGAGTGTACCTTTGAAATTGAGTTAAATTTTCTTATTACATATCCACTGAATCATCCTCCCATTGTTTCAATTCTAGGAATTGTTTTTACTTGCTAAGTTTAATCACCTTATTAAAAAATTAAAGGATAATATTCTTAAATTTATCCCATTCTAAGGAATAAATCCCTTTTATTTCCCTGATATTCTTGATCATTCACCACCACTGGTTATCTTCACCTTCAAAATGATAAATAGAAAGACTAACCATTTGATTATTTGAACACCCCATGATATCAAATATCTTTTCAAAGGATTTAATCCACCCTTAAGCTACCATAAGATTATAATATCCAATGAAAGTAAGAGGGTGTTGCCTCATAAAATGTTCTACTATCATCATGTTCATTTATATCAGCTCTAAAAGTTCTCTTACATGGTTTCCAATGCCATTTATAGCTTACATAAACTGATCCACTGTTATCACAAACTTGTTGATTCCAATTACCACCATTCCAAGTTTCAGATTAAGAAATATATCATCTTCTCTGTGTCTTACTACTTCATCTTTCATGTTTCATCTGCAAAAAACCATTCTAAATAGACATAATTTAATGAAGCATAATGGTAGTCATAAAATTCTTTATTAATTCAACTTGAACATAATTTAAAAATCATTTTTGGTATTTTATTAACATAATCCTAAAACTTAAAAATATTTAAATCGTTCTTAGATAACAACTATTAAGATATAGCCATAAACATTACATATTCTAGTGAATTTAGACTAGAATACACTTTATTTGATATGAAAAGATATTTTATGTTTGAAGATTTAGAGAGTTAGGAAAAAAGCATACATGGTAAACCTATACATTACAGGTGTACAAATTTACACAGTATCTATTTTTTCCATAATACAAAAGTCTTTAAAATAAAACAGGATTTATTTTCATGATAAATATTCACAATATTCAACTTGGCTTATTATTTTATCTAACCCATCCTTAAATACTATGAAAAAATATATTAAAAGTTATTATGAGAACAAAAAATTTAATAAGGTACTTAAAAATAATAAAATAAACCATTATACCATGACTACTTATAAACACATGAATTCATTTTGACATATATATACTTCTCGCTCTTAAAAGTAACATGTAGTTACTTTTTGAAAACATGAGGTTTCCATAGAACATATAAAAAATAAAATTCCATTTAGGTAACATTGTGCATAATTTTATTACCTTACTTGCGATTATAACCCTCATGGATACCATATGATTTTTTTCCCTCACGGCTACCTTACGATGTAACCCTCATGACTACCTTATGATGTAGCTATCATAATTACACTTGGAATAAACATTATGGTAAACTAAAAAAAATACCTAATGAATTGGATATATATCAAGGACCAAACCATATTTGGTTGATAATGTAACCACCCATTATTATAAAAAATTACCAAAAACAAGAACATAGTCATAAAACTTGAATACTTGCATCAAAAAAACAATTCCTTTAAGAAAATCACTTATTTTAAAAGAGTATTGCACACGTGCATAGGAAGAAAAATTATGTGAAAATATCTATGAAATAGTGTAAATAATTATTCAAAACATTAAGTTATCATGAAAGATTAAAAATCCCCTCATGTCGTATAAGTTAAAATCATTTTTTAAAATTTTGTAAAAAGAGGCATTAAAGTAGATTTTAAAATGAATGCATATTACCTCAAGTTTTATTTCCTTAAACATGTTAAAATTTCCTTTATAATAGTTTAAATAGTGTTACTAATTTATTCTATAACTATATAATTATTTGTATGATCTTTTTATAACATATTTCCTCCTATTTGTTAATTATATTTTGTTATTTTCATTGTTTCTGGTGCGTTCTTTTCATCGTTTCATGGTTAGTTCATTTGTATATAATTATGAATTTTATTATAATAATGAAATAATATACAAGTTGTGTTTTAATATTGTATTACTGAACTTCCATAATTTTAAATGGTTCCAAATATCATTTTTTTACTTGATGATGATTCGTTTTATAAGACTTTAAGGATAAAAGTTTAGTTTAGTTTGGTAGTTTTTTTAACCTTCATAAACTAGTTTAATTTTTTTAATAATATTTCCATATATTAATTAAAGAATAATAAAACATACATAATATATATTTAGGCCATTTTAAATAACTATAAGTGAATTTAAACTTTCCATGAATGTAGTAAGTTAAATGAAAATTAATCATCTACAAAGGTAGTGAATCGGCCTACCATGAATAATGATATTTTTTTTAAGAATAAAATGAGAAGATAAGATATCTTATTATGAATATACCATTAATACAATAAAATTCTAGTATATATATGATATTGGAGTTATCATGAAACTTTTTATTAGGGAGTTAGGATAAAGTAGACGAGAGAAAGAATATAAAAGGGAAAGGAAGAGGATTTTACCTCTTGAATATCATCTCCTTGAGAACCTCCTTAAGGTTCTTAGTGTTAGACTTTTTGTGAGACCAGACACACTAAAACATGTCTAGTTATGATTATAAGATAATTTATTATAGTATGGAGGATCTACAAGGCTCAAGGTGATTAAATTAATTGAATGAGGGATTCTACTTTTATAATTGAGGTGAAGGGAAAATTATGAATTTCATAAAATATTAAATTATAATAATTGAAATTTAGTGGAAAAGACTTCAAAAAGTAATATAAAGAATAGGTAACTAAATTTTAGACCAAATATAATACCATTTTTACTTATTCAATATTTTTAGGTTTTTTAAATAATTTAATAAAATATTATATTCATGAAATATAAGTTTTGTCAAAATTAATATTATTCATTACCATGACTTTAAAAACATCAAAAAAAGATTAAAATTAGAATAAAGAAAATATTATATATTATAAATGTCATAGTTATCTAGACATTTCATGTATCCTATTAATTTTCTCAAAATATTTTAATTTTAATACTTTTAATATCATTTTTTCTTTTTTCATTAACTTAATAATTACTACATCATCACTCTGAAATTATTTAAGGTAATTATTTAATACTTGAAAATTTATTAATAAATTACCATGAATAAGATAAATAATTTATATTTCAAAAAACTTTATATGGTTGAAAATTACTTCTAGAAACCATATATTAAAAAGTTATACTAATTAAAAACCATAGTGTGAACAACTTGATTGTCTTTTAAATAAAATATTATAAGGGGATTAAAGTCATGAATATGGATAAAAATGGTCCCAAATTCAAACCAAAGATTATGATATTTTACACTTACTCGTATAAAAATATTTATTAAAAATTTTATATCATTTAAGGGTTATTATAATTTTAATTAAAATTATTTTATTTATTTTTCTTCTGCTTGCACAAGCACTACATCAACGTTGCATCAGTATTAAAGGTAATTATTTCATAAAGGAAAATTAAAAATAAATTAATATCATAAAAATAAATATTTAGGTTCAATTTAATCATTTTTATTCATTCATTGTGTATATTTACTCATATCCATTTCAAGAAAACTTATTTAATTTTTTAATTTAACTTTTATTTCCTTGCGCAAATATTTGAATAAGATTCATGTTATATAACTATAAAATAATAAAATATAAGTAAAAATAATCATTTATAAATAATAATTAAGAAAAAAGTAATTAAAATACTTTTTATCAATCAATTATTATCTATAAGAAACCAATTTTGACTTTTCTAATGTTGCATAAGCACTACGTCGGCATTGAAAATGATATTTATATTTATTAAGAAATAAATTATAATATCAAAGTTCTGAATTATTTTTTACAATATTTCATTATAATATCATACTTTTAGTCATTACATAAGTTTAATAAATTCTATATCATAATTTTTTCTCAACGATGTCACAAAAATACTATATTTTATAAAAAAATTATACTTTTTACTATTCATCAAAAAATTAACTCTTTTAGAAAATTATCAAAAATTCATAATAAGAAAATTTTTACATGATGAATTCAAAAATGAAATTATTTTTTTCAAATTTAAATTATATAATTTAAAAATTAATCTTTTATATATAACCATATAATAAATTAAATTAATAAAACTATTTATTTTAAGAATTACTTAACATAGTGAATATAACTACTAATTAAAGAATACTAATAAATATGAAAAAAGTTTATTCTATTAGTACCTAGGTTAATATAATATGTATGAAAATGGTGATAAAATCTTAAATTTCTAACATTATTATAATTATGAAAAATTAAAATACTATATTACTTATTCTTTTTCCATCCATTAGAAAAATGGGAACATCGCTCATTAATATGTATAGAGTAATGAATCCATGATACGACGTATTTCAATTTTCATTTCCACATTCCATGGATGGTTATAAAAAATTAAGGTATAAAAATAATAATTTCAACATGATTAATATTTTAAAGATTATGAAACCAAAACCCCATTTACATTAGTCAACCTATAAAAGTCATTTTGGACTTATAAACCAAATATCCTCAAATCATCCAATGTGAACATAAATATTTTAGTAACTAAATAAAACCTAATTAACTAAAGAGAATAATGATAATTTAATGAACATTAAAAATATTCTTAAAATTTTTTAAAACTACTATAATTTTAATTCTTAGGTGGGTAGAAATACAAAGGAAATGAGTCAGGACTCGAGGTAACAAGATTTATTCTAAAAATATTATGTTAACATTATCCTTATAACTCTTTTTATCAATTTCAAGGCTCTTATAAATATATCCATAATATTATTAATGAATATTCAAATGTTTCTAAAGGTAGTTTTAAATTTTATTTTTACTTTATTTACAAAGTAATGAAAATGAATTGTCTAAATAATTTTCATATGGATTATTTTTTACTTTTTACTAAAATGATAAAATAATGTTTTCTAATGTATATATCTTGACTAAATTTTCTTGATTTCATATAAATTATTCATTATTATTATTCCCTTAAAAGTTTCGAAGTTTATTTTTGAATAATATATTTATATTGATTTTTTTGGATTTTTTAGTTTTAAAAAAATCTAAGGAAACAAAAATTTCATATCATAATTATGAGATAACATAATTTATTATTTTTTATGGGATTTATTTTCAATTAAAATGGGTTTTATGGTAAAATTTAACGATATATGTTTTTTTTCATTCAATGGTTCATGGAAAT
Organism: Viscum album; assembly: GCA_963277665.1. Classification (NCBI taxonomy): domain Eukaryota; kingdom Viridiplantae; phylum Streptophyta; class Magnoliopsida; order Santalales; family Viscaceae; genus Viscum; species Viscum album. Next base: position 340,220,313 of record OY728129.1, read on the forward strand.
TTTATATAAATGATGGATAATCCTTATATAGGTCAGATCATGGATGACCCAAATATACCTCTACAATAAATTGGGAAAATTTATAGAGTTTACTAGTGATAGGATACTTCTATGTGATATGTGAATTATCCAATTAGATGATTCTATTATAAGGGTTCTTATAAATATTCATGTAAGGTAAATGTCCTAATATACATATATGATTTTTTTCAAAGGTTTTTAAATGAAATATTTTGATTAAAAAAATTATCAAAATGGGATTATTATTTTAAGAAATGTTTATGAATTTTTTAAAAAAAATATTAAATTTATTGTTTTTCTCTGAATGATATTAATTAGTTTTCATGTTTTTCAAGAAAACCTTCTTATTATGATATTTTATGTATGGTTTTATTGTAATTTTTTTAGTAATTTAAATGAGAAATTATGTTTCTTTCATGGAAATGTAAATATATAATTGAGCTCAAATATTTATTATAAAAAAAGGAAAACTTTCTTAAGAATGTTTTTCAAGTTAAAAATATACTAATGAGTTTGTTTTCATTTTTATACCTTAATGATATTTTTTCTCATCCCATGTTTTCAAAAAAAAATCACAAGGCTTAAATATGAGTAGAAATGTTAATAAAGTAAGAGTTCTAGTTATGGAAGTTACCTTTAATGATGAAAGTGTTTTATTGTAGAAAACAATTTATATAAAATAATGGACACTATGTTGAAATGTAAACTTTATAATTTAATAGATTTCCTAATTCTCTAGAATTATAATCCCAAAAAGGTATTTCTTTTTTAAGGGATGAAATATATGCCATAAATCATGTAATTTATGGGATGGTTATGTTCATGTTATTATAGTTAGTATCAAAACTATGGTTTAAATAAATTCAAAGGCCAGAAAAATGATAAAAGATACTATTATGAGATTAAAATTTATGGTTATATTATCATGAGATATATTTTATATATTTATTTGGTTATTAATTTAATATATAGTTTTTTAAATTGGTTTTTCGAAGAGAAAATAGGGTTGTTGAGGTCAAAAAGTGTCTCGAGGATAAAATCCTTCCAAACAACAAACCAATAATTGTTAGAATTAGAACAAACAGTTTTTACCTATGTTAACTTAATTGAAGAAGGATATTTATATAGGTATCAATTAATGGTAAAAACAACATTCCATATAAAATAAAATTTCTATAATGAATCATTTCATGAAACGGTACCCTCTCGATTTCAGTGAATCCTTAGACTAAGTGAAATATGAAAGATGGACAAAAAATCCAAAGAGGATATTTAAAGTTATATGATGTTCAGAAAAATTAAATTTAACCCTTAATATTTAAAATTTTCAAGATGAAATTGATCAAAGGTTACATTTGAATAAAAACACTATAGAAAAGGAAGAAATTGATTCCATATAATGGATAGTATCTAAAGATATCTTCATTGAAAAGTATTTTCTGGATGTTTTTAAACTTTGAATATAATGGAAATTTCTTGAGTTAAATAAAAAATAAGAGGGTTTTTTTCACCTATGAAGCTAATTTTACTAGATTTTCCAAGTATACCCCAAATTTAATTCTAGACTATGATTGTGAAATTGATTGATTTTATTCAAGATTAAATCCATTTTTATGATGGGATCTTATTACTAATGAGTTAAAAAGTTATGAGTATATTTTATAGTGTGATGAGAATGTCAAGATGGATTTTGTGGACTTTTATAATAATAAGAATAATAATTGATCTAGTAAAAAGGTAATAGGGAATCATTCATCAAAGAAACCAATGTATAAGAAAATTCAATTTCCCTCTAACGATAAGTATAGTAAGATTAATTCTGTAGAATGTCATTTGAGATCTAGTTTTCTTATCAGTGTGGAAAGCCTAAAAACATGGCTTAGTACTATAATGTGAATATATATGGTAATTTTTAGGCCAATAATAAAAAAAGAGTCAATCAAATATTTTAATTATATTGAATTAGGAGGTTATGATATCATATATACAAAGTTAGTTACTCAAGGTGAGAATCATTAATATCATAATTAGAATGGTGTAGTAAATTCTTTATTCACTACTACATTAGATATATGACCCCAGAATGAAGTGGTGACAGGTACATTAGTTTTGTATTCATATTATGAAAATGTATTTTTTAAAATTGGTATCCATTCATTATTTTATATATTGGAAATTTTAAAGTGAAATGAAAATTTCATTTTAAGAAATAAATTTATAACTCTTGGTAAAAAATAATTTTGGTAGTACAAAAGTAATAATAATATATATAAATATTCATGTTTTCATTTATGTAATTGATTTTTCTGAAAAACTTGTTCTATTTTCTATTGTTTAGTTTGATGTTATTATGGGTATGGATTGGCATTCAGTTTATCATGTTATGAAATATTATAGAACTAAAGAAGTTATTTTTCATAATGTGTTTCTCTTTGTATATAAAAATTAATTCTTACCTGTGATAACATAACAATAATTTGAGAAACTGATAAAATATATAAGTTAAAGTTACATTGAACCTATTTTTGAGAGAGAAAAAAACTGTTCAAATTGGTGATTCTCTAATAGTAAATAAATATCTAGATGAATTAGTTGATTATTTTCAAGGTGTTATTCCTGATCGATAAGTTTATTTTACTACTTACTTAGTTCAAGATGCTAAGATAACTTTAAAAGATCACTATTCAATGACTTCAATTAAGTTGTTAGAATTGAAAATCGAGTAATAGGAATTAGTTATAAGAGCTTCATCTACCCTAAAAATTAATCATATTGTGATCCTATATTTTTTTTAAAGGATGGTTCTATGATACTTTTCATTGATTATTGTGTAGTAAATAACATCACTACTAATAATAAGTACATTTTTCCTCATATTGATGGCCAATTTGATCATCTCCAATGAGCGTGGTATTTTTTTAAAGATTAATCTTAGGTCTAGTTACCATCGTATAATGGTGAAGTAAGAAGACATTTTGAAGATTACATTCAAAACAATATATGAACATTATGAATTTTTTATCATACATTTTTAATTGAAAAATCTAACAGTTTTAGTTATAGATCAAATAAATATTATTTCACAGGAGTATTTGGATAAATTTTTGGTTTTATTTATCAATGATATTTTGGTTTACTCTAAAAGTTATGTAGAACATAGGAAATATCTAATCATTATTCTATATAATTTAAAGGAAAACAAGTTGTATGGAAAACTCAGTAAATGTAAATTTTGGTTAGAAAAAATTTCATTCCATGGGAATATTATTTCTAAATATGCAATAACTATTGATAATTATAAAAATAAAGTGGTGGTAGAGTTCCCCATACCTATATATACCATTGATATTTGAATGTTTCTTAGGCTATCAGGTTACAAATAATGGTTTCCTCAAAAAAAATCTCAGTTAAATAACCCACAAACCATGTTTAGTTGAAAAGAGGCATGTTTGTATAGATGAAGGAATGTGATGATGATTTATTTTTAGTAATTTAAAATAATATTAATTGTTTCCCATATATTATCCTTTCTATCTTGAAATTTAGAGATTATTATTTGCAGTGATTCTTATTTGAAGGGACTTGGTAGTTTCTTCATGAAAAATGATTTGGTTATTACATATGCATCTCATTAATTAAAACCCCATTAATAGAATTATCCTACACACAAAATTTATCTACCTATAGTCTTTATTCATTAAAAATATGGATTTATCCTCTATATCGGTAGAAATGTGAAATATATACCGATTAAAAAAGTTTAAATTGTATATTCACTCAAAAAGGGTTGAGCATGAGGTGGAGAAGATGGATAGAACTTATTAATAATTATGATTTCACAATTCACTATCATCTAGGTAAAGTAATAAAGGTAATAAATTACTCTATTTAAAATGATATTTTTTCATTAACTATGATATTTTTGTTACCTGATACATTAGCTGATGATTTGATAAATTTTGGACTGGAAATTTTGTATGAAGAAATGCAATCCCTTTTTAATCAAGTATCAGTATATTCATCTTTGGAAGAAATAATTAAAAAGGTTCATATTAAAGATCATTTCTTTTAAGAAATTGTATAATTGGTTGAGGAAGCTAAAGTTACTAACATTAGTGTTGAGATAGAAGGTATTTTCATGTCTTTAAGGAGGTCATTTGTTCTTATTGATTACCAATTGAAGAATAAATTAAAAATTAAGGCTCATGGTTCTCCATTTTTTACATATCCTTATAGACCTAAGATGTATAAATACCCTTAGGGATTTTATTTATGGGAAGGTATGAATAAGGATATTTTTAATTTTACCATTAAATTTTTTTCTTTTCTAAACGGTTAATGATGAAATACAATTGTTGAATGTGATGATTTAGTCTTCTTTAGTGCTAGAATATAACATCCTTGACCCTAGTAGCCTAGAGTTGTTAGTTAATTAATTATATTTTCATAATATACGAACAAAAACATCCCAAATTAATTAATATTTTAGTATTATTAGTAAACTATATACATACATTAATCTCACATTATATTTGAAAACATAAAAATGAAACATAGTGAAAGAAAATATATTTCATCCATGAACTTATTCAAATATTCCTTCTTTATATTCTAGAGAAACTAAACAAAATAAGGGGTGATATAAGTTACTCGGTATAGGATACATACAATAGATGATATTATGAGTAAATAACGCATAATTAATATGGAAAGGTAAATAACTTAAAACATGTTCCATTTAAGTAAGAAATCGATCATGAAATGCATCCATTGATAATATCAATGATTTAATCTCATGGAAAATAATAATTGAATTATAAATGAATTAAATTATTACTATTTCACTTCATGATTTCAAACATCATGATATTTATATCATCAAATTCTTCTTCCAAGACTATTTAATACATATATTGGTATATGCTAGAAACTCATTTAATGTTAGCTTGATGATTAGTCTCATGAGACCTGTTAATGCATCAAGGATCTATAGAATTATAGGAACCACCCTTTATTGCATTTCCAGTGCTTTCCTCATATCTTAAATTATTAACTTAAATTCATTAACAATATACCTTATTTAAAAAATTTCTATATCGAGTAAATAATAAATATCATCAATAATTCCCCTCTCAATAAAATAGCATTCAATGTGAAACATCATATATTGAAATTGTATTCTATTTAGGAAATAATAATAACCATAATATAAATAATATATATATATATTTAAGGAAAATTTATTGTCCAGTTATCACAATATATCTAATGTTTCAATAGAACCTTAATGTCTACAAGATTAATCAAGAGATAACAGATGATCATCAAAAAGTAAGTTTTTTTATTAAAATCAATCCCCTTAAAGAATAGATGAAAATTTATATGAAACATTTAAAATATGTTTTCATTAACTTTATTCTACTTTAAATCCATTTAAAACTTTTAGGATAATATAATGGGTGTGAAATGGTTATGGATGTAGAAAATTCCACACATTTCGTATATGTTAAAAAACATACCTTTTTCTTTTTATAATAAAAGATGAAAATGTACCTTTTAGGAAAACATAATAAATATTCCTATAAAACCCTATAAAATTTCTAGGATAACATAAAATGTCCTTAATAAATATTTTGAGTAAAAAAATACTTATAAAATAATATGGAAAAATATTGATATGGAAGAAAAATATATCCAATCAATATGAAAAATAAGATTAGGTTTTCTTTTAAAATTTAATTTTAAATATAAATATTAATTGAATCACTAATAATCATTAATAAATAGATATTAATTCTTAATAACTCAAAGGGGAAATATATACACCACATAGAGGTAAATAGTTTCATATTACCAAAAAAATCAATGGAGGGGAAATTTAGATAAAATATCTTATCATAGGTATGACTTGCAACAAAAATTATTTATCTTACATAACAATAAACTTATTTTATTATTTTGTTTCTTTATAAACTTATTTAGGTTTATTATTCCTTTTATTTCATATATTACCATGTTATATTACATTACTCACTTGATTAAGTTCACACCATACGTTTTGATGATATTATGTTCATATGTCCAAAATGAATTCAATAGGTTGACTATGGTCAAAATGTTCATAATTTAATTATAACTAGAATAATTATCATGAAATAATTATCATTTTTATACATTAATTATACATTTAAAAAATAATAAATAATGATGGTTATGAAAAAGTAACTACGTTATAATCTTGGAGACAATAGGTCGTACATATGCATGAGTAAAATTATAAATTTTTCAATGATCGTGATGGTAAGAAGTTAAGTATTATTTTATGTTTTCAAAATAAAATTTTGTTTCTTTAAATAAACTTATATATACTAGTCATGTGATTTGGAAGTGAAAAATATATCACATCATTTCATAGAGGTAGTAGCCCACGCGTAAGCACGAACAACATTATCAATTTTAAATGAATGGGAAGTTAAGTAAATATATGATATATTACTTTTATAGAGTGATAAATATATAATTAATATCATATATATATATAATATTTCATTATAACCATCCTTGAGAGTTGGTGATGGAAAACTAATTACATTAGTTTGTGAGTCGGTAGTCCACCGTACACATTAATGATGGGTTCATTTCCCATTTGATGGAAGAGGGTATTAATATAAGTTATTTTATTAAATTAATAAAATCTAATTATATGATATATACTTATGTTATTATATTATCATTTTTTGGATCATATTTTAAGGGGTTGGAAGAAGAAATAAAACAAAACCCTTGGTTAAGAAAAACACCTCTTCTTCAGACAATCTCTTTAGGATTATTACTAAAGCCTTCCTAAATTGTAATTATGATCAAAAAGGACTATAGGATGTGGGAAGATATTTATGGAAGGTTTTTGGGTAGAAAATTTTTGAACCAAATGTTTTTTTATGTGTGAATAAAATAAGAGAGGAGGTTCCCTTTTATAAGAGAGGGGAAGGGAACTTTTGGAATTTCTTAAAGAATTATATTAATATAAAATAATTTTCAAATTAAAATGGATAAAGACTAATATAATTAAAATATAGTATGACGATAGATCAAAATACTCTCATCCAATACAATTTGGCCAAGTTTTAGTAATTTTTTATCCTTAACTTTTAGGTTTAACTCTAATTAACCATTTTGATAATTATCGATGTATTAAAGTTTTCAACACGTTTTAAAAACCCCATAAATGGATAATATTTTATTTTTTAAATCGTATTAAATTTATTTTTATGAATATAATATTTTTATGGGTTTTAAATAATTAAATAAAATAACATTTATTATAAAATATCATTATTTACATTTTGACATAATTCCTTTAATTTGAATTTTAATACATCAAGAAATAGAATTAATTAAAATAAAATCCATTTAAACTTAACTAGAATGTTATAATTAAGTAATAAAATCATATAAAACAATAATTATTTCAAATTATATTCATTTTATTATTTTTAAAATTATTTATTTTATTTTTATATTAATTAAATAAATCTTGTATTGGTGTTGCACAAGAATTTATGGTACTTATTTAATCACTAAAAATAAGAAATAAATTAAAATTATAAAATAAATAATTAAACTATTAAATTAATATTTATAATGAAACATAATTTGTATTTATCTATGTTGTAAGATATTATAGATAGTAAAAGAAGAAAAGTGGCATTTTTTCTGTATCTCTCACTTAGATTTTATAAAGGTGAAAATCATATTAAAATTGAAAATATGTCATATTTTAAAATTTTGGATGATTATGGAAGAAATAGAATCATACAATGAATTTAATTCAAGCATTTTCTTGATTTTTAATATCTTATAAAATTATTTTTAACCTTAATTACCAAATTTACTCTTATTGTGATGACAATTATTTATTATGGTTACTATTCATAATTACTAGAAATTGAAGTGAATTATTTACCAAATTTAGACCTACCAATTCCAAATATGGAAAAAAATAAATATTAATTTTCAATCATTAGTTACAATTAATTTAATATTAAAACACAAAATGCAACAGAAACAGGTTTTCATAAAAATTTCTTTTTATGTATAAAAATGTTTTTATAAGAAATTAACTCATAAAATTAATTCTAATTAAATTAATTAGATTATTCATAATATTAAAGAAATAATTTTAATTTTAAATCACTTTATGACAAAATGGTAAATTTTAAATTCTTGAAACCAAAATATAGTTTTTAATAAAGGCAATATTTTTCATTATTCACCATAAAATCATCATTTTCATAAAAATCCCAAAAAGTAATTCTATGTTAATTTTTATATTTTCATTTAAAAAATGAATTTTATTTTATCAAATAAATTTTCTAAAAGTCATAAAAATGAATTATTTTATTTTCCCACAAAAAAATAATTTTTTTTGAATAAAATGTATTTTTTAAAAATAAATGACTTTATTAAAAAAATTGAGTTTTTATTTCATAAAAATTAGTCAAAAATTTTATTGAGTATGAACTTCAAATATATTACATAAATTGGTTTTTAATATTCACACTCTCCAATTTCATGTCTAGGTTATAACAGTCGAATTTAAATAATATTATCTAGTGGTTCATTTAAACTCGGTGATGTGTGTTTTATATACTATTGAATATAGAGTTCTTCTAAAATTATGTGGTGTTATATATAATGGAAGTGGGAGAACATATTTACAGATTTAAGGGTATAATTTCTATATCTCATGGTAATAATTTAATTTGGGTTATCATTGATCATTTTATTAAATATAAGTACTTTTTCCTTATTCGATGTAGTATGTCTTTAGATCATCCGTATAAACATTGTCTTGAAAAAATATTCATTTTACATTGAATTACCCTATCCATAGTGGATGATAATGATCCCATGTTTACTTCAAATTATTTTAAATCATGTAAAAAGTTTATGGGTATTTAATTAAATTCTATCACTAATTTTTATAGTTAATCTGATAGAAAATAAGAGCATATAATTAACACTTCAAAGGATATTCTTTTATCTTACTCATTATATTATATAGGGAGTTGTGATAAACATCTATCTTTTATTAAATTTTATTATAAAAAATATTTCATTTTTGTATACTAATGTCGCATTTTGAGGAATTATATGGAAATTGATGTCAGACTCTAGAATTTTATGATGAAGTCCATGAGAGGAAATTATTGGGGATAGAATTGTTAGGCTTACCTCCAATTTTATATCACGTATATGATGTGTTTCATGTTTCTTTGAAAATTATTTATGTACCAAATTCATCTAATATTTTGTGCCTTGAAGTGGTATGGATAGAGGAAAATCTATAATATGAAAAAAAAGTCTATTCTGATTTTAGATCATAGAGAAATGGTAATATGAAATATGTTCACTCACCATGTTAAGGTTTTTTTCTGGAATAATATGTTTTAGGAACCAACATATGAATCTAAAAAAGATGTGAGAGAAAAATACCCTCACCAGATTAAATAATGAAACAAATTCTGCGGATGAAATTTCTAAAATGGGGAAGAATGTGATAACCCATGTATTGGTAATAATAAATCAATTTCATGTATTATTAACTATTATTAATATAATTTATATACTATTATATAATATGATGATTTTATGTTATTTTTATGTCATAAAAAATGGTTATATTCTAGATAAAATATTTTCTATGAAATATATATATTTATGTAAAAACTAAATTAATATATTTTAGAGTATTAAATTTTTAAAATTAACTTCATTTTTTAACTTAGTATATCCAAATTAGATTTACATGAATTTTTGGGTTTTTATTGAAATGATTGATTTTTTAGTGAATATGGGAAAATACAGATCTTTGTTAAAACTGTCATTTCATTATAAGTATTTAAAAAATTATCATTATCTTTTGGATTGGTTTTAAAGATTAATTATTACCCTTTTTCTAAAAAAACTATAATTTTTTTTAAATATTCTTTTAGTTTTAAATTTTTTTTGCTTAAAAATGACATTTTTCTCAAACTTGTTTTCTGTTACATTTTTCACACATATATTTTAATTAATTTATACTAATTATACAAATTTTTTTATAGAAAATGGATTTAAAATTTTTAATCATGAGGATCAAATTTTCCCATGTTTTCTATTTAATTTTTTGTCATAATTAAAATTTTCCATGGTAAAACTTTATCACCCCAGTAAATGTTAAATGGTTTAACGGGGGGTCAAACTATGAGATAAAGAAAAAAATATCTATAAATAGTAGATAAATGTGATTATTTGAGTGGATTTAGACCTTATAATTTCATTTATCATAAATTTTTTCATTTAGTTCTTTTTGACCTTGATAAATTCATTTGTTATATTTAAATTTTTAACGTATTTACAAGATTTCTACTCACATCACTTATGAAAGGTAACTTCATATAGTCATTTATTCACTTATTTTTAACCACCTATATCATCTAATATCTTCCCAAATAATTTCAAAACATACCTCTATACATTCTATAGGTCCTATTCTTCTCAAAAGGCTACTCCTATAAGACTTATGGTGTAAGCTAAAGGGATATATATGAGGAGGAGGTATAAGTCCTAAATGGACTATTTCAAGTTTATTTCTTCATATAACTTTTAAAAATATTTTATAACCACTATAAAATATTGAAATTTTTATTTTCTATATATATATATATATAAATTTTATTATGTTGATTGAGAAACTCTTTTCTCTCTCTTTTCCATCCTATGGGAAATGAGAATATTGCATGTGCGTACCTATAGACTACCAGCTCCGCAAAGTGATGTGTTTCATTTTTCATTGTTTCATCACATGAATAGTTATAATGATAGTTTGAATGAATATATAATATGATTATGAAATTATTATAATTTGTAAAATCGACTTACCTTCTGAGTCTTTCCATATTCTGTAAATTGATAATGTCATGTGTGTCTACATGTGGAATGTCACCTCCACAAAGTGATATGATTTAATTTTCACTACTACCTCATATGGTTGGTCATAAGTATGGAAATAATTAATAAAAATTTAATTTATAAAATAATTAATATTCTTTAAAAATATAATATTATATAATTCATTTCTTTTCCATCGAATATAATAATAGAAACGATGCTCATGAGTTCGTGCGGACTACTACCTACATGATATGGTTTAATTAATTTTTCACATATACATTCCATGTATAGTTATAAAAATATATTTAATATATAAGAATAATATTTTTTTCAAGATTAAAATTCTGAATATGATGTAATCATGATCCCTCTGACCTTAGTCAACCTACCAAAGTCATTTTATACTTACAAACCAAACGTCCTCAAAATGTCTAACGTGAACTTAAACATTTTACTGAATAAATAAAAAATAGTAAAAAATGAAAAGGTGGGATAATGATAATGTAATGATAATTGAATTTTTTTTAATAAAGTATAAAACTAATTTAATTTTATTACTCAGGAGGGTAAAAAAATGAATGAAATGAGTCGTGACTCAACTTTAGGGACGTTATTTTAAATACATTATTTTATTATTTTCATTACAACTCTTTTTATTGCATGTATAGGTTCTTTTAAATATTAAAATAATTTTATTAATTATTCTTAAATGTTTTATAAATTTTATCTTAGGTACATGATGTGATTCATGTTTCTTTTCTAATGAAATATTTATCTAATTCATCTCATATTTTAATCCCTAAAGTGGTATTATTGGTGGAGAAATAATATTTTAAAGAAACATGGTTCCAATTTTTGGATCATAGATAGATGGTACTATTAATTAAGTTGATTCACCAGGTCAAGTTTTTATGGAAGAATCACATGATTGGGTAACCAACATGGGAATCGAAAAAGGCTATGAAGGAAAAATATTTTCATTAGTTTAAGTAATGAATAAAATTGAGAGGATGTGATTTATAAAATGGGGAAGAATGGTAAAACCTAAGTAATGATAATAATAAATATATTTCTTATTTTATTTATTTTTATAAATATATTTTTTTGATTCATATAATATATGATACTTTTATGTGATTTTTTAGTTGGAAAACAAATGGTTATATTCTAACTGAAAAGTTTTCAATAAAATATATAGTTTAAATTAAAAAATAAATTTATAAATTTAAGATTATGAAATTTTTAAATTTTAATCCAATTTTTACTTCAGTATATTTAAATTTACTCAAGGTGAATTCTTGGGTTTTTTTGAAACATTGATTTTTGGGTGAATAGTGAAAAATACTGATATTTTATAATAAAATGTATTTTATTTTCATGTATTTAAAATAGTTACATTTTATTTTTTATTTGATTTAAATTTTAATTAGTCACATTTGACTAAAAAATAAAATAAATTTCATAAGAATCAGTATTATATGATATTTTTTATAAAATCTTTTTTATGTTTAAAAATGATATTTTTCTAAAAATTGATTTTTTTGCAGATTGTGCACAAATACTGAAATTAATATCATCCACTTATAAAAATTGAATCTTGAAAAATATTTTTCAAATATTTATTTATAAGTATAAATTTTTTTCATTTTTTTCATTTCATTTTTTGTCATAATTAAAGTTACCATGGTAAAACTTTATCACCTCAATAAAGGAAAAAAGGGTTCGTTGGGGTTAAACTAAGAGATAAAAAATAAATATCTCTAAAACATGTATAATTTTGATTTTATTATTATATTTTTATCTTAAAATATATTTTATTTTATAATTTTTCACTATGTGACACTTTTCCATGAGTAAGACATTTATTATATTTAAAAAAATTAAAGTATTTACAATATTTCTACTCTTCTCACTTATAAATGTGAACTTTCAATCCTCATTATTGAAAACATTTAATCCACCTAGCTCAACAAATATTTATTTAAACTAATTATTTAAATCCATAACCACATCTTAGATGTCATGGTATTCTCAAAACACTAATCCTGGAGGACTTAGGGTGTATTCCTAAGGGAGATATCTTAGGGGGTGGTATAAGTACAAACCCACCCATTTCATTTTTATTTCTTCATAAATCTTAATTAAATAAATTATAACAAATATAAAACATTAAATTACTATATTATATATAATAAAATGTTATTAATTTTAAGTAATAACTTGTTTCTATCTCTTTTCTATTCTATAGTAAATGAGAACATCACTTGTGAGAATGTGTGGACTACCACCACCATGAAGCAATGTGTTTTTCTTTTCATCATTTCCTCATAAGACTAGTTATAAAGATGGAATTAATAAATATAAAATAAATTTATTAAAATATTATAATCTAGTAAATATAATATATTACATACTTTCTTTCCCTTTCTATCTATTGTAAATTGATAATGTTGATCATGTGTACTTATGGAATACCACCTCTATGAAGTGATGTGATTCCTTTTTCATTACCGACTCAAATGGTTGGTCATAAGTGTGTACATAATGAATAAATATGATATTAGTAACATAATTATGATAATTTAAAAGTAAAAAATTATATAATTTATTTCCTTTACATCCAATAGAAAAAAGTAAACACAGCTCGTGAGTTCATGTGAACTACCGCCTCCATTATACGACGTATTTATTTTTAACATCCACATTCCATGGTTGGTTATAAAAATATTTATAATGACTAAATATAAATATTCTATAATGATTATGATTCTTTATAATATGGAACAATTATATATTTTACATTAGTCAAACTACCTGATCAATTTTGGACTTATCAACCAAATGTCTTCAAAAACAACCAACATGAACTTAAGAATTGTACTGACTAAATAATACATGGGAAAAATTGAATAATTGGAATAATGATAATATAATGATCATAAAAAATTTTCTCAAGAAATTTTTAAAAAAACATATAATTTTATTAATTAGGAGGGCATACATACGTACAAAATGAGTTGGGACTCAAGTTAAGAGAATTTGTTTTAAAAATATCATGTTAATGTTTTCTTTACAACATTTTTTCTTCCATATTGAGGTTATTTTTATGTTTAAATAATTTTTTAAAATATGATTAAATGATTTATAAAGTTTATTTTAAATTATTTTTGTCTTTATTTAAAAATTATTAAAAGATTAAAAATTTCAAAATTTTTATATAGGATATTTTTTACTTTTTACAAGAGTGAAAAAATAATGTATTTTAAAATATACGATATGATCTTCCTTTCCTATCATAATATTTTTATTCACTATCAAGATTTATTTATAATTTTCTTTAACTATTTTCAAGTAAAATAATTCTCTCGATATTCTTATGTTTTTTATTTTTAAATAGTTTTTCTAAGGAAATGGTAACTTTATCTCACATTTATAATATAAATAAAATTATTATTTTTTATGGGCTTGGAAGGTAATTAACAAGGGTTTTATGGTTAAAATTAAAGATATATTTGATTTAATCATTTAATAGTTCTTGAAAATTTTATTTGAATGATGGGTGATATTGATATATCATTAATGATGGGTGATCCAAATATAGATCTCCAATTCATTGGTAAAGTGATGAAGTTTACGGGTGATTGGTTACTCCAAAGAGAAATAGGAATTATTTAGTTATGTGATTCTATTATAAGTGTTCTTATAAGGATGAAATTAAGGATAATTTCCCAAGGTACCTGCATGGTAATCTTACAATGGTATTTAAATAAAATCTTTTGATTTCAAATGGTAAGTAAATGATATTATTTTTTAAGGATTTGTTTTGGATAAAGGTGAGCATGAGGGATCTTTATTGAAAATAAAGAAAGAGATTTTATAAAAGTCAAAAAAGGGAATTTTACATTTTTCTCTAACTAGGATTAGAAAGAGATTGGAAGGAAGGGTAGTAGACCATACGAGCCCTAATTTAGATACTTATTTGTTTGCAAGTCCATATGTGAGTTTTTTGTACTCCCAATAGGTGTGTGTGATGGTAGCATTCATTGAGGAAAGCATGTCCAGGCAGTTCAACCACTTTGTCGTTAGCTTCCTTGAGAGATGAATAATCCCCATCCTAATTTCTTGCACAATTGTACTTGAATCACATTCGAACCATAAATTATGCCAAACTTGCTTATAAGAAATAGTGATAGCTCTGATAAATTCGGGCATCTCTGCTTCCAAGGTAGTTCCATTTTCACATGGGTCATAAATACATTCAAATATATCACTATTGTGGTCCCTAAAAAAAGCATCGTAACCAGATGGTCCCGGGTTCCCCCTCGAGGTGTTGTTAGTGTTGAATTTAATCCATCCGATGAAGGGTAGGGACCATAATATTTCCATGGTTCAAATAGGTTTGGGGTAGTTACCCTTGATGTTAAGCTGCCTAAGTATGATGAGATCAATTACCGAGTTGTTGCAGCAGGCAGTGAGGGGAATACTGGTATTCTGGATAGCCGAGATGATAGAAGTTATCGACATTTTTGATTTAGGTGAGTGTTGGTGTGGTTTGCAACATTTTGACCTATCCAGAGCACATGTAACAACTCTACGTAGGCCACTTTAAGGAGTACATGCATTTGTTTGGAGAGGCAAAGAACCAGAATCGCTTGCATGAGGGAGGATAGAAAGTTTTCATGGGGCTGCTGTAGCTCGAAGAGATTGAAGGATTCTTGCCAAAGAGATGTGGCAATTTTATAGATCAAGAACAAATGGTCGACATCCTCATGATGTTGATGACATAGTGAACACCTGGAACATAGATAAATTCCCACTCTTTGGAGGTTCACCTCAACTGGAACCTTATTCCGCAATAGTCTCCAAAGCAAAGTAAATCTAGAAGGCATGAGCCAGATTTTATTAAATTTGTTAATCCATTATTTTTCTCCCTACACCATGTATTTATAGAAAGTTTTGGAATCAAGCTATCCATTCGGGGATTGGTCCCAAATAAAGATGATGTAATTCTGAATGAAATCATGGGATGAAACAGTATCAATAACATCGTCAGGGAGTAAATCAAAACTTTTAAGTTGATCTTTGATTTCTATATTCTGATTGATGTCTGTATCCAGGGGATTTACCCGATTAATCAAAGGTTATCTAAGACAATTAGTGTTCCAAAATGATTGTTTTTCAAGTAAATGTATTCTTGATTTTTCATTTTTTCCAAGAAACCCTTATGATTATTATTTTTATTTTAAGATAGTATAAGAAATGTTTTATGTAACCTATTGAAAAATTAAGTTGTTTTCATGGATATTTTAATGGATATTTGAGCTCAAATGCTTATTATGAAAAAGGAAAACATTGTAATATTTTTTTCAGGTTTATAAATTAAATAATTGGTTTATTTTATTTTATGCCACTTAATTATACTTTTTTATCATCCTGTATTTTCTAATATTTTTCATAGGGATTAATTATGAATATGAACTTTAATGAATTCATAGTTCCAATTATGGGAGTTATCTTGAATGAAGAAACTGTGTATTTATAAAGAAAATTCATTGTGGTAAAAATGGAAATTGTGGAAATTTTGTCTTTTCAATGTAATAGATTTAATAATTCTCTGAAACTCTAATCCAAAAAAGGACTTTTGGATGTAAGTGATGAAATATAATACTTATATCACATAAATTATGTTATAGTTATGCTTGGTTTTTTATATAATTAGTGTTAATATATTTATATATAGGTTTAAAATTTATATTGAATTCATTTTTTGATAATTGAGTAATTTATTTGACTTTATATAAATTATATACTTTTTAAAAAAAATCATTAAAAATAAATTTTTTACAACTATCCCTCTAATTAAATTTAATCCTGGTAATCTTATTTTTTGACTAAAATTAAATTAATCATGAAAAATAATAAGAATATTCTTATCTAAAATACAAAATCCTTTCTGTTATATATAATTTCAATAAGTGATGGAAACTAATTTTTAAAAGAAAAAATTCAAGTCAAATATTACATAAGTTTTTTAAACATTAAACATGGGATTCAAAAACTCAACATAGTATTATTTTTAAATGATTTATTTATCTTAATAAATAAATATTTTTATATAAAAAAAATTCAGAAACCTTAAAGTCATTCTTTTATTATGATAATTTTATAAAAGTGATGATATTATCAAAATCATTATTTTCACTATTCACATAAAAATAATTTTAGACAAATCCAAAAAATAATAATATTGAGATTATATTGAAATTATAAATCAAAAAATGATGTTTATTTTTTAAAATTAAAATTCCATAATTTATGAATTTATCTTTCAAAACAAAATGCATTGAAAAATGGTTTCTAATAGGAAAATGGCCCTTTAGATATTAATTATTCTTATTTTTATTTATTATAAATTCAAAATAAATTTATTGTTAATTTATTATTCTTATCAATAATATAATTTATATATAATATATTTAGTTTCATAAAATAATGTGTATAAAAGGGATATATATATTTAGTTAAATTATTTTTATAAATGAATTAGTATAAAAATGACCTTTATTTTATTTCAATATGTCTTTCATAATGCAGTTGCTAATATTTTTCCAATTAATTCAACGGATATATTTTTATGATTATATAATGTTTAGCAATTTTTTGGTTTCAATGTTGTATGTAAAGAAAGTTTTTAAACTATAACAAATCATAGCTTTTATACATAAATATCACATATTGTTATATGAGTAATCAATAAATAACAATATGATCCTTCCTAGAACCATATTGGTATAATGTATTTGGAAATATGGATACATAAGAAACTTGTTCATAAGAGATCTATATCATCTCACACTATTTTCTTCATAAATATCGCCCTACTAAGACATATCATACTTAAAACATTTATTTAAAACTTGGGTAAGGTAAACATAATAAAGGGTGAGATCTGATTCTTAGTAAGGGTAAACAAGGGGGATATCAATGATCACTTAAACATAACACAATAATAATTGTATGAGAATATTATAATAACATTTGGAACCCATACCCTATATACCATAGAGCATAATCTTGAATCATGGTTTAAATCATAGAAGTTCATAAGACGTGAATCAAAAAGTAATCAAAGGACATGACCCATGAGAGAATACAATTAGTAGAAGTCATAGGTTTTTGGCATATACATAAGCATATAAAATCATTTTATTATTCAAGGATCACTTACAAGACTATCATAGTGGATTTTTTTCACTCCATATTCCATCATATCTTTAGTCAAGGTTCACTCCCAAGACTATTGTAGTGGACAAAGTCCCTTACTAAACTAGGTTCATTGCCCATTTTAGTCCTTATTATCTCATGAGATATCTATCATTACCCAATGCATTGGAGGGATATATAATTCTAGGACCAGCCATCAGATAATCATAATCCATCACATCTTTTTCATAAGATATTGAATCATTCATCATATATTGTATCATATGGAAATCAAATCGGTTTCACAAATATTTCAACATTTCATCATAACATAAAAAATAGAAAATAAACCGGTGTCAAAAACATATAATCATTATAATAATAAACCATCTAGAGAGATAATAAGGGTTATATCATTGGATTATATCCCCATTAAATAATAAGTAACATAAAACTTAGTCATCTTACATGAAAATGAATTTAAAATATAACTTGGAATATTTCATGTGAAAAATACCATTTTCACATAGAAATCACTTTTAAAAAATAAGAAAACTTCCATAATATTATGGAAAACGTTTTAATGGAATATAACCTTGTAAACATTTAAAGTAAACATAAATTCATGGATCATTCATGTTTTTGGGAAATTCTACTCATATCATATATATTTAAATAAATATTCCTTACACATTTTTTGTGAAAATCCAAATTTACCTCATTCATAAAGTTAAAATAAGATTCCTTTTAAAAAAAATTACAAAATTATATAATTGGAAAAAATAAATTTAAAATCATGGTATAATGTTAAAGAGTTCTTTGAAACATTTTTAGAAAACATGGAAATGGAATAAAAAATATTTCTCGCTAAAGAGGGAAGTAAAGTCTGTTTTCCATAAAAAATATTCTTTTGATCTCTTGAGTACCTAAAGAGGGGAAAATTAATGTAAAACATGTAATTGAAAAAAAATAACCAGATTATAAGTAAATTAATTGAATTATTAAGACATAATTCATAAAATTACATCATTATAAACTAAATCATAAAAAATCTAGATAAATAATGATATTGTGACATAAATCACTTACCTCAAGTTTGACATTTTTCATAAGTTACCAATCCTCAAATATAATAAATTTAAATTTATTATAATTATTTAAAATAATAATTTAAATAATTATAATATCATATATGATCTCTTTATAAAATTTAAACTCCCATTTATTAATTACTCCTTTTTAAAATCATCATTTTTGGGTGTAAATTGTTTCATTTTTCATAAGAATTTCAGTTTAAGTAGTTCAGGTCCATGTACTTTGATCACGGTTACATCATATACATAATTATAATCATGATATAAATATAATATATAATCATTATATATATATATATATATTTATATTCATACATAATATATAGATATAGAAAAATGAATTACATGGTTTGTGGAGATAGTAGGTCGTACGTATGTGTGACCGTTGTTTTCACTTTTTGAAGAATGGAAAGAAAAAAAGTTTAAAAATAATTAATCTTTAAATAATAATTATTATATAATATATATTCATTAAATCTATAATTATTTCCATCCATGTAAATTGGAATCTAAAAAAATCACATCTCTTCATGGAGGTGGTAGTCAACACATACGCGCAAGCGAAGTTATCATTTTCCAATAGATTAAAAGGTTAGAATGTAGATGTGATATTATAATTATAGAAGTATAATTTTATCATAAATATAATATATAAACTATAAATGCATTAAATAACCATACATTAAATGTGGTAATGTAAAATTAATTTTATCGCTTCATGGACGTGATATTCCACACATATGCATGAGTGATACTTACACATAAAATTTGATGGAAAAGGGGTGGATATCGGTGGTTCCATAATAATAATAAAATTTATGTATATTAAGGACACTTAATTAAATATTTTAGTTATAATAATATATATTTATATGAGGTTGAATAAAAAATAAATTTAAAGAGGTTGGGTATGACGATTACCACTCCTTCAATTGGCCTCCTTTAGATCCTTTCTTAAGGACCCTTATAATGGTATTTTTACTAGATCAGAACCTCTAACTCATGGATAGTTAGTTTTATAATATATTTATTTATATATTGGTTTATCTTTATGGTTTAAATTGTTGTAAATAAGAGAAATGAGGGGTGTCCTTTTATATATGGGGGAGAGGATACACATGGAATTCATTAAGGTGTAAATATAATAAAGTCATTATCAATTAAAATGCTTACAAATGGATAGATAATGGATAGTGGGATACTATTAGGTATAAATATTTATATCAAATTCAAATTAGAATATTATAATCGTAAAATTTACCCATATATCTTAGCTCAACCCTTGAAAAACTTATTTTAACCTTAACCATTGTGATAATTTTTTACAGTTTTTACTATTCATTTTGACCAAAAATGAATTTGGAATCATTAAAAAATATTTATATTCAGATTAAAAACATTGAATAAATTTTATCAAATTAAATCTATAAAATTGGATGAAATTACTTTTAAAATAAATATGTAAAATGAGGAAAATCAGTTTTCAAGGAAAAAAAATTTCCTATGTATACAAAGATTTTATACAAAAATTGATGTAAAATTAATTATAATGAAAATAATTGAAATATATATTATATTAATGAACTAATATTTCTTTTAAAACCATTTTATATAAAAATTAACTTTTTAAATTCATTAAGAGAAAATAATATTTTTAATAAAAATCTATAATTTCTCTATTAATTGAAAATTTTATTTTCTCCAAAAAGCATCAAAAATTTACTCAATAATAATTTTTATATGTTGATATAAAAAATTAATTTCATTTTTTAAAATAAATTTTCTAAAATTGGAAAATTTTAATTATATTATTTTCTCAAAAAAATCAATAAAAACAAATTATGAGGAAAATTTTATTTCAAAAACATAAAATGAAATTATTAAAAATTGATTAATTATTTATAAATATATTTAATCTATTAAAACCACTAAACATATTTCTAAAGTCTTTTTATTCCTATGTATATATCCAATTTATTGTCAAGGTTATAATTTTATACTATATTATGATTCATTTAGACTCGGGGTTGGGTTTATTGTAAGCTATCGGTGAAATTGAATTTATTTATAGTGAAGTACATAATTAAATATTAGGATGTTAAATTATACCCCATTTAAAATGAATTTCACCCTTTAAATTATATCACTCCAACACACAAAAAAATGAGTATATCTCTATTTTATCACATCCTTGGGTTCCCAGGTATCTTCTTTGAATTTCTGATTTCCCCAGATAACTTCAACTAAGTGAGAAGTCTTGTTCCATAGAACATATCTATAGGATCTGAGATGTATACTAGTTTTACATCAAATGAAAGATAATGATCAACTGGTATGAGCTATGAGTAAAATACATTTGATAGATTGGGTATGTAATTCCTCAAGAGTAATATATGGAACACATCATTAACTTGAGAGAGGTTTGATGGAAGCACCAAGTGATAATATACCATCCTTACTAGATCAAGAATCCCAAAGGGGCCAATATACCTATGGATTGGATTTCCTTTGTTTCTTAATCTCGTAAACTTATTCCTTATAAAAATTCATATGAGTAACTTCTTACCAGCTTTGAATTCAATATTTCACTGACGATTATGATCATAAATTCTTTGTTGACTCTGAGCTACCTTAATGTGCTGATAAATGGATATGAAATTATTTATCATTTTCTAAGATAGCTTAAGACCTAATAGTTTTATTTCTCCCACATCATTTCATCATGTTGGGGTTCTATAATTCCTTCCCTAGAGATCTTAATAAGTATCCATCTGGATTCTTGATCAAAATCTATTTTTGTAATAAAAATCTAATTGAGGAAGTTATTGATCCCAGAAAACTTTAAAACCCAAAGAAAAATATATCAAATAATAATTTGTGGTTTGAATGGTTTGCTAAGACTGATTATCTATCTATAAGTTTGAATAACTATTGAAATTCAAATCTATATCTAGATCATGATGAATACTTCTCTGAAACATCAAGTTATACCTTGAATCCTGATTAGATATAATATAATGTGGTACATTATGAAACATTAACACTTATTAATTTATATTGTGGAAATATGATCAAGAGACAAATATTCTCTAATAGTAAAGAAGTGCGTTGACTTTATAACTAAATCGACTATAACCCAAATAGTATTGTGTCCTTTAGACATTTTGGTGTGTCCAATAAAAAAATCCATTATGATTTTTTCCCATTTCTATTCTTATATGGGTAATAGTTTAAACATCCCCTTAAACATAGACATATCAGCCTTAAATTTTTTAAATACTTATAATTGAGATACATACTCTACAATACCTCTCTTCATGTTTTCCCACATTAAAAAAAACTTTCAGATCTCTATACGTATTTATACTTCTATGATGAATAAGGAATGATGAACTATGAACATCAACAAATATATCCTTATTTAATTTTATAATTTATAGAAAACAAACATGATTTTTGAAAATTATCATTACAACAAAATCAAGTTTTAACTTTGTAACATTTATCCCCTTACTTTATAGTTCTATATCTTCTTTTTTTCATCTTTAATATTTACCAGGATAGATAGTT
Organism: Viscum album; assembly: GCA_963277665.1. Classification (NCBI taxonomy): domain Eukaryota; kingdom Viridiplantae; phylum Streptophyta; class Magnoliopsida; order Santalales; family Viscaceae; genus Viscum; species Viscum album. The sequence goes on from OY728129.1 coordinate 340,243,136, forward strand.
GAACACTCTATTATATAAAATAAAATTTATATCCTAACATTAAGATTTATAGATTCATTCATTAAAATATTACTAATATTTTATTTTTTTTATCCTCATCATATATAAGATAGCATAATACTTTCAACTCAAATCATCAGCCACCTTTTTTTTCTTCCAGTGGTGGTAATGTATTGAGAAGTCAAATATTTAATCAATTTCAACCACCTTATATGGAGTATATTAATCTCTTTCTAAGTGAATATATACTTTATAATTTTATGATTAGTATATATGTGGCACATTTCTATATAATTATAATTCATACATGTATTTAATGAAATAATTTCCATATCTAACTATAAATCATGAGTTTGGTAATTTTTCTCATGAACTTTCAATTTTCATAAGTTATATGTTATTTCCATGTCATTATGCATGAGTACATATCCCACTCCCTTTTTCAATGCATAAATATAGGACATTGTCCCTTATCCACTATAGAGTAGTGTAATTATAGGTAATATGACTAAATTTATCTTTAATTACTTGAAATTTTCCTCATATTCATCAATCTAAAGGAAGGTGTCTCCCATTTGAGTTAACTTATTCAGTGGATTAGATATATGTGATAAGTTTTCAACAAATTGTTGATAATATTCAGATAGATAAAGAAAACTATGGATCTCAATCACCATGATTGGTCTGGTCCAACATTCAATAAAATATGTAATTTATAGATCCATGTAAATACTATCGCTTGAGATTATATGACAAAAAAATGAGAATATTTTTTTCCAAAATAAAAACTTGGTAAATATTGCATACATTTTCTCCTTCCTTAGGATCTCTATTACAATCCACAAGTGATCTTCATTCCCTTCCTTTATATTTGAATATATAATAAGGTATTCTATAAATACTATGAAAAACTGATAAAGTTTATCTATAAAGACTTTACTCATTAGATATATTAATATAGAGGTGGAATTAATAATATCAAATGGAATAACTATAAATTCATATTGTTCGTACCTCATATGAAAGGTTGTATTGGGTATATACTTCTTATTAACCCTAAATTGTTGATATCTAGAATTTATTTCAATCTAGGAAAATTATTGATCTCTATAAATTTGATCAAAAAAATTCATCAATATGGGTTAGAGGATAATTATTCTTGATAATGATCTTATTAATCTCCTTATTGTCAATTTAGAGTGTCATTGATCCATATTTATTCTTAACAAAAAGAATAAATGGACCACAAGTTGATGCACTCATCCAAATGAACCCCTTGTCAATATTATCCTAGAGTTTCTTCTTTAATTCCTAAAATTTAATCGGGGACATTCTATATGTAATATTTGAAATAGGTGTAACACTATGTATGATTACTTTTGAAAACTCTACTTCATGATTTGTTGGAAGACTAGTCAAATATTCCAAAATTACATCAATAAAATCAAACACAACAGGAATGTCTTATATTTTGAGTTTCTACCTAGCCATATAAGATAAACACATCTTTTTAATAATAATCAAGAACCATATAATAATTAAATAAGTTTATATTTATCATCATAGTGATAGACAATCATAGATTGTTTTAGAATTTCAAATGTGACATGCCTTCCTTATAAATTGATGTAGGATTTATGTAATGAAATCTGATCCATAAAAAAGATAACATAAAATTCAACCAAGGGGATTAATAATATTTTCATTATGTATATCCCCACAAAATTAAATTGGATAAGAATCATAGACTTCAGATGCAATCAACATACCATTATGGGTTTTCATTACTAATTCAATATCTAATCATTAAGATGGTATTGTGATACCCTTAGAAAATTATTCATATATAAAGGAGTGGGTATATCAAGAATCAAATAAGACATTATCATTTCTTGAGTGCATGGTAGATATACCTCTCACCAATACGTTACTATAACCTACATCAGCAATAGTGATCACAAGAGATTTCCTTTTTTCTCTGGTATTAGGAGGATTCTGGCATCGATCATCAGCATTAGCCTTCAAATTTAAGAATGGGTTAGCATAATTCCCATACACCTAGAATTTTAATCACTAGAGTGTGGGAGGTGAATTATGTATATCATTATCTTTATTCACATCATTAACTAATGTATTCCTATCACTTCAACATTCTATTTCTCTATGGCCTTCCTTTCTACACATAAAATATTTACTAATTCCATTATGAAAAATTTCTTCCATGATTCCTTCTGCATATCAAGAATAAAATTAATATCATCTTTTTCTCTCCTTGTTTTTTATAATTTCATTGGAATTATATCTTTATTTTCTTATCAAGAACCATGAGATTGATGGGTAAATCCAATCTCTTTTTCTAATTTGGTATCACATAGAAATATTTATTCATAACTACTAAAGTTTATTTTTGTTAGTTACCTTCATAGAGTTGGTTTTATGCCACAAAATAAGTAATCAATAATGTATTCTGGTTAAATGATAATACTATAAGATTACCTCACAAGTCTTGTAAAATTTTCCTAATAGGTACTAATAGTTTCATCATCCTTCTACCTTATCTCAGGGAATTCATTCTACATTTTTATAAAAATAATACGAGGAAAGATATTATTGAAAGATAACCTTATAAACCCATCCCAATATATTGAGTCAATTTTTTCCCACTACCTCAAGATATTGATAAGTGTATACCATTGATATAATTTTCCTCACAAACAATAAGCATCTAAAATAATTATTTTGTGTTCTGAACACTAAAAAATAGAAAAACTATTTTCAGTGGTACTGATCCAATTCTCAGCGACTAAGGGATCAATAGTCCCACTAAATGAATGTGTATGTTTCCTCATAAAGAACTCAATTAAACATTGTTTCCTCATTTTCTCATTTAAAATCTCAGCATGATTTATATCCTCAAGAAGTTTCATAAGCACAACAATGAGATTTTTCATTCCATATCTCATAAAATTTACTTTCTCGTGAGGAAAATTATTGTATTATCTTTCATATTAAGTATTAACATAGTTTCTTCATGTTTCATCCATTAACTAATACCTATAAGAATTTTGTAAGAAATAATAATCATAAAGGGAAATAACATAATAATAAAAAAATAATTTATAGTATGTATAAATCATGAAACCTTCTTTTTAATGTATTAAACCATATATATAATCTAGGTCATTCATGGTCATCATATATTCAAATCCTTTGTACTAGATTACAAAGATAATTTTATTTATCCAAGGTTGTCCCTTCGGAGTTTCAAACTTGGTATGCAGTAAGGGCACACATACCATTCACCAGAATTATGGACAAGGTATACTCAATATAAACTTATAATGGTTATTAATTCTAGATGAATATGTTCTAGAAATATTTCCAATTATAATATCCATACAAGTATTTTTTTCTAGAAAAAACACACACTTTTCCTTACCATAACTTAGGAAATTATCCTATGTATAGGATTATCCTAGATGTTCCCAATAAATTTTTATCATCCTAGTTTCTAAAGGTAACTAATCCTTACTCTAATTACAACCATAGTGACCCATATATTTTATACATAAATCTCTCATCTTATTAGATGAGTAATCAATACATAAAACTATGATCCGTGATAGAATCATATAGATCTAGTGTATTTGGAAACAAGGAAAGATGGATAACTTTTTTATAATATATGTAAATCATCTAATATTAATATCTTCATAACAACCACCCCTCTAATACATATCATACTTAAACCCTTTTTTCATAACCTAGGGAAAGGAAACATGTAAAAGGGTGAGCTCTCATGCTCAATAAGGGTACACAAGGTACATATCAATGATCAAATAAATATAATATGATAATAAGCATGTTATAACGTGATCATAGTATTTTAAAACTATACCCTATATATAATAGATAATAATCTTGATTCATGGTCTAAATCTTGGTAGTTCATAAGACTTTAATCAAAAAATAATCAAATAACATGAGCGATGAAATAATAACATTGTCATAAGACATATGTTTTTGACATGCGCATAAACATAGAAAAGTATTTACTTAGTGAAGGATCACTACCAAGACTATCACAGTGGATTGTGTTCGCTTTCAATTCCATAATATCTTTAGTCAAGGATCTCTCCCAAGACTATCAATGTGGATAGAGTCCCTCACTAAAATGGGTTCACTCCTTATTCAACTTCTTATTATCTTATGAGATATCCAATTATACCTAATCTATTGAATGGATATATATTTCTAGGATCACCCCTCAGATAATCATATTCCATTTATATGTGTTCAATAATATCATTAATCATTTATATTATATCATAACTCAAGGAAAGTAAATGGGTTTCATAAAAATTTTAACATTTCATCATAAAATAACCTATAGAAAATAAATGGACTTCACCAACATCTCATCATCATTATCATAAACCACATAGAAAAAGAATAATGATGGTATCATTAGATCATATCCTTAGTCAAGTATAAATAACACCAAAGTATGTCATCTTAGATGAATTTTTTTTAGATGATCACATGGAATATTTTTTTATAAAAATACCATTTTCACTGTGAAATCAATTCCCAAAAATATAAAAATTTCAAAAATATTATGTAAAACATTTTCCTTGAAAATAACCATAGAAAATTGTAAAATAAAGCATTGAATAATTTATTGGTCATGATGATCGGAAATTCTTTTCATGAAATATATTTTAAAATAAAAATTTCTTTTTCATGTCCAGTAAAAATGAAAATATAAATTATATAGAAAATGGAAAGAATATTCATATGAAACCATTTTGAAAAAAAATAAATCTTTATAAAAAAATATCTTTAAACTACCATTAGTTAATAATAAAATATACTTGAAAACATTTTTATAAATCATAGACATGAAAGAAATAAAATCTCCACCAGATAGAGAAATAAAGTTAGTTTTCCTTAAAAATGTTCTTTCGATAATTTGAGTGCATAAAGAGAGAAAAATGGAATGAAAACATGTAATTTATATAAATGACCATAGGATAACATAATCTATGGAATTATTGAGATATAATTCAAAAAATACCATCATCAAAAACTTAATCATAAATAATCTTGATAAACAATGAGATTATAACATAATTTTCTTGCCTCAAGTTTGACTTTCTTATAAAGTATTATAACCACTTATACAATAATTTTAAATTTATTATAGTTATATAAAATGTAAGAACCTGGTTTTTGCTATAAAAGACTTTGGAATATTCTTGATGTTATTCCAAAGTAGCGCCTTCAAACGGCGTGCGATTCCAAGCCCCGGTGTGGCTGGAATTAAATTTTCAGTGTGTTCACACTGTGCACGCCAAATAAATGGAATAAATCCTAAACGGTAATTCGGATCCTAAATCTGAGAGTACGGATGGGTCCTAAATGGGGTGTTTACCCCAGGAACGACAAAGAACATGTCGGTGCGGGACGTTGGGACCCCTCGCCTATTAACGGAACATTAAATGGATAATTAAAATAATTAATTTATTTTTTTAATGGTTAAACTCAATTATCCCCTAAATGGTAGCTTGAATGGGAAAATTGAGGGCACCGTTGAGTCCAGAGCGTGCTGTTTACCCTAGGAGGGGTGTAATTTTCATGGGCGCGGGCCTTCTATGGAAAATGCCACCAGGGGCATTTTTGTAATTTAGCGGCCTCAGTTATTAAATTTTATAACTTTTTAATGGAGGATCGGATTAAAATTCCGAGACCACCATTGTTCTTAAGAGAAGTTGTTTACCCTAGGGGCGGCTTAATCCCGGCCCCGACAAAAGTTCGAGTACGGGCCAACGGGTGGGTGGTTAAGTGTTTTTTTCTATTTAAACACACCATCCACTCTCTTATCCTCCCATTGGTTGTTATTCCCTAGCGCAAGATCTCCCAACAAGGATCCACCTTCAAGATCCTCATCTCTGGCAAGGTGCGGCGGTCCGGCGGATCATCGGTGAAGCTCCGGGCTACGCCCAACAAGGTAGGTTCGTGCGTTTTTGTTTTATTTTTTCCCCCACCTCCTTTGAATTCATAAATATGCGTTGAATTGATGTTGTTTTGCCGAGAAAATACCATGGTTTCATAGGGAATAAAATTATCCTTCCAACAATCCTTTCGGATCAAAATTATGAGTCTCAGGGCGTCTGTGGTGGCCCCGGGAAGTTTCCCGACCGTTTGCCTCTTTTTCTGGCGGTGCTAGGGTGGTCCGGCGGGTTTCCGGTGGGTTTCCGGCGAACAGGGGCGGAGGAAGGTGGTGGCGGGCTTCAGCGGCGGGCTCCGAGTGGTCTTCGGTGTGGCGGCGGACTCCTCAACCGCAGCAGCTTCATGCGGTGTGGCAGGATCCAGGCGACGGGCGCAGCTCGCAGCGCGGAGTGGTGGACCGGGGTCGCGGCGCGCGACCCCGCGGGGGAAACCGAGACCCGCTATCAGTGGGTCTCCATGTGAACCAGAGACCAGCTACGAAGGCCGGTCGGTTAAGCGGTGTACTGCAGGTCCATGGCTAACCCGCGCGGCTTATCTGCGGGCCAGTGCTGCGAGCCGAGCCGGCCGGGGCGGGCCGGCACAGGCCGGTCCAGCCCAAGGGGTTCACCCCCTCCGACTTCGGACACCCATAATTTTTTCTACGGGTGTCTGTTTTGCGTGCCGTCTGCGGAAGTAAATTATTGGAATCAAGACGAAGATTTTGAGATGGTCTTGGGGTTTTTGATTCCCGAAACAGGGGGCCTCGGTGGAGCGACACGTCGTTAAGTGGTTTGGCGTTTTTTCGGGAGTTCTTGTTTTGGGTGGCGCGGACACATCCAGAGTCTGTTTTGAGTGAAGTCAGTGGCGTTGTGACCCTAGAAATAAGGCAGAGATTTCTAGGGTGGTTTTAGGCGTTGAATCCGGAGTTCAGGCATAGACCCCAAGGCCTGTCTTTTAAGCTGTGTGCAGCGCTTTACAACTTTTTCATCAGATGTCAGTTCGGGGCGTGCGAGCAATCGATTCTGGGTGTTTTTCTGAGGGAATTGCGATGGCGCAATCCACCTGATTTAATTCTGCATGATGGTATGGGCCCCACGAAGGTCGTTTTGGGCGTTAATGGTGAATTCCACCTTTTTTCACTGGGTGTCCGTTTTGGATAAGTGATTAGTCAATCTTGTGTACTTTTTTGAGAGGATCGCAACGGTGCGATCTGTTCGTTGCGCTTCGGGACTGAGATGCGGGTCCCACAAAGCACCGCTCGTGTGAGGTATGGTGAAAGGCATCTTTTTTCTCTCAACATCCATTCCACGTAAGTAAGCAGTCAATTTCACATGTCTTTCGGAGGAGATCGCAATGGTGCGTTGCGCTTGACTATTTTCAGGACCGAGGCTCGAGACCATGGGACGTTGTTCGGGCATAAAGCGGTGTTGGTGACTTTTCTATCAGATATCCATTAGAGGCGAGTAAATAGTCTATCTTTCATGTTTTTCCATGAGGATTACAATGGTATAATCTATTTGGATGTGCGGAGACTCATTCAAGATCTCATTTAATGTGGAAGCATGAAAGGTGTACCGGTGGTGGTTCTTCTTATGGTGTTTATAGAGAACCCTTGGCGTGTGATCACATTCACTCCTGTGTGAGTGAAGTTTATGTTTTAAGAGATGTGGTTGGCCATGCTAGGGTCATGGAGGAAGTAGGTTGGTGAAACTGTGTTTTCACCCTTCGCGCTGACGTTGGGTGTCGTGTGCACAATAGCCTTTTGGCTGGAAATGTGGTATACTCTGGGAGTGTACAAGAATTCTTGGAGTTACAAGTTGTAGTTTGTACTTGAGAGCATTTGTGTGCTTGGTTTGGAGATGAGTTTGGGCCACACGTCATGTGGGCCCCATGTGTGTGTCGTGTTCTTCTCTACGTACCTTTGACCTCTCGTGACGTAGAGGGTCCTTCTGTTCTCAATGGTTTGACTGGTAGAGTTGTTTTGGTTCCCCTGTTCTTTCAGCTGAGGGGGTTTTCAGTGTTGTGTCCCTTTCCCCGGACTGGGACATCGTTTACGGCTACGTGCGTTCGTATAGTGTGGGTGTGCTCCCACTTTCTGGAGTGAGTTGTCTCGGTCCTCTTTGATAGTAGACTCAGAGGATTGGAGCATGTATCACCCCGAGAGGCCTAGGGAGATCCTCACGTCCCGTTGTGTTCCCTGGTTGGGTTCTTTGGGTATCAGTGTGACCAACACATTACGTGGGCACTGATCCTCTACCCAGGGGGTTGTTTCCATTAGGGTACGGAGCCCCCAGTGAGCCCTGGGTGTAGACTACCTATATGTGTATCGAGATCATATCTTCCTTCCGCGATATATCATGACATGTTTCCCAATACATGTTCCGGTTACCAGTGGTTTACCATCTAGCAGGGATGGATAGTGCGGTACCATCCAGTAGGGATGGCTAGTGAGGTACCATCCAGCAGGGATGGCCAATGGTGTACCATCCAGCAGAGATGGCCAGTGAAGTACCATCCAGCAGGGATGGACAGAGAAGATTCAGGTCTCCCTCTAGCAGATTACACTTTCGTGAGGCTGGGAAGTGGGAACCCGTCGACTTTGAGAAGACCTCTCAACTGTGTGACAGTGATGAGGTGTGGCTTGATGTTCCCCCATAACTCTCAAGAACAAGGGGCTCTTTCCCCACTGAGATGTGTCCTTGTGACGTGACCTAAAACCGTGCGGGCGAGTCAGTGCCTGCCAAAGTGGATAGTGTCAAGGTGCGGTGATTTGAGCCCCTTGAATTGTAGTTCAGGGTAGACGTACAGATACAGGGAATCGATGGTGTTTACTTCTGGGATTGTTGGCTACTCACTTTCTTGGGATGAGCTACGGGATGGAGATCCCCTTACGATATTGTTCGGGCTTCTTGGTTAAGCATATGGGTATGTATATACCTTGTTCCAGTACCCACTCCTTGGGTTTGGGTCACTCTCCATCCAGGAGAGGCGAAGATGCACGGGGTATGCCATGTGCTTTCCGTGTCTAGCTTATCGTGGTTGGATGAGCCTACTCTCCTGCTATAGGTAGCGAAGACTCGACGAGAAGTTCATCTTCTCACCACTTCTAGCTCCTTGTGTTTGGACGAGTATACTTTCTTCCTCTTGTTGGGTTGAGTTGTACTCTTTACTGCACTCTCGGTTATACTCCTTTACTTTTCCCTGTTTGATCTACTGCTCACCTCTTCAGTACCTCCTTTGTTGGTCCCTCGAGCATTCAGGGCATCCTACTGAGTATTTTTATACTCACCCCTACTTGGGATTTGCCTGCACTTGGTGTGCCCTTGAAGACGATAGACAGGTTGGTCATGACGTCAGAGGAGCTTAGGCTTTCAAGATCTTGGACCACGTGCGGTGGTTGTAGTTGGGTTCTAGGTGTGGGACTCTCTCAGCTATTTTGCTTTTATTTACCTATTGCCGGGTTGGGGCACTTTTCTGGTTGGGCACGTGTTTGGCCCTTTTCTTTTCAGTTTACCTTCAGCACTCACTTTGTACTGATTATAGGTCGATGCACTCTTTGTGGTTGTTTATAGCAATTGGTACTTTACTTTCATTTTTACTCTACACTTCTACATTGAGTGGGCTGCATGTGTGTGTACAGGTACTCAGGAAAAGGCATCCCTGAGTTTTTTAGCCTTCGGCGCTTGTCGCCAGCCCCTGGCATATGGAGGCGGGATTGGGGTAGTTGCGGCTCGACCCCGGGTAGGGTGTGGTCGTGACAAATTGGTATCATAGGTGGTTCATTCCTTGGGACCTTGTGCAGACGTCCCTAAAAAGGAATTGGTTGGGATTATGGAAAAATTTCAACGTGTCTCGAGAGCGAATCTTAGGCTAGGGAGTCAGTGATGGTGCGGCGGCCCATGTATCCATTCACCAGGACTCTGATAACCCGCTTGTCGACTCGGCATGTTGAGACACTCGTTGCAGGGAAATTTGGTTTGTGCATCACATAGGATTGATTCTTGAGTGTCCTTCTTGAGTCAGCTCCCCATTATTGTTACTGTTATATACATATATGCTCATCTGACCGCGGCACTCCTTGATAACATTTAGGATGTCTCCACGAAGACATCCTGCCAGGATACCAGCTTTGGTTCGTGAAAACAACCCTGTGAGCTACGAGGCCTCAGTCCAGGACCCATCATGCGAGTCCCTTTCTCCAGGTGGGCCGATAGCATCACCCCCGCCTGGTGAGCAGCAGACAACTTCAGTAGAGTAGACTGAGCTTGAGCGCAGGATGAGCATGCTCCGTGAGTTCCAGCGATAGAGACTGCTGAGGTTCAGTGGTGAGCCAGACCCTGAGGTAGCAGAGGTTTGGCTAGAGATAGCGGTTCTCCTATTTAGGCTTGCGTAGACACCAGCAGATCTGATGATGGCTTTGGCCACTGGCCTTTTCCACGAAGCAGCGGGGCATTGGTGGAGTCTGGTGACTTAGTTACTCGATGAGTCGTCGCTTTCGTGGGATGACTTTCAGCTGTTGTTTCGTGAGGAGTTTTACCCCTCCTACTTACGCTCCGTTCAGAACCATGATCTCCTACAGTTTCATTAGGGAGGGATGAAGGTGACTGAGTATGCGACTAGTTTCGCAGATCGTGCATGTTTTTACCCAGACTTGGTCCACGACGGCAACTTCCGAGTGTGAAATTTCGAGCAAGGTCTTCATAGATAGATTCATGTTATCATAGTACCCTTGGACATTTCCACATATTCTGGGGTGCTAGAGGAGGTGCTGGTGACAGAGAGCTTCCTGTCATGCTCTACAGTTGGTGGTGGCAGTAGTCTCAACAGAGCCGAGACGTCTGCCACATCTAGCGGGCGTCGGATGACAGAACCTCGACGCAAGTGGTTTTCCGATAACTGGACTCAGGGACGTGGTCGTACACCACAATAAAGCCGTAGGGAACCAGTGCATCCCAGAGAGCGTCGGTGCTATGTTTGCGATGGGCAAGGTCACTTGGCAAGGGACTGCCCGACCAGGCATAGAGAGAATATCAGGCAGGTAACAGGTGCACCACTGTGGCAGAGGGAGCACCATGATCAGAGTAGCACCCAGAGAGGTGGTGCTAGAAGAGGAGCAGGGGAAGCTGGAAGTGGGGGAAGACATTAAGAGGTATTCCCATCACCATCAGTCAATCCACGTCAGGATCCAGGAGCTGACAGTTGGGACCGCAGACAGCTACGAGCTTTGGATGTCTACGATCCTGCAGAGCATGAGGTGGCAAGAGGTACGCCCTACGGCTCTTCTACTTTTTGTAGTAGAATTGTTAGGCTTTGTGTATGAAGTGCTCTTTTTCTCCTTTCTCCTTGCTTGAGGTGTTACCAGGGTGACACAGGGCGTCAGTGTAACCCTATGTCAGAAAGGTAGAAGGTGTGGTACCTTTTTCTTTAGTCGATGGTATCGACTCCTTCACTTTCCAAGTGTGTAAGAGAGTCTTGTTTGAGGTACATCGATTGTAAAACCTTGCGTGACCAGATATCCTTAAGTGTTTCACCATATGGATATTCTGAAGGAGGGAATCAACGGGCTTTGTCCCAGGTCCAAGCGGTGATTCTAGTCGTAGCATGCGATGTAGAGGTGCAACCGGGGAGGTGAGATACCCTCGAGGGCCTTTGGGCCATTTGAGACTGTGCAAAGGGATGGAGAGGTTGTCTACCGCCTTTCCCTAACCCCAAGGTCGGGAGTGGGTGCATGACGTCTCCCACATGACTCACCCGAGAAGAAGTGTGCATGATCCTATGCACATCATCGGCAAGGTTAGACCTTGCGTGAACCGATCAAATACTTTGGTTTGTGTGCGGTGGCGCAGAACTGTGCAAGAGTTCTTCTGGGTATGGAAGAGTCAGGTGCGGGCTTAGTACCCTGAGTTGTTCCCTGGTTTTTCTTTTCGGGGATGAAAAACTTGAAGGAGGGGATGATGTAAGAACCCAGTTTTTACTATAAAAGACTTTGGAATATTCTTGATGTTATTCCATAGCAGCGCCTTCAGACGACGTGCGATTCCGAGCCTCAGTGTGGCCGGAATTTAATTTTTAGTGAGTTTACACTATGCATGCCAAATAAATGGAATAAATCCTAAACAGTAATTCGGATCCTAAATCTGATAGTATGGATGAGTCCGAAATGGGGTGTTTAACCCATGAACGACATAGAACATATCGGCACGGGACGTTGGGACCCCTCGCCCATTAACGGAACATTAAATGGATAAGTAAAATAATTAATTTCTTTGTTTAATGGTTAAACTCAAGTATCCCCTAAACGGTATCTCGGATGGGAAAACTAATGACATCGTTGAGTCTAGAGCGTGCCGTTTACCCTAGGATGGGGTTTAATTTTTGCAGGCGTGGGCCTTCTGTGGGAAATGCCACCAGGGGCGTTTTCGTAATTTAATGACCTCGGTCGTTAAATATTGTAACATTCAAACAGAGGCTCAGATTAAAATTCCGAGACTGTCATTGTGCTCAAGAGGTGGTGTTTACCCTAGGGGCGGCATAATCCCGGCCCTGATGAAAGTTCGGGTACGGGCCGACGGGAGGCTGGTTAAGTGTGTTTTTCTATTTAAACACACCATCCACTCTCTTCTCCTCCCCTTGGTTGTTCTTCCCCAATGCAAGATCTCCCAACAAGGATCCACCTTCAAGCTCCTCCTCTCCGGCCAGGCGCGGCGGTCCGGCGGATCATCGGTGAAGCTCCGGGCTACGCCCAACAAGGTAGGATCGTGCGTTTTTGTTTTATTTTTTCCCACACCTCCTTTGAATTCATAAATACACGTCGAATTGATGTTATTTTTCCAAGAAAATTACCTGGTTCAGTAGGGCATAAAATTATCCTTCCAACGATCCTTTCGGATCGAAATTCCGAGTCCCGGGGTGTTCGTGGTGGCCCTGTGAAGTTTCCCGGCCGTTTTGGCTCTTTTTATGGCGGTGCTTGGGTGGTCCAGCGGGTTTCAGGCAAAACGGGATGGTGTCAGGTGGTAGCGGGCTTCGGCGGTGGGCTCCAGGCGGTATTCGTCGTGGCGGTGTACTCCTTAGCCGCAGCGGCTTCGCGCGGCGCGGCGGGCTCCAGGCGACGGGCGCAGCTCGTGGCGCGGCGCGGTGGAACGGGGTCGCGGCGTGCGACCCCGCGGGGGAAACCGAGACCCGCTATCAGCGGGTCTCCACATGGACCAGAGACCAACCACGAAGGACGGTCGGTGAAGCAGTGGACCATGGGTCCATGGCCGGCCCGCGCGGCTGAGACGCGGGCCGGCGCTGCGAGCCGGGCCGGCCGGGGCGGACCGGCCCAAGGGGTTCTCCCCCTCCGACTTCGAACACCCGTAATTTTTGCTACGGGTGTCTATTTTGTGTGATGTCTATGGAATTACATTCCTAGCGTCGAGACAAATCTTTCGAGATGGTCTCGGGGTTTTAATTCCTAAAATGGGGGGGCCTTAGTGGCGCGACACGCCGTTAAGTGGTTTGGCGTTTTTCCGAGAGTTCTTGTTTTGGGCGGCGCGGACACATCCAGAGTCTGTTTTGAGCACCGTCAGTGGCGTTGTGACCCTAGAGTCGAGGAGGAGATTTCCATAGTGGTTTCAGGCGTTGAAGCTAGAGTTGAGGCATGGACCCCATGGCCCGTCTTTTAAGCTACGTGCAGCGCTTTACAACTTTTTCATCGGATGTCCATTCGGGGCGTGCGAGCAGTCAATTCTGGGTGTTTTTCCGAGGGAATTGCAATGGAGTAATCCGCCCGCTTTAATTCTACATGATGGTGCGGGCCCCATGAGGTTCTTTTTGGGCATTGATGATAAATTCCACCTTTGTCACCGGGTGTCCGTTTTGGACAAGTGATTAGTCAATCTTGTGTACTTTTTCGAGAGGATCGCAACGGTGCGATCCGTTCGTTGCGCTTCAGGACCAAGATGCGGGTCCCACGAAGCACTGATCATGTGCGGTACGGCGAAATGCATCTTTTTCTCCGGACAGCTATTCCACGCAACTAAGCAGTCAATTTGACGTGTCTTTCTGAGGAGATCTCAATGGTGCGATGCACCCGACTGTTTTCGGGATCGAGGCTCGGGACCACGGGACATTGTTCGGGCATAAAGCGGTGTTGGTGACTTTTCTATCGGATATCCGTTGGAGGTGAGTAAATAGTCTATCTCTCATGTTTTTCTGTGAGGATTACAATGGTACGATCCATTTGGATGTGCGGAGACTCATTCGAGATCTCATTTAATGTGGAAGCATGAAAGGTGTACCAGTGGTGGTTCTTCCTACGGTGTTTGTAGATAACCCTTGGCGTGTGATCGCGTTCACTCCCATGTGAGTGAATTTGATGTTTTAAGATATGTGGTTGGCCATGCTAGGGTCGTGGAGGAAGCTGGTTGGCGAAACTGCGTTTTCACCCTTTGCATTGACGTTGGGTGTCGTGTGCACGATAGCCTTTGGGCTGGAAATGTGGTATACTCTGGGAGTGTACGGGAATGCTTGGAGGTATAAGTTTTAGTTTGTACCTAAGAACGTTTGTTCTCTTGGTTTGGAGATGAGTTTGGTCCACACGTCAAGTGGGACCCATGTGTGTGTGTCGTGTTCTACTCTACGTACCTTTGACCTCTCGTGACGTAGAGGGTCCTCCTGTTCTCGATGGTTTGACTGGCAGAGTTGTTTTGGCTACCCTATTCTTTCAGCTGAGGGGGTTTTCAATTTTGTGTCCCTTTCACCGGACTACGACATCATTTATGTCTACGTGTGTTCGTACAATGTGGGTGTGCTACCACTTTCTCGAGTGAGTTGTCTTGGTCCGCTTCGATAGTAGACTCAGCGGATTGGAACATGTATCACCCCGAGAGGGATGGGGAGATCCTCACGTCCCTTCATGTTCCCTGGTAGAGTTATTTGTGTATCGGTGTGACCAAAACATTACGCGGGCACCGATCCTCTACCCAGGAGGTTGTTTCCGGTAGGGTACAGAGCACCCAGTGAGCCCTGGGCATAGACTCCCTAGCTGTGTATCGAGATTATATCATCCTTCCGCGATCTGTCATGACATGTTTCCCACTATGTGTTTCGGTTACCAGTGGTCTACCATCCAATAGGGATGGCCAGTGCGGTACCATCCAGCAGGTATGGCTAGTGATGTATCATCCAGCAGGGATGGCCAGTGGTGTACAATCCAGCAGGGATGGCCAGTGCGGTACCATCCAGCAGGGATGGCCAGAGTAGATTCGGGTCTCCCTCCAGCGGATTACCCTTTCGCAGGGCTAGGCAATCGGAACCCATTGAATTTGAGAAGACCTCTCAACTTTGTGACAGTGATGAGGTGTGGCTTGACGTTCCCCCAGAACTCTCAAGAACAAGGGGCGCTTTCCCCACCGAGACGCGTCCTTGTGACGTGACCTAAAATCGTGCGGGCGAGTCAGTGCCGCCCAAAGCAGATAGTGTCAAGGTGCGGTGATTTGAGCCCCTTGACTTACAGTTTGGGGAAAACGTATGGATACTGGGCATCGATGGTGTTTACTTCTATGACTGTTGGCTACTCACTTTCTTGGGCTGAGCTATGGGATGGAGATCCCCTTAGGATCTTTTTCGGGCTTCTTGATTGAGCATATGGATATGTATATACCTTGTTCCAGTACCCACTCCTTGGGTTTGGGTCACTCTTCTTCCAGGAGAGGAGAAGACGCGCGGGGTATGCCACGTGCTTTTCGTGTCTAGCTTCTCGTGGTTGGATGAGCCTACTCTCCTACTATTGGTAGTAAAGAATCGACAAAAAGTTCATCTTCTCACCGCTTCTATCTCTTTATGTTTAGACGAGTCTACTTCCTTCCTCTTGTTGGGTTGAGTTGTACTCTTTACTACACTCTCGGTTATACTCCTTTACTTTTCCCTGTTCGATATAGTGCTCACCTCTTCAGTACCTCCTTTGTTTCTCCCTCGAGCCTTTGGGGCATCCTACTGAGTATTTTTATACTCACCCCTGCTTGGGCTTTGCCCGCACTTGGTGTTCCCTTGTAGATGACGGACAGGTTGGTCGTGACGTGAGAGGAACTTAGGCGTTCGGGAGCTTGGACCACGTGCGGTGGTCGTAGTCGGGTTCCAGGTGTGGGACTCTCCCAGCTGTTTTACTTTTGTTTACCTGTTGCCAGGTTTTTGCACTTTTCTGGTTGGGCGCGTGTTTTTTTCTTTTCTTTTCAGTTTACCTTCAGCACTCAATTTGTACTGATTAGAGTTTGATGCACTCTTTGTGGTTGTTTATAGCAGTTGGTACTTTACTTTCCTTTTTTACTTTGCACTCTTGCATTGAGTGGGTTGTGTGTGTGTGTGTGTGTGTCGGTACTCCGGCAAAGGCCTCCCTGAGTTGTTTAGCCTTCAGTGCTTGTTGCCAGCCCCTGGCCTATGGAGGTGGGCTTGGGGTAGTTGCGGCTCGAGCCCAGGTAGGGTAGGTTCGTGACATAAAATAATAATTTACATACTTATAATATCATATATTACCCCCCCCCCATTACATTTCAACACCTATTTATTAATAATTCCCTATTTAAATCATCCTTTCTAGATGTTAAATGATTCATTTTTCATGAGGATTTCGGTCTGGTAGTTCTTGAAATGTTATTTAGAACTTGGATCCAAAGGATCCATAAATTTAATAATTATATAAATATCATATATAATCATTATATTTATATTTAAATTCACCTATAAATGATAGATATATAAAAGTAAATTACACTGTTTATGGATATCGTAAGCCATACGTATGCATGAATGTTGTTTTCACTTTTTAAAGGAGGAAATGAAATAAATTTAAATAATAAATCAACATTAAGGAATAATTATAATGTTCTATATATCATATATATAATCATTATATATATATATATATAAACTACCATCCATGTAAATTGGAATTAAAAAACAAATCGCATCACTTCGTGGAGGTGGTAGTCTATACGTATACATGAGAAACATTATAGATTTCCAATGAATTGGAAGGTAAGAAGTTAGATATTATATTATAATTAAAAAATAATAATTATGTCATATATATCATATATAATCATTAAGCCTATTATAATAATCATCTAGGAATTATAGTTATGGAAAATGAATTGCATTGCTTCATGGAGGTTGCAGTTCACACGTACGCAAGAGTGATTCGTTCACATCTCATTTCATATAAAATAAGTGGATACTGGTGGTTCTATAATCATAATAAAATTTAAGTATATTTATTATACTTAATTTAATATTTTATGAATAATACCATGTATTTATAGGGGTTATAAGAAGAAATAAATTGAATGAGGTTAGGTAAGATGATTATCTCTCCTTTGGTTGGCAATCTTTAGATCCTTTCTTAAGGACCACTAAAATAATCTATCAAGAAGAACAGAACCTATAATTAATTTATAGGGAAGTTGGGTTTAAATTTATGAAGGTTTTTTTTCAATATATAAGGTTAAAAGTGGTTCTAATTAGATAAATTTGGGGTGTCCTTTTATAACTGGGGGAGAAGACACAATTGGAATTTATTAAAAGATTAAAATATAATAAATTAATTCCCAAGAAATACACTTCCAAATGGATGGAGATTAAAATTTGGGACATTATGATATCTAAATATGGGGAAATATAGGGTTTTTAAATTTTTAATTTTCAAATTTACCATTATCTCTTTATTTACCCCCCCCCCCCCCACCCATGTAAACCTGTTTTAACCTTAATCGTGATGATAAGTTTTAAGTTTTTTAAATATTCATTATGACCAAATATGAAAGTGGCATCATTACTAAATTTTTATATCAAGGTTCCAAATATGGAATAATTTTTATAAAATACAGTATCTATAAGTGTTATAAATTAATTTTAAAAAAAATCTTGCAAAAGCCAGCAAAAAACGGCTTTCAAGAAAAAAATGTTTTCTTATGTATACAATGTTTTTACAATGAAATAAACATAAAATTAAATTTAATTCCCATAATTATAATACTAATGATATTAATGAACTAATTTTTTTAAACCTTTATAAAACAAATTTTAACTTTGTAAATGTGTTAAACGAAAAGACAGTTTTTAATAAAAACCAATATTTTTCACAATTCATTGAAAAATTAATCATTTAAGAAAATTATAAAAAAATAACTCTAAGAAAATTTTGAAATTTTAATTTAAATAATTAATTTCACTTTTTCAAATAAATTATCTAAAATTGTAAAAAATATATATTATTATCTCGCAAAAATTAATAAAAAAATTAGGTGAAATTTTATTTTTAAAACATATAATGAACTTATTAAAAAGTGAGTACTTATTTATAAATATATTTTCATAAATCAAAACATTTATAAATATTTTTAAAATGTGGTTATTCCTATTCATACCACTATTTTAATGGTTAGGTTATAATGATATACTATATTATGGTTTATTTAGACTCAAGGTTGCATGAATCACAAGACATTAAAGAAATAAAATTTATTTATTAAGAACTATATCATAAAATTCAAGGGTGTTACATGAACATGTTAAGTTTGAAAGGAAAACTTAATTTAAAATCTCAAGGTTTCACATCCTCCCCCCCCCCCCCCAAAATAAATTGTAACCTATAACTTTTAATAATCACATATTAATGAAAATATTTAATGGTGTCTAAAATGTCTTCATCATTAAATGTATAATATCTAGTGATATATCAACATTATAGACTTAGGTAAAATATATTTTTCATTTTAATAGGATTACCTAAAATATTAATTTTTTATCCACCAACTTGAGCTAATAGTGTGTCATTCATTATCCTTTCATTGGTATATTATCATAGGTTTACATAAAATGTTATATCCATATTAAAAAAGATAATTTTCCCACTATGTAAATAGAAAAAATACATTCCCAAAGTCACATAAAATTTATCTAAAGGAAATATAGTAAAACTTGCAAGAATAATAATCTCACAAACCTTAAATAAGATTCAAACTCCTTGGATACAATAAACATACCACCGTATGTTTTTATTTCAACTGTTAAAAGTTGGTAAAAACATACATGACATATGACATGCACAAATCTAGAGTAATGAATAAGTGTAACTAGGACTAATTAATTATCATAATCTAATTCAATAGTAGTTGTTTCATAATATTTTCCTTATTCCCATGGTCTATGAGGTTTTTGGTGTTTATTGGAATCTTAATCCCTTGGGTTAGTGAACTAGTTTGTGCAATGACAAGATTCATCACATATAAAACATCAAATTTCTGGTGGATCCTTAGAGAGAAAATTAGTTTTCCCCATAATTTTAATAGAAAACTTCCTTTTTCCCTCAATATATTATTTCTAAATTCACACATTTACCATTTCTCAAACATCTTCTAATCCATTTGATACATTCCCCTAGGTGTATATTCCCACATTTTTTACATGAAAGATATTGAATATTCATTCCTTCATCATCTTCTCCATGTTATCCTCCATGTGACTTTATTCTACTATTCATTTTTGTTCTTCAAATTATAACTATGAGAAAATTACTAATCCTAATTATTGATATGTTTTTTGGATTAATCATAAAACATATCACTCTAAGTCATATCATGTTAGATATTTCATAGGAACAATCATCTAATTATACATTGAATCCATTGTTCACTTGGTTCCTTCAAGCATCAACCACTACTAAAACAAAAATTTCTTAACATGAGTTATGAATAATTAACATCATTATATAATTATCATAAATAATATTATGTAATTCTTGACCTTGAAATTCCTTACATAGTAAAATTGTTGATTTTTTTTTCAATTCACCCTAAATAACACTCGATTCAATCAATGTTTTCTTGGGTTGGGTTCTATTATAATCCTTAAACTAATTCCATAACAAAATGAATCATTCAAAATAGATCATTGTGTGTCAGAGTGAAGATTGAGTTAATACTCAACAAACCATTTTGAAAATTGATTACTGTTTTTGATGATTTCCTCTAGGGCACGTGCATTATCATCATTCGCTTGAATAGATAGGACACATTGTTTCCCCACATTGCCACATTCCAAAGGTGGGTGGAATTCATCAATTATTCATAAATTTCTTCTGCTTGATCATAACATGATGATGGGATGTAGGTCCCTCCTTCTGTGGATCCCTCCTCATAATTCATTGCCTAGTCCAGGTATCCCTTATAGATTAATACAGTTTTCATTAACCTTATTTCTGGTGCCATCCCTTCATGGATTTAGGTTAATTATGTTGATTTTATTTGTACATTACAAGGGGTAAAGTTAGGTAAACATCTTTCAGTTAGGAAAGTATTCACACTAGTCATAAATGGCATGTCTAGAAGCTAGAACATTAGGGCACCTATATTCTTCCTCATAAGAGTGATTCTCAAGGGCATGGAAACCTAAGGCATCCCACATCAATCATGGGGTATTTTATGCTATAGTCATGTCTTCTAAGGTTTTCCTCAGTATCCCATATCTAACAAAGGGTGTGTCGTGAGTTTAACATCTAGAAGAGACAGATCAAACTGATCAGAACACTTATGAAATTTGATCGTATTGGTACATCCCTAGGAGGGAGCATCTAGAAAGTTTATTAGATGGATGGATCATAACACCCAATAAGAGTGGACTCGATATGGTGCATCCCATAAGGATAAAATGTCACACTTTATAGGATTATTTGGGCACCACTAAGGGTGAATCATGGAGGTGAACCCCACTGAGGGGGGCACCAAGGTTTACCATTGGCTAGGATTGAACCTTAGGGAGGCTTCCTACATACCCTGTATAGAAGAGAGGGATAAAACCCCACTTAGTTTTAAGGGGTGATTTGGGGCTTATACATGGATAGCTACCCATCACAAGAGCATTTCTCTTGGTTAGATGAATATGGATTGTGTGTGGATTAGGCATGGTTAGGTGCTCAGGTGCTACTAAAAGAAGTAGTGATGTGGATGGAATGATCTCACCAAGATGTTCTAGCCTGGGTAAGAATCATGATGGATATGGAGGGAGTGATTATTTAATGGATGGAGTGTGGATAGTGATGGGATTTAACCTAAGAGATGATTCCTATGTATCCTAATGGTTTTTAATCAAATTCCACGTAGTTTTGGATGGGGTGATGAGACACATAAGAAGGAGGTTCGTGATAATGGAACGCATGTATAGGGACCTGAAGGTATTCTAACGTCTGGGCTGGGGTATGATCCTCCTAAGACATAACAACTTGAGGGGAAGATAAATATAGTAATGGATGATGGGATTGAACCTTGGTGAGGATTCCTACATACTTTTTTTAGAACACAAGGATTAAAGTCCATGTAGTTTAGGATCGCATCAGGGCTAACACATGGCTAGCTTCCCTTTGACAGTTTGGGGTTTACACATGGTTAGTGGCCCAAGTGGATGGATCAGAACACCTTAGGGAGGTGGATCCGAGAGATGTTTCCCAAAAGGGGTAGATGTCACATCTTGATGGTACATCCCTAGGAGGGAGAACTTGAGTTTACCATTGGTTGGGATTGAACCTCAAGGAGGCTTCCTACATACCCTATTTAGCATATAATCATCAAAACCTACATATTTTGGCACTGAAGGGAATGTGGATTACGTGTTGAGGAAGTTTTTATGGATTCACGATCACTATTAATCTCTAATATCATGTGAGTAGTGATCTATGTGAGAAACAAGAGTTATAAGTAGACATGATGATCGTGTTGCAAAGGGTACGGCCACAAGAAGTAATGTGCGGATTATACACTAAGGTGGCCTAGGGAGATGGTGATTGGGGCTTACTCCATGATGGATTCTTGAATAGGGTCTCATTCCACATGAGTATGACATCATTCCCTATTAGGGGGGATAAGGAGATGTCACTCTCGTGGAGATGAGTGGGCATTGAGAACACTCAACATGTGTCACCCCATGTTCATTATAATGGGAAATACTATAGTTTAACATCATGTGCGGAGGACGATGTCACTTGGCAGTTTAATGTCTTGTATCTCAGATGGAGAGGACTCGTTCCTCACCCCTTTGACTTACATAACCGATGAAAACCCACACTTCGGGAAGGTAAGGCTTCAATAATTCTAGGATACAATAGGTTGGAGGAGTGGTCGATTGAGGCATATGACTTAGAGTACCTATGAGAAGAAGAAATATCTATTAGAGTACCTATGCAGAGAAGCATTAGGTAGAGAAATTCAACATGAGAAACCACATGAAGAGCCATAAAATTACTTCACAAAAGCCTAGAGGGCTGCACATAAGAGGAGCTTTCAAATCTAGGGGCTCTCCAAGAGGAGCTTTGTGAATAAAGGGTGCTTCATAAAGGATAGGTGTTTCATGAAGAAAAGGTGTTTCTCCAAGAAAATACCCTTGAAGAGCATGGGTCACTTGTCTTAGCATAGATCTTATTAGAAGAGTGCTCTGCGAAGGCTTAATGCTTCATGGATCCTTGAGTAACCAGAAGGGGCTACCTTATTCACGATGGGAAGAGGACTTTGCTAAGGGAATCCCTACCATAAGTGGGGTCTCTGAGAAACAAAATAAGGCATGTATCGTGATGCTCAAGAACCTTGAATGATCCAATTTTTGGGAATAGTTCATGGTTCTCAGGAGCTTCGTGAAATAGGAAACCAGAATTTGAATAGTCAGGGTAATGATCCATTTGAGGTGGGGGAGATGAGTATTTATAGTAAATTTGGCTCATGATGCTTCAGGTGTGTACTGTAAAGAAAATGTATTTCACAATGTTCCAAGCATCTATCGAACTCACTGAGGTACCATCAAAGAGGCTACCATCAAAGATTCTTATGCGGTAATGGTTCTCATCAGAATCACGGAGGTACCTCCAAAGAAAATCATACAGTTGCAGTTCTCATCAGACTCACGGACGTACCATCATCCACCTTCACGAGTGTCGTGGTGAGGGGTCTCCATGAAGAAGCTTTACAAAACAGACTCCTTTGATAAATTTTGGGTCTATTTGAGTCCAAATTAGCTTTGAAACAACCATAAATTTTTTAGTTTCTTCAATAGCACAATTTTTTGCATCAAAAAATTCTACCCCCCCCCCATCAAAAAGGAAAAAAATGGGAAAATAGGTTCAAATTATGTGGGTATATTTCTGAAAAACACATCTGGTCTCCAAACTGGTTCATGAGGCATGTGGGGCATGACGTTTCATGAATATCGGGAAGGTGAAGGTTACTGAAATCTTGGGTAGGAAAAGGTATCTATGAATATTGGGTAGGAAAAGGTCACCATGAATCTCAAGAAACTATTGCCTATAAATAGCACGAGGGTCCCATTGTCTATACTGGATCTCTGAAAATGATTTCACTGAAGCTCTCTTTTCACGAAGTGATCTTCCCCACAAACACATATATTTGAACTGGGTACTATGGTTCTTTACTTCTAAAATTATCTCTAGAATATAGTGAATCATGATCCACTACTCCTTTTTGAGGCATTCCAAGTACAGGGTTTCCCCATGAATTACTACTTCATGATCGATCTTCATGATCGACCTCTATGGATAGACTCAAAAAATTTGCAAATCCCAAATCGATGGCTACTCAGGAAGCTGATCAGGAGGTTCTTGCAGACACCACCCAGAGGAAAGTAATGGTGAACAATATCCTAACTCGTTAGTACATTCAGATCCATTATGATCATGAGTTTCTGCTAGAGCTACTATCGGAGGCCTAGAAAGATTACCTACTATTAAAAAGGTTTCCTCTATATGGCTTCAGCATTCGAGATGATGTCTTAATACCTAAGGAAATCAGAGATGATCTGGCCTATTAGTTTAGAGGAATGTAGAGGCAACATTAGTGGTATAGGGATTCTTATATCTATATTAGGACGGACCATACCCCTATCACAGAAGACTGCCTTTACAATCATCTCAACAACATTGATGGAAATCTGCTGGAGAAAGAAGAATCCCCACCACAGTATAAAACAATCACTAAATAAGGGATTTGGAACCTAGATAAGGGGTAGATTTATGGTTGGGTTTTGTTCTAGGGCAACAATTTCATAGATGAGTGGGCCTGGGACTACTGGGTGTGTGCATCCTCTGCAGAATTTGGGATGTTGTTGTGGCGAGTTGGTTTGTATAAAGAGGCATGGGATTTCCAATTCAATGTATTTCAAACATGGGATGTCATACCATATCTATTGAGATGATGGTCATCGAATACCAATACATTTCATCTGTATCATGGGGAGATTGGCATCAATGTATGGGATCTTCATCAGATTTATGGAATCCCAACTCTGCAGGGCATGTATGACAAGTTCTGCCCCACTGAGAATGCTTGGGAGAATGAAGAGTATATTCCACCTCTGGTGAAGTCATTGTTGAACCTAGTGTAGTTTTTAGACAATGATAAGAAGATGAAAAGGGATTTCTACTTCAATAAATGGTTTTTTTAGTTTCTGAACATTCTAGCGAAGAATTTGGCTGGGGGGACATCCATGAAATTGAAAACAAAGACCCACACCTATCCAAGGGCATCCCAGTGAGGCTGGGATAACTCTTATTAGTGGATATTTGAGGATAATTAGTGGTATTTGTGTGGATACAGTATCAAGGATGACCAACAACCAATATTCAGGCTGGTCAGATTCATTTTAGAACTCATATGTCCATGGATGCTGCCAGTGAGAGATGGAAACATGGGATCATGGTCGAGCACGTTCCTCATAGAAGTGATGTTGGCCACTAGGAAGTACATTAATCTGGGGATCCCAGTGCTGGTGGTGTTGTAAAAGGTACTTTGGCACATCAGTGAGGGGAAAAATCCATTGTGCATGTGTGGGTAATTTCATTTTTTATAAAGATGGGTTGTGGTTCATATGGGAGGTTATGAATACCTCAATCCCATATCTCCTCCTAGGACAAGTTTTTGACCAGAAATCATAAACATCGCTGGGGGTTTTCTGCTTGAGTTGGGTCCAGTGTCCAAGCTAAGAAAGATGGGGAAATCCAAATAGTTCATATTTTACCCATTCCCTCTGTCGATGGGGGTATTTACTGATGATTGTATAGAAACCATAGAGAATCGATCATATCTTCTGGCCTTCCAAGGTGGAGTTCTAGTGGAATGGGTGGACTGTGAGCCGATATGTGAACCACACACCCCACACTGATTTGTAAGGAATATTAGGTGTATGCAATGGCTGACCCTAAGGGTGTACCTGGTAATATGTCATGAAGACCACTCATGTGTGATAATGTTTCTTTAGATCATGTTTGTAAGATAATATGGGAAGATGTGTAATGATTTGTCATCATCTACTACTACATCCGGGCCAGTCCATGAATATGCATAGAGCTGGGTAACTTCTTATTCAGGATAAATGCTAAAGTAGTTGATCATCTGATCTAGTAGAGGAGTGGGGCCTCCGTATCAAGGTTGAGGTAGAGTGAAATCAAGGTAGCATCATGAGGTAAGTTCAAATGTGAATCATGGTGATGAGGATGCAATAGAAAGGGAATATTCCCAGGGACCAGTGTTGACTGAAGGTGAAGAGATAGGAGTAGCTTTAAACATGACATCTCCCCCAATGATGTCAACAGATCAGTTGGTAGAATTCTTCCCCTTGTCTGACAACTCATAGGGATCTTGGGAGGAAGTGTACAACAATGAAAACCCCCAATAGTATACCGAGGTAGTTTCCTCAAGGAAAGCCTCTTTGGAGGAAGGTGAGATAGTAGCCTTAGAGGAAACTTCCTTGGAAAGGTTCACTGAAACCCTTGAAGTAAGTGTTGACTCACCTCCCTATGTTGCTGTCTCTCTTCTTCTTTATCTAGATTCTCAACTGACATCTATTTTTCACAAGAGAATCTTGTACCAGATACCCCCTCTCATGGGGATGAGGATACAACCAATACATAGGGTCAAGTCTCAAGGTTTTCGCCTAAAGTAGGAGGATCTTGTAGACCAGTTGGAGCTGAGGATGTGGAAACTTCTGACCCTGAGTTCTTAGATCCCTTTGTTATATATGGGGGACCACACCTTGGTATTACAATGATGGAAACTCAAGGGTGTGATCAACCATCACTTGACCTTTGTAAGTTTCCAGATTCATAGAGTCATATTTGATGTTTTCACAATTAGATTAACTGATACGGACCATGTATGAATAGTCCTCAAAGTAGTGGGTGTTTTGCTGGTGAGAATAGTTAGAGGACCCTGTACCCCTTTCCTGATAATAGAGTGAGTCCATATTAGTCTAGGTATCCATGTCAACTAGGCCATGGTTTCTAATGAGAAATTAATTGTGATTGTGGGTGACTCCACTAGTAGGGTAGAACCTGGAGTGGGTCAGGATAACCTTATCAAGAGAGAATCAAGTGATGAGGATCAACCTAAAAATATGTTGCTCGACCCATCAGACATGATTCCATAGGAGGATCCTACTACTAAACTTTGGGATGCATTTCCAGAATATGAACCTGCTGATCCAGTAGATATGGATGAATCAGATTCTGATGAGATCAAGGATAGTCATTCTACCCAATGCTGAGCATGGAAATTAATCAAATTCTTTATCAAAAAAACTCTAGAACTAGAATGGATAAGATAAATGGGATCACATCTCTATTGGTTGTGTGATCTATGTTCTATAGGGGTAGATGCACGAGGTCTTCACATGCTAATCTAGGATTATCTAGCTGAGAAGATGCAAGAAATCATCCAGGATTTCAATGCTACTTGGTGCCTGAAGAAGTCTGAAAACATCCAAAAGCTCTAGGAGGATGAATAAGAGATCCATCACCTAGAAATACGGGTGATTTAGAATTATAAAATCATCACCAATCAGTTTAAACTCATTGAAAGATTTAATATTCATTTATAAGAATCCCAGGAGCATCTAGAACAGGTGATCCATCAAGCGGTTGAGCTGTGAGATGAACAAAAACGGATACAGATCATGGATAATGAGATTTTATTTGTAGCTATCAATGAGGAGAGGGATCTCAGTAATTAGTAGAAGACTCTGTAAGCTACACACCATAAAGTTTTGTTGTTGAAGCATTCCATTGAAGGGGGAGATACGTAAGGGTCATGTTTTGGCCAAACTTATGAAACATGCTTTCTTACTTTCTTTCTTTTTGAATTACATGAATGATAATATTTCTTTCTTACTTTAATTGATACACCTAGATCATATCTATAAAGAAACTAAATAATATTCCCTAAGCTCACGTGGTTCATGCCTAGTGTGAGAAACAAGGGACGACTACATAATCATTCACTTTGTATGAGAGTGCCAGCTAATCATCGAATACTCAGGGTATGCTATTGTTGACTGAAAACCTAGAGTGTTCAGGATGAGATAGGTTGTGAGTAGAGAATAGGGCTCTTGGAACAACCAAATTTCATTTCCCAACATGCTTTAGTGCATTATTGGGATAACACTAAGGGTTTTGGGATCAATCTGAACAAAGGGAAAATGGGAAGTGTGAATCACGATGCCCAAAATTAGGAATCACGAAGAGGATGAAATGCTAGTACGAGATATCTACTGACCATATTTGAGATGCATTATTTGTAACATTAACCTGAAATGGGTACAAACAAATGAGGGTTGTCCATTTTCTATATCCAAAACACGGGACCAAATTCGAAATGTCACCTGATATCTTTGGGGGTATTGGCCTAGAGTGGTAGGTGAGCTAAAGTGGCATAGCCAAACCATTAGGGGTCCCTTTAGACATGAAATAAGATGAGGATCCAAATAAGGGGCATGTAAATATTGGAGTGAAGTGATGGGATGTTTTAAATAATTCCAACACTCTTGAAATTAGGCCACCATGACTGAGATTACATCGGTTTAGGATCGTTGTCCTGAACAAAGATCAAACCTATATTCTAGAGGAGAATCATCTTGGATGCTGAATGACATTTGAATATGATAACAATGTGGTAGATGACCGGCACTGTGGGATAGAAACTCTTAGGTGAGGGATTGGGATTCATTACAGTTTCATGTCATTCAAGTGAGGATGATGAGCATGTAGTTTAATGTCATATGGTAAAGACGATGCATGGCATATTTTAACTTAATATGATCAGAAAATTGAACATATTTTATATTAATAATTCTGGGACCCTATCCCTTAGTTTAGATTCATTTTTCACATACTAAAATATTTATTCCTGGAATGCTTTTATGGCATAGAGGTGATGAACCTGACATGAATAATCCAAAAGAGTCTTGTGCACCATACAAGTATCAGGGAATAGACGGAAAGGGGGAACATGTGATATGGTGAGAGGAAAATATCATATTAAGGCTTTGAATTTAAGTTCATAAAGTTTGGAACATGATTGATGATCAACCAAATGGGTATGTGTGGTGTGGTGCTATGAAAAACCCAATTTGAATGATGAAAAGGTGGACCATACCATGAAACACACTCCGAAAGAGAATAAATTCTATCAGCTCTTAGTTTAAGGTCATAGATTTTGGGTAATAAGGAGGAATTCTCATCTCAAGGGTATACATATGACACGAATGAGGTAAAATCCTAAAGTGGATGGGGGCCAAAGAGGTCCCATGTGCCACATGTATGTCCCAAGATGAACTTCGTGCATTTTAAGGTCATAGATCTTGGACCATGGGTGAGGCCACAGAGCTAAAGGTTTGAAGGAGTTTGTGGTTGGGTCCAAAGACAAAGTGCATGGGCATCACTATGTATCCCATAAGGATGGGAATCAAGCTTTACATAGTTCTAAGATACTGTGTAGTTTTAACATCATGTAGTAAGGAAGAGGATGATTCAATGTGAAAAGGGGAAACAACATTGTTGATGGATCCAAGATCAATGATTTGGGAAGCACTACATATCCCATAAGGATATAAATCAAGCCACGTATAGTTTTATAAGGGAAATTTCCCTGTGTAGGTCTAACCCATACACCATGAGAGGAGACATTAGATATTTATATTTTTTTATTTTGTTCTCTTTGTTTTTTTAGAGGCTAAAATAGGATGTAAATTCTAGGTGTCAACACAAAAATCAAGACGTTCGTAGGTCTTGATAGGTGGAATGGTGGATAACCAGTTCCAAGGGTGATGTCTCATCAAATGAGAATACCACAATGCTATGCCATTTTATATCATGCAGTAAGGATAATTATGCTTTATTTTTAAGGTTTTATAATAGGATCGGTCTGTGCATTTTAACGTCGTGCGGTTAGGACTCTGGAGGAGGTGATTCAAAAGGGATGTGTATGACATGGCTACTGAAAAATTGACATGAATGGGGACCAAAGGGATCCAAACCATGCCACATGATTATGAGAAAACAATGAAGATACTCTTAGTTTAATTTCATTGAATTTGGACCATTCCCCTAGTTTAAGTTTATAGATTTTGGACCATAGGGATCCTAGTTTAAGGTCATGGATTTTGGACCATAGGGTTTCACATATTTTCCTTATCGGTGGGAACCCTAGAAAAACTCATAATACCACGTGATCCGTGCTCTATGTGGGAAACAAAGAGTGGTGTCAGGATTTCCCCTGCACATGTAGGAGTGTGCATGAGATCTTCTCACTTGACGTTTACGGATGCACGGAGGGGAATTACCAGGGGTGTTAGAATTCCATTAGAACATAGGGAAGTGGAAAGGATTTAAATTGAAACTTTCGAGCTCTAAATTATGAGTGGGATACTAATGTGTAGGATCACTATTGATCATATTTGAAACATAGGATCCAAAACTTACCAATCAAGTATGGGGAATATAAACAAAGAATCAACTATTGACCAAATTCAAAACATAGTATTCGATGTTTATTTTTGAAAATCCATTAGGGTGTTGTCCCAGGATAGGATGTGAGAAAAAAATGGCATGAGACCATCACCGTTAGGGGGTCCTTATAGATTTGAAAGATAGTGGAAATTGGAACCCAAGAAGACTCAATGTGTAGAGATGGTTTACGTTGATATTCTTATAGAACTTGAAACCTTCGATCTCATGCCCAAGTACATTAGGGCATGTCAGTGGTATGATCCAACTGAACCTAGGATATAAAATAGTTTAAGGTCGTATTTCTTGGACCATGGATTCCTAGTTTAACATCATGTGTATGGGATGTATTCGTGAAATTTAACATCATGTGGAAAGGATGAAGATGTCATGTAGTTTACTATCATGTGACTAGGACAATAGGGGAAAAGAGGTATCCTATAGAGGAAGTGTGTGGCGTGGAAAAATAATCCCAATGTGAAGGAGGCCAAAGAATCCCATACCATGCCAGATATTCCTAGTAGATCCATGAAAAGGCTATTAGTTTAAGGTCATAGAGTTTGGACTTAAGGGTCATGTGAACACTATATATAGGTACAAGCCCTACCAAGACTCCTAAGACCATGTAATCCATGCTCAGTGTGGGAAATAAGAAGTAATGTTAGGCTTTCCCCATCATATGGGAGTGCACAACAATAGAAAGGTAATGTTGGGTGGGAAAGTCCCAACACACTAACATCCCCACTCAATGCACGTGGCTACACAGAGGGAAAACACCAGGGGTGTTGGAGATCCATGAGAGCATAAGGAGGTGGAAAGTGTGAGTAATGGTGCCCTTATATGGAACATAATGAGGGTGGGTGATAATGGAGGGTAACTATTTACCTTGTTCAAAACACAGCATCCATATCATGTTACTGGGAATGGGGATGGAAAAATGAGGGTTGACTGCTAACCTTACTCAAGACATAGGACCTAAGGAAAAATTTCATCTAAAGTCTTCCGGGGCATTGGCCCAAAATAGTTAGTGAACTATATTTCCAAGAACCATGTCGTTATGGGGTCCCTTCAGATGTAAAAGAGGATGGGGAACTGGATAAAGGGACATGTGAAGCATGGAAGTGGATTGGAGGAATTTCTCTATGGAATCAAACACTCCAGGTCTCATACCATCGCAAATTCAAGATTTTTGGCATGAAACGTCCATAGGTTAGATCAGGTCTACCTTAAAGGATTAAGTTACTATGAGGGGTATTCAAAACAGTTAAGGGTTGTGTTTCATAGACCAGAAACTTCCAGTTTAAGGTCATATAGTGTGGACCATAGGTTCCTAGTTTAATATCGTGGGCATGTATCCGTGCAGTTTAATGTGATGCGGTAATGATGAAAATTTCTCATAGTTTATCATTGTGCGGCTAGGACATATGCATCCTGAGGGATAGGTGCATGGGACAACACATAACGCTATGTGAATGAGTATCAAAGGGATACACACCACCTATCCATGAAGAGGGAACCCAAGACAAGAAACGAAAAAAGAGTTCATGATTCAACTACTAAGCCCAGGGAAAAGATGTCAGGGTGTTGCTTTGTATCCTATAAGGATGGTAATATAGCCACACATAGTTCTAGAAGATGGCATAGAAGATGGAAATTACTGAAAAAAGGGGGTGATATTCTCTCAAATGAGAATATTTTGGTTTTTACGTTGTTTACCGTCATGCGACTAGGACATTGAAAATATTAGTTTAATGTCAAATAATTCATACCAATTGGAGGGAAGATGTGTGATGTGACGCCATGAGGAAACCTGATGTGAATGAGGATCAAAGATATCCACACTACACCATACATTCCTAGATGATATCCAGGATAAAGGCCCAAAGGGGTGAGTTTGTGACTCTATGGCTAGGCCCGGTGATAGAACATATAAGCATTGATACGTATCCCATAATGATGGTAATCAAGCCACATTTGTTCTTAAAGATGGAATGGTGGATGACTAGTTCCAAGGGGCAGTGTCTTTATAGGCGGAGATGTGGTAGCACTATGTTGTTTATCATCATACAACCAGGACACTGATTACGTAGTTTAACATCATACAATAAGGATAGGGACTGTTATATAGTATATCATCATGAAACAAGGATGTTGAAGATCTTAGTTTAAGTTCATAGAGATCAGACCATAGGATTAGGCTTCCATAGTGGAAATGTGTTGTGTGGCACCATGAAGCAACCCTATGTTAATGAGGACCAAGGAGATCCACACCACACCACACATTCCTAAGGAGAACTCACACATAGTTTAAAATCATGGGGGATGAAGAAAAAGGTTTGGGATAGTTTCTAGCTAGGCCTGAAGATGAAGTGATCGCGCATCGCTATGTATCCCAAAAGGATGGGAATCCATCCATACATAGTTCTTGAGTTCTATGTATTTTAACGTCATGCGGTAAGGATAATGGTGTAACGCAGTTTATTATCATGCAACTAGTAATTAGGATAGAGAGGTATCCCAAAGGGGGTATGCATGGAATGGAAGAATAACCTTACAAGAATGAGGACCATGAAAACCCACACCACATCACACACTCCCATGAGAGGACTCAAGCCAAGGGGTTGAAAGGATGAAATTACATTTGGGCCTAAACATGAAATGTATGGGCATTCTTATGTATCCCATAAGGATGGAAATCAAGATATACGTAGTTCTTGATAGGTCTATGTATTTTAACATCATGAAATAAGGGTGAAAGATGGGAAAAAATCCCAACCCATAAATATATGTAGACACGAAAGGTATAACCTAACATGAATGAGGCCAAGGAGGACCATGTCGTATTTCATGATATTGAGGGAGGAGACTTAAATCCAAGTAACATCCTCAAGAAAAAACTCACACATAGTTTAAATTCATAGGTCTTGGACTATTAATTCCATGAAGTTTAATGCCATACAGTAAGAATAAGGGGCACAGTTTAATTTCATGTAAGATGGAGTAGTTTTTCATCATGCAGGAAAAGGGAACTTGACTTTTAAGTTCATGAATAAAGGACCATCAATGTTGTGTGGTTTAATTTCTTACAGCTAGGATGTAGCAGTTTAACGTCATTTAGGACAATAGAGATCTTAGTTTAAGGTCATAGATCTCAGACCAATGAGGAATTTTGAATTTTATCATCATGCAAGAAGAAACAGTTTAACATCATGTATGATGATAGAGATCTTAGTTTAAGGTCATAGAGCTCAGAACAATTGGGAACCCTATGGGGTTTATCATCATGTAGGACTATCGATAAGCCCCACACAATTTAACATTATGTGGGATGGAACAGTTTAACGTCATATAGGACGAATGTGGGGGAAATGTTCTAAAAGGGATTTGCATGGTGCGAATTCTATAAACCAGTTTGAATAGGGACCAAGGAGGCCATATTCCTCACCATACATTCCTAGGACGATAAATATATTATTTTATGGTCATAGAGATCAAACCATAATGACGTTTTGTAGTTTATCATCATGAAACAAGGATGAATTAGCAGTTTAACATCATGTAGGACAATAGAGATATTATTTTAAGGTCATAAATCTCTTACCACTCCATTCATTTTAACATAATGTGTTAAAGAAGTGGTAGCTTAACATCATGTCGGACAACACGGGTGCACTCATGCAAAGTCTGTTTGAGGAACTTGTCATTAGTGGGAGAAGGGATTCACTCACTATCCATGGTGACCAAAGAGTATGAACCATTGGGGTAGACTTTGTGAACAATGTAAGGTCCTTCCCATTTGGTCTCCAACTTTGGCAGTTTCCTTTTGGGAATCATCAATTACCAAAGAGACAAAACTATGTCATCTTGAAGGAAGGGGAGAAGGTGAAATCTATTGATGAAATCTCTTGTTATCTTGTTGTGGGGCCTCTATGGATTATGAAAGGCCCAAAGACTATTATCTTAAAGAGCTTCCATTTTATACAGATGAACTTATACTACTCTTTCTGATGTATTCTAATCATAGATAGTGTTACATAGTGATGGAAACTGAATCTCGATGGGAAGGACTGTCTTTGTTCTATATAACAAGGAATATGGGGTCACCTGGGTAGAATTATGATTTGTTATTCTATAATCCTAGATATAATTGGAGAGATTTTCCGGCCAACTTCTTTTGTTCTGACCGACTATCTTCTATAAAATGTTAGAGAGGGTCTTGTTGAATGCCTTGATCTATCCATTTTCCTGCACATGGTAGTGAGTGGTGTGGTTGGACTGTATATTGTGCTTGATGTAAAGTTTCTTCAACTCCACTACTTGGAATTTGGTGTCACTATTTATGAGAACAACATGAGGGAATCTGAATTGATGGATGATTTTGGAGCTCACAAATTCAATAATAGACTAGGATTTGGCTTCCTTGAGAGGAATAACTCCTACCCACTTGGAAAAAAATCCATCATGGTCAGAATAAACCTACACTAGAAATTTATTGCTGGTGGGTATGGTCCCACAACATCGAGTCCCCAGACCATAAAGGGTCAAGAGTACTAGTAGTTTGGAGTGGTTATGGTAGTCAATTCACAAATTTGGCATGGATATGGCACATTTGGAACCTCCTGGAAAACTTGATATAGTCATTGACCATGGTGGGACAAAATTAGAACAACCTTCAAATCTTGAGGGATTTATTCATTCCTACCTGGTGAGAACTACAAGACCTAGCATAGACTTCATGTATACCCTGGGGAATCTTATGTCCTTGAATTTAGCTGAGGATCATTCCATCAAACCCATTTCTATAGAGAGTCTTCTCTTAAATGGGACCACTATGGAGGGTGAATTGAACTGCATGATGACGAATTCGCTCATGTTAGGCTCTATCTGATGGGATATTATCATACAAGAGATACTCGGTGAAAGGAATTATCCAATCAGAGGTTTCTTCAGCTATATGGGGATCTAGAGGACCTAATGTGGAAGTATCAATGGTAAGGTGGTTTACTTGTTGGTTGTTGTCATCACATGAACTAACATGGGTGATGAACCTTTGATTATCTACATGAATGAACATATATTCCTAGTCAGGCTCTATAATAGAAGAAGCTAGACTGACCAGAACATCGGCTTGACCATTATGTGACTAGGGAACATGAGTCACCTCTGTCAGAGAAGGGAACCGGGCCATCAGTTTAAGATCATTATTAAAAAATGTAATGAGCTCAGTATTTCTTATGGAATAATCACTGTTAATCTTCTTAATAGATATCTTGGAGTATCTTTTCACATGCAGGTGAGAAACATCAATCTCGAGAGCCAACTCAAGACCAGTGATGAGATCATGATACTCTATCTCGTTGTTAGTATAGCCTTATAATATCAAGAATGAATAGGTAAAGACATCATGTCTACGCATGATGAATACAATCCCTAGGACTACTTTATTAAGTCAATGATCATTAATAATTCAACTAGTGGAACTCCAGGAGGCACTGTTGAAGTGCATCTTCCAGCATCGCATAGCCTGATCCACTAATAGAATGGAATCATTAGGAAAATCAAGATACATGGACTACTCTTCAAGGGCCAGATGGGTAGAAAGAAAACTTTCCAATGTTTGACCCTTGATGGCCTTCTACGGAATGAACCGGATTTTGATCTGCTAAAGTATCACTACCCACTGAGCTAGATGGCCTGTCAACATAGGGAGGTTCATAATATACTTTAAAGGATCCATGTGGGACATCAGTTGTATCTCATGATGCTGTAGATAATGTTGTAACTTATACAATATGAAACCAACACAAGGAATATCTTCTCTATAGAAGAATATATTGTCTTTGTTTCAAGGAGAATGCGACTGAGATAGTACAAACTGGTCTCTATCCCTTCGTTGTTCTTTTGGTTGAGAAGGGTGCTGAGAGATCGTTCCAGGGTAGGCACATAAAGGAAAAGTGTATTTCCTAAGATGGTTGGTATCAGAACTGGAGGCTACAGTAGATACTACTTGATCTCATCAAAATAATTATAGCACAATTTATCTAATTGATAAACAACACCTTTCTTCATGATTTTGTAAAAGGTATTACACTTTCCATCCATATTTGAGATGAATTGAAGTAAATATGATAATTGGGATTGAAATCCTCATAGCTCCTAGAGGTTTCATTGAGGATACAACTAAGTGATGGTCTTGATCTTCTTTGGTTTTATCTCAATACCTATGTATCCAACATTGAAACCAAGGAACTTTCTAGAGGTCACCCCAAAAACACATTTCAAGGGGTTCCTCTTCAGATGGTAAGAGAATAGGAAGCTGAACACTTTCTAAAGATCTCTGAGACGGTCCTGACACTGGTGGTATCTGACCAACAAATCATCAACTTAGAATTAAAATAGCATCCTGAGGATTGGTTTAAATATGTGGTTTATGGAACGCTGAAATGTGGCACCTGTATTCTTCAAACCAAAGGGAATCACATTGTAACAGAAGGTAACCTATGTCACCCTAAAGGTGATAGACTCCTTATCTTTAGGGTCCATTAGGATCTGATTATACCTAGAATACCTATCCATAAATAAGAGATCCTAGAATCTAGTGGTAGCATCAATCAGCAGCTTTGTCACCAGAAGGGGAAAATCATCCTTTGGGTAGTACCGGTTGAGATCCTATAAATCGATATATACTCTAATCTGTATGTTCTTCTTCCTGATGAAAATGATGTTGGTTAACCATCTAGGTTACTGGACTTCCTTTATGAAGTGGTATTTAATAAGGTTATCCACTTCATCCTCAACCACATCACCCTAGGAAGGATGTATCTTCCTGGGAGGTTGTTTGACCCCATGATGACTCATCAGGAGAACAAGATGGTGGATGACGACTTGAAGGTATAGTCCTATAATCTCATCATAACTCTGGGAAAAACACCACAATTTTGCTTCAGGAAGTCCACGTACTATTTTTGTTCCTCTGTAGTCATAGTTGTGTTGATCAGTGTTGGACTCGGATCTGTCTCAGTGCCAAGATTCATCGATACCAACTTATCAATTATGGTGGATATTCCCTCTTCAAATGAGGGAGGAGAATCTTCTGAATCCTCTTCATCATCTGAGGCAAGGGAATAATTGGGAGGAGGAAATTCTTCTGATTTAACTGACCCATGAGGAATGTGGGTACGGGCTTGAGCAACAAAGGAATATTCATCAAGATACTCCTGCACTATTTAAACTATGGAAAAAAATCTATTGATATGATTCCATTAGGCCTTCAACTGAGGGTAACATTCTTGATGATTTTAAATTAGTTTTGGCGGGTCAATCTGTGTCTACATAGCCTGGCCCGGTGAAACAAGAAGGTATGGCATACTGTTGTGGCCATGGGGAGCACATCCTGATATCTCACATGGGTAAGAGGCTCTAGTATCACTCTATCATGTCATGTATAGAAGTATGATGTAATATTATAATGTTACTTATACCTGGGAATTTTTCTTATCCTCATCTTAGAGATGGAGAAGAAATGTCCCAAGTCTGGCATTGTAGCCTCTAACTGGTAAATCAGAAGGATGGTTGCATCATCCATGTCCATCCAGGGATCAGCCACAATAGTAACCTCATTGGTTTGAACCCATTTGTCTTTTATCTTGTAACACTCAACATCTAAATAGTAAGATTCACAAAAACCAAAAGGAGATGCATCACCTTGGATCATTCCCACTCAACCATTGAGGGAGTACATGGGGAATTGATGATATGAGGAGGGAACTATCACATATAGATAAATTCAGGGTTGACCCATCAGTGCATTGTAGGATGTATCTTGTGAGACCACCATAAATTCAGTGCTTGTAACTAGGCCAATGGACTAAGTCTTTGGGCAGATTCTACCACATGACCTCTTCTTGGTCCTTTCATAACCCTAAATATTCATTTTAGAGGGACTCAAATCTGCTTCAGTTAGTCCTAGCTAATGAATCATACAGTTCAAGATGAGATTGACCCAATAACCTATATCAACGAGACAATGGAAGACTTCCACACC
The DNA here is from genome assembly GCA_963277665.1 of Viscum album. Lineage (NCBI taxonomy): Eukaryota > Viridiplantae > Streptophyta > Magnoliopsida > Santalales > Viscaceae > Viscum > Viscum album. The sequence continues at coordinate 340,280,977 of OY728129.1, forward strand.
ATTGATCTATCATGTGATGTAAATCATGTGAATTTTCCCCTATACGGGAGATCCTTCATCTTCTCCTAAGAATGATATGATGGTTTGGCACTATGCTCACTCAAATTCATCTACATGGAAGGCCTTTGCAGCCGATACCTCTGTCTCAAACTGGAGGGGGCTTCTCAAATCCTCTATAAGGGCTTCACACAGCTCTTCTAATAGGCGGAGGGCCTCAATAATCGAGAGCTTGTAGGAATGTTGGAAAGGCTCTTAATCATGTTATAATTCTAAGATAGGTGCACATTTCTAGTAGATGGAGTCATGATGGGTGTCGCTAGATGAATCGAAGTATTATGGATGGTGATGGAAATATCTCATTTCTCTCTAGATAAACCATGCAAAATTACTACTAACTGACTGTCAGATGACTGAGGTCGGGCTGTGGCTAGATGTGTTAGATCTTGATGTGGTTTTGTTGCCTCTACATGTTTGAGTAATATGAATGGAAAAGGTAGTGAATCTGACAATACAAGATGATAGGAGTGTGTATGCTGATATCTACATTGAGCTTATTGTATTGTCGTTGTAGCGTGCATATTTTGACTGGAAGTGTATGCCTAATCATTCTAGAAATTCACATATCCATGCCCTTTTCAATTATGGAATCGACTGGGAGTATTAAGATGACCATATTGATACTCCTCATCATTGAGAAATGTGTAGGAGTCTATTAGATCGATGGTATTCACTGAGGCGTACTCCGAATCATCATCCAAGAAATTATCGAATACTAAGAGAACTTGGGGGGTTCCCATTTTAGGGGGCATAAAATCACAGAGTGTGCGATATGGGTTTGACATTGGAGGGTGGGCTTTTCTTTCCCTTGCAGCATCAGTGTCTTCTCTTCTAAGAAGTAGAAGGATGAGATGTGGATGCAAAAGCATCAATTAGAGGAGACATGGTAGTTTCAGAAGGATAGGGCCGATTCAAACAAGTATGGATGATACCATGGGTATGATAAACTACCTTTTGAGATATCCAATAGTCACACTTCTTTATTCCATAGCTAGAGACCAGCTTCTACTCATCTCGGTTATCATTATCAGGATTTATAGAAACACATTCTACCTGTATTGGGGAAGGTCCCAACCTAACAATATTGTTATCAACTTGGTTCTAAATCCAGTCCTTGAATATATATCACTACTTGACAGCATGTCCAAGTAACTGGTGATAGAGGAATTAGTTGAGGTGATCAGTGAGGTCAACCTCCTTGGGTCATCTGCAATTTGGAAATTTTAGAACTACCTATTCCAAGGAACTTTATAAATAACTGAGCACTTGAGACTCATCAAACAAGTAGATCTGCTTTCTCCTTTCTGGTAAAGGAACTCTAGGAGCCTATCCCTATTTAGGGGATCGATCTTAATGGTGGGATAGATCCTAATTGTCTTGTCTAAGTGGTGGTGCTTGATGAGGTGGCACCTGATGATTCTGTAGCAGGCGATGCTGAGCCTGAGACTGTTTTCCTCAGTAAAGTTATGGATGAGGCCCTACTAATAATAATTCCAATGGCCTGGGGGCCTCTACCTATGCGATGATAGCAGTCTCGTCCTTGGTGTCACTCTTTGAAGGAGCTGTAGGAGGCAATGGGAATTTCTTCTTATCCTACTACAAGGATTCCTATAGGCACTGATCCTTACCCGAGAAATCCCAAAATCCACCTAGGAAATTTTGAGTGTGTCACGACCCGACCTCAGGGCCTGTGTCGTGACTACCCCAAGCCCGTCTTCCATAGTCCAGGGGCTGGTGACTAGCACCAAAGGCGTAAATCCCAATAAAAGGGAAGGCATTGCCTTTATATAAGAAAACAAACACCACAGAGTATGCAAGATGAAGTAAACACTAAGTAAACTGAGTACAAAAGTAAGTGCTGAAAAGTAAATGGGCCAAAATACAAACCCAACTTAAAGTACAGTACAACTGAAAAGAAAGTACAGCAGTAGTAAAGTAAATCAGCAACCACCAAGTCTTCCTCCGGCTGTCCCACCTGAAGGGTGGGTACAGATGGTATCCTCAGCTCCTCGGGTCCGGCCGTCCGCTCCATGTACGTCCCGCCTGATAGTCCACCTTCGGATACCGTTCTGCTCCACAAGCCTCAACCACGCTCAGCGATGTCCGTATTCTACAACCAACACAATGTATTGCGTTCATAGATCATGCAAGGGTGAGTATACGATACTCAGTAGGGACCCAGAGACCCCCGAAGGCCTCCTAGAATCCACAAAGGATAAACCACAAAGGAAAGATACAATCACGAAGTATCAACCAAATCTACTTAGGTATATGCCCATAAAAATACCTAAGTCATCAATTCTAGTTCGGCTCCAACTCACAAGCCCAAGTATAACCCAGTCCACACAGAAAAATACAACCCAATCCACATAGGAAAGCAAGTCAATTATATCGTTTATAATGATTGAAAGTCAAGATGCAGTTCATAGAGGTATACTACTCACGAAGAAGGGTAGAGATGATAGATGTATCCTCTGAATCATATACCCTACCGAACCCACGTAGGATCCAAGTACAGAATTCTTCATTGCCGAACCCACGTAGGATCCTAGTATAGTAACCATCACTGCCGACCCACGTAGGATCCAAGTATAGTCGTCCTTACTGCCGAACCCACGTAGGATTCAAGTACAGCCGTCCTCACTGCCGAACTCACGTAGGATCCAAGTACAGTCGTCCTCACTGCCGAACCCACGTAGGATCCAAGTACAGTCATCCTCGCTGCCGAACCCACATAGGATCCAAGTAAATTCTTCATTGTCGTCGCAGTTGTAGCCAGCTCTAGGGTTCCCGCACACAGCATGCTCGATTCCAGGAAGGTCCGCTCCACGAGCCAAGAGGATCGATACATCAACTGACACAAAGTATAGAGTTGATGTATCCCATAGTTCCATCCCATTTCATAGGGGAAAAACTAAACAAAACGTTCCCAAGACATGGAGAACATGATGACCAAGCCATTTCCCTAAAGTACACGGCGTGTAGGTAAGCGATACATGTCGTGTCATCAGACACCGGGTACTGACCATGTGAAAGAACCCGTGTTGCAGGGATGGTCATGTATATAAGTATGTACATGACGTGTGGTATGGTTACATGCCGTGTCTAAACCTCTAGGGTCGGTTCCATGTGTGTTGGCCATTCCTGGCCGTGTGATGGAGTACATGCCCGTGTACTCCACCCTATGTCCGTGTATTCCCGGAATACATGCCTAGTCATCACGAAGTTGCTTCTGCCATGGTGAGGTAGTACACACCATGCCCCTCACCGTGTGGTTCTTCTCATGTCCATGTATCTTCCAGATTACACGCCAAGACTCGCGAAGCCGCTTCTGACTTTCTATGATGTGAATACACGCCATGTTACTTGGTCATGTATTGTTGTCTGTGTACGTGTATTTTTCCTGAATACACGCCATGTCCATCGAAGCCTCCTCTGACAAACAGTTTGGAGAGTACACGCCGTGTGTATAGATTCACACGCCGTGTGTTACTTTTCTAACGTCCAAAATGGAAGCCATAGTACGCTTGTACTACACAGCGTGTTCTCCTAGAGTACACATCGTGTATTCTGGAATTTTCCAGAAAACAACGCCTCTAGCCAGCACGCCTCCTAAGGTGTCCGTTCTTCGTTCCGATGATCTGTTTTCTACAAAAGTTCCGCTTCTAGGTCACCCCGATGCTTTGAGGCCATTTACGATGTTTTCGGGCCTCCGATTGGCTCCAAAAACATAACTTGATTCACCGCTCAAGAACGGCTGAAGAATTCCATAATTTCACAAGAACGGCGGAGGAATCGGACTGTGTTAGTTTTATCTGGTCCCTTCCACATTAGTCCGATAACAAGTGGTTTAAGAGGAACAACAACATGGAAGGAAAATCAAACATTACACAAACCAAACACACCCCTACCTCGATAAACGATGACATTTGTCGGCGATGCGGAAGATGGCGTCGTAGGGTGAGGTTTCAAAGATGGTGTTGGCATACATCTAAGGAAGGAACTATGCCTCACACTAAATGTGAAGAGAAGATGAAATGGCACGTCGTCTCTCACTTTGATGACGGCGTTCTTCATCGAAGGGAGTCGTTCTTCGCGGAAGGATGAAGTTCTTCAAAGGGGCTAGAGCTCTCTCCTCCAATCCTCAACACAACGAGCCAACCCACAAATAAAATAAGACTCCTCTTATTTTATTAAAACATGTAATGCATTTCAAATTACAAAATTCAAAACCAATTCACTTAATTAATTAAACATGATTTGTCTAATTAATTATGTGTTAAGTTGGCAAGCCTTAAAGAGGGAGAGAGGGGAGTTACTCAAATAAAGGGGGAGTTAGGGAATGTGAAGGGTTGGGCTCGTGTGGGCCCCACCTCACCTTAATCCTCTCATGGGTAGTTAGTAACTAGTGGATCCCACCCCAACTCTCACACCTAGGATCTAACCACTTAGAAAAATAAATAAAATTGTAACATAATTTTATTTTAATTTTTATTTAATCCACATTTTTATCAACTCCTCCCAAGTAGATGCATCTTCGATAAAGGTCCTCTTAAGAAATTACTAGAACTGCGGTTCCATCAGTGACCTCGGATTTCAATTCTGAGCACCGGTTCAAAAGATAGAAAAACCCCGCTCGTTCGTTCACTGAACGTACCCGAGATAAACTTCAGAAATTGATTCCGGGCACACCGAGCCTCAGAATCAGATGTCTTCAGAAACTGCGTACTCGTAAAATCCCAAAGAATTTAAGAAAAAAAATTCCTTGAAATTTACGGGTATTTACATTACTCCCACCTTAGGCCTTTACACCCCCGTAAAGCTACATCATAAACTAGGGAAATAAATGGGGGTACTGTGCATGCATCTGAGCCTCCCGCTCCCATGTGCTCTCCTGGAGGTTCCCGTGCTGCCACCTGATGCACACTAGAGGAATCTACTGTCCACATAGGACCCGCTCCTGTCGATCCTTGATCTCCACTGGGACCTCCGAAAAAGTTGCCCCGTCATCGATGTCCAGCTCCCCGTGATCAATGATATGCGTCGGGTCGTGCACGTATCTCCTCAGCTGGGATACGTGGAAGACGTCGTGCACCTGGTGCAACTGATGTGGAAGAGCCAGGAGATAAGCCACCTCGCCTATCCTGCTGAGAACCTGGAATGGTCCGATGAAGTGCGGAGATAACTTGCCACCCCGGTCAAATATCTGTAACCCGCATCGAGGTGAGACCCTTAAGAAAATGTGGTCACCATCCTTGAACTCTAGTGGTCTCTACATCCTATCAGCATAGGACTTCTGTTGGCTCTGTACAGTCCTCATCTGCTCCTGGATGATCTGAACCTTCTCTGTCATGGCCTGGACCATCTCTGGTCCTACAAGTGCTGACTCCCCAGGGTCTGTCCAGCACAGAGGTGATCTGCAAGGTCATTCATACAATGCCTCGTATGGTGCCATCCCGATGGTGGAGTGGTAGTTGTTTTCGTACACAAACTCCACAAAGGGTAGGTGATCCTCCCAGCTGTGAACAAAGTCAAGGACACATGCACGGATCATATCCTCGAGTGTCTGAATGGTCTTCTCTGTCTGGCCATCCGTCTGTGGGTGAAAGGTGGTGCTCAGGCGTAGCTGCGTCCCAAATGCCTCCTGTAACCCCTTCCAAATCCGAGAAGTAAAATGATCATCTCGATCAGAGATGATAGATGATGGAACACCATGAAGTCGTACGATCTCCTGAATGTAGAGGCGTCCCAATCTCTCCACTAAGCCCTGCTCTTTGATGGGTAAGAAGTGGGCCGACTTGGTGAGTCGGTCCATAATCACCCAGATGGAGTCATGTCCTCTGGAAGTACGTGGAAGTCCTGTCACGAAATCCATAGATATCCCATCTCACTTCCACTCCAGGACCTCTAAGGGCTGTACCAAGACTGCCGGTACCTGGTGCTCTGCCTTCACCTACTGGCATGTGAGGCATCGTGAAATGAACTCTGCCACAACCTTCTTCATACCCGGCCACCAGTGCTGTCGTCTGAGGTCCTGGTACATCTTCGCTACTCCAGGATATACCACTAGAGTGGAAGTGTGAAACTCCCTCATCACCTCCTCCCGTAATGCAGCGGGTACCATAGTACGTCCCCTGAAAAGGATAACGTGCTCTTCTCCTATAGAAAATCCATCAGGTGCCTGTCCTGTGGATATATGTGCATGTTGCGTCTCACAGTCAACGTCCCCACACTATGCCTTGCTGATCTACTGAAGTAGTGGCGGAGTGACTGTGAACGACTTTAGAAAGGCTTCCCCATCTCTATCCATGAAGGATATCTGCAAAGCGGCTAACTACTCTGTCACCTCTCCAAGTAGCTGAATGTCCGACCTCCTGCTGAGAGCATCAGCTACTACGTTCCCCTTCCCAAGAGTATAGACTATATCAAAGTCATAGTCCTATAGAAACTCAAGCCATCGTCGCTACCTCAGGTTCAGGTCCTTCTGTGATAAGATGTACCTGAGACTCTGGTGGTCAGAATAGACTGTAAAGCGCTCGCCCATCAGATAGCGCCACCACATCTTCAAGGCGAAGACCACTGCTGCTAACTCCAGGTCATGGGTAGCGTAGTTCTGCTCATGCTACCTCAACTATCATGAACCGTAGGTGATCACTGCCAACTCCTACATTAGGACACACCCGAGTCCAGTCCCTGATGCATCGCAGTAAACTACGTTCCCTACTCCCTCCTCTGGTAGCCTCAAGATGGGTGCACTGGTCAATCTCTGTCTTAGCTCCTAGAAGCTCTGCTGACATCTATTCGACCACACGAAGGGTTTAACATTCTTCATCAAAGCTAAAAGTGGTTCTGAAACTCTGGAGAAGTCTGGCACAAATCTCTGATAGTACCCATCCAGACCTAGGAAACTTCGCACCTCCATCACGCTCCTGGGTGGCTCCCAAGCTAGTATTGCATCGATCTTTGCAGGATCCACTGCAACTCCCACCTCATAGATTACATTACCCAATAATTGGACCTCTTGGACCCAGAACTGACACTTCGAGATCTTACCATAAAGCTGGTGCTCTCAGAGTGTGTCCAGTACAACCCACAAGTGGTAGGCTTGCTCCTCCTCAGTAGTCGAGTAAATCAGTATGTCATCGATGAAGACTATGACAAATCGATCGAGGAAAGGCTGGAAGATCCTATTCATGAGACTCATGAACACTGCTGGAGTGTTGGTTACGCCAAAAGGAATAACCAAGAACTCATAGTGGCCATACCGACACCTGAAGTCTGTCTTCTGCACATCCTCATCTAGAACTTTGAGCTGATGATAGCCCAACCTGAGGTCTATCTTTGAGAACCAGCGTTCTCCCATGAGCTGATCGAAGAGGTATTCAATCCTCGGAAGTGGATACTTGTTCTTCACAGTCACCTAATTCAGGCGTCGGTAGTCAACACACAGTTGCAAGCTCCCATTCACCTTCTTGGAGAACAAAATCGGGGAAGCCCAGGGTGAAACACCGGGTCGAATGAATCCCTTTCCCTGCAAGTCCTCCAGCTGTACCCATAGCTCTCGAAGCTCAGCGGGAGCCATACGATATGATGGAGTAGATATCGGGGCTGTCCCGGGGTACAGTTCAATATATAAGTCTACCTCTCTGTGAGGAGGTAGTCTTGGAACATCGTCAGGAAAAATGTCCGCATACTGATCCACCACAACAGGAAAACTTGGAATCCGCACATCAACTACTCCTAGGATGAGACTAGCCAATTGATGGGTGATCGGATGCCCTCTCCTCTATGTGAGTCCATCATGTGCTGCAAAGGCTCCCTTCTCGCCGGTGAAGGTGAACATGCTCCCATCTGTGCGGATACACCGCACTTTGCACCTAATACAGTCGATCTGAGCATGGACTGTAGATAACCAATCCATGCCCAAGATGACTTCGTAAGGCCTCGACGCTGCTACAAGAAGATCCCAGCCAAATCTCTCGCCTCCTAGAGTAAGCTCACACTGCCGGCACCAGTGCATAATCATCGAGTCTGCTCCCATAGGATTCTCTAGTCGTAAGGATTGAGCCAACGGCTCTGTCGGAATCTCCGAGCTCCGAACAAGGGAAGCAGAAATAAAATAATTACTCACCCTTGTGTCTATAATAACTGCAGAAAGGGTGGAGTAGACACAGATAGTACTTCGAATCATCTCAGGGGCGCCGTGGTCGTAGGCCTCCATTGCCTGAAGTCGAGCCTGCCTCTTCCCGCCAGCTCCCTGTGGTCGGGGTGGACCTCCTGGTGGTGGTGGTGGTAGAGCCCCGAAGCGTCGTCCACCACCTGCTTCTCGACCAGCTCCTCTACCTCGTCTGTCTACTCCCTATGGACCACCACGGTCAAACCTATGCCTCTGCCTGGGTGGTCCCTCAACGGTCTTCTAATCCTCTGCATGGTGGGTCGGGCAGTCACGAACCATGTGGCCTTGCCCACCGCATGCATAGCACTATCTGCCTCTCGAATGATTGGCTCTGCTGCATGTGCCCCATACCTCCGAACCAGTATCCTGAGGTCATCCACCTAATGGTCTAGTCCGCTTGGACCTCTGCGACATCTATCTACTGCCATCTGCAGAAGACTCCGCTACGTGCCGCTCTGCTGTAGGTCCTACTGCTGGTGAAGGCTCAGCAAGAAAGCTCTCCACAAGTAGGGCTCGCTCCAGTACTCTTACCTGCGTTGGAATGCTGAGGGAGATCATCGAAGCCCTGATCTCATTCCTTAGTCCCTGCTCGAAGGTCTGATCCCGGAAGAATGGTTCTCGTACCATGTTCGTGGAGTAGCGTGAGAGGTCGGTAAACCTCGTCGAGTACTGGGCTACTGTCATACTGCCTTTCCGTAGTTGTAGTAACTCCTGGATGCGCACCGTACGGAGGGTGGCTGGAATGAGCTCCGAGCGGAAGAGGCTCTTGAAGTCCGTCCAAAGAAGAGATGCCTCGTCATGCACTTGGAGCATCAGGCTCTACCATCTACCTGCTTTTGCGTGCAGGAGACTCTCCACAAGGATCACCATGAGGTCAGCTGGTGTCCCTACTAATCTGAAGACTCGAACAACAGCCACCATCCAATCCTCGGCTGCCTGAGGGTCCATCTCCCCGCGGAACTTGGGCGGTCTCTGACGCTAAAACTTGTGCAGTTCACTCAGGCGACGTGCACTCTCAGCTTCTGGGGCTGGTGGCATCAGTGGCTCAGTGGGTTGAGGTACCTCTGGTGCCTCCACTGTAATGGGGCCCTACACCGAGGCCTCATCGCTCGGTAGGCTGTCATCTCTCACAAAGCTCGGAACCCTAGCTGGCCGCCATCGTGGGGTCATCCTAAAAAGAAACAGGTGCGCCATGGTTAATATATTATACCTGGTGAGCTGACACAAAGTAATCACAAATAAAACTTTTAAACACACATGCAATCAATGTTTTCATGCATTGAGTCGGAAATCAGAAGTCAGGGTCCTGGTGTATGGATACGTCGGCCGCCGCACCAACACTGGACTCCCTAAACTGATAACCACACTCAATACCATTAACATTATTGCTTCACATAGAAGAAACTATTAGAGTCATGAGTTCTGCGGTAGAACTAACTCCTCTGATACCAATTTGTCATGACCCGACCTCGGGGCAGGTTCCGTGACTACCCCAAGCCCGCCTTCCATAGGCCAGGGGCTGGCGACTAGAACCAAAGGCGTAAATCCAGATAAAAGGGAAGGCATTGACTTTATATAAGAAAAAAAACACCAAATAGTACGCAATCTGAAGTAAACACTAAGTAAACTGAGTATAAAAGTAAGTGATGAAAAGTAAATGGGCCAGAATACAAACCCAACTGAAAGGACAGTACAACTGAAAAGAAAGTATAGCAGCATTAAAGTAAATCAGCAACCATCGAGTCATCCTCCGGCTATCCCACCTGAAGGGTGGGTACAGATGGTCTCCTCAACTCCTCGGGTCCGGTTGTCCACTCCGTGTACGTCCCGCCTGATAGTCCACCTCCGGATATCATTCCTCTCCAAAAGCCTCAACCAATCTCAGCACTATCTGTCGTCTGAAACCAACACAACATAGTGCGGGCATAGCCCGTGTAGGGGCGAGTATACAATACTCAGTAGGGACCCCGAGACCCCCAAAGTCCTCCCAAAATCCACAAAGGATAAAACACAAAGGAATGATATAATCACGAAGTATCAACCAACTCTACTTAGGTATATGCCCATACATATACCTAAGTCATCAATTCCAGTTCGGCTCCAACTCACGAGCCCAAGTACAACCCAGTCCACACAGGAAAACACAACCCAATCCACACAGGAAAGCAGGTAAATCATATCATTGATAATGATTGAAAGTCAAGACTCAGCTCACACAGGTATACTACTCATAAAGAAGGGTGGAGATGATAGATGTATCCTATGAATCATCTCCCTTGCCGAACCCACATAGGATCCAAGCACAGAAGTCATCGCTGCCGAACCCACATAGGATCCTAGTACAGTAACCATCGTTGTCGACCCATGTAGGATCCAAGTACAGTCGTCCTCGTTGCTGAACCCACGTAGGATCCAAGTACAGTCGTCCTTGCTGCCGAACCCACGTAGGATCCAAGTACAGTCGTCCTCGCTACTGAACTCATGTAGGATCCAAGTACAGTCTTCCTCGCTGCCGAACCCACATAGGATCCAAGTACATTCCTCATCGTCGTTGCAGTCGCAGCCAGCTCTAGGGTTCCCACACACAGCACACTCGATTCCAGGAGGGTCCACTCCACGAGCCAAGGGGATCGATACATCAAATGCACGAAGTCCAGAGTTGATGTATCTCGTAGTTCCGTCCCACGTCATAGGGGAAAAACAAAACAAAACGTGCCCAAGACACGGAGAACATGACGACCAAGACATTTCCCTAAAGTACACGGTGTGTAAGTAAGTGATACACGCCATGTCATCAGACACTGGGTAATGACCGTGTGAAACGAATCATGCTGCAGGGTTGGTTGTGTAGATAAGTATGTACACGGCGTGTGGTATGGTTACATCCTGTGTCCAAACCTCTAGGGTCAGTTCCATGTGCGCTGGTCATGCCTGGCCATGTGATGGAGTACATGCCCGTGTACTCCACCCTGTGTCCGTGTATTCCTGGAATACATGCCGAGTCATCACGAAGCCTCTTCTTCCATGGTGAGGTAGTACACATCGTACCCCTGGCCGTGTGGTTCTACCTGTGTCCGTGTATATTCCAGATTACACACCGAGCCTCACGAAGCCGCTTCTTCCTTTCTATGATGTGAATACACACCGTGTTACTTGGCCATGTATTACTGTCCATGTCCGTGTATTTTCCATGAATACATGCCATGTCCATCGAAGCCTCCTCTGAAAAATAGTGTGGAGAGTACATGCCGTGTGTATAGAGTCACACGCCATGCGTTACTTTTCTAACGTCTAAAACGGAAGCCACAGTACGCTTGTACTACATGGCGTGTGCTCCTGGAGTACACGCCGTCTATTCTGGAATTTTCTAGAAAACGATGCCTCTGGCCAGCACGCCTCCCAAGGTGTCTGTTCTTCATTCCAATGATCTGTTTTCTATGAAACTTCTACTTCTAGGTCGCCCTGATTCTCTTAGGCCGTTTACGATGTTTTCGGGCCTCCGATTGGCTCCGAAAACATAGCTTGATTCACCGCTCAAAAATGGTCGAAGAATTACACAATTTCACAAGAACGGCAGAGGAATCAGATTGTGTTAGTTTGATCTGGTCCCTTCCGCATTAGTCTGATAACAAGTGGTTTAAGAGGAACAACAACATGGAATTAAAACCAAACATTACACAAACCAAACACACCCCTACCTCGATAAACGATGACATTTGTCGGAGATGCGGAAGATAGCGTCGTGGGGTGAGGTTTCGAAGATGGCATTGGCGTACGTCTAAGGAAGGAACGGTGCCTCACACTAGATGCAAAGAGAAGATTAAATGGCACGTCGTCTCTCCTTGTGATGATGACGTTCTTCGTCAAAGGGAGTCGTTCTTCACGGAAGGATGAAGTTCTTCAAAGGGACTAGAGCTCTCTCCTCCAATCCTCAACACAACGAGCCAACCCACAAATAAAATAAGACTCCTCTTATTTTATTAAAACATGGCATGCATTTAAAATTACAAAATTCAAAACCAATTCACATAATTAATTAAACATGAGTTGTCTAATTAATTATGTGTTAAGTTGGCAAGCCTTAAAGAGGGAGAGAGGGGAGTTACTCAAATAAAGGGGGAGTTAGGGAATGTGAAGGGTTGGGATCGTGTGGGCCCCACCTCACTTTAATCCTCTCATGGGTAGTTAGTAACTAGTGTATCCCACCCCAAATCTCACACCTATGATCTAACCACTTAGAAAAATAAATAAAATTGTAACAAAATTTTATTTTACTTTTTATTTAATCCACATTTTTATCAACTCCTCCCAAGAAGACGCATCTTCGGTAAAGGTCCTCTTAAGCAATTATCGGCGTTGCGGTTTCATCAGTTCCCTCAGATCTCAATTCCGATCACCGGTTCAAAAGATAGAAAAACCCGCTCATTCGTTCACTGAACGTACCTGAGCTAAACTTCGTAAATTGATTCTGGGCACACTGAGCCTCGGAATCAGGTGTCGTCAAAAACTGCGTACTCGTAAAATCCCAAATAATTTAAGAAAAAAATTTCCTTGAAATTTACGGGTCTTTACAGAGTGATGAGGTAGGGGAATAATTTATTCTTTAAATTTCATAAGTACATCATAAGTAGATTTTATTGAGTTAAAATAATGTCAAGTGAATATTTGAGGCCCTTCCTCCTGGAAAAAAATTCTATGACTCACTCATCTAGCTGTTGTTTTCATTTGAAGAGGTCAGCAATATTGGTCTTAGGAGTGGTAGAGCTAAATTGGTAAATAAACTGACTGTGAAGATCTTCCCAACCATCTATGGACCTGATGGGTAACTGGATATGCCAGATAAACACAAACTCTTCCAATATCTATACAAAACAGTGGATCTTGGTGGATTTTTTTTGTTCTTGAGTTCCTAGCATGGGTCCACACCTTGAAATAAAGTGATCCAGATACTGTAGTGGGTTTCCCATCATGTTAAAGGGGAAAAGGTATGGTTCCTAAAATCCGAGGGTGACGACATGTTATCCACCCATGACAGATATGGCTTTCCATCAGTTGGGATCACCACCTATCACGTCTCAAGGGCCTTGAGGTGAGAAATTAGATTATCCATCAGATTTTCCTAGTGGGAATTTCTGTCCCGGTGAGGATTCTTGTCCTTGAGAGGATTCATGTCCTAGAAAATATTCCAAATTTTTTATGCATTAGAAGTATCTTTTACACAATAGGTAGTCTCATCGTCTTGTGAAACGGCTGGTGGAATGGCCTGTAGAGCCGTAGGAGTAATGACTTGAGAGGGGTCTCGAAGACGATTCTCATGCAACTTAAGAGGATTTGTAGATAAGTAATGTTGTCACTTTCAATAGGCTCTAATATCTACTTGATCGAGATGCACATGATTTTAGAGATCAATAGGATTCAACTCTCTAAAAAGGACGTTTGGATACCCCTAATTCCCCAGTGGAGGAGGGATATGATCGTATCGAGGATCACCATAGACCAGACTCTGTTCTGCAAGATTCTTAGCAAGTAGCTCATTAATGAGATTTTTCTATTTGGTAGGCTTCATGAGTGAAGCGGTAGTAGAAAGGTCAACCTCTATCTTCTGTGTTAAACCAGATGGGTTGGAGGGCTTAAAGTTTCTTGTCTACCCCATTCTATTATCTATTTTTTACCGACATGCAGTGATTTGGAGGTCAGTGCAATGCCAAGCATCTGCCTTTACTGATGAGTGACAACACCTGGGGTCCAACTAATGTTGCGTTACCCCAGAAGGTGGGTCCTATCTATGAGAATCGATGTCGACTCAACCTTTTGGAAATATCTTGGGGAAAACCATATTTACTAAAACAATGCCTTAAGTCATATCCTTGATGTAATTGGGTTGGTCTGGTTGTTGCAAGATCAGACTAAAAAGGAGAGAAGCATACTACCCCGAAAACCAGATCTGCACATGTAGATATACCTCATTGATAATTCTATAGAGTAGAGGGAATATATGGATGAATTTCTGCTGAAGATACTGGTGATAACTAGTTAATGTAGGTTTATGATCCACAAAAAGCGCTTTCTAAGTCAACTATGTGACAATGTTAGCCGATATCATCATAATGTTCCTGGATTTTTGGATAATCCAACCATAGAACCTGAAGGTAGAAATGTGTTTCCTAGAGGGTTTGGTAGAAGAACATGAATTTTTCCTAGGTAATCATCTATGGAATATTGAAGTCTAGAGTCACAATCGACCAGAACATCTCAGATAAATGGTCCATCATGAGAGTGTCCCATGAACTTCTTCATTCAGAAGTGGGATATGTCTCTTGGTTTTCTTATTCTTCAACTAGGGTGGCTGAGGAATTGTAAGTGGAGCTGATATAGATTTTTTTAGTGGTGGACTGGCTAGTGGATAGAATGTTACACGAGCTGACAGGCCACAGCTGACTGGGTCATCCCTCATGGTTAGTACCGAATTCATCATCATATTACTATAATATGGGGTGTCAACCACCACTTCATGTGTGAGTATGGAAGTCAGTGGTGGGGAGTCTAACAGGTATTCATCATCTACCATTTCCTAGAATAACTCTTCGTGATCTCATGTCTATGTAGAGAATGAGTCTGTGGATGGTAGAGAAGACTACATGGAAAGACCCTAGAAGGGAGCCAAATATTCTTCCTCCTACATATACCAAAGGAGGGTTTTGAGGATTTGGTACATATCACTTTCCTTAAGGATGAAACTCGCATGTTGAGTTCCTTCCTAAGACTTTGATGTAGAGGATTAGGTTGAAGGCTCCATCATCGAGTCTCATTCTGCTTCAGAATATGAGAAATGAATTGGATTGATAATTATCTTTCACTTCTCAAAATTCTTCATTCCATGGTGGTGGCTCACCCTTATACCCTAAGATAGTTCTTCATGGAAGGGTGTATCTTTTCCATGGGTAGGAACTTCATGCGGGTTGGTTTTGGAGTGGGGAGGGCCACCTATTAAGCTAGTTTCATCATAAGGAAGGTCTTTGTATCAGTTGTCGTTGGAGTAGGGAGGACCTCCGCTTTGGTGCGTCAAGGTGCAAGGAGAACCTAGGAATATATCTAATGGGACACAGAAAGGACCTATATGTCTATTTATGGATGCATAGAGAGAAACTCTATGGTTGGGAGTGAAGGAGTGTGGAGGACCTCCACTATAGCTATTTGGAAAATGGGGTGGTCCTCTATGTATGTTGGCAGTGGAATGGGAAGAACCTCAATGCTAGTTAGAAGTGGTATCACAAGGAGGACCTTTGTAATGATCGAACTAGACATGGGGAGGACCTTCATGTTTAATGTTGATAGAGTAGGGAAGACCTCTATTTTGATGGTTGCTGGAGTAGGGAGGACCTCCACTGGAGCTGGTGAGAACATGGGAAGGACCTCCATGTTGATGGGTGATGAAGTGAGGAGGACCTTTTCTCTGGTCGATGTTGTTGTGGGGAGGATCTCCGCTTGAGCTGGGAATGATTTGAGGAGGGTATTCACATTGATGATATGAGCCACAAGGAGGACCTCCAAATCTGGAATCATAAGCATAGGGAAGACCTTCATGCTGGATGTTAACAACATAAGGAGGACCTCCATGCTTAGTTTGAGAGCAGGGTGGACTTCTGTACTGGATCACATTATCATGGGTCAGCCAGTGATGGATTTTAATCGTTCCAGTGACCAGGAGAGTCACCCCAACCTTCTCGTGGTGTGGTTGAGGTCTCAATTCTGATCGAGCATAAGTGGGTCTATTATATGCAATAGTAGGTACCAAATAGAATGCACTGGGGGTGGCACAGGCCACTCAAGTTGTAGAAGATTATGCCCCCTGGCAGGAATATTCTTGATATTTCATCCTATATTGATGTCAGGTTATCTAGATTAGGGCCAATAGATCATGGGAATAGACCACCTATTGTTTGGCATGAGGGACTGGTAATTGGTGTTGTCAATGTGTCCTAGTGGGAGCCCTCCCTAGAGACTCTCGGGTAGTAGTCTTAGCCAGTAAGACTCATATATCCCTTACCTCATCTACATAGGGGAGTTAGGCATAGTAACATTTTGGGGAGAGGCTCCCAAAATAGTTGAATGTTGGAGTGGGGGCAGTGGCTCCCTGCGCAGCCCTTGGGGTGGCAACAACGGTGAGGTTCAAAATCTAACAGGTCTTGGTGGGCCATATCCCTCATGGGAATAACCCCTCCTACTCATATCATTGGACAAGAACGTCTATAACCATCCTCTAAACAATTTATGATGGTGAGGAAAGGTGTGGGAACCTGGTGGTTGTAGTATTGGATGACTTCATGGTAGAGGTGGAGTTATGCAGGATTGTCACATCATTGTTCCTCCTATGCCCATGTCTACAGGTAGGGTTGATTGGTTTCCTATATCTTGGGTCCTTCAAAGCATGAAGATTTAGCTATCATTATGGATAGTATGAAAGAAATTCCCAATTTCCCAGTGTCATTCAATCTTCCATAGGTGGATAAATAGATCCATGCTGATGATTCCATAGGTTATAATTCCCAACGATTAACTACCCCAAATTCTAGTGAGTTTCATGAAAGGCCAACTATTAGATTTACAGGACCTGGTGACGGATATTTGGATCTGATGACATGATTATTTACCAATATCTCAAGTGAAACTAATCCCCATGGTTAAAGTTGAAGTAGTTTATGTCAGGTTCACCATTTCTATTTCTGACACTTTCCATCTGGGTGTGTTTATCATCGTCGTTCATTTGAATGGATGGGCCTCATTGTTCCCCTGTATTTCTAATTTCCAAAGGTGGGAAGCATTTATCACTTATTTAGAGATTTATACTACATGATTTAAATAAGATGATGGGATGAAAATCCCTCCTTCCATGGATTCCTCCTTGGAATTCATCACCTTGTCTGGGTATCCCTTATAAATTATGATGTTGTTCATGAACCTCATTCTCAGTTCCATCTCTTCATGGACGCTAGTTAATTATACTACTTCTGTCTAAACATTCCAAGGGGTAAAGTCAGGGCAGAAACCTTCAGTTAGAAGAGTAGTCATTTTGGGCATCAGTTCCATGTCTAGATGATGGAACATTGGAGCACCTATATTCTTCCTCATAATAGGGCTTCTCAAGGGCACAAAAACCTAAGGCATCCCACATAGATCATGGGGTATTTTATGCCATAGTAATGTATTTCGTGGTTTTCCTTGGAATCCCATGTTTAAAACGGGTTATACCGCCAGTTAAATATCTAACAAATATGGATCATACTGATCGGAATGCTTATTAAGGTGGTTTAGATGAGTACGTCCCTAAGAGGGAGTGCCTGGAAAATTTACCGGATGGATGGATCATAATTCCCAATAATAGCAGACCCAGGATGGTGCGTCCCATAAAGGTAAATTTTCATACTGTGAAGGATGATCTGGGAACCACTGAGGGTGGCTTAGGGAGGTGGACCCCACTCAGGGGGGGCACCAAGTTTTACCATCATCTAGGATTGAACCTTAAGGAGGATTCCTGCATACCCTGTGTAGAAGACAGGGATCAAATCCCGCTTAGTTTGAAGGGGTGATTTGGGGTTTAAACATGGATATCTACCCATATCAAGAGGATTTATCTTGGTTAGATGAATATGGATTATGCAAGTCTTGTGCATGGTTAGGTTACTTGGTGATTATAGAAGCAGAGATGATGTGGATGGAATGATCTCATTGAGATGTGGTGGCTCAGGTAAGAATGAGGGTGGATATGGAGGGAGTGGTTATGGAATGGATGGATTGTGGAGAGTGATGGGCTTGAACCTTATAGAGGATTCCCATGTATCCCAGTGGCTGGTAATAAAAGTCCACATAGTTCGTGATGGGGTGATGAGACACCTATGGAGCCGGTTTGTGAGAATGGAGTGTATGGATAGGGACCCAAAGGAAGTGTAACCTCCAGCCTGGGGCATGATCCTCTTGAGATGTAACGACTCAAGTGGAGGACCATGATGAGAATGGATGATGGGATTGAACCTTTGTGAGGCTTCCTATGTACCCTAGGGCTTACTCATGGTTATTTCCCTAGTTAGAAGGATCATAACACCTCAGGGATGTGGATCTGTGGGATGTGTCCCAAAAAGAAAAGATGTTACATCACAAGGGTACATACCTAGGAGTGAGAACCATAGTTTACAATTGGTTGGTATTGAACCTCAATGAGGCTTCCTACATACCCAGTTTATAATAAAGGTATAAAAAACTATATAGTTTGGCATTTAAGGTCACGAGTCTTATGTGCTAAGGTGGACCATATGGATTCGCAATCACTATTAATCTCTAATCCCACATGATTCATGATCGGTGTGAGAAACAAGAGGTAGTAGTAGACCTGATGATTGTGTAGCAAAGGGTGTGGCCACGAGAAGTGATTTGGGGCTTAAGCACTAAGGCAGCCCAGGGAGATGAATAATGGTGCTTACTTAATGAGGGAGTCCCAAAGAGGATCTCATTACATATGACGAGGACGTTATTCTCAGTCTAGAGTGTGAAGGAGATCTCGCTCCCATGGAGACAACTGGGCATATAGAATTCTCAAGGTGTGGAACCCCATGTGTATTCCATGGGGAAATACTATACTTTAACTTAATGTGTTGAGGATAATGGATCTTGGCATTTTAACGTACTAAATCTCAAACAGAGAGGACTCATTCCTCACTGCTTAGACTTATATATTTGATGCCCACCGACACTTGGGGAAGGGAAGGAATCAATAATTCTAAGATACAATGTGGTGGAGGATTGGTCACTCGAGGGGTCTACATTATAATATCTATGTAAATAATAAATATCTATTAGCATACCTATGTGAAGAATCATTAGGTATAGCAATGAAAAATGAGACACCATAGGAGGAACCATGAAATCACTTTACACAAGCTTGGAGGATCACATGGGAGAGGAGGTTTTAAATCCAAGGGACTCACTAAGAGGAGATTCTTGAAGCAAGGGTGTTTGAAAAGGGAAGGATATTCATGAATAAAACACCCTTGCAGAGCTTGGGTCTTCTATCTCATCATAGAGATTATTAGAAGATTGATTCATAAAGGCTTAATCATTCACAGAGTCTCGAGAAACCCAAAGGGGATCCCTCCTTTGTGAAGGGTGGAGGCCTTCAAAAAGGGAATCACTAACATAATTAGGGGCTATGAGAAAAAAATTCATGGATCATGATTCTCAAGTACCTTGAACAATCCATTTTTTGGGTCGAGTTCATGGTGCTCAGGAGCTTCACGAAATGGGAGACTATAAGTTTAAAGGTTGGGGTAATGATCTATTTGAGGCGGTGGGATCTGAGTGTGTATAGGAAACATGGAACATGATGCTCATGGGGCATGCCACAAAGTGGTAGGGATCAATCAAACTAGTGGAGGTACCATCAAAGATGCTCACACGGTCGTGGTGCTTGTCAGACTCATGGAGGTACTGTCAAAGATTCTTGTGTGGTCGCGGTGTTCATCAGACTTGCAGAGGTACCATCAAAGAATATCTCACGGTCACGGTGCTCATCGGACTCACAAAGGTACTATCATTTTTTTTTTAGAGTGTAGTGGAAAGGGGTCTCTATGAATAAGCCTCACAAAATAGAATCCATTGATAAATTTTGGGGCCTTTTGAGTCTGAATTAGCTTCGAAATGGACATAACTTTGTCTGTGTCTTTAGTATCATTATTTTATGTGACAAAAATTACCCCTGGGTGCATATGTTTCATAGCCTCACCCATTTTCAAAGATCTTGAGTGGGACATGATTTCTAGGAAAACCGCATACTCAAAACATAACCAGAATTTCTAGATATTATATTACATGCATACTTCTCCCTTAGACATTTCCCGGGGTTTTTCACTAAAGTTAACTTACCTAAATCCCAAAAAATAACTAAAATAATCATAAAAACTTACTAAACCCCAATCTAATACCTACTATAGGGAACCAAGCTAAACATGTCATAATTTTACATACTTTCCATAAGTTGAAAATTATAAATAGAAAAATAATATCACAATCCTAAGAATGGAAGGTTTATTTTATTTGAGTACTAATGACATGAGATACTTGTATTACAACAATTGTGAACATTTCTCCATAGTTGAGCCACACTATAATTCTTCCAGATATCTCATAAGATATAATCATCTTCATAACCAGGGAAATGGAAACATAATAATGGGCTGATCTCAAGCACCCAGTAATGGAAAAATCAGAGTAAATCATTATGGTGAGACAACATATATAATTTAAGAAGTGTAACTTGATATCAAAATGAGAATTATCATATGTTTGGGAACATATAATAATGGGATGATATCATAAGTTCATGTAATCAAATATATGTGGAAAAACATTAAACATGAAATAATAATAAAAATTCAAGGATCACTTCCAAAAATATGATAGTGGAAAGAGTTGGATTGGGTTTAGCCCAAATTCCCATAAACATAGTGGATAGAGTCCCATGGTAGATTAGGTTCACTCCCAATTACCTTTTATAATATCTTATGATATTTAAAAAAAATTCCAAGGAAGTGGAGGGATGTATAATTTTTATACCACCCATTACATAAATAATATCATAAAATGTTCATGTATATGTGTTACACATGTGAAAAATAAATCATACATAAATAATAATCATGATAAAACCCATTAGAAAGAAGTGGGTTTCATGATCATGTCCCATAGTATAACAAAAGGCTATATCATAAGTATTAACAATAAATAAATTAGTTAAATCATTTTGGATGTTCATGTTTTAATATAGAATCATAGTCTATGAACATTGAGTTAAATGTATAAAAATTCATGAGATGGATAAAAATTAATTGTATAGGTGTTGCTTTTCAAAATTAGAAAATGATATTTTAAATAAGTAAAGGGATTATTATTTTCCATTAAACCAAAATTGAACTAGAATTTTTTTGTGTAAAATAATTCGGATTTTTTAAAAAAATATTCATGGTTAGAAAATTTAATGGGGTGGTACTTGATATGAAATAAGACACAGGGAAGTTCGCTTAAATCAAGTTTTCTTAAAATAAGGAATTGTGAAGGGAACATAAAATATATATTTTTTCTAGAAATGGAAGGTAAAGTAAACTAAGTATTTTTTTTTTGAGAAAATATATACATAATATTGATGAAATACATGATAATAATATAGATTAAAAGGGAGAAAAATAAAGATAATGTGTAACCCAAAAGTAATGATGGTGGTTCGGTAGATCCCTTTTTATATTTTAAAATTGTCTTGTTGAAATGTATGTTTCTAATGGATTTCATGCTCATAATAATTTTTAATAATTATAGGAATTGTTTATAAAGTTATGCGGTCATCGGGATTTTACCAATGACATCTTAGAAAATGTGTTGGTTAATAGAATGAGAGGTTGGACTCAAAAAAATATTTTTATGGGAATTATTTCTAACTCTGGGACTCTCTTATAAATTTAAGATTTGTTCATGAATCCTTCCAAAATACCAGTACGAGACTCATTAGCTTCATTCCAATGATCTGATCAAACCCATATATTGATGAAAATAACTAAATGTATTTCATGTTCTCCATTATTCTCTTATTAATTTGGTGTTCATTAGTTCATAACCATAATTGGGAACTCATGAGATTATCTTCATCTAGGGAGGAAGTTGGAGTATTGGATTTGGTATTTAATTTCATAGAGGAATCCTACATATCTTATTAGAGTAGGAATAAAAACCAATGTAGTTTGGTTTAATTTATAATGGTATGAATTATAATAGGTTAAAACCTCAAAGAGACATCTTATATATCTTTATGTCAACACGAATCAGATACTGCATAGTTAAATAGTCAAATATTTCTATGTCGTAAAAAAATTTATAGGATAGGATTGAGTAGGGATTATGCATTAAGGATTCATAGATATTATTCACTAGGGATATGTCCCTTTTTAAGAAATGTCTCTCAAGGAAATGTATCCCTTTGAGAAAGAGAAAATATTGTCAATCCTTAAACCTGAAACATAGGTCCGTAGTGGAGGAGTGTTCATCGTGATAATGAAATAATTATAATAGATATCTAATAATACATGGTTAGTTCTCAGTGTGATAAATAATATATAGTATAAGATCATTCACATTGCATGAGATAATACCTATTAAAGTTAAAAGGGGGAATATGCATTGAGTCAACCCTAAGTAGATTCATCTATCATAAAAGGGGTTACAATTGGAGATAAATTAGGGCTTACACATGTGCTTCCCTGAGATTCCTAATGTAGCATGTGAGTTTCATAAAGTTGTGTTTTGAGGATAACTCCTAGGATGATTATAATATGTGTGAAGAACCATTATGGTTTTATCAACTCAATGGAATGATTAGACCAATAGTAGTATATCTACTCAAGGTGAATGTTTGTAAGGTTGGGGGATTACACCTAGGATAATTACCATATATAATAACTAGGTGAAGTATATCAAATCAATTTATTTTAAAACCAAAAGTATTATATGAAATAAATTTTAATGAAGAATCCAAGATAAATATATCAACTTGAGGTAAACAATTAAATCCAAAAGGAGAATCTTGAATTAAGGTAAATATTTATCCTTATACATAAGAGAAACTCGAGAGTACCTAACCTAGTCAATGACTCAATTTTAGGTAAGAGGTATTAGGTGTTACACCTAGTAGGATTCCTAATTAATATTAAACTAGGAGGAGTATATGATCTTGACTCGTGGTGAATGATGTAGCTGAAATTAAGAATCTCGGCTAAAGGAATAAAAGGTAATCCATGTAGGGAGATCTTTACATGATTCAATATGATAAAAATTCCATAAGGGGGGATCTATAATTAGTGAAATATGATGAAAATTAGGGGATAATTTCTACATAAGTTATTTGAAGGAATAGATGAGGCTTAAACCTAATAATATGCCTATATATAAACCCATTACCCATCCATTAATGGATGAGGTAGGATGATCAAAATCGTCAGTAATATGGAAATGTGAGTTAGGAATAAAGGGGATTACACCTAATTGGATTCTCATAACATAAATTCATTCCTTATCCTCTAATATATGAGGAAATATAACATTGATAGTCTTCTGAGTATGCTTTATTAGCTTGGAGGCCCTTGGAATGCATGGTGTAATAGGTGGCCTTCTGTTTATCCCCATGGTTTGAGTGATTGTGTGACAAAATAAGGTCCTAGATATCATGTGACCATAAGGGGTTCATGAGATAATAAGTTAGGGGATTTGTATGTCTTGGATCACATGATTTTTTTCACCTAACCAAGAGTATATAACTTGGACAATATGGACAATGTTGGTATGACTAATGCTTAAATAGAATTGCATTTATAGTGTTATATAGATAGGGTTGCAAGACTGAGCTTCATGGATAGTTGTTCCTTAGGTAGTGTCGCATGTATGGAGGCTGCATGACATGGTCTACATTACTAAGTTATCATGAAGGCATCACATGACTCGTGATTTCATAAATTCATTACATAAGTGAGTTTTTATGAATAATTTCACATGAAATCATTTCATGAATCCACTCTACATGAATTCATTGAAAAGGTTTTATTTTCTTAAGTTTTCTATATAAAGGATGGGTCACATGAACAAGGCTTCATAGAGGCATCGTGTGAATCGGTTCTCATGATTCATAATATCATAATTATGGATCCATTAATTGGTTCTCATGAGGGTATTTTATGATAACTAAATATTCATGGTATCGGGTAAGGGATAAGAGGTCATGTGATCGTGTGATTTCTATGAGGGTTTATCTGAAAGAGGAAGCTTATGAGTCCATATTATATCCATCACCTCATTTCTTTGGGTGTCATATATGTATTTTGTAAAGTTAGGATCTAAATTTTGTATAAGCATTGAAGTTTGGGATTGGAACTGAATTTAATAGTATCAAAGAAGTAGAGGGCTCTCGAACAAGTTGATATTATCATGTGTGATCCATGTGACTAGGATTGTATGTTTGTTATCAGTGAATAGCATGATCAATCTGAAAGTGTGAGGGTTATGTCATCAAAACCATCCTCCCAATAATATTTCATGATCTTAATTGTCTTATTTTATTAAACATGAATCGTGTGATAGACTACGACCATGAATCACATAATGAAGAGTGATCATGAATCTCTTATGTCAAAGATAGCATTTACTTGGTGTGTTTCATGATTCAAAGAACATCTCAAGATTCCTTAACTAGGAAGTATTATGTGATCAAAATGGTGTCTCATGACCTCATACCATGTATTTGAATGCATATATATATATATATATATATATATATATATATTAATACATCTCCATATTTATATCATGGAAGAATTAGATAAAAACATGAATGTAATATATAGATTACATGAATGGAGGTTCGAAAAGCGATCATGCCTCATTCCCTTTGCATGATATCAAAGATGACCAAAATTATGGATATCGAACATTGATGTCAAGTGACATAGTAAACCCTCATCGAGAGGTTGAATATGATGACTGAAATGATCATATAACTCAAATAATATGAATCATATGGCATGTGTTGTATACATAACATTTTAGTGATTGAATAGTGTACTGTGTAAAATAGTGTCCCACATCAAACTTCTATTCGAGCTATATAAACTTAATAATATTAGGTGACCCATCAGTGGATCAGTTATAAGTATCTAGGTATACTAATGGATTCCACTAGTATGACCCTATTCCGGAATATCCCCTACATTTCCACCTTACAACATGGCCCTAAATTCCTTCTATGTGTGCATGTTCACATGCTCTATCTTGTCTCCATGACTAGTCGATTTTTTTGGTTCCCCTGTATGGTTAAGGTTGTAACACCCCAGGTAAATAAATAATATGAAATTTCATATTTATCCATATTTGTGAATAAAATATTTAAATGACTTTAAAGGGGACGTTATGCTCGATGGCGTACCCAACACGCAACAACGAGTTTCTTGGGAATCTTATGTTGCACTCTAATAATAAAATAATATTATTTCAAATGGTAGTTAACATGTTGCCGTTGTATTGGCGGGAATGGATAGAAATATCTAAAATATGATTATATATGTTTTTTAAAGTTTTTAAATTTATCCAATAAAAGCTAAAGGCTTAAAATACGGAAAGAATTAAATTTTAGGTGTATATGCCCTAGTTTTCACAAAAGGTTCACTTATCGCCTTTTAATAGAGAACTGTCATTAAATATAGTTTTGATCAGTCATATACATTCTTTTGGACCAAATAAAACTCTTATTAATAATTGGGACATCAAATTTTACTTTGTGTAATTCTTTGGTATTTTTCCGATAAAGTTCATTTTTTAATGAATAGTGTAGAATGTTGTGTTTTAATTCAAAACCTCTTTTTAATATAATTTATTTATATGATTAGATAATATTTTGAATTGGTTTTAAATTAAAATTAGAAAATATTTTTACCATTAAATCTAATAGTGGTCGTTAGAATTAATTTCACTTTAAAATCAGACTTAAACTAGTGTCAATCTTTTGATACTTATTGTTTTATAAAAACACGCTATTTGCTCTGACAGCGGAAATTAATTATTAAATTAATTAATGTGACTAATATTTTTTGAATTTTGTAAAACGGACTTCATTTTTGAATTCAGAATATCAAATATAGATTAGGGTGAATTTTTGGGATTTTTCTGAAAAACTTCAATTTTTGATGAATAGTGAAACCACTAAGTGGTAATCAAGCAAACTGATTTTTCAGTTAAATGAATGTTTACCACTAATGTGTATTGAATTTTGAAAATCTGACATACATGGTTGTAATTAAGAAGTAAAATGTGGTTCAATGAGATTAAAATAATTTTTTTGGTGAATAGTAACTTATTAAGTTTTTAATCGCGATTAGTGGTAATTAGTGTAGTTTAAGGTATAAATAATGCTTTAATGATATGAAATGACCTAGACACATGTCCCAACCTTATTGGTTGTGTCATGGCCGACCAAGACAAGCCATGGGTCAACTTGGGGACCCCATGGATCCACATTGGTTGGGAAATGACATAAATAACATTTTATTTAATGTAAAAGTAAAATTGACACAAACATGATATGTTTTACTAAAACAATTTTTAAGTGGGGTTACATAAGTCCAAATTTGGATTATAAATAATCATTGGAAAGCTAAAAGGATTTACTACATTATAGTAATTTTTTTATAATTTTTAGACATTAAATAAATTAAATTATTTATGACATCATAATGATGCAGTGATGACATCATTATTTAACGATTAAAATAAAATGGAAAGATAATGTAACATCTATTAACTACACATGTCCAAAACTTATTGTATGAGTGGATTTAGAATACTTATCACCTTATCCACGAATTATATCAATGTGGGACCTTTTGAAACCGAAACACATTTTCAAATAAAGTAATATTTCTTTACTTTCCAAAAGTGCCCCTCCTCTCCTCTTATAAAAGGCCCCCACCTCTACCTCATTTAACACACTCCTCAAGCCTTTGGCTCGGCCAACCCCTGCCCATTTACTCTCTCCACATCCCTATACTAATCCTATAGGATTCCCTTTGGGCATAATCCTTTCAAAGGAAGCCTTTAGGCTCAAATCAATAGGAGTTACACTTTTAAAGGTAATTCATTCTCTCATGTTCATTTGTTTTATTTTGCTTCTCCAACCCCCTAAACTCTTTTTATTTACTTCTTTTGTAACAACACCAGTATCTTAAATATACTAGGATGTTTTTATAAGATTTATTCGAGCTAAACTCTCACACAACTACATCAAATGGTTAATGAACATACGGTTTCCGTGGATGGTGAAATACTGCCTCCTGAAACGATGATTGTTCAATACTCATTTAACACCTTCAAAGGTGGCCATTATGATGTCACTATTTTTATATATGATATATAATATGTTTATGTTTTATTTATGCTTCTGTATTTTTCATTTTTGTCTTAACTTTATGGATTCCATTATGGGTATACGCGATATCTTCATTTAAGGAAGTGCGGACTACCGCCCCCTCAAAGTGATTTGATTCGTTAAATACCATATGTGGGATGTATAAAGGATGGAAATATGATATTATACTGGAATTATAATATACCTTTATATCATTATTATTCCATTCTATAAAATACGAAATATAAATGAAAGTAGCGTTCATGCGTACGTACGGCTTACCGTCTCCATGAACGGTGCATTTCATTTATTACCTCTAAATGATTATGTAATGTTATAAATGCATGAATGTACTGGATATGTATGACATATATGATATCTACATAATGAATACAATTCTGGATATAATAAACTTTTGGCCACACGAACAACATGTAATTGTAAGAAGACCACTTCCGACTTAAGAACCAAATATCGGCAAAACAAATATTATTAACTTAAATGATTACATAATGTTTATGACATGGTAATAAGTGGTATAAAAGTAATAATGAACTTGAAAAAGGGTTCTTAAGGAATTATAAATTAACTCAAGTTTATTATTCAGGAGATTAAAGAACGATCGAGTCAAGTCGGACCCGAGGTAAGAGATCCTACAACTCTCTTTCCTTTTAAGTACACTCTTTTATGTCATTTATTTTAAGCTCATCTTTCTTATGATTGGGATGTTCTTTTATATTACTCCTACTGTAATTTTTATGTTCATGTGATGAGAGACCCTATTCACTCTCATCAATCCATTTTGGAAGTTTTGAGTGGCGCCGTTAGGCTGCCGAACTTTCGTAAGAGATCTAACCTCTCTCTTTCTTTTTAAGTAATCTCCTTTATGTCACTTCTTTTAAGCTCCTCTTTGTAATGTTGGGGGATGTTATTTTATATTACTCTTGTTGTAACTTTTATTGTAATGTGATGAGATACCCTATTTGATCTCATCAATCCATATTCGGAAGTTTTATGTGGCGCCGTTAGGCTGCCGAGTTTTCGTAAGGGATTTTTCATCTCACTTTTATTCCCGTGAGATTTACGCTACATTCGCCACAAATTTGATTGAGTGGTGTATGTACATTACATTATTCTACTCTTTGTGTAATATACTTTCGTTTATGAGTATTTACATCAATGACCTATTGTCTTTCTTTCATGGGGTGTATGTTTTGAAAGATACCCAAGTCGGTAAGGGAAACTTTCACCCTCCTCTTTTTTAAAAGACTTATTTTATTGGGTATTTTAATTTACATATTTTTATGTTGGGATATGTTCTCATACATCCTTATTGATGTAAATTTTATGTCCAAGTGATGAGATACACTTTTTATCTCTCATCAACTCATTTTTATGTGATGCTGTTAGGCTGTCAAGGGAACTTTTTAACCCAATTTCGATTTCTTTGGGTTCAACTTGTAGTCATTGAATATGTCATCCATTGAATATGTGTGAATGACCTTTTATTGTTTTACAATTAATATCCACTTATATTGGGTGTATATATATTTTTCACACATATTTTTGAGATTTATTTGTCTTTAATTTAAGGATACCTTCTTTATAAGGGATTTCATCACATTTGACATTTCTATTGAGGGTTCATTGTTGTTATGCACCAATTCACTCTTATATGGTGTATATACTGTCCTTTAGAGTATTATATCATGAATCCTTTTATTCTCATGATATTATAAAGTTCTGACTAAATGTTATTCCTCGATTATTGTATTCAAGTGTCTCTAATTTTGGTAAAACCCCTTTAACCAAAATATCATTTTAAATGTTTTATTTATTTGTTCTTATTAATATCCATGTTTTCAAAATGGTTTTAAGGATTTATTTATATGGATATTAATGGTTTAAAATGTTAAAATCTTCAAGGTGGTATGGGACACTTTGATTCAAAAATCTCTTTATTAAATGTTTTAAATGGTTTTGGAAATGGTTTATTTTTGTATGGATTCATTATTTCAATATCCTAAAATGTTATATTGTGATTGAAATGTGGAAATGTCATGTTTCCTTTATTCATGTTTATGTGATACGATTATGTTATGGTTCTTGGGCATTGTTATGAAGAACGGGTGGTTCTGTGATAAACTAAGGGCGGGTGAGCCCGATATAGCTCTCCAATGCATTGGGTAACGTGAAGGAGTGAAATGTTAAGGTTTCTCCGAAGAGATTTAGGGAATATAATATGATGGGTATTCCAAACGTAACCAAGAGGGTTACTCCCTACGTAAGAATGTTATGAATTCCTCAAGTTACCTTTATGTCTTATGATTTCTATGATTTATTCATGATTTGATGAGGTATGTTAAAGTGCCTAAGTTTTATGGGTAAAGTATGATTTCATTCTTATGTATATATGAACTCATGTTTCCTTTCAATATTTTTATAACCCTTACTGAGCTTTTTATGCTCATCCCAAGTTTTTGAAATGTTTTTCACAGGTCAAGGGAAAGGTACATGATGTGATGATAGTGTCAAGGATGTGTCATGAAAGAATCTGTGTTTTATTTTAAATAGGTTTCCGTTGATGGGAAGAATGAATATTGTCTTTTATGTAACCACTTTGTTTAAATGTGGAATGTAATGCAAGTTTCATGATCTAATTCTCTAAAACTCTAAACCTGAAAATATCCTCAATGTGTAATCTTGTAATAACTCAAGATTAAGTAAGGTTTATGGCTGGGGCCTTATAATTGGTATCAAAGGTCGGTTTAGATAACTTTAGAGGTTAGGGTATTCTTTAAGCATAATTGACAATTACCATAATGGTTAGGATTTCAGAAAGAGTCCTAATTTTAGATAAAGTGAATGAGTAAGTATATCTTAGTGTTTACCTTCCTCGTTAGTACATGATGGTTTTGTTGATATACTCACACTGAACTTTTTGGTTTTAGTAAATAGATGGATCTAGCAGGCACCAAAGTGACAATGGGTTTGAAGGAAACTGTGGTGGTTCTCTGATTAAGATACTGGATGAGATGGGGGATTCAATGAGGAATCTCATAGTTGTTCTAAACCAACTATCAAGGAGTCATGATCAATCACTTCAACCTTGGTGAGTTCTCTAATGAATCAGGTACGAGATGGCCAATTCGATGTGGAAATTCAGGTAATAATTATTAAGGTAACCATTAGGGTTTATATGATACTTAATTTTTAGGTAATTATGGGTTACTCTATGATATGATGGAAAATGAAAGGAATGAGATAAACTTGAGGTTAAAATATGTTATGATTATTCTTGAAGATTTTATCTCATTTTGGGGAATGTTTTAAGAATTATATAGTTTTGGAAAAAGGACAACACGTAGACCGTGTGACATCCTGTCGCGTCGGACAAAGCTGCGGGAATCGAACCCACAACCAATGTGCGACTGGTATTTATTGCCTACCACTGGACTACGTGAAGTCCCTGGTTAGTTTGACTGATTCATTCTAGTTATATGATTTTATGAATTAATAGTAAGTTGATTTTGGGTTATTTATGAAAATGATTAACCTATCATGGAGGATATGTGATTAGGTTAATTACTTTTCAAAACGAGACTTTAGGAGCAACTGATATTGTTTGGAGATAAATGTTACGATTTGTCTTGGAAGACTATGCGACTAAATCCTTCAAATATTTGGGTTTCAATCTTATATTGGTTTACTTTGAATAATTTTATGGACAAATTGATTATAGAATGGTCCTCTTTGAACTTTGGGTTTTGTTGGACAAATTTTGGAGATTAAGAATAGATTTTCTTTTTATAAAGGGTTATCCTTTTCTGGATTATCTGACCTTGTACTAGCCTTTTTGGTTTTGGATTTGGTTAAAGTATAAAGACATGGGAAGTATATAGTTCTATTTTGTGGATTAGGTGATTCTCTAGAAGTTTATTATAGTACTCTTAATGTGAACAAGTCTTCCTAAATACTCGTCTTTTGGAGAAAATATGAGTTTGTGTAAGGAATCTAATAAAAGTTGAAAGTCAATATGATAAGTGATTATGTTTCCTTATGAATAAATTCCTCAATAAAAAGTAACTTAAAACAAAAATGCTGTCTATTAACTTTTCCTACTGGGGAATCGAATACCGTTTAACCCATCACAAGTTTGTGATTTTCTCGTGGTTAACTTTCTCCTAAACATGTTTTCTATCACTCTCCATCAGAACATGACCCTTTGTTTTTTCCTCCATGTCCATATTTTCATACTTGGAATCCTAGTATGGGTTAAATCGGGTGACCTTTGTACTTATCTCTCTTTATTTTAAAGTGTTTGTTTTACCGACTTTTGTTCCGATGTGGGACATTCAAGGATGCTTCCAAGCGCAATTTTAAAATTGCGAGGACGCAATTCCCAAAAGGGGGGAAGGATGTAACACCACAGGTAAATAAAGAATATGACATTTCATATTTATCCATATTTGTGAATAAAATATTTAAATGACTTTAAAGGGGACGTTATGCTCGATGGCGTACCCAACACGCAACAACGAGTTTCTTGGGAATCTTACGTTGCACTCTAATAATAAAATAATATTATTTCAAATGGTAGTTAACATGTTGCCGTTGTATTGGTGGGAATGGATAGAAATATCTAAAATATGATTATATATGTTTTTTAATGTTTTTACATTTATCCAATAAATGCTAAAGGCTTAAAATACGGAAAGAATTAAATTTTAGGTGTATATGCCCTAGTTTTCACTAAAGGTTCACTTATCGCCTTTTAATGGAGAATTGTCATTAAATATAGTTTTGATCAGTCATATACATTCTTTTGGACCAAATAAAACTCTTATTAAGAATCGGGACATCAAATTTTACTTTGTGTAATTTTTTGGTATTTTTCCGATAAAGTTCATTTTTTAATGAATAGTGTAGAATGTTGTGTTTTAATTCAAAACCTCTTTTTAATCTAATTTATTTATATGATTAGATAATATTTTGAATTGGTTTTAAATTAAAATTAGAAAATATTTTTACCATTAAATATAATAGTGGTCGTTGGAATTAATTTCACTTTAAAATCAGACTTAAACTAGTGTCAATCTTTTGATACTTATTGTTTTATAAAAACACGCTATTTGCTCTGACAGCGGGAATTAATTATTAAATTAATTAATGTGACTAATATTTTTTGAATTTTGTAAAACGGACTTCATTTTTGAATTCGGAATATCAAATATAGCTTAGGGTGAATTTTTGGGATTTTTCTGAAAAACTTCAATTTTTGATGAATAGTGAAACCACTAAGTGGTAATCAAGCAAACTGATTTTTCAGTTAAATGAATGTTTACCACTAATGTGTATTGAATTTTGAAAATCCGACATACATGGTTGTCATTAAGAAGTAAAATTTGGTTCAATGAGTTTAAAATAATTTTTTTGGTGAATAGTAACTTACTAAGTTTTTAATCGCGATTAGTGGTAATTAGTGTAGTTTAAGGTATAAATAATGCTTTAATGATATGAAATGACCTAGAAACATGTCCCAACCTTATTGGTTGTGTCATGGACGACCAAGACAAGCCATGGGTCAACTTGGGGACCCCATGGATCCACATTGGTTGGGAAATGACATAAATAACATTTTATTTAATGTAAAAGTAAAATTGACACAAACATGATATGTTTTACTAAAACAATTTTTAAGTATGGTTACATAAGTACAAATTTGGATTATAAATAATCATTGGAAAGATAAAAGTATTTCCTACATCATAGTAATTTTTTTATAATTTTTAGACATTAAGTAAATTAAATTATTTATGACATCATAATGATGCAGTGATGAAATCATTATTTAACGATTAAAATAAAATGGAAAGATAATGTAACATCTATTAACTACACATGTCCAAAACTTATTGGTGAGTGTATTTCGAAGACTTATCACCTTATCCACGAATTATATCAATGTGGGACCTTTTGAAACCTAAACACATTTTCAAATAAAGTAATATTTCTTTACTTTCCAAAAGTGCCCCTCCTCTCCTCTTATAAAAGGCCCCCACCTCTACCTCATTTAACACACTCCTCAAGCCTTTGGCTCGGCCAAACCCTACCCATTTACTCTCTCCACATCCCTCTACTCATCCTAGAGGATTTCCTTTGGGAAGAATCCTTTCAAAGGAAGCCTTTAGGCTCAAATCAAAAGGAGTTACACTTTTAAAGGTAATTCATTCTCTCATGTTCATTTGTTTTATTTTGCTTCTCCAACCCCCTAAACTCTTTTTATTTACTTCTTTTGTAAAAAAACCAGTATCTTCAATATACTAGGATGTTTTTATAAGATTTATTCTAGCTACACTCTCACACAACTACATCAAATGGTTAATGAACATACGGTTTCCGTGGATGGTGAAATACTGCCTCCCGAAACGATGATTGTTCAATACTCATTTAACACCTTCAAAGGTGGCCATTATGATGTCACTATTTTTATATATGATATATAATATTTTTATGTTTTATTTATGCTTCTGTATTTTTCATTTTTGTCTTACCTTTATGGCTTCCATTATGGGTATACGCGATATCTTCATTTAAGGAAGTGCGGACTACCACCCCCTCAAAGTGATTTGATTCGTTAAATACCATATGTGGGATGTATAAAGGATGGAAATATGATATTATATATGATATTATACTGGAATTATAATATACCTTTATATCATTATTATTCCATTCTATAAAATACGAAATAGAAATGAAAGTAGCGTTCATGCGGACGTACGGCTTACCGTCTCCATGAACGGTGCATTTCATTTATTACCTCTAAATGATTATGTAATGTTATAAATGCATGCATGTACTGGATATATATGAAATATATGATATCTACATAATGAATACAATTCTGGATATAATAAACTTTTGGCCACACGAACAACATGTAATTGAAAGAAGACCACTTTCGACTTAAGAACCAAATATCGGCAAAACAAATATTATTAACTTAAATGATTACATAATGTTTATGACATGGTAATAAGTGGTATAAAAGTAATAATGAACTTGAAAAAGGTTTCTTAAGGAATTAGAAATTAACTCAAGTTTATTATTCAGGAGATTAAAGAACGATCGATTCAAGTCGGACCCGAGGTAAGGGATCCTACAACTCTCTTTCCTTTTAAGTACACTCTTTTATGTAATTTCTTTTAAGCTCATCTTTCTTATGATTGGGATGTTCTTTTATATTACTCCTACTGTAATTTTTATGTTCATGTGATGAGAGACCCTATTCACTCTCATCAATCCATTTTGGAAGTTTTGAGTGGCGTCGTTAGGCTGCCGAACTTTCGTAAGAGATCTAACCTCTCTCTTTCTTTTTAAGTAATCTCCTTTATGTCACTTCTTTTAAGCTCCTCTTTGTAATGTTGGGGGATGTTATTTTATATTCCTCTTGCTGTACATTTTATTGTAATGTGATGAGATACCCTATTTGATCTCATCAATCCATATTCGGAAGTTTTATGTGGCGCCGTTAGGCTGCCGAGTTTTCGTAAGGGATTTTTCATCTCACTTTTATTCCCGTGAGATTTACGCTACATTCGCCACAAATTCGATTGAGTGGTGTATGTACTTTCCATTATTCTACTCTTTGTGTAATATACTTTCGTTTATGAGTATTTACATCAATGACCTATTGTCTTTCTTTCATGGGGTGTATGTTTTGAAAGATACCCAAGTCGGTAAGGGAAACTTTCACCCTCCTCTTTTTTAAAAGACTTCTTTTATTGGGTCTTTTAATTTACATATTTTTATGTTGGGATATGTTATCATACATCCTTATTGATGTAAATTTTATGTCCAAGTGATGATATACACTTTTTATCTCTCATCAACTCATTTTGATGTGATGCTGTTAGGCTGTCAAGGGAACTTTTTAACCCAATTTCGATTTATTTGGGTTCAACTTGTAGTCATTGAATATGTCATCCATTGAATATGTGTGAATGACCTTTTATTGTTTTACACTTAATATCCAATTATATTGGGTGTATATATATTTGTCACACATATTTTTGAGATTTATTTGTCCTTAATTTAAGGATACCTTCTTTATAAGGGATTTCATCACATTTGACATTTCTATTGAGGGTTCATTGTTGTTATGCACCAATTCACTCTTATATGGTGTATATACTGTCCTTTGGAGTATTATATCATGAATCCTTTTATTCTCATGATATTATAAAGTTCTGACTAAATGTTATTCCTCGATTATTGTATTCAAGTGTCTCTAATTTTGGTAAAACCCCTTTAACCAAAATATCATTTTAAATGTTTTATTTATTTGTTCTTATTAATATCCATGTTTTCAAAATGGTTTTAAGGATTTATTTATATGGATATTAATGGTTTAAAATGTTAAAATCTTCAAGGTGGTATGGGACACTTTTATTAAAAAATCTCTTTATTAAATGTTTTAAATGGTTTTGGAAATGGTTTATTTTTGTATGGATTCATTATTTCAATATCCTAAAATGTTATATTGTGATTGAAATGTGGAAATGTCATGTTTCCTTTATTCATGTTTATGTGATATGATTATGTTATGGTTCTTGGGCATTGTTATGAAGAATGGGTGGTTCCATGATAAACTAAGGGCGGGTGAGCCCGATATAGCTCTCCAATGCATTGGGTAACGTGAAGGAGTGAAACGTTAAGGTTTCTCCGAAGAGATTTAGGGAATATACTGTGATGGGTATTCCAAACGTAACCAAGAGGGTTACTCCCTACGTAAGAATGTTATGAATGCCTCAAGTTACCTTTATGTCTTATGATTTCTTTGATTTATTCATGATTTGATGAGGTATGTTAAAGTGTCTAAGTTTTATGGGTAAAGTATGATTTCATTATTATGTATATATGAACTCATGTTTCCTTTCAATATTTTTATAACCCTTACTGAGCTTTTTATGCTCATCCCAAGTTTTTGAAATGTTTTTCACAGGTCAAGGGAAAGGTACATGATGTGATGATAGTGTCAAGGATGTGTCATGAAAGAATCCGTGTTTTATTTTAAATAGGTTTCCGTTTATGGGAAGAATGAATATTGTCTTTTATATAACCACTTTGTTTAAATGTGGAATGTAATGAAAGTTTCATGATCTAATTCTCTAAAACTCTAAACCTGAAAATATCCTCAATGTGTAATCTTGTAATAACTCAATATTAAGTAAGGTTTAAGGCTGGGGACTTATAAAGGTAACTCCCATATATATT
The DNA here is from genome assembly GCA_963277665.1 of Viscum album. Classification (NCBI taxonomy): domain Eukaryota; kingdom Viridiplantae; phylum Streptophyta; class Magnoliopsida; order Santalales; family Viscaceae; genus Viscum; species Viscum album. The sequence continues at coordinate 340,317,468 of OY728129.1, forward strand.
GGGTCAAGCTGGTTTTGATGGATTTCATGGTTGTCCACTCTTTCATTAAACATTTCCACAATATATATTAAAATATAAATAATATGTTTCATAAAATGATCACATGAAACCCAAGACAAAATCTCAAATCTAGTTTTAATCTTTATTCTTCTAAATTCCACAATTAATTCATTAATTTGCATGATGAATAAATAATTTATTTTTTCATGGCCTTCAAATAAATTCCCATCACTTTTGTATTCTCATAATTACCAATTTAAATATAGTAAAAAGGATCTTCCTCTAAATATAATTATAACTTGTTTTATAAATTATGAATTGATTTTCAACCATCATAATTATCCCTCCATGGAAAAATGTGTAACACATATTTAGCGGATCAACAAAATCCCCCCCATTTAATTGGATTCATTCAGAACATTATGAATTCAATTCTAAGATAAAATCAAGGAAATTTTTCACATTCTTGATTATCCTATGTGATTCTGTAATGACTCCCTAGTGGTATATCTACCAAGATAACTATGTCAACTCAGGGCCTTTTGGTATTATTAAGAGTAGAATTTAAACTTGAGGTGTTTGTATAGAAAAGTTAAATAATATTCTTGAGGCATAGATATATTGAATTAGTAAAGGTGCACATTTTAGGATTTAAAATGGAGTGAAATTGAAAGTGGATTTATGATTGGATCCAATATAAGAGTTCTTGATGAATCTATGTATCCTAGAATATAAATAATCAAGCCACACATAGTTTTGGTATAGGGACTCCTATGCAGATCAAGCTCATTCATAGAGTGGTGTAATTTTCAATGTAGGTTCATGGATGAATAATTATATAATGAAATATTCCATATTGATTTATATCATACACAAGAGATGGAACATTTTTAATTTAACTATAGAACCATGTATAATGATCCATCTATCAGTGGTGGATCCACACATATCTGATTCTCATGCTAAGAGGATAGAACATAAAAGGTATGCTACTCTAATAATCTTAAAATCTCAAGGATACACCATGTATTATGTATTTTTATGTTATTAAAGGAAAAGGTACCCTAAGAAGGCTCTTGGGGAATAGATATGTGCTCTAATTTTTTCCTAGGACAAGGGACTTAGTAAGAGTAAATTGGTTTTTCTAGGTTTGTATAATAGTCCCTATGAGATTTATATCTTAATTTTTTACCCTAAATTTTTTTTAAGACATTGAGGGTGATACTTAGCAGGAATGAACTTGGTTTTTATCAGTCCTCCCTTTATGGGGTTTTAACTTGAAAATTTTTATACCTTTTCCTTTTTTTAAATGCTCAATTTTTCTTAATCAATGTGGGTTTCATTCCTAGTTATCTTAAAATCAATTTTTTATTAGGTTTCCCTTTTTTGGTTTTCAACCTATCAAGTGCAGTGTCACTTTAAATTGGTAGTTTATGGTCTTTCAAGTTATACTGATGTAGCTAATTTTTATATTCATGTAGAATTGAATATATTTTATTAAATTTTATGGTCATATAGATTTGACCATATTTTTTTGTAGTTTAATGTCATGTTTCTTTGACCAATTGTTACTTTAGTTTATGGTCACATATCTTAGACTATATGTTTCTATAGTTTAATGTTATATAGATTAAACCATGTGTTATTACAACTTAAGGTCTTATATCCTTTACTGACTATTAATATGATTTAAGGTCATGTAACTTTTACCATAGTTCCATCTAGTTTAAATTCACATGACTTAGACCGTAGGATTAGGTACCAAACTCTTTATTTATCAATTGGTACGATGCATAAAGGTATGATATCAAGGATTTTGAACTCACATGAATTATTTAGATATAAAAGGGGTAATTCATGCCTTATTAGTATTGAAATGGGGTGATGAGATGGGAAAAACACAATGGGGATAATCATGAATCACATTGGGGTGGCGAGTTCTGATGTGATGTTTTCAGTGCACATTAGGATATAAGGACCATTTTTTAAGGTGAAAACACCTCTAGCTGACAGGATAAACTAGGTGCACATATGATGGAGCCACTATAGGGAATGTATATATAGTAGATTAGAGGTTTCCATTATATTTAATTCACTTGTTATCGATAGATATAGAAGATTTTTCGGGATTCAAATGCTCAATGCATGAAGTGGTTCATGAGTGATGAGTATTTTAGAATGGTGTTGGTACCCTAGAAGTTGTTCCTAAGGGAAGGGATGAATAAAACCTGACATTAATAGAGAGGAAACTTCTGATATAGATCACCTTGTAAAATAGGATCATTTATTTTAAGGTCATGAAGCTCACACCATATATCATGTGGTTTAGGGTCACGTGATAATGACCATCAAAATTTTCAAGAATGAGGTAACACATCCATTCCCTGAGAAAGGTTATGGTATATGATGATGTAACATCAAGGATATCAAATCCACAATAATAGTTATATTAGGGGTTTTTTAAATCACATCTCAAGGAGTTTGAACCAAGGTTGATGATATGCGAAATATATTCTAGAGTTTTATATAAACCACATTGGGGTGATAGATTCTATAGTTATGTTTTCAGGGTGATCAAATATAATATGACATTTTTTCATGGTGAAAACACTTACAGTTTATATGAAAAACTAGTGGCACGTATACACAATACAACATGGGTTATATATACATAGTTTAGTATATGATTCCCTTGTATCCAAATACTCTTCTTACCAATGTTCATGAAAGGTTTGTGAAGATTCGAACACTTGGGAAATAAAGTAGGTTATTGAAATAAGGTTATCTAAGGAGGGTTATATCACCCTAAAATTTTCATCATCATGTATTGAAAACATTATCAACGTGAAGGGATGTGATAAATCATTGATCTATCTTTTTCCTAGTCCAAAAGAGTTATTTGGGCATGGATCATCTTTTTATAGGGTCATAATATGGATCCTATATGTTTTATACCTCTTTTATTTAGGTTCTAACTTTTTTCTAAACTCTTAAAGGGTAAAGAATATATAGAAGATGCTTTTATTTACCTTGTAATATCCTTTAAAGGATTTTAGTCTAAAAATTTTTATGTCTATTTCACTAGTAGTTTAGGGTCTTGCAATTTAGACCCCTAGAACCCAATATCTAAGGTTGTACAGCTTTCCCCAAAGTGTACATAATTTGTGGTCATGGTGTATAGACTATAGAAAATGGGTAAGTGTTACACAACGACCCATTTAGGATTCCCAAGGTTGAGAGTACTCTAACTTATTTTTGAATAGGAAATATGGATACTATAAATCCTAGCTAAAGGTTATCTGATGATGACTAAGGGTATATGACAGATATGTCAGTGATGATAGTGAATCCCATTGGGTGATGGATCCTGCTATAGTGTTAAAAGGCATATAAAGATTAGAGCACCTCTTTCTAGTAAAAAAATCCTCTACTTGATAGGACAAACTAGGGATCATATATAAGAGCCAATGTGTAGAGTACATGCATAGCCAAACATAGGAGTCCTGTGTAGCTAGATACACTTATCTTAGATATCCATGAATGGTTTTTTGGTGACCCAAGACATTCAAGACATAAAGTTTGATTTACAGATTGAAATGTTGGAGAACGGTGGTGGAAGTATCCCAAACATTGGTTGACCACAGTTAGGATATTCTATTCCTTTGATAAGTATTGGTAATGGATGGTGGTCTATGTAGTTTTATGTCATGTAATAAGGATAAAAATATTATATAGTTTAATGCCAAAAAATAATGACTCAAGAGTTTTAAATATTAGGTTCATACAACAAGGACCTTGTACTATGTAATTCAACATCATACAATAGGAAAAAGGTCATACATATTAAATTTTCATGGCTAGGAAATTTTTAATTGACATTAATATTATGAAAAGAATATTTAGAGACGTACCACATTTATTAGGGGTATTTTAATGAAGGGGAAATTTTAATCCTTATATAAGGTTATGGATATATAGACATATTCTGTGGGTTCTTACATATATATGAATCATGAATATGTAAAGAGATTCTCTAGGAATTAAAATTTCATTATAAGTTTAAGTTCTTTAAAGGTTGACCACATTAATGTCTCTCATATTTGGTTATTATGCTCTTAGATAAACCTAATTGGGTGATAGAGAAAGACCTCTAAGTTTATGTGATTCATACAGTGTGTGAGAAAAAATAGGTGATCATAGAATAACCCATGTTATATTTACTAGGGATGCATGAAAAAGGAGTGACATGATAAATGGGGGAAAATTTATCATATCATGGGTCTATAAATGATGAAATCTTCTTGTAATAGGTATATAAATGAGGGAACTCATACTGAAGACTTCTATATATATCTATATCATATGCAGGAGGGGTATTTTCTAGTTTCTAGTTATACATGGATATGATTCATGAGTGGGGTAAATACACTCATCCTAGTGACAATAATAGATAATTCCTAGAGTTAATAGTGTTTGATATTGTTATAAAATAGGGAATTTGTGATCTTTGTGGCTAGATCCATCTGGGTGTCGATGTGTATCCTAAAAGGATAGAAATTAATCCATAAGAATTTATTTTTTGTAATTCCCTATATAGATTGGTAACTTACACAAGGGTGAGTTAATTTTGTGAATAGGTTTATAAATAACTCAATAATGAATAATCCTTTTCAAATCAGGTGCATACACATTAGTATAGAGCTATTCCTAGAACAGAAGTTCCATCGGTAGAGCCAAATTGTTATGGTGCTAGTATGACTTGTTTTTATTCTTAAAATTGTGTCTAGGAATATAAATTGGAGTCTTGGTGTCCAATAATAGAAATAAATCCAATCATAGTTCTTATATTTCACCCTATATAGATCAAACTCGTATATTGGGAGTAGATAATTTTATTTGGGAGTTATAGATGGGATCAGGATAGGAGGCTTGGGAATCACTACATATCTTATAGAGATAGGAATCAAACCACATGCAGTTTTTAAGTTTGAAATATATAAATGTTAGGGGTAGATGATAGTAATTTTATTATAGGTTAACATATTAATAACTATATGATAAAAGCTTCTATAGAGATCTGGCTCAAACTTAGTATGAGTCATTTTATCAAGACATACCCAATTTTTCTTAGGACACATCTACGTGGATATGGATCACATGTAGGAAAATAAAATTGATTCTATCCTTAATATAGTTCCATTAGGGAAAATAATTATTAATGGAATCAATCCACACTTAATTAATGAATATAAGGTCCCCTACATAGATCTGGCTCATGCAAAAGGAAGAAAAGGGGGTATTTTTTAAATTTGTGGATGGGCCCAGAGAAAAGGATCCAGGTGTCAATATGTATAATTTTTTGATGTTTTTTCATGCCACATATAGTTCTTTTAATTTGTTTCATGTGTATGATCTCTAACTATTGACTATATTGTGATTTTGGAGGGATCTCACATTGGGAGAGTATATCACTAGTGGGGGCATCTTCACAATCTTGTTATTGAATAGGGTGACTAGTTTTGTTATGAACCAAGGAATGAGGAAGGTTATTATTATGATTAAACTTTGGATAGGATAAGGATAAAATATCTAATCATATATATATATCCTAAATAATCAGTAATCAATCCACACATTGTCATTTTCACAGATGATTCCTTACAAATACATTACACATAACCAAGTAATATGAGAATTAATTCTCTATGGAATAGGGGATTTGTGTTCCAAATACTTTTATATGGATCAACCTATCATGTATTAGATGAAGAGTCTATGAGGAATGGGAAACTATGATTAGTTTATAGTAATACAGGATGGACGTACGCCTAGGGTTTTTATGTCATGTGGCAGAGATGATGGTCGTGTAGTTAAATGTTTCATAGTGAGGATGTGGATATTGTTATGTTTATTGTCCTACCTCCAAGTCATATGATTGGTTTCAGATTGGTCTAAAACACGTGTGATGTATATGAAATGTGTCTCTATGTCGAGTAAAGAAAATGCCAAATATAAATGATTGAAGGGTCAAGCAACATGACAAGGTGAAGGCATTTTAAAATTTTGTGTGTTTGGACTTAGTTTAAGAGTTTTTGGTGTCCCTAAATATCCTATAAGTCTTGTAATAAATATATGTGTAGTTATAACATGTTATAGAGAAAGAGTTAATATATAAATTCTTGATATGGACAAAGTTGTCTCAAACACCAAGATGGTGGGTGGTTTTCTCATCATAGATCCTTATGTGAAGCTATTCCAAAGGTTCCTATGTAGATCAAACTCATATATAGTATGGGGAGTGTTTTTATCAAGTCACGCATCATTCTAGTGAGGCCTCCTTTATATAGACCAAACTATGTAATCTTGACCAGGTTAGGAGGCATGAACACTATAGTGAAAGTGGTCAATTTATTATATATTATTTTTGGAATTTGTGGTTAGGACTAGAGTATGATATCTAGACTTCACTATATATCCCAAAGGAATGGGAATCAAGCCACTCATAGTAATTTAAAGGAAAATTCCATGTACTGATAAATCTCACATATGAGGAGAGAGCATTTTTTAATTTTGATGAAGGATCAAAGAAATTATGGGTACCTTTGGTGTCATCTTGGACTGGATCAATGATATGTAATTAAATTAGTGTCAACCCAAAGAGAAATATTCAGAGTGAACCCTGACATAATGGTTTTCTAACATTACCATAACCCATGAATTTCTTCTATAAATGAGTGGGTCCCCAATGTGTAACACATCCATTCATATGGGATGAGAACACATTCATTTTTTGGGCCTTATAGAATAATATGATCCATACCATTTAATTTCATATTGGATGGACCAAGGATGTCATGCAGTTTAACATATTACATCTAGAACTTTGTGTCATTTAGTTTAATGTCTTGAAACTAGGGAAGATATCTCTATCTTTGAGTAAAATGAATCTCAATAATTCTACTTAGAGTGACTTTATAGGTCCTCTAAACTAACAATATCTATGCTCAGTATGGGAAATAAGGGAAAGTTAGGAATTGATTAAATCACATGAGGGTGAATGAGATGGAATATGTGGGTGTATTTAAATTTTATTTCTAGAATGAATATATACACATTTTGATCTCTTGAAGAGGGATATGGATAAGAGTTATGAAAATTCATGGTTGGTATTGAAATAATAAATCCAAGTATTACTATATATCCCATGTATAGGAATCAAGCCACACATAGTTCTTATATATGGTACCTATGTAGATATGAATCTTACATTATGATGGGGGAATTTCATTTTCTATAAACATATAGCTCATGTACATATAATTTCCAATGAATAGGTTTTCAGGATTGAGATGGAAGGAAACCTAATGTGGATGAGGTCTCAATGCCAGATGAGGTGAGATAACTTTTTCCTAATGTAGGGTTGTTAGAAAAAACTCAACATGAGTTGGTAAACCCATGAATTGGAAACCTTATATATAGATATAGATCATACATAAAAGGGAAGTAAGTTACTATAAAGTGACTATATATTGTGTATTTTAACATCATTTGATGTGGAAAAAGGTGTTGTGTGTTTTAACATCTTACATCCCAGATCGGTCATGATACTATGCTAAGTGATTCCTTGGTAAATAAGTTATATAGTTTTAGGTCTTATGACAAGGACCATAACTATGTAGTTTAATATATTATGGTGATAATTTTAGGATATATAGTTTAAATTCATGTAGATATGACTAATGTCATACAGTTTAACATCATGTGACCAGGACATGTACCATTCTGTTTAATGGAATATGATAAAGACTTTGGTGTTAACATAACTATTTGGGAGGGATGATTTTATGATTCAGTATGGATGAATCACATTCATGTTATATGAGTATCAAGATTATATAACTCTATAAATTATTCATCTAATTTCTCCTATATATAATCCTTAGAGACAAAACCTTATATAATTTATTTCCTAAGAATTCGTGGTGAGGGAAATAATCAAGATGATCCTTCATAACTACCTTGGCAAGTCTCCTAGTCCTTATAATCTCAATAATGTCATGATTTAGGGAACACATGAAGTATGTATCCACATACATTGAATTAATGAAATATACTTTATTTCATCTATTTCTAAGATATGGTTGGCCCAAATTCTTTTTCCTAGATTATGTGTTCTATTCAGAGTTCTCACAATAATGAAGTGGGGATTTGGGTGTCATTGATCCAATATCTCTTAATCCAACATCTTCTAAAGCTAGTCCTTAAAGAAATATAATCATTATTGTATTCTTGGTAAATCAATGGTAGATGAATTAATTTGGATATCCAATAAATTTTACCTCTTTTGATTTCTTCATTCTTTATAATTCAATCTAATCGTTCTCTATGGAATAGGTTAAATATTTAGACACATGATCCTATTGGAAGGAACATGCGTTTATTCTTATTTCATCATAATATGGATTAAAACACTACATTACCTTTAGGTTTTATATGCCTCTATTATTAAGGGATCATGCCTATATTTGGGGATTGGGAGGTAGTTCCCTACTCTTGATCTATTCATGGGTAGATTTTGTAGCATCATAGACCTTTAATGTTGACAATGTTTTCCCTAGATTAGGGAACTCTGACTATCCCAAAAACTTTTTGAAAACTACTAAGGTTAAACAACATCTAAAATTCACCCAATTATAGGGTGAAAAATATAGAAATACCTACATATAAGAGGTTTTTGGTACTTGAAAATATAAAAATACCCCCACCCCTATGGGTGGGGGTGAGGATGAATGATCTACAATATTTGCTTTATGAGAGGGAAAATAATGTGAAAATTTCACCAACCCTATAATTTGGGGAACTTTGATGTGATGAGAACCCATGTATAAGGATACTTTTATGTCATAATGAATAATATATCCCTAAAGTATTTCCACAACTATTACCTAGAGATCCTAATTTTCTCGATAGAGCAGAGAAACTTGTTCTTAAGTATAAATTTCCTTATAATTTTTAAGGAACAAACTTTTAGAGATGATACCCTTTCCTTTTTCAATGGTAGGATGGGTATATGATGATAGTATTCTCATCATGGACCATGGATATTGGATCTATTGTTCACATACGTTATATTGTTAGGATCAATTGGGGTTGTAGAACCTCCACCACAATATAGTCTTATTTTCCCATTACCTCATTGTTTTATTCTCTAGTAGGGATCACTAGAACATATCATTCCTAAAAGGTCCTTGTAATTGGGATGAGAACATATAGGAATTATATTTCATGCCCATCACCATTATATTACCAATGTGAGACCTAGGTTGATGGTGTATTGGTGTGACGCCCATATATCACATTCTGATACCCTATACCCATTAACCCCTAATCCCTAAGGAATGTAGTTCTTTGAATTGAGAATATACAATATCCTTCTCAATGTTTACCCTAAGAATCATAGGATCCCCACCAAGATCTGATACCAATTGATTTTGTCAATTGGGGATACAAAAACTCCACTATAATATTCCCATTTTTTCTCTCTGTATTAGGGTTTTTTCTTTACTATGGATCATTGAACACGTGACTGGGGATCATTATAACCTCACATTTTTTATAAGTCCTTATAATGGGGAGGATAATAACTGGGACGTATATTCCATGCCTTTCACCCTTCCATGATGATGTGTAACTTAGGTCAAAGGTTTCACAACATGACACCCTGCAGCTAGTAATCCCTAATCCTTAGGGAATACACTTCTTTCAATTAGGACTATACACATATTCACTATTATAATTACACTGTAAAGTATCAATATTATTGAAAATTCTATCTATAGAGGTCATAAGGGTATCACTGATCCCTTTTTCACCAATTATTAGAGTAGAGGATGAGATAACTTGTATGGGCTCGGAATATTGTAGGATATTGTAATAATACTCACTAATAATTTTCTCATCATATCCTGGTGGAAATTCATCAAAACTATTTGATACCATATTGATGGAAATATAAGTGAGATGGTTCTCCTCTTCAGTAAGGTATCACATTTTGTGGGTCCGCACCCACTATACCATTTGGTGGGATGGTTCCCAAGGTTCCATTTGGTTACATGGTACCTATAACCATTATTTTTCTTCTATGGGGAGGATGATTGAAACATATTCTACATGTGAATTGGGGTTATCCAATGAAACCTGACTATCTTTGGTCATATTTTATAGTTGAACCATGATGATGAAGAAATATTGTATTTTATATCCAAACATATTATGGTAAGGTAAGTAATTTCGGTGATTATCCTTCCCTACATCATCAGGAATCTTGACATCTAGAAATACAGTCAGGTAATTCTTCAATGAAGAGGTGAGGTAACCTTGGACCAGATCATTATGTAAGGAATAAATTTTATTCTTCATACTTTCAAGGTCACATCACCTAAACCTTTTTTCTTTAAGGGTGAAATATTTTTCTTCTACTTTACCTATATTCTATTTCTATGCTAGTGATGAAAGGAAATATCTTTCCTTGGTCTTGTGAATAATATCCTACATTCCCTATGTTATGTATTCAAAATCCTAGTAATCAACAAAGTACTTCAATGGGTAGATCACAATTGAAAACTCATCCTTTAGGTTCTCAACACATATCTATACTAACTATTCCTAGGGAATTTTTATATCCAAGGATTACGTCATACCATTCCATCTTGAAAATAAATTTATGAATATATCATTATTTTATTTCTTTCATATAGAGTGGTCATGGTTTTTTTACCTCAACATAGAGCTACATGGGAAGAGGAATTTCATATGGAGGTCTTCCTAACTTATAATGGACCCAGTTGTGAGGTTATTATACCTTGAAAATGTGGGATCATCTATGGTCTATAAAAATAATCAATGTTTGGTATCCTATTTTTTTCTTATATTTTCCAACATCAAACCACACTATGAATAGAAATGGTTGAGTTTCTCCTTGGTATACCCCATTCTTTCAAATTTAGATATCCTTTGGTTCTTGAAGTTGGTTTGTGGATAAGTTGAATCTACCCACTCAGGATAGATCTTCCTCTCGGGTTTTACCTGTGAACAACAACCTTTATTAGAATCTATCAAAGAAATTAGGTAATCTAGTGATACAAAAAATACCCATGTATAATTTAAATTTAGACGACTTTCCTAAACTAGGAGATGAGATTCTATAAATAGTAAGGACACTTAGTAATGAATCAGTACTTTTGTAAAATGTAATGATTGATGTGATCTAAACTCAATGGGGTGGATATATTTTTCCTTTTTAAGTTGATTATTGTTATCCCTTTGAAGATGGTAAGATAAATGATTCATGGAAGCTTCAACCCATTGACCATACTCAATGGTTTTGATTCCTCTAAGAAACTCATCATTTCTCTTCTCAAGTTCTATTATTCTAGATTCAAGATAAGTAATCTTATCTTATGTGAAGATGGATTCACCATGTTCGGGTTGTGGGAGGGTGGTGAATGTGTTCATACCTAAATCATTTTTGATAGTATCATGGTTTTCATCATCATTTGGACTAAAAGTGATGAAATTTACATATGTGAAACATGTGACAGTTGGTATGGACTCCCTTAGAGGAGAATCCATGATCACGGTGTTTCCCTGCTCACTCAATTCTACTAGAGGTGGATGTAGGTTTAAAAATGATAAATATTCCCCTATATCTATGGGATAGGTATTTCCCATGGATTATTCTATCACTAAGGCCAAGTGTGATGAATTATGAAGATTATGGCTTTTGCTGATGTGGGATTGGTTCTAGACCATTGTTGGGATGCATTTATAGGACTTATAGATGATACAAGTATAAGGGAAATGGGACTATTATAGAGTTTCAATGGTTATATTCCCTTGGTTTTTTCTCCTTATAGGTTCCCTAGTTTGGATGGTTGGTAATGGCATAGTTTCCTTTGTAGATCAATGTAGAATCATAGCTCCATGTTAGTGATGTTGGACATGTTGGATAAGATCCATCCTAGGTAACCCTTGGGTGGTTTCCATGATGTGGTGGGATTCCACATTCCCCTCCTTAAGATACAGAATTTATGAGTTGAGGCACTCTAGGGATAGGCTCCCAAAGTAGTTGGATGTGGAAATAGGGGACATCTTCTTCTCTATGAAGTATCATGGGTAGGATAGCCTAAGGGGCTTCATCCAATAGAAGATTTCATGATTTTCATTCAATGAAAGTATGGGTAAATTAATATAGTTCCTATGCAATAGAACGTTCACCAACTAGTACTAGAGGAACTAGGTTGGTGATAATGTGAATTGGATATTTGAGTGGCATGTTAGCTGGTTATGGGTAGTAACTTGAGGGATTCTATGTGATCCATATTTTATAATGGTCTTAGAATCCATTGGTACATTTTGAGATTTCATTAGGATTGTATAGATTCCTAAAAGTCCTTGAGATGGAAAAAAGAACAAAAAATAGTCAATGAAGCATCATAAGAAAGGGTAAACTGTTAATTGATCACTTACACTATTAAAGGATTCTCATTTGGTTCACTATTTTGTTTCTGATGTAATTCACACCTTCACTCATTTTGAGTCAATGAAAATCTACTTTCCAAAGTAAGTAAGTCACTAGTACTTTACCAATGAAATCTTAGAAAATTCATTAGTCAGGAGGATGGGACACTAGGATCACCAAACCCTTTTTAGGGGAATTATAAACTCATATATAACACTCTTATATATTTAAGATATGTTCATGGATATATCCCAGATCCTAGTATGAGACTGGTTACCATTGTGCCAACATTCTTATCAAAACCATATGTTGATATGAACATTACTTGTCTTATAGTTCTCCATTATTCTCTTATTAATTTGTAGTGATTTGGCTTATATCCATAGTTGGGAACTCTGAAGTTTATCATCATCCTGAGAGGTAGTTTTCCTATTCGAGTTAGGATTGAACATCATAGAGGCATCCTAGAAATATAGTGATAACATGAATCAATACCCATATAATTTAGTTGAATGTATAATTTGGTGAATGAAATTTTGTTCACACATCAATGACACATCCTACATATCATATTGATAATGGTAATTTGATCCCACATAGATTTTTATTCAAAGACATGTGTGTCACAAAAGGTGAAATAAGAGAGGATTGAGTGGGGATTATGAATTTATAATTTTCTAAGATTCTTCACTAGGGATATTACCTTTGAAGGAATGTCACATGGGTAAATACATCACATTGAGAAGGAGAAAATATGATTGGGTGTTACACATAAAATAGAGGCTCATAATGGAGTAACTTTCATCATCATGATGAGATGATTATAATATATCTTTATGACCATGGGGTCCATGATCTATGTGAGAAACAATAGATAGTAGAAGATCATTCACATTTCATGAGAGTGTACCTATTAATGTTGAATGGGTGCTTTCACATTAAGTTTTTCCTGATGAAAATAATATTCTATAAAAGGGGAAAGAATATGAGATAAAGTGGGGTGTATGCATAAGTTTTACTGAGATTTTGAACATAGTATTGATTTTTTTAAAGGTATGTTTTGGGGAAAACTCCTAGTTGGAGTCTAATAATAAGGAAACCTGAGGGGTATATTGACTCAAGGTGAATGAAGAAACCAAGAATATTATATCAACTCAAGGTGAATGTAGGTACTATCAGATTCTTATATCTAGGAGGATTTCTATATATAATAACCCGGTGGAGTATATTGACTTAAGGTACTGTATAACCTAGTGGAAAATTTCATCTTAAAGTGAATAAAGATACCAAGAGGAATATATCATCTCATGTTAAAGAATGAAATCCAAAAATAGAATCTTGATATAAGGTAAATATAGAAGTATTGTACATAGGAGATTCTCGAGAGTACCTAACTAGGTCAATTAAATAGGTTAAGGTAAGAGAGATTGGGGCTTACACATATTAGGATTATCAATTAATATTAATCTAAGAAGGGAATATAAACTCAACTCATAGTGCATGATGAAGCTAAAAAGAGGAAGGAATGTAAGGAAATCCATGGTGAGAGATATCAACATGAACAATAATGATAAAAATCCACAATAAGGAATCTTGACAAGAGGAAGTATAAAGAAAAAGTGAGGATAATCTTGACCTGAGGTATTCAAAGAAATAGTCGGGGCTTACACCCAGTAGGATTCCCATATATTGACCCATTTCCCATAATTTGATGGATGAGGAAGCATAATCAAACTATTGGGGAATATTTCCCTATGAGTTAGAAAATATAGGGGCTTACTCATTAGTGGATTCCAAATAAATATATTCATACCTTCTTCTATGATAGGTGAGTAAATAAAACCTTGAATGTTTTTTGAGTATTTTTTTCATTTCATGGAGGCCCTTGGAGTACATTTAATGATGGGATGCTCTCTATTCCTCCATAAGGGTAAGGAACCAAATAGTGTTTAGTCAATCGTGTTTCCATAAGGGGGTGTATGCACTCATATATTAGTGGATTCACACGTCATTGGTTTCATGATTGATGTCTCATAACCAAGGGTATATAACTAAGAGTATATGGATTGTGTTTTCATGAATAAGGAATAATTGAGACTACATGGGCATTATGGTTGGCATGAAAAGGCCACATGACTGAGCCACATGAATAATTGTTCATGAGGTAGGGATGCATATATATACAGGCCCTAGATAACTAAGGGTACATAAAGTAATCTTATGAATCATTGTTTTATAAATTCATTTCATAAGTGAGGTTGCATGAATATGTCTATATGAAAGCATTGCATGAAGTCACTCTGAATAAATGCATTGTATAGGGTTTCTCTGGTTAACTGTTCCACATAAAGGGTGGGCCATATGAACATGGCTTCATCAAGGTGTTGTGTGACTAGGTTCACATGATTCATGGTCTCGTAACTATGGATTCAATACCTCATCCATGGGATGTAATTTCATGATAATTAAGGATTAATGTGATCATGTAAGGGAAAATATTTCATATGAAAGTGTGATTACCCATATGGTCTCTCTAAAAGCACCTACCTGTGGGAACCTCTTTTCTCCCTCACCTCCCCTATTTGGGTGTCCTCTGTGTGTGTTTTAAAGGGAGGTTTGAATGTTTTTTAATCATATTAGTATAATATTGGGGCATATTTTTATAAAAACATGGTGGTGTAGGGCTCTCACACAAGTCAATATTATTTTGTGCAATCCACATATCTATGTATGCATGTCAATGATTAGTGTATTACATGATCTATCAGTGAGTGAGATGGTTTTGTCAATGAACCCCTCTTCCCATTCCCATCACATTATCTTAATCATATTCTGTGATCGATCATGGATCATGTGATGGACTGTTATTGTGAGTTTCTCCATCCCTTGCATCCTCGTATAAAGATCGTTGCATGATCCAAAGAGTATCTTGTGATAAAATGAATGAGAAAACATGATTTGGGTCTCATGAATAGGGAAAATGAATAAGGATGCATGAAGGTATTTCATAAATCAAGGTATTATAACCAAAACTGTCACCTAGTTAGGGTCACATGAAGGTTCCACATAACTGAAGGGTGTCGCATAACTAGGGGAGAGAACAAACCAACCCCCCCCCCCCATCATGGACAACCTTCCTTGTGTGTGTCACATAATGAAGAGTGACCAAGAATCCATTCATTCATAGACAAGATTCCATGGGTTCATCATATAATAAAGAGTAACCACTAATCCCTTTCATCATATATATTCTCCCCCGAGTGCATAGTGTGATCTGAAGAACATCTTGCTGCCATATAATAAGGATGGGTTGTGTGATCCAAAGGGTGTATATTGATTTCATACCATACATTTAACTAGATATTTAGTTTATAGAATCTTCATATTTCACTTGAGGAATTAACTCGTTCTTCTGACAAATAAATTCATTAAATACATGGATTTTATCTATGGGGGTTTGACAATCTATCACACCTCATTCCCTCAACATGATTATCATAGATGGCCAATATAGTAGATACCAAAAATTGAAGTCAAGTGGCATAGAAAATACATATAGAGAGGGTAAAGACAATGAGAAAATAATAAGATAACTCATATAATACATATTGAATGTCATATTTTTATGCATTACATTTTAACATGTGAATAGTGTTGAGTGTAAATAATTGTCCCTGATCAAACATTTTTTGGTGTTGTGTACGCTTAATAATAAATGGAACCATATAAGTGGAACAATTTTAATTATCCAGGTTCAATCTTGGATTATATTAGAATAACTTCATGCCAGAATCTCATTTGTACTTACACCCCACAATGTGCCTTTATTTCCTCTATCTGTGCACATGTTTTCACACCATTCCTCACTACCATGACTAGCCAATGGTGTTGGTTCCTCTGTGTAGTCAAGGTCACTCCCACATATGTTGGGTTGAGATAGATGTCTTAGATTTCATGGTTAAACACTTTTTTAATTTAACACACTCATAATTATTCAAAAAATAATAATAAATATGTGATATAAAATTATCACAAGAAACCCAATCCAAAATATCAAAACTTCTCTCAATAATTATTCTTCTAAATTCTTCAATTGGTTCTTCAATTCTCTTCAATTAAAAAAGAAATTTTGTTAAATAGAATTCAAATTAGTTATACTCTCTTTCTTATTCTAATATTTTCCAATTTAAATATTGTAAAAATAATTCTTACTCTATAATTTTTACATATTTTATGCATTGTGAACATTATTCCAATGATCACAATTGTCCCACTACTGAAAACTTTGTGACACATGTTCACTGGTGGAAAAAATCTCACATCGTAAAAAGGATTAATAAAACATTATTTTGAAAATAGGGAAAGGGAAATATTAAGGACCCAAGAGATAAATGATAATTAGGTTTCAAAATATAAATAATAACATTGTTTGGAATTTAAAAATATAGACAATTAGGTGAAACCATCATTAAAGAGTATGGGAGATTTTCTCAATAATGATATACTTTTTGAGGAATAAATTAATTAAGGAAAAATATTTGAATTTAAAATTAATTTTCCTCGAATAGGAAGACAATTTACCATGAAATAAATTATTATGTTGAAAGCAACTAATCATATAATTAAAACTTTTTAGTTGTAACACATTAACTCAAAGAAAGGGGTCTTGAGTTAAAAAAACTTATAGAATTATAATCTTTCTAATTGAAAATACATGGAAATTAGAACATGAGAAGGAGCTTTAAAAACCCTAGGTGTCATTAAATATAGAAAAAAATAAAATCCATTTTCAATACATAAACCAAAAAATAAACAATTGGTGAATGCGAATAATATCTCAATGAAACAAAATTGAGTTCCAAAAACCCTTACCTTAGGTCCGGATTATTTTTTCATGTGCACCTAACATCCTGAACATCTAAATTAAGTATATTGAAAACTTTATTAATATAATTATTCATATATATTTCAAATTTTAAGGTCTATATATTATAATATTTTATTATTTTACTATATAATTTTCATTCATGTTGGTTACTTAAGGTTTTCCAATTGATTTCTCTGTAACTCTCATGATATATTAAACATATTAAAAATGTTTTACAATATATTTATAGTCCCAAAAAATTTATATATGTATATCCCTTATTATTACATTGGGTTAAATTTATATAGTTCCATAGGTTTCCAAAATGGAATTAAATTAATAAATGTGTCTTGATATGATCATTTAATGCGGTTAAATATATCATAATTATTTATTATTAATATTGTTTATAAATTATAAAGTATTATCATTATATAATATTAATATTTTCATTATTATCATTTTTATACATTATATATTTTATTACATTTATCTATAGTAGTTTTTAATGAAAAATTGAAATACATCGTTCTATGGAGGCGGTAGTCCACACGTACAGGAATGATGCTCTCATTTTTCATAGAATAAGCAGGTGGTACAAAAATAAAATAATAATTATTATGTTATCATAATAAATATATAATTATAATATTTTTTCATTAAATAACTCTTTTTAAACAACCATGTAAGTTGGTGGTGAAAAATAGAACACATCGCTTATGGAGATGGTAGTTCGCACAAACCCATGGCGACGTCTTCATTTTTATAATGGTTTTGGAGGAAGTTAGAAAAGTGATATTATCTTAGTATAATAACATTATAAATATTAATAATACTTATTTTATCATTATTTCTTGAATATAAGATATTTTGAAGAGGAGTATTATGAAAAAAAATTATGGAGTAAGTATTACTCGTGTGGAGAACTTGAACTTTCTCTTCAAAGTCTTCTTGAAAATGATGGTCATAGGATAATATCTAGAGAATAGAGACTTATGAACATGGAGTATAATTATATGATAGATAAATCAGATATATTTTCAAAAAATATATTTTTAATAGTATCATTGAAATTCTTTAAGTGATCTCCTTTTATAGGTTGATGAAAATGGCATTTTTGTGGATATCGATTACATCTCAAGGATGTATGATGCTATTCAAGGGTCATTGTCTAAAAAAAGTTTTCCATGATTTTATGTAGATTTTTTTGGTTTGACTAATGCTCAACCATTAATTTTCACACATGTTTTATAAAAATAAATATTTTTTTAACATTAGTTTTTTAAACTTTGTTATTTTTTTTTACCTTGGTAACTAGTTTTTTTGCTAATAAACTTATGTTTTACTAAAAATATAAGATAATAGTTCTTATAAATTTTTTATTTCATGAATCAAATTTAGGATACATAATATCTAAATTAATTTCTAAATAATAAAAAATTAACTTTTAAATTAAAAAATTTAATATATAGAAAAACTATTTTGTAGAGAAATGTTGGTTTTACCATTAATTGTTCTTAATACTGTTTAGTATTGATTCCAAATTAAATGGGTGTTAATAAATTTATAAATATTTTAAAAAATTATATAGTATTACTTTTTAAGAATATATTACTTTATTTTATTGGATAAAATTATACAATGTTAATAAAACAATTTATTGAAAATAAATGTTTTACTGTTATCATAGTAATTAACTTTATTCCTAGTAATCTTTTTATATGATTAAAATAAATTTGACCTTATATAATGATATTAACAAGATTATATAAAATCTTAAATCTATTTTGTATGATTTAATTTCTATAAGTGATGATAACTGATTTTTAAAAATAATTTTTGAGTAAAATATTACTTAAGTTTCCAAAACATTAAACATAGGTTTTATAAATTCAACATAGAATATTTAGATGATTTATTTTACTTTATAAATACATATTTTTATTGAGAATAATTTCAAATACTTTAAGTCATTATTGTATTATTATAATTTCATAAATGTGACGGTATTATCAAAATCAATATTTTTTTCACTTTTCACCTAAAAATAAATTATTTTAGAAAAATTTAAAAAATTCATTTTAATCTAATATTAACATTATAAATCCAATAATTAAGTTCTTTTTTCAAATTAAAATTATATAATTTTACAATTTAATTTTTAGTTAGAAATATTATGAAAAATTATTTTAATAGGAAAATGGATTTTTAGATATTAAATGTTCTTATTATTAATACCTATTAATTACTAATAAAATAAGTTTAAATATATTATTCATATAAAAAATATATTTCATATAAAATATATTTAGTTTCTTAAAATAAAATGCATAAAAATATAATTTTTTGAGAAAAATTATTTCTATCATAAGATTATATGATTAGGTATTTTTTCACATTAATTTTATCGATGCATTTGTATTAAAAATGTACTTTATTGTATTTCTAAATTTATCTCATAATAAGGTTACCTTTATCTTTACCCACCAATTCAACCACTACATTTTAATTTTTATATAGTGATCCATGTTTTGTTTTTGGTTTAGTGATGTGTGTGAATAATATTATTGAACACATTAGGTTTTAAAGGGAAATATAATTTAAAATATCATGGTGTTATGTTTATGGGATATAAAATGGACAAATATCACTAACAATAAAATATAAAAATTTTTACTAAGTATTTTATCTATCTAATAGTAAAATATTTAGAGTTTTAGTCCACTATGTTAGAGATATATGAGTTATTTATTACATTAATTCAAAAATGTGGTTAAATTTATTGGACCCTATTAAATTATATGGTTGGCTACCCTACAAATTGAATTTATCCTTGAAATTTATAAAAACATTAATACTTGATTTTAGGTCTTTCCCAAAAATTTACATGAATTTTTGACTTGTGTAGTTTTTAATATTTTCCAAAAACATAAATTTATTCCAGTGTGGCCCATTAAAATAGTTCTTATTTCATGATCTATAAGGTCATATAAATTAAAAAATTATCTTCAAACACCTCAAACAGAATCCATATAATATTGAGTACTTATCTTTTAAATTCATGTAATTTAACATAATAAATATTTGTAACTCATGAAAACATTTAATCCATTACATTACCATTTGAAAAGTTATAGATATAATATCAATTAATTCACTCTGAATTAATTATTTAATTACTATAATAATTCCCAATTAACTATGAAAAAATATAAATTAATTAAATTAGTTACCACCAGTAAAATATCCAAACCAAAAATTTAATAAATCTTAAAATCACATGATTTCAACAACACTTAATTTAAAATAACTAATTTAATTCAAAATCCATGTCAAATGCACTTTAATAAATAATGTATAATAAAAAATAACTTCATTAAATAAACTAAAAACATGGTTTCTTCATGAATGATATATATATATATATATATTATGACTTACATTAACAAATAATAACATCAAAACTAAGAAAATTTCATATAATATAGTATCGTGTAACATAATAAAAAAGTAACTCCAACAACCATAACTCAAAACCATGCATAGGGTGGGGAAGTGGATTATACTTAGTTGACCATGTTATCTATCACTCACTCATAGTATATTGGATCACACTATACTTATCATCACATATGGTGTTCATTTAAAAATATAACATAGTGATCATCAATCAATTAAAAAACATGAATATATAAAATCTGACGCCATTGTTAACAACCAGTTCACAATCCAATCCATCATCAACATATAACCACATCACATTTCCAATCATAGAAAATTATTATACCATGGAAATTAACCTTGATACTATAAAATTAATGATATAATAATAATGGTTACAACTTTTGTAATCCTAAGGAAACAAATATTGATCAAAAAATCGATGGAAATAGTGTAGAAATAAAACTAGACACTCGTTTTAATAAGATCCTAATGTGAATCTTCTTTCAATGAGCTAGATTAAACCTCAAGACATCCCAAAAAAACATAATTACAATACCCTAATTATAATAATATTAGTCCTAGATTATTCTCATTGAAACTAATATATGTGTTCCCTAACCTATTCATAAATCATCACCTCCAATAAACCATGATCCCACGTCATCATTTTATATAAAAACAATATCATATTATCAATACACTATAAGGATGTAACTATCATTGTTATAAAAATTCCATGTCATAATAAAACCATCCTATTTGGATAAAAAATAATCATATATAGTCATTAGAAACACTCATATTATAATTGATGCATACCTCGTATTTTTTAAGTGAAGAATAATCCTAAAGAAAATAAAACTAATTGTTGAAAACATAATATATAACTCCCAAATATTACCCAACTAAAAAACCTTATAATTTTTAACAATAATGAAAATATAATGAAAACTAAATTCTATAATTCCTAAAAAAAATTATAACCCCTTTAATAGGTACTAACTACTCAATGGTTTTCCATGATATGGTCTTCAACTAAAAACAGTCATATTTACAAGATCAAATTTTAATTTTTTAACCCACCAATAAAAAACCAACAAATTTGATCTATAAATCATTAAAAATTGGACATAAAAATAAAAATAGATCCTTGTCATCAATTAATCATTATAAAACATAGAAAACATTACTAAATTTGATGATTCAGTCATGAATTCAATTCTATGACAAAGAATAAAGAATAAATTGAAACTCAATTTCAATATTTTTCATTGGTCCTATTCTTACTAAACATTGGGATAATAATTATATTTAATTCATAGTTATAACACATATTTAATGAGATTTATAATATTTTAGTTTAATTTTAATTAATGAAATAGTGATTTATAGTGAAT
Source organism: Viscum album (assembly GCA_963277665.1). Lineage (NCBI taxonomy): Eukaryota > Viridiplantae > Streptophyta > Magnoliopsida > Santalales > Viscaceae > Viscum > Viscum album. The sequence continues at coordinate 340,339,696 of OY728129.1, forward strand.
ATTTAATGATTTTAAGAGCCAGATAATTGAACCAGATTCTAGTAAAATAATATTTTTTAAAAAAGTATCATATATTCCTAAAATTTCATAATATAAGTAAATTAAAAGAATTTTAAATTTTAAATTTCAATAAATATATGTAAAAATAATAATTTTTGAGTAGACAATGATAAATCCATAAGGAATAAAATGAGATCTTGATTCAACTGCCTTGATCAAGCTTTCAGGATGATCTCAATTACTATTATAAAAAAATCCAAGGAGTTAGGTATTAATATTTTCTAGGAGATTGTATATTAATAAATATGATTAAACATTAATTTATCTATTTATAAAAAATTTCTTATAAATTCTTATCATACTTATGTTTTTGGAATATTCACTATCTTATAATGACCTAAAATTCACATACCACTATAGTCACCCCATTTTAAGATCAATAAATATATTCATTTAAAACTCCAATATCATTTACAAATTTATAATTAAGAATAATAACTCAATATTAAAAATGATTAAAATTTATTTAGAATTACACAAATTGAAACCTACTAATTTTATAGGCCTCTAAATCATCCCCACATTGAAATTTTTTCATAAGAAATAATTTTTATCCCAAAAATATGTGAGATAAAAGTAAATATACACAAAATACTTTACCAAAACTAGTGGTTATATAACAGAAAAAACTAAAAAAATGAGAGTATTACTTACTCATTTTTTAATGTTGATTCTAGGTTCATTTCATAATAATATTTTTCCCCCATATGACTCACACTAAAGAAATAACACGGAAATAATGACCTAAAATTCATATTAAAAATGTTATATTTTTTTATCATAAAAAACATCATAATTTCAAAAAAAATCACATCTTATAACTCAAAGTTTTATTTTCTTCTAGGATAATACATGAATAAAGTTCACAGTCATAAATATATAAAATTAACTCAAGTTTTAATGATAATCCATGAAAAAATATAACATGACCATAATATTCTCAATATATATTAGATCATAGGGCACACTAAAATATAATAGGATGAGATAATAGTGAAGTAAGGATAAAACATAAAAACTATGATTGACAGAGTCAACATAAATATGAATTAATAAGAAATAATTATAATGCGATCATAGGGAACCTCAAAAAAAAAATAGGAAACATAAATTACATCATAGAAATGTGATAAAAACAAAATAACTAAAAAACATAAGCATTAGTTATGGCTCATTTCTAAGATAACACAACATAGTAGGCTAAAATCATTGTCCATTCCCGATACAACATGTCTTGTAAGATATAAATATTAACCAATTTATTAGAAAGTTAATAATGAATAAAGGTATTTAAATGACTATATATAATAAGAAAATAATATATGGTCATCCCATGAAATTGATATGAGTTTTTTAAAAATTTCATCAAGTATATTTTAAATGTTAATCGAAGTGATATAACAGTATAAAACATGTAAATCCCTTTAAGAATAAGAAATTAAAGAATATATTTCAATAAAAATTTAATATATATAAATTTAAATGTGTTATAGACAAATAATGGATAAATTAAAAAATAGTGGAGTAAATTAATAAGTAATCTCCTTACCTCAAGTCCCAAGTCACTTAAATTTTTTCTAAATGTATATATAATAGAAGTTAATTTATTAATTAATTTTTAAAAAACCATATTTATAATTATTTCATGTATTATTAATTATTCATGTCTATTATTATTTATTTATTAGGAATTTATTGTCACTATGTGTTATTGAGAGACATTCATTTCTAAAATTTTATTGATCAAAAATCTATTTAAGGTTTTTGAATGATTATTCATGGTAATTTTTTTGTATAAAATTAAATAATTTATGAAGTTTCAAGTTCACTACATCGTAGGTATGTATTTGGTATACCAAAAGTTGTTTCTAAAAAAATATAAACATAGTGTAAGAGGTTAAAAAATAATTTTATCAAATAATTATGTCATTTTAGAACCATAAACATAAACTAAATGTGACTCTAATTTATAATTTAACCAATCATTAAGTGATAACTAAAATCCATGAAATTAGTGTTTTTCATAAAATATAATCATCCATGTAGTTTGGTAAATATATTATATTATGGATGTTCCATTGAGATAAAAATTGAAAAAGAAAATAATTTTTTGTTGTATGTTATCATATTTTTAAAAGTAAAATAAAATTTATTTAGAATTATTAGATTGATGAATTAAATTTACAATGATTAAGAATTCGAAAATAAAATAAAATAACTTTTTTATAATTTGTTACCACTATGTCAAAATTGATACTTCGCTTATGACATTCATATATTAGTGTCTATTGAATTTAATCTAAATAGAGAATAAACAACGTATAAGGGATATTTAGAAGTGGTCATTTGGGAAGTGATTTTTGAAAGAAATATTTTTTCAACAATTATAAATGGTGATGTAATGAGTTATTTTTAATTCTAATATTAAAAAAAATCATTTTTCCTCAAGACATCCATTTTTCATCATTATAATGGGAAATAAAAATATTCATGTAATTTGATTCTAGAATAATCATTTTCTACATGCTTGATGATATTATTTGTCTATATATTTATCTTATTATAAGATATATATTTGTGTGTGTGTGTAGATCATGTTTTATAATATTCATCCCTCATATATGCTTAGGAAAATTTCCAAATTTCATTTTACCTATTTTCAAAATCTAATATCAATGTTTTAAATAATTTTATATAATTTAAATTCATGGTATGAAAATTTTAATTATTAGATTAAAAAATAAGCGTATTCAAAGTGTATTAAAAATTAAGTCTTTGAGGTGAAAGAAAATTTAACATCAAATTAATTAATTATTATTTCATAAAAATCAATTAATATTATTTTGGTTAATAATTAATATATATATAATTTAATTATTTTTAATTACCAACATATATTTCTAATACCTATATTATTTTTATCTCTAATGACCACATATGAGTCGAATTGTATTCATACCATGGAATACCCAAAAAACCCCATATTCAATTCTAATATTCAATAAAAATCACCTTGTTTATATATATTCCCAAAAATTATACTCAAAAACAAAAAAAATAAATCCAAAAAAATTATTGGGGTTTTATATTTTTTTTAAGAAAATATCTTACTAGTGGTACTTTTTAAATTTATAACATAATTTCCATAACCATGATTATTATAGGTTACTATAAACCAATTATTTTTATCTCATTTTCATGTTTTTCATTAGTAATTACTATCAATTTTTATTTTTAGAGTTTATTTCAAAATTACATATTCGATTTATATTGTTTTATTATAAAGGAAATGTGATATTTTTCTTATTTTTTATTTTTTATTTGATTCCCTATTTGGGTTTCTACATATAATTTCCCTTGGAGTGAGTTTATCTCATTATAAATTATAATTTTATTCAATGTTAAATGGAAAGACTCGTGTTCTAACAATGATCATGAAAAATAATCTCCTTGTAGTTTTGGATCATTAATTGACACTTTACCAATATCACATCCTTCATCAAATCAATATAAACTCACTCAACCGCATGGGATATATCTTGAACATACATCAATATTTATGGTACATGGAAGACTTAATTCACCTACTTTATCTAGGGATGTAGTTCAAACTAATAGTCAATTTCTCCAATGTGCTACAACTAGTAATCCACCTCACCAATATTCTCAAACACCTAAAATGGTCCCACAAACCTTCAAGATAACTTATTTTCTCTATAAAACCTATCTTTAACTTACCTTAATAAAAATATAAAAAATAAAATAACCCTTAACTTAAAATAAAAAAATCCATAAATAAAATAAAATAAAACATTTATTAAATTTATATTGACTATATACTCTAATAAATAATCTGTAAATGTTCTATAATTATTTTCACTTGATCATTCCTAAGGATGACCAACTCACTGATAAAAATATAATATAAATGGAATTCCATAATCTATCATAAAATGACTCATATTCTTCAATCCTAATTTAATAATGATAGATATTCTTAAAGGATATGTAATGACCCAAACATTTATGAATAAAATTCCCTTTATTTTAATTAAATGTATTATGGATATACAAAACACATGCACTAATTTTGTTTTATTATATCCAATTGGATTTAAATTACCTTTAAGTATCCTTAACATTGATAATATAGTCATTGAACAGTGATCACATGACTGGTATAAATATAGGGTTTTAACAAATCCTTTTGACACAGACAAAGGATGTGATGGCCTCAACCAGTAGGATCATACCCTATGAAGCCCATTTATCGGAGCTTCTGAGGGAGAAATAATTTCTGGGATTTTCCCTAGAAGAATCCAAAGCTGAGATCCAACAACTTAAGCATGATTGAAATCGTTTACGGGATAAGTTTAAGCTCATCGAGATCACGACCCAAACCATGTTCACCAAATAGCCCATGAAAGCCCCACCATTGCACACCTTACTCTTAGGGATTATACTAATGTAATAAAGGGATATGTAACATGAAAATATCATTATGATTATGTGCATTATTTTTTTATAGAATAATGAATATACTTTCATTTTATTATTGTTACTTTGTAAATGATTTTTAAAGCACAAATAGTATTTTTGGTTAATATTCAAATTCAATTAAGAAATATATTTTGATAAATTAATTGATTTTAGAATTAAATTATATTTTAATAAAATATTATTATTAAATTAATTTTATTAAATGATCATATAATTTTTATGAATTCAATTGTAATTTTTATTAAGGTTTGAAAATTGTTTTAATCAAAACCCGTCAATTTTTGATAAATATTGGTTTTTATTTTAAAAGTGAAAATTACCACATTTATGAAATTATTTAGATAAAATGAATATTATTTTTGGAATCAGGACATCAAAATTATCCAACAATGAATTTTTCATAATTTTCTGAGACAGGTGAATTTTTGGGTCAAAATTAAATATTGTATAAATATATAATGTGTTTTATGACATCATAATGACCCAATAGTGATGTAATAAAATACTATATAAAGTATGTTCGGACAAATATATGTTTTTCCTTTAAAATAATGTAATTTTATGTTTATTTTATTTATAAATCCTTGGTGAATCCTCTAAGATATATAAAATATTTTAAGATTTTAAAATCATTTTCTTGAAAGTGTAACTCACCTCCACATAAGAAAGGGAAATATTTTAATATATTTTTCCCTTATCCTTTAAAAATAATTTATACCACTACCCTTTTCTATAAACCATGGGAAAAAACATGGGATGGTTTGTGGTTTTGAATATTTTAGTGTGTAGTGTCCAAAACCAAAATAATAATGAACTCCCCCACCATTCCTATATAAACCCACCCAAGAACCCATTTATCTTCACTAAATCTCTTTTAAGATATACCAAAATCTTACCCATACTCCCTAGAGTCCCCCAAATGTGCCTCCAATCTCCCAAGAATCCTCCCCCAAGCCTTTGGAATCACACAACTAAGTAAGGTATTCTCACCTTCCTCTCCTCCTTTCAATTCAAGAACCATGTTTGAAATTTGTATTTTTAATTTAAATTGGTTATATTTTCATAATTTTATAATATATTTCCTACTGTACATTTTAATTTATTTCAATTGTGTATCATTTATCCTCCCCCATTTGAACCCCTACCTAAGTCGTTACTATGCCGAAATTTCATAAGGGATCTCCATCTCTCATTTTTCTTCAAGAACATCCTTTATGTCATGCCTTTTAGTTTTCATTTTCTTGATTTGGGATATGTTCTTTCATACCACCTTACTTTCAATTTTATGTATACATGATGTTATCTTACTTTCACTCCCATTAATCCCCCCTATGATCATTTAAACTCACCCGTTACTATACCAAAATTCGGTAATAGATTTATCTCTTCTCATTTTCATTCAAGCATTTATTTTATATTATGCATCTAAATTTCAATTCACATGTTGGGATATTATGTTTCATGATCCCCTTAATTTCTATCCCATGTATAAATAATTAGATACCCCTTTCACTCTCATCAACCCAATTTATGAATTTTCATATGATGACGTTATGCTGCCAAAATTGCACCGCAATTTTCCATGCTAAAATAATCATGTAGTGAATACTGTACCCATTCCTCTATCAAGGGTATTGAATTTAATGAACATATACTTATAGATTTGTGACCTACATGTATAAATTACACATTCCTTGATTTTGTAATAAATTATTATGTAGAATTAATCCATGTCATATGATCTATGTAGCACACTTAATCATGAGATTGAAATGATTATGAAGGGTGAACTCTGATAGTGCTCTAATTCATTGGGTAATGTTTAGTATCAAGATATGTTATGTTTGGATAGGGTTTTACCTAATTTCTTTTGTATTACTTTTTTCCACCATTTTGGGAAAGGGTTTTACCTTATTCCTTTTATGTTAATGATGCAATGTTTTATGTTGTTTCCACATTTCCATGTTATGATAATCATTATATATCATGCCTTTATGTTCATGTTTCTATTATGATCCATTTATATGCCTATTGACTAACATGTATTTCATTCTTCATGTTATAACTTATTTATTCTCTTAATAGGATTTATAGATCACCCTTTTCTTATGTATGTCCTTAGGTTATCCTATGCAATGCTAAGTACGAAGGAATGTTGTGTTCATGTAAAAAAAATTCAATAAAGATATGTATTTCATCTTTTAAGTTGTTATTTAATGTTCCTAAGCCCAAAATACACTGGATCTATTGATCTTATGAGTTGTATAAAGTGGAAGTTTATGTAATAAATCATATTTAAATATGATATAAAGATCATGGTTGTTATAGTTGGTATTAGAGGATAGGATAAGTTATTTTTGGGATTAGGATTAGAAAACTCTAGTGAAAGACTCAGGGATTAGAATAAGTATAAGAAAAGAATACCTAAATTTTTCTGAGTATAGAGTAAGTTTTTTATCAAGAAAATACATTCCTTTCTAGATGTGAAAAAGTATAGGTGTCTCTAGAACAGATGTATCTAGGGGTAAAACCCAAAAATACCACTTTGAGCTAGACTTGAACAGGAATTGGTGCATGACAGCAGGTCTTGCTGCACTCTTGGTTTGACACTCCCAGGGGATATTTTTTGTTAAATTCATAATATTAGTAAAAATCATTATTAAGGAAAAAATACAAAAATCCCATAAGAATATACGTTAGGAAGTAGATCATGGATAACTTATATCAAAGCCTAAAAATTCATAAGTTAAGGAGATAAATATAATTTATAAGTTATCCATTTAATGTATTTAGATTCCCCTTTATGTGTTTAACTGTTTAAGATACTCTTCCCAAATTTTCTTTTTATTCTAGCCAATGGCTAGTAATATAAGGAATTGGGCTAACAACTGATATGAAGATCAATGTGATGACTGCTCTAATGAGATGCCCAATCTGATAGGAGTGGGAATCAAAAACTTTTTCATGATACTCTCCCAATTAACTCAAGTTTTGAATAGAAAATTGGATCAAGAGGAATTTTAAAATCCCCCTAAGAAAGAACAAGTCGCAATTGAGAGCTTCATGAGATAAAAGCCTCCTACTTTCAATGGATCATCTGATCCCTCAATCACTGAACAATGGATCAACTACATTGAGAAGATCGTATCCATCCTTCAATGTTTTGAACAAGAAAAGGTTCTTATAGATACTTATTATATGGAGGGTGAATCTGATCAATGGTGGACATTGATCAAAAATATAAAGCCTGAGGAAGAGATTGAGGTGATGGGATGGAAGGATTTTTGGAAAAAAAATGATAAATATTTTCCCCACACCCTCTGTCCTAAGATGGAAAAATATTTCCTTACACTCAAGAAAAAGGACAAATAATATGTTGGGGAGTATGCGTAAAACTTCACCATAATTCTATGATATGTCTCTAGTTTTGTTGTTACCCCTGAATTTAAGGTTGACCGCTTCTTTGGTGGGCTAAAACCTAGCCTACAGAAATCCCTAGCAATATGTGACTTTGAAAACTATGAGGATATTGTCTGATGTTCCCTCAAAGTCAATATGGTGATCGGTGAATCTTAGGGGTATCATGGGGATAAAAAGTTTAAAGTATACTTTAATTCTGGCAGTTCGATGGATAAATCCAATGGTGATAAAATATTCCAATACCCCTCTTGTCAAAAGTTCGAAAAGAATCACCCTAGAAATTTTCTGAAGGGGGAAAATGCTTTAGGTGTGGGAAGTAAGGTCACCTAGCCAGTGATTTCTGGGAAGAAAACCCCTCTATTGTGGCAGAGTAAAGGAATGATCCGTTCAATCTTCAACGCATTATTCATTGCTACAACTATTAAGAACTAGGGCACTTTGCAAACCAGTACCTTAAGCCAAGGGTCTTTTAAGGCAAACAACAACCTCCAAGGTAGAAAGGGTGAGATTTTTCCATCACTACCACCGAAGTGAATCCCGAAAATGAAGTGGTGGTAGGTACACTGGTTATTAATTCAATAATAGTGAATGTACTTTTTGATTCTAGTTCTATTCATTCATTTATATCCTGAAAGTTTAGTAGAACAATCCAAACACCACCACAGATCATGTAAGTAGAGATATCAGTGAAAATGGAAAATGGGGAAATTATAGAATCTCATGCATATGAACCCTTCCCTATCACAATTTTTGGATTGAACTTCCCAGTGAACCTCATCATACTTTCCTTAGTGGAATTTGATGCAATTCTTGGCATGGATTGTCTTTCCCTATTTAGATCCAACATTAATTGATGCGAGATAGAAATCACTCTCTATATGGTGAATCGACCCTCAATTCTATAAAAGTTCAAGGAGGAGGATGAATCTTCTTTAGCACCACCATCTCAAGAATGGATATTATTTCCCTATGGGAACCCATATCTTTCTCAGATGATTGATTCTAAGGAAGGAATCATCCTCAAAAAAATCTTATTATGAGGGAATTCACTAATGTGTTTCTAGATGAATTTCTTGGTATTCCTCCTAGAAGATATGTCAAATTCTCGATTGATCTTATACCTAGGGAATTGGCAATATAAAAGACTCCATATAGAATGGATTTTGCAGATATTGAGGAGCTAAAAAACAACTATTGGAGAATCTGGATAAAGGGTTTATAAGCCCAAGTGCTTTACCAAGGGGTGAACTTGTCCTATTTATCAAGAAGAAGGATGGGTCAATGCACCTTTTCATTGATTATTGTGGGCTAAACAAAATCATGATAAAGAAAAAGTATCCTTTACCATGAATTTATGACTTGTTCGATCAGTTGTGGAGTACAATGCTTCTCCAAGGTGGATTTGTGGTCAGGATATTACCAAGTAAGGGTGAATAAGGAGGATATACCCAAGAATTATTTTTGTACAAGGTATGGGAACTATGAATTCATAGTAATTCCTTTCAGACTCACTAATTCTCCAACAATCTTAATGGACTTGATGGATATAGTATTTAGAGATTACATCAAAAAATTTGTGGTAGTCTTTATAAATGATATTATAATATACTTAAAACCCAAGGAGGAGAATGAGGAGTATCTAATAACTGTACTAGAGACCTTGAGAAAGGATAAGATCTATGAAAATTACAGCAAGTGTGAGTTCTAGTTGAAGGAAGACTCATTCTTGGGGCATATCATCACAAGAAATGGGATATCTATGGATCCTTCCAAGAAAAATTCAATTGAGGGATGAATGAGGCTGACATATGTGGAAGATATTTGTATCTTCCTAGGGTTATCTAGATATTATCATCGATTTGAGAGAAATTTATCACAATTTTCAAACCCTCTTATTAATATAACTCAAAAGGGATTCAAGTTTTCTTGGAATGATGAATGTGAAGAAAGCTTCATGGAGTTGAAGAAGAGGCTTATCACAACCCTTTTTCTCACACTACCCACAAGTGGGGAGATTTTCATAATCATCAGTGATGCTTCGAAGAAGGTAATGGGTTGTGTGTTGATTCATAATGATAAATTCATTGACTATGCCTCAAGTTAGTTGAAAATTCATGAGAAAAAATATCTCACACCTGATCTGAAGTTAATAGTTGTGATCTTTATGTTAAAAATATGGCGGCATTATCTATTTGGGGAGAAGTGTAAAATATATATGGATCACAAAAGTCTCAAATATATATTCACATAGAAAAATATGAATATGCACCAACAAATATGGTTATATCTCATCAAGGATTATGACTACTCAATCCATTGCCACCCTGGGAAAGAGAACAAGGTGTTAGATGCTCTAAGTAGAAAGGACCCAGAAATTCAATCATTGATGAGAATTAAAAAGTATCCAATATTGTTAGATTTTATGAAGATGTACATGGGAATCATAAATAAGGTAACCTCATTAATCCTTTCACAAATGATACCATATATTTTGGAAAGGTTAAAGGATGCTCAAAAAGTTGATGTGGGAATTCATAAGAAAGTGGAAACTATCAAAAAAGGGAAATCCTTAGAGTTTAATGTTAATAAAGAAATGAATCGTGATATTTGGTTCAAGACTATGTGTTCCATAAAATCCGAAGTTAAAGAAAGTACTTTTGGATGATGCACATAGTTCAAATTTATCCATTCACCCATGAAACACAAAGATGTATTGAGATCTATGGGAGCATTATTGGTGGGATAATATGAAGAAGAAGATCTCTAAATATACATCAAAGTGCCTGGTATGTCAACAAGTGAAGGATAAGAGGCATAAGTCTAAGAGGATGATGCAACCATTACCCATACCAAAATGGAAATAGGAAAACATCACCATGGACTTTGTAACCTGACTTCTGAAGTCATCCAAAGAAAGCAATGATATCTAGGTTGTTATGGATCATCTTACAAAGACTTCACACTTTATTGTAATTTGAGATGATTTATCACTAGATCAATTGGAACAGATATACATCAAATAAGTGGTAAAGATTCATGTAGTACCACTATCAATTATGTCTGATTGATATCCAAGATTAAACTCTAAGTTCTGGAAGAGTCTCCAATACGCACTGAACACTGAGTTGAACTTCATCATGGCCTATCACCCTCAAACTGATAGCCAATATGAGTGGACTATCTAGACACTTGAGTACATGTTGAGAGATTTATCAATGGACTTCAAAGGCAGATGTGACCAACATCTTCCTTTAGTGGATTTCTCTTACAATAATAGTTTCCACTCAAGAATCCAAATAGATCCTTATGAATCCCTTTATAGGAAGAGGTGCATAATGCTGGCATGTTGGGATGATGTTAAGGAACGAAAACTTCTAGGTCCAGAAATGTTTGAATAAATGGTGGAGAAGGATAAGACCATCTAACAACACATCAAATCTTCTTAGAGTCGAAAAAAGATCTATGTTGATAGTCATCAATGATACCTAGAGTTTGATGTTAGAGACATGGTATTCCTCTGCATATCTCCATGGAAGAGAGTTATGAGATTTTGGAAGAAAGGAAAGCTTCATCCAAGATACATCGGCCCTTTTGAGATCCTTGATTACATCGGAGTAGTGGACTATCGACTAGTACTCCCACCAAACTTGTCTCAAGTACATGATATATTCCATGTATCACTCTTATGGAAGTAAATATCATACCCATAACATGTACTCAATCTAGAGTTGGTACCATTTTAGAATGACCTCTCCTATGAGGAGAAGCTGATGAAGATCTTAGATCGTAGAGAAAAAGTTATACAAAATAAGGTGATGCCCCTTGTCAAGGTGTTGTGGCTAAGCCAAAAGTTTGAAGAATAAATGTAGAAACTAGAGAAAGTGATGAAGCAGATTTACCCTGATCTGTTTTAATGTGTGAAAAGAAAATTTTGAGGGTGAAATTTATTAAGGGGGGAAGTTTGTAACAACCCAAAAATTTATGAATAAAATTTCATTTGTTTTAATTAAATGTCTTATGGATATAGAAAATACTTTTACTCCTTTTGTTTTATTATATATAATTGTATTTAAATGACTGTTAAGTATCATTACCATTGATAATATAGTCATTGAACAGTGATCTCGTGACTAGTATAAATATAGGGTTTAAACAAATCCTTTTGACACAGACAAAGGAAGTGATGGCCTCAACTAGTAGGATCGTACCCTATAAAGCCCATTTATTGTAGCTTCTGAGGGAGATAGCATTTCTGAGATTTTCCCTAGACCAATCCCAATCCAAGATCCAATAACTTAAGCCTGAGCAAAACCTTTTATGGGGGAAGTTCAATATCATCGAGATCACGACCCAAACCATGTTCACCGAACAGCCCCAGAAAAGTCCTGTCATCACACACCTTACTCTTAGGGAGTATTCTAGTGTAATAAAAAAGATATGTAACAATACCCTAGCATTATGATTATGTGCATTATTTTTTTATAGAATAATGGATATACTTTCACTTTATTATTATTACTTTGTAAATGATTTTTAAAACAAAAATACTATTTTTGGTTAATATTCAAATTTAATTAAGAAATATATTTTGATGAATTAATGGATTATTAAATTAAATAATATTTTGATAAAATATTATTATTAAATTACTTTTATTAAATTATGGTATAATTTTTATGAAGTCAATTGTAATTTTTATTAAGGTTTGAAAACAATTTTTATCAAAACCCATCAATTATCAATAAATATCAGTTTTTATTTTAAAATTGAAAATTAACATATTTAGAAATTTATTTAGATAAAATGAATATTATTTTTGGAATCATGGTGTCAAAATTATCCAATAATGAATTTTTCATAATTTTTTGAGACGGTTGAATTTTTAGGTAAAAATTAAATACCGTATAAATATATAATGTGTTTTATGAAATCATAATGACCCAATAGTGATGTAATAAAATACTATAAAAGGTATATTCGATAAAATATATGTTTTTCCTTTAAAATAATGTAATTTTTGGTTTATTTTAATTATAAATCCTTAGTGAATCCTCCAAGACATATAAAATATTTTAAGATTTTAAAATCATTTTTTTGAAAGTGTGACTCACCTCCACATAATCAAGAGAAATATTTTAATATATTCGGTCCTTATTCTTTTAAAATAATGTATACCGCTCCTCTTTTCCAGAAACTATGGGCAAAAACCATGGTATGGTTTGTGGTTTTGAATATTTTATTGTGTAGTGTCCAAAACCAAAATAATAAAGAATTCTCCCACCTTTCCTATATAAACCCACCCAAGCACCCATTTCTCTTCACTCAAGCTCTTTGAAGCTCAAAAAACCTATTCCCCCTACTCCATAGAGTCCTCCCAAGGATCCCCCAATCTCCCAAGAAGCCTTCCCCAAACCTTTGGGATCACACAACCAAGTAAGGGATTCTCACCTTCCTCTCCTCCTTTCAATTCAAAAACCGTGTTTGAAATTTGTCCTTTTAATTTCAATTGGTTATATTTTCATCCTTTTATAATAAATTAACTATTATCCATTTTATTTTATTTCAATGAGGTATCATTTATCCTCCCCCATTTGGACCCTTACCTAAGTTGTTACTATGCTGAAATTCCGTAAGGGATCTCCCTCTCTCCTTTTTCTTCAAGCACCTCTTTTATGTCATGATTTTTAATTTACATTTTTTTGATTTAGGATATGTTATTACATACCTAATTACTATAAATTTTATATATATATTATGGGATATTCTTTTCACTTCCATTAATTCCCCCCTATGATCCTTTAAACCCATCTATTACTATGTCGAAATTCCGTAAGGGATTTATCTCTTCTCATTTCCATTCAAGCATTTATTTTATATTATACATATAAATTCCATTTCACATATTGGTATATTATGTTACATGATCCCCTTACTATCCATACCATGTATAAACAATTATATACCCCTTTTTCTCTCATCAACCCAATTTATGAATTTTCATATGACGTCGTTATGCTGCCAAAATTGCACCACGATTTTCCATGCCAAAATCATCTTGTAGTGAATACCATACCCATTAATCTATCAAGGGTATTCACCTTTATGCACAAATACTTATATAATGGCTATTTACATGTATTAATTCCTAATAATGCTCAAATTTACCCAAGAGATGAAGGTAGAACGGTCGTTGTAGTCTATCTTGGGTTGTCGAATCCACTGAGATCTAAGAAGATACCTAAGACACACAACCTATGAGAGGGATTTTTGGATATGAAGTGGACAACTTGGTTTTGATTTTAGATGGTTTTAAATACTACTAATAAAAATAAGTTAATTCAATTTAATGAAAATGGTTTGATCTTAGAGTTATGCTCAGTGTGAATTGAATGAATTTTACTTCTTTAGACAATTTTGGTTTTATTAATTCTTGATGAATACATTCTTCAAAATAGCACTACCTTAATAATTTTCTAGTTTGATGCTAACTAAAATAAATTAATAATACCCTACACACTTAGAGAACCAAATTCATGATCTCTCCAAGGTATATGTCCATTTTAGTAATTGGATTTAGCTTCCTTAAACACAGTGAAGATGAAGAGTGGAAATAACTGAAGAATGGAATTCTTAAATTAATTAGACAATTAACAACAATTTATTAATAAAATAACATTAAATCCAGTATTTTCATCTTTCTAATATCAACCCATTAAAGTTTTATCCCTCCATTTATTCTATACTCTCAATGGAGGGTGGAATATGGCTTACAAGTATTGGATTAGAGAAATTAAAATCACAGAAATAACGAGCACTCCTCCGTGTGTGTGAACAAAATTCACGCCTATGTGTGAAATAATTCACCACAACATAGATATATAACTGTGATTTTTTAGTTTTAATGAAATAAATGGGAATAATATAAGATAAAGATTTTGATTAAGAACATAGAAATACAAAAAGAAACTTATATGGCAATTGAAAACATTACAAAGGAACTTTGGCATAATAACACTACATCAAAACAAGAGTTACCTTCCCCCTCACCAACACTGCCTTAAAATGTGTGTTTTTATTGGCTAATCAATTCCACATTTTTTGATCATGTAATAAATGATGATGTTGAATAAAACCATGTTATATGATCTATGTGGAACACTTAAGCATGATATTGAAATGATTATGAAGGGTGTGTCTTGATAGTGATCTAATGCATTGGGTAATGTTTTGTATCATGATAAGTCATGTTGGGATAGGGTTTTACCTGATTCCTTTATAGTACTTTTGTTCACCATTTTGGGATAGGGGTTTATCTGATTCCTTTATGTTAATGATGTAGTGTTTTATGTTGTTGCCACATTTCCATGTTATAATAATCATGTTATATCATGCCTTTATGATCATGTTTCTATTATGATCTATTGATATGACTATTTCCTAACATGTATTGAATTATTCATATTATTCCTTGTTTACTCCCTTACTGGTCTTTATAACTCACCCTTTTCTTATGTATGTCCGCAGGTTATCCCAAGCAATGCTAAGTACGAAGGAATGTTGTGGTCATGTAAAAGAAGTTTTCAATAGAGATGTGTATTTCATGTTTTAAGTTTTTATGTAATGTTCCTAAGCCCAAAATACACTAGACCTCTTGATATTCTAAGTTGTATTAAGTGCAATTTTATGTAATAAATCATGTTTAAATATGAAATAAAGAGCACAGTTTCTATAGTATATCTCCAAAAATGGTATATGTTTTATTCATAGGAAATAAAAATATAATTTATAAGCTCATGGGAATTGTACTCTTGATTTAACCATCTATTTTCCAGTTGATGTGGTTCTTAAAGATAACTTATTGTTGAATAACTACTAAATAACCTCCCAAATATATAACATGGACTAATCACTATGATTTGAATCTATAATTTTAGAAACTCTATGAGACCTAACCACATCAATTATATAAATCCATGATAAAATATCTTTTGGTATCTACTCCCTCATCAGTATAAAATATGACAAATTTATTAATAAATCCTAAATTAAAAAATAATAATCTTAGTTTTTGGGTTTATTCCAAAATAAAGTCATGAAATCTAGAAAAAATGATCCCAACATTATTGAAACACACTCAAAATCTCCATCAAACCGATCAAAATATGAAGATTTTACTTAATATGTTGATAGGTAAGACATCTTTCCATAGGCCTAACTAAAGGAAATTTTTATATAGGATTCTTGAAATTATACATTAAATAATAATACATCTTCATCACACCAAGATTCACAACTAGAGGAAAGATTCAAATATCAATTATTAACACCTTGTATAAGAAATAAAAAAATGGTTCTGTAAAATAATGTGGTTATAAACTCCATTATACAAACTTTTTATTATTTCTCCATTCATGATGAGTTCTCTCTATTTCTCACTCTATGTCAAAAAATAATACTCAAATACATGCTAAACTAATAGATGGACACCAAAATTTAATATATAAAAACAAAAATAACCAATTTCTCATGTTCAATATCTAATGTATCCAACTACTCTAATATCTTGTATTCATCAATAAAGACCCAATAAGAATATATATAAGAATTTTAGGTCAAATAATTAACTAAAAATTATAATTTAATATAGTAAAATAGGACTTGAAATTATTATCTTAGTGTAAATTGATCCATCAACTCTCCTGAAGATTCATATTATGAAATGAAAAGATAAACCACAAGGCCTCAAAATTTGTAAAGAGAAAAATTCACTCACCAATAAGCTAATTTTTCTAAAGATTCAATGAAAACTCTATTATTGAAATCTCTAAATCATGGGATTCATAATTATACTGATGAAGTAAAAAAAATACAATAATAAATCTTCACTTTTACATCAATAAACAACCATATATAGAATATAAATTTTCATAATAAACCTCATAAATAAAAAATACCTCTTGAAACCAAATAATTTGTTTAATTTGAGGATCTACTCTAACAATTCAAAATAAATTTTACAATTTCAAATCACATATTCAAAACCCTTATTAGTTGTGGATGATTATGAAGTTCCAAATTAAGAAAAATAAAGTATAAATATATAAAATTGGATTGAAAAATACTATAAGTCTATAAACCTATAAAAAATTAATGAATATTTCCAAAATAAAAATGATGAAATATTTTCTAGTTATATAATGATACCACTCTATGTGATAATATGACCCTATTAATATACATATTGAGTCAATATTTAACACTTAAGGATATTCCCAATCACCAAATGATCCCAAAATTTCTCTAAAATGAACCTCAGATGTTCTATATATTCTAACATTGACCTTAAATAAATAAGGATATAATTTATAAATAAAAATACGAATGGGTCTAAATATATATCAAATATATTATGCATCAAATTCAAGAACACTTCATGAACACATGACATACTAAAAAACATAAGTAACATAATCACAAGGTCTATAATGAAATTAAAACATTGTACTTGGGATATATTCCTCCTAAATATTAAACTGATGAAATCCATTGTCACAACCCGTCCCCCAGGGCCTGTGTCGTGACTACCCCAAGCCCGCCTTCCATAGGCCAATGGCTGGCGACTAGCACCGGAAAGGTGTATCCCTAAAACGGGAAGGCATTTCCTTTTAATCTGTATAGACACACAGTCCAAGAACACAACAAGAAGCAACCATAAATTAAACTGTTGTAGTAAAAGTGTGATGAAAGTAAAGGGGCTGGAATACAAGCCCAACTGAAAAGTACAAGTAAAACTGAAAAGTAAAAACACAACTGAAAAGTGAAAAAAAAAGCTCTTGGATCATCCACTAAGGATCCAAACTGAAGGGTAGGTACAAATCACGATTAGTAGTCTCTACATCACGACATGCCAAATAGTCCACCTCCGAGTAACGTCCAGTCCTGGCTCTCTAAGCCTTGATCAATGTTGTCCATCATCTGCACAAGACACAATAAGTTGTGGGCATATCCCGTGCAGGGGTGAGTATAACGATACTCAGTAGGGACCCCGAGACCCATGTAGGTCTCCTAGAGTTCCACAAATTAAATACCACAAAGTAAAACCTCAATCTAAAATCATGAAGCAATAGACATCAACTCTAATTAGGTATATGCTCATACATATACCTAAGTTATCAAGACATACTCATATCATACATGAGTGAAGAATACCATAAAGGTAACACCACGAAGGTAGAAGTACCACACAGGTAACACCATTAAGATGGAAGTACCACACATGTAACACTATGAAGACAGCACCACGAAGGTAGAAGTACCACACAGGTAACACCACGAAGTTCGAAGTACCACACAGGTAACACCACAAAGATAGAAGTACCACATAGGTAACACCACGAAGATAACACCATGAAGTTCAAATATTCATCTCACAATTAGGTGTAACTTAATTAAAAAATTACAGATGATTAGTCGTATTCTATATCATCTTATTCTATTAAGAAGCACTGCTACTGAACCACATAGGATCGTTAGGTAATAACCCCTGCTAACCCACATAGGATCTGACCCACACAGGATTGGTATGTGCTGACTGATTAGCCACTAAATGAGGATAATATTCATTGTTAATATATATAATATTCATTTTATTTATTATTCATAAACACCATTTTAGTTTATTTTACACTTTGAACATCATTTCACATTATGATTGTAATACCTTCTTAAAATGCACTATTATGTGGTACATTTTTTAACATCATTTAAAGTACCCAATGATTCATATAATTTTAAGGAATTTAATTATCCATATTTTAATTTGATATTTTCGAACTATATATACACTTAAGTATGAACATTTTTCATTCAGGGATCAATAGAGGATTCATAAAGGATGATAGAGATATTTGGAGATGAATGGAAGCAATTCTAGAGAAGGCAGATTGGACACCATCCCAATGATGAGAATGTGGGGCCCAACATACAAACCCAATGAAGCCCAAATTTTGTGGGATTCTAGAGTACATATATAGGAACAAATAAGTCTGCATGATCCAGTGCCAATTCGGCCTCCATTGTGGTCATTTAGGCGGCCCAAGTTAGAGATAAAATTATGGTCCAGATTCTGCGGCCCAGAACAATATCCCACTAATATAATCATATCTCCTAATATAAAACTCCAAATGGGCCCAAATTTTACAGGAGGTTAGGAGACATCCGTGTATCCATATTTTTATTCTATGGCCCACTCGGATTCGGCCATATAGAAGGTCTTACAATCACGTATGTTCGGTGGATGAAAGATGACTTCCACCTCGGGTCAAATGTGGAAAAGTCCAAGTTCCACAAGCTTTCCACCACCCTAGGCCTACCATAATCAAGTGGGATGATTTGTACTGTTGGAGGCTCTACCCAAGGCTTACAAAATGCCTATTTAAGGTAGTGTTTGTGGAGTATTTTATCATCTTTGGTGCTTGGTTTCATTGTAGTGTTATGTTGTCGCTTTGTGTTTGTAATCGCATTTCTTTATCATGTAAGTTGTTTAATTCTCCTTAGTTTATTAATAAAAGTTCTTCCTTTACTCTAATTCTGTTATCCTACTTATCACGTTGATACCTTTGGTTCAAGGTGTGAATTTATTCACACCATACCTTGTGATATTTATCACACAACGGAGGAGTGATCGATTTTTGTTATTGTTTATACTTCTTCAATTCCACCCTCGTAAATCTACTTCCCGCTTCCTTTGAAGACATGTCATCAATGGAGGGATAACTCTTTTATGGGTTGATCCAAGGGAGTAGAAAGGGGCTGTATTGGATGTTATTTATCACTCCATTAATGGCTAATCACTTCTTTTAAATGGGATTTTTATTTGATGATTTTAAAACCTATTCATCCTTATTGAATTTAGGGTCACACATTTCAAGTGCTAATATGAACCTCTACCTTAGAGTGATCAAAAATTTGATCCTTCAAGTGTATAGGTGATTAGTATTAGGGTTTGTAGGCATTAAACCAGTAAGTTATGATTTCGTTTGATCTTCTTAAATGAATCCATCTCAATTATAAGAAATTGAAATCATTAAAAAATGAATTCATCCAATCCACCCCGAGTGATAACCTTGGATCAACTCATTACCTTAATTTGAATTAACTTAAATCTCTTAGTGATCCTTTAAAACCATTTTAAATCAACCT
Source organism: Viscum album (assembly GCA_963277665.1). NCBI lineage: Eukaryota > Viridiplantae > Streptophyta > Magnoliopsida > Santalales > Viscaceae > Viscum > Viscum album. The sequence goes on from OY728129.1 coordinate 340,359,877, forward strand.
ATGTTGGCCACTTCATAGCCAAAAACAATCCATAGAATGCACGTGTTTGTAGGTACTTCTTAGGTCTCTGAGGATTTGACAACCCAAATTAGACTACAAGGACTGTACTACCTTCTTCTTTTGGGTATATTTGAGCGAGAATCAAATTTTGGAGTCGTTTCCGAGGACCCAAGTAAGTTACCTTAGACACTAGCATCCACTTCTCACCCCAAATTCTCTATTCTCACCCCCATATCTCTTATCTTTACCTCTTTCTATTTGTGTGTGTCCTAAGAATCTAGAATCCAACTTTCTATCTTCTCCAATGGAGTATCTTCCAAATTATCATGTCACAAACTCATGCTATAATCAAATGGAAAATCAATATTGGGAAGCCCCTAAATTAGAAAATTTCTTTGATCAACCCTTGATTAATTACCACACAACTGGTGAGATGTACAATCAATGGGATGGTGATTGTTTAAAGGATCAATTTCCAGCCCTCTCGAGGATTATTGAAGAGATCAAACTTAATGAAGGTCGCGATTTACAAAATATTATGCAGCCTAATCCTCAAAAACTGATTGAACAATTGTGTAATCAAATGGAGATAATGAGATCTGAGGTATCATCTTTGAGATTAGAACTACAATCCATTAATACTTGTGAGGAACTCATCTATACACCAACTGTACCTTCCAAAACCTTATGTGAAGTGTCTAGTTTCCCACAAACCTCTCATGAATTTATTGAAGAACAAACCTTTGGATTTGGGGTAGGGGAAGTGAATCAAAAAAAAAATTAAAGGGTATTTAAATTAGGAAGAAATTGATTTCATGTATTCACAAGATGAAAATTTGACATAGTGGATTGAGTCTCCTAAGTATAACCCCATTGATGATTTTTCAAAAACAAAAATCAGTGAAACACTGGGAGAAATCACAAGCTTTGAGTCCATACCCATTCCTAACACTGATCTTTCCAATTTGGTGGTTAAATATTCTATTCAAATGGAACCAATTTTGTTGAGAAATTTTTAAAATGAAACTAAGTGTGATTCAAAGTGAAAACCTATGTATGAATTTCCTATCCAAACCAAGTTCAAAATTAGTGTTCTTCCTTCCTCTCTCAATTATCACTTCATAGTGAATAAACATGAACTTTCTGATGGAATTCATTCTTCTATTGAAACCAAAAAAGTTCGAATGATCATTGATGTCTTAGGAAATACTAAAGAGGAAACTAGATCAACCATTTTTAATATTCCTTGGATTTACCTGCTCATTTTAAAACAGAGGTTTGTGCATGAAAAAAATTATAAACATAGAATCAATCTCAACCTAGTTGAATTGGTGAAACATGTGGTCCTTAAAATGTTGAAAGTTGGTATTGGGTAAGTTGGGGGGTTTATGTCGGGCTAACGACGTTAAACAAAGCGCTGCATGGGAGGCAACCCATGGTTTCCAAGTTTCCAATCATTTTGTCGTTTTAATCAACTTTATATTTTAAATAGGATTAATTAATCATTTTTATATTTAAAAAAATAGAATGTTGACCTGTTCTTCTATTATGAGTATGGATGGGTATGAAAGGGGAGCACCATATTCATCCGTGTCACGTGGTGTGATCCTTGAGTAATGCCTTACCCAAAAATTTAAAAAGAAGACAATGTATCATCAGTTTATTTTATTTTAATATTTTTATAGGTTAAAATAAAAATACAAAATATAAATAAATATAATAATAATAATAATAATAATAATAAGGGACACTTCGTGGGTCATGGGTAAAACCCCGTCACAACTGGAGAAGCTGCGGGGATTCCAACTCAGGACCGAAGGGAGACAGGGGCGCGCGCTTACCACTGACCTACGGATTTTTGTGCTTCCTTATTCTATAATTATATATATATATATATATACTTATATTTTACTTTCTTTATTATATAAATATATGTGTATATATATATATTGTTTTGTTTTGTTTTATTTGTTTTGTATTTTTTCTACTAGGGAACTCTGCAAATGACATGGATATCGAAGGATTAAAAGGGAGCAGCAAGAATTTAAACTTCAACCACCAGGTGACTTCATTCCATGATCCTCATTTTCAATTTCCTTTTTGAACTTTCATTCTCTACCTATACCCCCTTCTAAATTTTCTTTTCTTTAAACACTAGGGACAGTGTTATTTTAAGTTGGGGGGGAGATAAAATAAAAAATGCTTTTGTGTCAAAAAAATAAATGATTTGAAAAAAAAATTGTGTAAATGGAAGGAAAAATTCCTTTAACTTTGAAAATGGTAATACACATTGCACACTTTGAAACTGAATATCAAATAATTTAGCATTCCTTGATTCTGATTTTAATCCTTGTATAATTTTATGACCATAGATTTTGGAAAGTGTGGCTGTCCAATGTGATATTTCATCGTTTATATTTTCATCCATATAAAAAAAATCAGAATGCACGTCCTTTAGATAGTGGGGTATTAGTTTGAGTTCATGGGGTCCCCCAAATAAATAGCATAGGTTTGGTGATCATTTTAGTTTTAGTTTGATTATTAAAAAAAATTGCGCGTAGAGCAATGAAATGACCTAATGTGTGGCTTTCGGCACTTGGGGATCGTGATTCCGTAGTTGTCTGGCCCAGAGTTAGTAATTTTATCTCTATTTTTTGTAATTTGAATTTGTTTTTGACTGAGTTAAATCGAGATGATGCCTGATTATGTGGGCTTCACTTGGTTCCCTAAGGTCTTTGAGCCTGGGAGTCATCAGCAAAGTCTCACTATAGGGGTTGACTCTTTTGTGTGCAACTTCAATTACCATGGCAAAATTGCAAAAACAAAAAAAACAAAACAAAAAAACAAAAAACAAAAACAAAAAAATACAATAAAAAAATTTGAATACTCATCTTAATTTTGAAATGTGATTCCACCTATCACTTCCGTCATTTCCCCCTTGAATAAAGATGAACCCCCATGTATATTGTGATGCACAACACATCCTCATACTTAATTGATATTGGATGAAATATTGCAATGAATTTGAACAAAAGAATGAGTTTGGGATTGGGATCTGCATATGAAATTATCTTGTATTAAAATATTTTTATGGGTTTCATGATTTTATGGTATAGAAGTTTTTGGTGATCATTGTGTATTAAAATCTTTTTGGAAAAGGAATTCGAATTTCATATTGTTGAGATATATTTTGCTCGGGACTAGCAAAACTCAAGTTGGGGGGTGTGATTAGCCACTAAATGAGGATAATATTCATTGTTAATATATATAATATTAATTTTCTTTATTATTTATAAACACCATTTTAGTGCATTTTACACTTTGAACATCATTTCACATTATGATTGTAATACCTTCTTAAAATGCACTATTATGTGGTACATTTTTTAACATCATTTAAAGTACCCAATGATTCATCTAATTTTAATGAATGTAATTATCCATATTTTAATTTGATATTTTGGTAACTGTATATACACTTAAGTATGAACATTTTTCATTCAGGGATCAATGGAAGATTCATAAAAGATGATGGAGATATTTGGAGATGAATGGAAGCAATTCTAGAGAAGGGAAATTGGACATCATCCCACTGATGAGAATGTGGGGCCCAACATACAAACCCAATTAAGCCCAAATTTCGTGGGATTATATATTACATATATAGGAACAAATAAGTCTTCATGATCTAGTGCCAATTCGGCATCCATTGTGGTCATTTAGGCGGCCCAAGTTAGAGATAAAATTTTGGGACACATTTTGTGTCCCAGAACAACATCCAACTAATATAATCATATATCCTAATCTAAAACTCCAAATGGGGCCAAATTTTACAGGTGGTTAGGATACATCCGGGGCTCCATTTTATTATTCTATGTCCCACTATGATTCGGCCATCTAGAAGGCCTTACAAGCTCATATGTTCGGTGGATGAAAGCTGGATGTCACCTCGGGTCAAATGTGGAAAAGTACAAGTTCCACAAGATTTCCACCACCCTAGGCCTACCATAATCAAGTGGTATGCTTTGTACTGTTGGAGGCTCTACCAAAGTCTTACAAAATTCCTATTTAAGTCAGTGGTGGTGGAGTATTTTATCATCTTTGGTGCTTGGTTTCATTGTAGTGTTGTGATGCCGCTTTGTGTTTGTAATCGCATTTCTTTCTCATGTAAGTTGTTTAATTCACCTTAGTTTCTTAATAAAAGTTCTTCCTTTACTATTATTCTATTATCCTACTTATCACATTGATATTGTTGCTTCAAGTTGTGAATTTATTCACACTATACCTTGTGATATTTATCACACAATGGAGGAGTGATCAATTTTTGTTGTTGTTTTTACTTCTTCAATTCCACCCTCGTAAGTCTACTTCCCGCTTCCTTTGAAGACATGTCATAAATGGAGGGATAACTATTTTATGGGTTGATCCAAGGGAGTAGCAAGGGGCTGGATTTTATGTTATTTATCACTCCATTAATGGATAATCACTTCTTTTAAATGGGGTTTTTATTTGATGATTTTAAAACCTCTTTATCCTTATTGAATTTAAGGTCACACATTTCAAGTGCTAATATGAACCTCTACCTTGGAGTGCTCAAAACATTGTTCCTTCAAGTGTATAGGTGATTATTATTAGGGTTTTTAGGCTTTAAAACAGTAAGTTATGATTTCGTTTGATCTTCTTAAATGAATCCATATCAATTATAATAAATTGAAATCATTAAGAAAGGAATTCATCCAATCCACCCCGAGCGATAACCTAAGATCAACTCATTACCTTAATTTGAATTAACTTAAATCTATTAGTGATACTTCAAAACCATATTAAATCAACCTAAGTTGTCCACTTTATAGCCAAAAACAATCCATATAATGCACATGTTTGTAGGTACTTCTTAGGTCTCTGAGGACTCGACAACCCAAACTAGACTACAAGGACCGTCCTACCTTCTTCTTTTGGGTAAATTTGAGCGAGAATCAAATTTTGGCGCCATTTCCGGGGACCCAAGTAAGTTACCTTAGACACTAGCATCTTATTCTCACCCCACATTCTCTATTCTCACCCCCATATCTCTTATCTTTACCCCTTTCTATTTGTGTGTGTCCTAAGAATCTAGAATCCAATTTTCTATCTTCTCCAATGGAGTATCTTCCAAATTATCATGTCACAAACTCATGCTGGAATCAAATGGAAAATAAATATTTGGAAGCCCCTAAATTAGAAAATTTCTTTGATCAACCCTTGATTAATTACCACACAACTAGTGAGATGTACAATCAATGGGATGATGATTGTTTAAAGGATCAATTTCCAGCCCTCTCGAGGATTATTGAAGAGATCAAACTTAATAAAGGTCACAATTTACAAACTCCTATCCAGAATAATCCTCAAAAATTGATTGAACAATTGTGTAATCAAATGGAGATAATGAGATCTGAGGTATCATCTTTGAGATTAGAACTACAATGCATTAATACTTGTGAGGAATTCATCTATACACCAATTGTACCTTCCAAAACCTTATGTGAAGTGTCTAGTTTCCCACAAACCTCTCATGAATTTATTGAAGAAACAACGTTTGGATTTGGGGTAGGGGAAGTGAATCAAGAAATTGTTAAAGGTTCTTTAAATCAGGAATAAATTGATTTCATGTATTCACAAGAGTGAAATTTGACATTGTGCATTGAGTCTCCTAAGTATAACCCCATTGATGATTTTTCAAAAACAAAAATCAGTGAAACACTGGGAGAAATCACAAACTTTGAGTCCATACCCATTCCTAACACTGATCTTTCCAATTTTGTGGTTAAATCTTTTATTCAAATGGAACCAATTTTGTTGAGAAATTTTGAAAATGAAACTAAGTATGATTCAAAGTGCAAACCTATGTATGAATTTCCTATCCAAACCAAGTTCAAAATTAGTGTTCTTCCTTCCTCTCTAAAGTATCACTTCATAGTGTATAACCATGAACTTTCTGATGGAATTCATTCTTCTATTGAAACCAAAAAAGTTGGAATGATCATTGATTTCTTAGGAAATACTACAGAGGAAACTAGATCGGCCATTTTTAATATTCCTTGGATTTACCTGCTCATTTTAGTACAGAGGTTTGTGTATGAAAATAATTATAAACCTAGAATCAATCTCAACCTAGTTGAATTGGTGAAACATGTGGTCCTTAAAATGTTTAAAGTTGGTATTGGGTAAGTTGAGGGATTTATGTCGGGATAACGACATTAAACAAAGCGTTGCATGGGAGGCAACCCATGGTTTCCAAGTTTCCAATCATTTTGTTGTTTTAATCAACTTTATATTTTAAATAGGATTAATTAATCATTTTTATATTTAAAAAAAATAGATTGTTGACTTGTTCTTCTATTATGAGTATGGATGGGTATGAAAGGGGAGCACCATATTCATCTATGTCACGTGGTGTGATCCTTGAGTAATTCCTTACACAGAAATTTAAAAAGAAGACAATGTATCATCAGTTTATTTTATTTTAATGTTGTTATAGGTTAAAATAAAAATACAAAAAATAAATAAATAAATATATAATAATAATAAAAAAAAGGGACACGTCATGGGTTGTGGGTAAAACCCCGTCACAACCGGCGAAGCTGCGGGGATTTGAACCCAGGACTGAAGGGAGACAGGGAAGCGCGCTTACCACTGACCTACGGCTTTTTGTGCTTCCTTATTCTATAATTTTATATATATATATATATATATATATAATTATATTTTACTTTCTTTATTATATAAATATATGTATATATATATTTTTGTTTTTTTTTCTACTAGGGAACTCTGCAAATGACATGGATATCGAAGGATTAAAAGGGAGCAGCAAGAATTTCAACTTCAACCACCAGGTGACTTCATTCCATGATCCTCATTTTCAATTTCCGTTTTGAACTTTCATTCTCTACCTATACCCCCTTCTAAATTTTATTTTCTTTAAACACTGGGGACAATGTTATTTTAAGTTGGGGGGAGATAAAATAAAAAATGCTTTTGTGTCAAAAAAATGAATGATTTGAAGAAAAAAAAATTTGTAAATAGAAGGAAAAAATCCTTTAACTTTGAACATGGTAATAAACATTTCACACTTTGAAACTGAATATCAAATAATTTAACATGCCCTGATTCTGATTTTAATTCTTGTATAATTTCATGACCATAAATTTTGGAAAGTGTGGCTGTCCAATGTGATATTTCATCATTTATATTTTCATCCAAATAAAAAAAGATCAGAATGCACGTCCTTTGGATAGTGGGGTATTAGTTTGAGTTCATGGGGTCCCCCAAATAAATATCATAGGTTTGGTGATCATTTTAGTTTAATTTTAGTATTAAAAAAAATTGCGCGTAGAGCAATTAAATGACCTAATGTGTGGCTTTCGGCACTTAGGGATCGTGATTCCATAGTTGTCTGGCACAGAGTTAGTAATTTTATCTCTATTTTGGGTAATTTGAATTTCTTTTTGACTGAGTTAAATCGAGATGATGCCCGAGTATGTGGGCTTCACTTAGTGCCCTAAGGTCTCTGAGCCTATGAGTCATCGGAAAAGTCTCGCTATAGGGGTTGACTCTTTTGTGTGAAACTTCAATTACCATGGCAAAATTGCAAAAACAAAAAAAAACAAAAAAACAAAAAACAAAAAAAAAATACAATAAAAAAAATTTAAATACTCATCTCAATTTTTAAATGTGATTCCACCTAGCACTTCCTTAATTTCCCCCTTGAATAAAGATGAACCCCCATGTATATTGTGATGCACAACACATCCTCATACTTAATTGATATTGGATGAAATATGGCAATGAATTTGAACAAAAGAATGGGATTGGGATTGGGATCCTGCTTATGAAATTATCTTGTATTAAAATATTTTGATGGGTTTCATGATTGTTTGGTATATAAGTTTTTGGTGATCATTGTGTATTAAAATGTTTTTGGAAAAGGAATTCGAATTTCATATTGTTGAGATATATTTTTCTCAGGACTAGCAAAACTCAAGTTGGGGGGTGTGATTAGGCACTAAATGAGGATAATATTCATTGTTAATATATATAATATTCATTTTCTTTATTATTAATAAACACCATTTTAGTGCATTTTACACTTTGAACATCATTTCACATTATGATTGTAATACCTTCTTAAAATGCACTATTATGTGGTACATTTTTTAACATCATTTAAAGTACCCAATGATTCATCTAATTTTAAGGATTATAATTATATATATTTTAATTTGATATTTTGGGAACTGTATATACACTTAAGTATGAACATTTTTCAATCAGGGATCAATGGAGGATTCATAAAGGATGATGGAGATATTTGGAGATGAATGGAAGCAATTCTAGAGAAGGCAGATTGGACATCATCCCACTGATGAGAATGTGGGGCCCAACATAAAAACCCAATGAAGCCCAAATTTAGTGGGATTATATAGTACATATATAGTAACAAATAAGTCTTCATGATCCAGTTCCAATTAGGTCTCCATTGTGGTCATTTAGGCGGACCAAGTTAGAGATAAAATTCTAGGCCAGATTCTGCCGCCCAGAACAACATCCCACTAATCTAATCATATATCCTAATATACAACTCCAAATTGGCCCAAGTTTTAGAGGAGGTTAGGAGACATCCGGGGCTCCATTTTCTTCTTTTATGTCCTACTCTTATTCGTCCATCTAGAAGGCCTTACAAGTGCGTCTGTTCGGTGGATGAAAGATGGATTCCACCTCGGGTCAAATGTGGAAAAGTCCAAGTTCCACAAGCTTTCCACCACCCCTAGGCCTACCATAATCAAGTGGGATGCTTTGTACTGTTGAAGGCTCGACCCAAGGCTTCCAAAATTCCTATTTAAGGCGGTTTTGGTGGAGGAGTTTATCATCTTTGGTGCTTGGTTTCATTGTAGTGTTATACTGCCGCTTTGTGTTTGTAATCGCATTTCTTTCTCATGTAAGTTGTTTAATTCACCTTAGTTTCTTAATAAAAGTTATTCCTTTACTCTTATTCTATTTTCCTACTTATCACATTGATACCAGTGGTTCAAGGTGTGAATTTATTCACACCATACCTTGTGATATTTATCACACAACGGAGGAGTGGTCGATTTTTGTTGTTGTTTTTACTTCTTCAATTCCACCCTCGTAAGTCTACTTCCCGCTTCCTTTGAAGACATGTAATCAATGGAGGGATAACTCTTTTATGGGTTGATCTAAGGGAGTAGAAAGGGTCTGGATTGGATGTTATTTATCACTCCATTAATGTCTAATCACTTCTTTTAAATGGGATTTTTATTTTATGCTTTTAAAACCTCTTCATCCTTATTGAATTTAAGGTCACACATTTCAAGTGCTAATACGAACCTCTACCTTGGAGTGATCAAAACTTTGATCCTTAAAGTGTATAGGTGATTAGTATTAGGGTGTATAGGCATTAAACTAGTAAGTGATGATTTCGTTTGATCTTCTTAAATGAATCCATCTCAATTATAAGAAATTGAAATCATTAAAAAAGGAATTCATCCAATCCACCCCGAGCGATAACATAGGATCAACTCATTACCTTAATTTGAATTAACTTAAATATGTTAATGATCCTTTAAAACCATATTAAATCAACCTAAGTTGGACACTTCATATACAAAAACAATCCATATAATTCATGTGTCTGTAGGTAATTCTTAGGTCTCTGAGGATTCAACAACCCAAACTAGACTACAAGGATCGTCCTACCTTCTTCTTTTGGGTAAATTTGAGCGAGAATCAAATTTTGGTGTCGTTTTCGGGGACCCAAGTGAGATACCTTAGACACTATCATCCTCTTATCACCCCAAATTCTCTATTCTCACCCCTATATCTCTTATCTTTACCCCTTTCTATTTGTGTGTGTCCTAAGAATCTAGAATCCAACTTTCTATCTTCTCCAATGGAGTATCTTCCAAATTATCATGTCACAAACTCATGCTGTAATCAAATGGAAAATCAATATTGGGAAGCCCCTAAATTAGAAAATTTCTTTGATCAACCCTTGATTAATTACCACACAACTGGTGAGATGTACAATCAATGGGATGATGATTGTTTAAAGGATCAATTTCTAGCCCTCTCGAGGATGATTGAAGAGATAAAACTTAATTAAGGCCACGATTTACAAACTCCTATACAGCCTAATCCTCAAAAACTGATTGAAAATTGTGTAATCAAATGAAGATAATGAGATCTGAGGTATCATCTTTGATATTAGAACTACAATGCATTAATACTTGTGAGGAACTCATCTATACACCAACTGTACCTTCCAAAACCTTATGTGAAGTGTCTAGTTTCCCAAAAACCTCTCATGAATTTATTGAAGAACCAACCTTTGGATTTGGGGTAGGGGAAGTGAATCAATAAATTGTTAAAGGGTCTTTAAATCAGGAAGAAATTGATTTCATGTATTCACAAGAGGGAAATTTGACATCGTGGATTGATTCTCCTAAGTATAACCCCATTAATGATTTTTAAAAAATAAAAATCAGTGAAACACTAGGATAAATCACAAACTTTGAGTCCATACCCATTCTTAACAATGATCTTTCCAATTTGGTGGTTAAATCTTCTATTCAAATGGAACCAATTTTGTTGAGAAATTTTGAAAATTAAACTAAGTGTGATTCAAAGTGCAAACCTATGTCTAAATTTTCTATCCAAACCAAGTTCAAAATTAGTGTTCTTCCTTCCTCTCTCAAGTATCACTTCATAGTGTATAACCATGAACTTTCTGATGGAATTCATTCTTCTATTGAAACCAAAAAAATTGGAATGACCATTGATGTCTTAGGAAATACTACATAGGATACTAGATCAACCATTTTTAATATTCCTTGGATTTACCTACTCATTTTAAAACAGAGGTTTGTGCATGAAAAAAATTCTAAACATAGACTCAATCTCAACCTAGTTGAATTGGTGAAACATTTGGTCCTTAAGATATTGAAAGTTGGTATTGGGTAAGTTGGGGGGTTCATGTTGGGCTAACGACGTTAAAAAAAGCGTTGTATGGGAGGCAACCCATGGTTTCCAAGTTTCCGATAATTTTGTTGTTTTAATCAACTTTATATTTTAAATAGGATTAATTAATCATTTTTATATTTAAAAAAAATAGACTATTGACCTGTTCTTCTATTATGAGTATGGATGGGTATGAAAGGGGAGAACCATATTCATCCGTGTCACGTGGTGTGATCCTTGAGTAATGTCTTACCCATAAATTTAAAAAGAAGATAATGTATCATCAGTTTATTTTATTTTAATGTTTTTATAGGTTAAAATAAAAATACAAAAAATAAATAAATATATATATAATAATAATAATAAAAAGGGACACGTCGTGGGTCGTGGGTAAAACCTTGTCACAACCGGTGAAGCCGTAGGGATTCAAACCCGGGACCGAAGGGAGACAGGGGTGCACGCTTACCACTGACCTAAAGCTTTTTGTGCTTCCTTATTCTATAATTATATATATATATACTTATATTTTACTTTCTTTATTATATAAATATATTTATATATATATATTGTTTTTTTTTGTTTTTTTTTTGTTTTTTTTTTCTAATAGAGAACTCTGCAAATGACATGGATATCGAAGGATTAAAAGGGAGCAGCAAGAATTTCAACTTTAACCACCAGGTGACTTCATTCCATGATCCTCATTTTCAATTTCCTTTTTTAACTTTCATTATCTACCTCTACCCCCTTCTAAATTTTCTTTTCTTTAAACACTGGGGACAGTGTTATTTTAAGTTGGAGGGGAGATAAAATAAAAAATGTTTTTATGTCAAAAAAATGAATGATTTGAAAAAAAAAGTGTAAATGGAAGGAAAATTTCTTTTAAATTTGAACATGGTAATACACATTACACACTTTGAAACTGAATATCAAATAATTTAGTATGCCCTGATTCTGATTTTAATCCTTGTATAATTTCATGACCATAGATTTTGGAAATTGTGGTTGTCCAATGTGATATTTCATCGTTTATATTTTCATCCAAATAAAAAAAAAGATCAAAATGCACGTCCTTTGGATAGTGTGGTATTAGTTTGAGTTCATGGGGTCCCCCAAATAAATAGCATAGGTTTGGTGATCATTTTAGTTTAATTTGAGTATTAAAAACAAATTGCGCGTAGAGCAATGAAATGACCTAATGCGTGGCTTTAGGCACTTGGCGATCGTGATTTCATAGTTGTCTGGCCCAGAGTTAGTAATTTTATCTCTATTTTGGGTAATTTGAATTTGTTTTTGACTGATTTAAATCGAGATGATGCCCAATTATGTGGGATTCACTTGGTTCCCTAAGGTCTTTGAGCCTGGGAGTCATCGGTAAAGTCTCGCTACAGGGGTTGACTCTTTTCTGTGCAACTTCAATTACCATGGCAAAATTTCAAAAACAAAAAAAAAACGAAACAAAAAAACAAAAAACAAAAACAAAAAAAATACAATAAAAAAAATTTGAATACTCATATTAATTTTGAAATTTGATTCCACCTAGTGCTTTCGTCATTTCCCCCTTGAATAAAAATGAACCCCCATGTCTATTGTGATGCACAACACATCCTCATACTTAATTGATATTGGATGAAATATGGCAATGAATTTGAACAAAAGAATGGGCTTGGGATTGGGATTTTCTTATGAAATTATATTGTATTAAAATATTTTTATGGGTTTCATGATTGTTTGGTATAGAAGTTTTTGGTGATCATTGTGTAATAAAATGTTTTTGGAAAAGGAATTCGAATTTCATATTGTTGAGATATATTTTGCTCAGGACTAGCAAAACTCAAGTTGGGGGTGTGATTAGCCACTAAATGAGGCTAATATTCATTTTTAATATATATAATATTCATTTTCTTAATTATTCATAAACACCATTTTAGTGCATTTTACACTTTGAACCTCATTTCACATTATGATTGTAATACCTTCTTAAAATGCACTATTATGTGGTACATTTTTTAACATCATTTAAAGTACCCAATGATTCATATAATTTTAAGGAATGTAATTATCCATATTTTAATTTGATATTTTGGTAACTGTATATACACTTAAGTATGAACATTTTTTATTCAGGGATCAATGGAAGATTCATAAAGGATGATGGAGATATTTGGAGATGAATGGAAGCAATTCTAGAGAAGGCAGATTGGACACCATCCCACTGATGAGAATGTCGGGCCCAACATAAAAACCCAATAAAGGCCAAATTTCATGTGATTATATAGTAAATATATAGGAACAAATAAGTCTTTATGATCCAGTTACAATTCGGCTTCCATTGTGGTCATTTAGGCATCCCATGTTAGAGATAAAATTCTGGGCCAGATTCTGTGGCCCAGAACAACAGCCCACTAATCTAATCATATCTCAGAATCTACAACTCCAAATAGGCCCATATTTTACATCTGGTTAGGAGACATCAGGGGATCCATTTTATCCTTATATGGGCCACTCTGATTCGGCCATATAGAAGGCCTTACAAGCGCTTATGTTTGGTGGATGAAAGCTGGCTTCCACCTCAGGTCAAATGTGGAAAAGTCCAAGTTTCACAAGCTTTCCACCCCCCTAGGCCTACCATAATAAAGTGGGATTCTTTCTACTGTTGGATTCTCGACCCAAGGCTTCCAAAATGCCTATTTAAGGCAGTGGTGGTGGATTATTTTATCATCTTTGGTGTTTGGTTTCATTGTAGTGTTATGCTGCCGCTTTGTGTTTGTAATCGCATTTCTTTCTCATGTAGGTTGTTTAATTAACCTTAGTTTCTTAATAAAAGTTATTAATTTACTCTTATTATGTTCTCCTAATTTTCACGTTTATACTGTTGGTTCAAGGTGTGAATTTATTCACACCATACCTTGTGATATTTATCACACAACAGAGGAGTGATCGATTTTTGTTGTTGTTTTTACTTCTTCAATTCCACCCTCGTAAGTCTACTTCCCGCTTCCTTTGAAGACATGTCATCAATGGAGGGCTAAATATTTTATGGGTTTATCCAATGGAGTAGCAAGTGGTTGGATTGTATGTTATTTATCACTCCATTAATGTCTAATCACTTCTTTTAAATGGTATTTTTATTTGATGATTTTAAAACCTCTTCATCCTTATTGAATTTAAGGTCACACATTTCAAGTGCTAATACAAACCTCTACCTTGGAGTGCTCAAAACTTTGATCCTTAAAATGTATAAGTGATTAGTATTAGGTTGTGTAGGCATTAAACCAGTAAGTGCTGGTTTATTTTGATCTTCTTAAATGAATCCATCTCAATTATAAGAAATTGAAATCATTAAAAAAGGAATTCATCCAATCCACCCCGAGCGATAACCTAGGATCAACTCATTACCTTAATTTTAATTAACTTAAATCTCTTAGTGATCCTTTAAAAACATCTTAAATCAACCTAATTTGGCCACTTAATATCCAAAAACAATCCATATAATGCACGTGTTTGTAGGTACTTCTTAGGTCTCTGAGGATTCGACAACCCAAACTAGACTACAAGGACCGTCCTACCTTCTTCTTTTGGGTAAATTTGAGCGAGAATCACTGACCCACATAGGATCGTTGAGAACTGACCCACACAGGATCTAATAGATGTTGACCCACACAGGATCGATATATGCTGACCCACTTAGGATCGATGTTCTTTCTTTACGTTACAGCCAGCCACAGGATTCCTCGCACTCGGTGTGCTCAAGTTTCGTAGAATCTGCCCCTCAAGATATCGGTTGTACCTCAACCACCACTAAGAACCATAAAAGAATAACCCAAATGATAACCATATCGTAAGGGTTCCAACACAACAGACGGTGTGTCAATCAGACGTTCGGTCTGTGTGTTATAAGCGTTTTAGTTCCGAGGGCCCGGTTGGATTCGGGTTCAATCCAACCCAGCCATACACCAACTATCTCTAAAACTCAAGTGGAGTGTACCAAAAGGACCATCTTTCTCTAAGGGTCTCAACGTTGCAGACGGTTCATCAAATGGATGTCCAGTTCTCAAGTTATGGCCCTTTAAGTGGAACTGGACCTGGTTGGTTCTAGGTCTGATCCGACCCGGTTGGACCGACCCATCTCAACTCGGGTAGACTTGACCTGGTCTGGGTCTGACCTGGCTGGGCTAGGCCACGGCGGGCTCGGCCCGCTGGGCCGCGGTCCATCCCGGCCCAACCCGCAAGGGGGCGTCCCACCGGTCTGGCCCACAGTGGGCTCCGCCCTAGCCGGCGTGGGGGGGGGTGAGACCCCTGGTCTCCTAAACGGTCTGGAGTCCATTCATCTTGTGAAGAGGCGGTGCCACGTGGGTGCCGCTCGGTCACCGTGGAACCCGCTGGAGGTGCAGGTTCCTCCTTTGTCATGGCCCCTTGCTCACTGGTAGCGTGCTGGTCGCACCATCCTCATCTTTTGCGGCTGGAAGATGTGCTGGCCTCCTCCTCCGACCGCTGCGACTGATGAGCCGTAGCTGGTTCCTCCGGCGGTGCGGGTGTGTCGCCTCCTCCCTTGTGGTCGGCCGGTGCTAGCTGCCGCCTTGGTCCCTACCGGCGTCGGTCACTGGTACCACTGCACCGAAGGTCTTCCACGGAGAACGAAAGGGTAGCAAGGTAGCGGAGGGTCCGGGCTGGGTTCGTTAGGCATGCTCCCTCCACGTTAGTTTGAATACAACACAAGGGAGGAAAAAGGATTTTACAACTCTTGAAATTAAAACCAAAAGTAAACCCTATCTCAAGAACAATTTAGAACGCCTGCGATTGGAGAAGTGGGTCGGTGTTCATCTTTCCCACAACAAGCTTCCAATGATGCCGCTCGAACGTCGTCCTTCGGTTCGTGGTTCGGTGTCACCCATCACCGTCCACTAGAACTAGTTCCATCCTCCAAGGGTTTGGCATCTCGGCACTTTGTTAGCACTTTGTTGCTTGGTGAAGCAGTGTCGATACCTCTCCCCAAGCTCCATTTAAATTATAGGGGGGGAGGGTGTCTAATGCTTGTGGTATTTATGAGGGTTCATTAATTAGAAACATTCCTAATTACCAATGATTTCGTTACATAAAAATTTAAGGGTCAATCCATTTAATGGATTGACATGTCGCTAGTCTCATGCTTTTTCTTTTCTATTGGAGGAAAAGAAAGAAATAAAATAAAATAACAAAGTTGTTTTATTATTCTTTTAAAAAGTCCAAAATATAACTTTTTCTCTAGACCTACTTTGGTCGAAGTGAAGTCTCCCTTAAGTGAATTCTGGCGCTGCAGATTCAACAGTGCCCTCAAATTTTTAATCTGAGCACTGGTTTAAAAGTTAGAAAATGCAGCTCACACGTTTACTAAACGTACTTTAAAAAAATCAGAAATTCATTTCGGGAACACCGGGCCTCGAAATCATGCACTGTCAATTTTCATAGACTCGTAAAAAAAGTATATAATTAAAAAAATTACATTGAAAAATCCGTGTCTTTACATTCTCCCCACCTTAGGGATTTTTGTCCCCAAAATCCACAACATAGGCTAAGAAAACAAATGGGGGTACTGAGCACGAATATGAGCCTCCCTCTCCCAAGTTCTCTCATAGAGGTTCTCGTGCTACCAAGGAATGTGCACTAGAGGTATCGACCGCCCATGAAGGACCTGCTCCTGTCAATCCTCAATCTCTACTGGAACCTCTATATACGTCGCCCCATCATCAAAGTCCAGCTCGTTGTGGTCGATGATGTGAGATGGGTCATTCATGTATCTCCTCATCTGGGATACGTGGAAGACGTCGTGCATACTCTCCAACTGCGGTGGAAGTGCCAAGTAGTATGTCACCTCGCCAATCCTTCGAAGTATCAGAAATGGTCCGATAAACCTCGGTGAGAGTTTATCGCCTCGGCCAAATCTTTGTAAACCTTGTTGAGGTGAGACCCATATGAAAGATATGATCTCCCTCCTCTAACTCCAAATGTCTTCGTCTCCTATCAGTATAATACTTTTTTTTGCTCTGTGCAGTCTTCATCTGCTCCTGGATGATCTGCATCTTCTCAGTGGTAGCCCGTACTAATTCTAGACTCATAAGTGCTGACTCTCCTGGGTCTGTTCAGCATAGAGGTGATCTGCATGGTTGACTGTACAAGGCCTAAAATGGTTTCATACTGATAGTGGAGTGATAACTATTATTTTATGCAAACTCCACCAAAGGCAAGTGATCCTCCCAACTGCGACCAAAATCTAGGACTCATGCACGAATCATGTCCTCTAGCGTCTGAATGGTCCGATCTGTCTGACCATCCATCTGAGGATTAAAGGCAGTGCTCAAACATAACTGAGTCCCGAACGCCTCCTGTAATCCCTTCCACAACCGGGAATTAAAATGTGCATCACGGTTAGAGAAAATCATCGATGGAACCTCATGAAGTCGCACGATCTTCTGTACGTAGAGGCATCCCAAGCCCTCTACTAATCCCTGCTCTCGGATAGGTAGGAAGTGTGCTGACTTGGTGAGTAGGTCAATGATCACCCAGATGGAATCATGTCCCTTGGATGTACGTGGAATCCCTGTCACAAATTCCATGGATATTTCATCCCACATCCACTCCAGCACCTCTAGTGGTTGTGCTAAGACTGTTGGAACCCAATGCTCGGCATTCACTTGATAATAAGTGAGGCATCTAGAAACAAACTTTGCCACTACTTTCTTCATC
Organism: Viscum album; assembly: GCA_963277665.1. Classification (NCBI taxonomy): domain Eukaryota; kingdom Viridiplantae; phylum Streptophyta; class Magnoliopsida; order Santalales; family Viscaceae; genus Viscum; species Viscum album. The sequence continues at coordinate 340,377,616 of OY728129.1, forward strand.
CCTGGACACCAGTGCTGACACTAGAGGTCCTGGTACATCTTTTCCACACCAGGATACACCTCCAGAGGGGATGTATGGAACTCCCTCAACACCTCCTCTTGTAGCACCACTGGTACCATGGTACATCCTCTGAAGAGGATGATGTGCACCCCACCTTCAAAAAATCCTTCAGGTGCCTGTCTTAAAGATATCTGGGCATGCCAAGACTCACAATCAATGTCCCCAATATGCACCTCCCTAACTCACCAAAGGAGTGGGGGAGTGACTGTCATAGATTGGAGGTAAGATGCTCCATGTCTATCCAAAAAGGATATCTAAAACGCAGCTAGCTGCTCTGTCTCCTCACTCAACAGCTGTAAACCAGACCTCCTGCTAAGTACGTTTGCCACTACATTCCCCTTCCTATGAGTCTAGACTATCTCAAAGTCATAGTCCTGAAGTAACTCTAGCCAATGTCGCTATCTCAGGTTCAGGTCCTTCTGAGATAAGATATACCCAAAGACTCTTGTGATCAAAGTAGACTATAAAACGTTCGCCAATAAAGTAATGTATCCACATTTTCAAGGAGAAGACCGATGCTCCTAACTCCAGGTCATGGGTAGCATAGTTTTTCTTATGTTGTCTCAGTTGTCGAGAACCATACATGATCAATGCTCACTCCTGCATCAGGAAACATCCAAGTCTGGTCTCTGATGCATCACAGTATACTACATACCCAACACCCTCTTCTGGTAGCTTCAAGATGGGGGCACTCATCAGTCTCTACCTCATCTCCTAAAAACTATGTTGGCATCTCTCCATCCACATGAAGGTCTATCCCTTCTTGGTCAATGCTAACAAGGGTGATGCAACTCTAAAAAGGTCAGGCATGAATCTCCGGTAATACCCAGCCAACCCCAGGAAACTCCACACCTCAGTCACACTTTTAGGCGGATCCCAAGCAAGCACAACCTATATCTTCTCCGAATTCACTAAAACTTTAGACTTTGAGATAACGTGTCCCAGAAAGTGGAAATTGTATCTATAACTAGCACTTAGAGAGATTACCATAAAGCTGGTGCTCTCAGAGTGTATCCAGAACTATCTGCAGATGATAGGCATGCTCCTCCTCATTCGCTGAGTACACCAAGATGTTTTCAATGAAGACCACCATGAAGCGATCGAGGTATAGCTGGAAGATCATGTTCATGGGTCCCATGAACACTGTTGGGGCGTTGGTCACACCGAATGGCATAACCAAGAACTCATAGTGGCCATATCAACATCTGAAGGTCATCTTCTGTACATCCTCATCTCGTACCCTGAGCTGATGATAGCTTGATATGAGGTATATCTTCAAAAACCATTGATCTCCCTTTAGATGATCTAAAATATCATCAATCCTCATAAATAGATACTTGTTCTTCACAGTCACCTGGTTCAAGAACCAATAGTCCACATAGAGTCTCAAACTCCTATCTCCCTTCTTGGCGAACAAAATCAGGGCTACACATGTAGAAAAACTTGACCTTATGAACCCCTTACTCTATAAGTCTTATAGTTGTACCCGTAACTCACGAAGCTCCACTAGAGAAATATGATATAATGGTGTAGATATTGGTGTCGTCTCGGGATACAGGTCGATGTAAAAGTCTACCTATATGCATGGAGGTAGTCTAAGAACATCATCAGGGAAAACATTGGCATATTGGTCCACCACTACAGGGTATCTCGGACTCTCAACATCAACTACTCTGAGGGTAAGGCTAGCCAACTGATGTGTGATCATCTACACACTCCTCCGGGCAAGTCCATATTGTGTTGCAAAGGTTCCCTTCTCGCTGGTTAAGGAAAACCTAGTCCCATCCTCGCAGACACACCGCACTTTATGCCTAATACAATCAATCTGAGCATGGAATATGGATAACCAATCCATACCCAAGATGACATCGTAAGGCCTTGGTGCCGCTACTAGAAGATCCCAACCGAAGCTCTTGCATCCTAGAGTAAGCTCACACTGCTAGCACCAGTGTGTAATCATTGAATCCCCTCCCGTATGAGTCTCTAGCCATAAGAATCGAGTCAATGTCTTTGTCAGAATCTCCGAGCTCTGAATGAGGGTCGTGTAAATAAAATAGTGACTAGAAACTGTGTCTATAAGTACTACAGATATGTTGGAGTAGACACATATCGAACCTCTAATAATCTCTAGAGTGTTGTGGTTATAGGCCTAAATTGCCTAGAGTTGAGCTCATCCCTGTCTTCCTGCTCCTTATGGTCAGGGTGGACCACCTGGAGGTGGTGGCAGTAGAACCTTAAATCGCCTCCCACCATCTGATGCATGGCCTGCTCCTTTGACACATTCACCACCATATGGACCTCCTCGCTCAAACCTCTACCTATACCTAGGTATCCCCTCGACCGTCTACTGGTCGTCCGTACGGTGGGGTCGGGAAGTCGTGAGCCATGTGACCCTGCCCGCCACATGAGTAATAATGTCTGCTCCTCATCTGTCTTCCTCTATCCCATGTGCCCCACACCACTGACCCTGTATCTTGAGGTTTCCCACCAGAAGGTCTGGCCTGCTTGGGCCCCTACATCATCTGTCTACTGCCCACTACATATGACTCTGCTACCTGACGTCCGGTGGTGGCTCTCGATATCGGTGCCTGCTCAGCTAGGAATATCTCCACCAAAAGTGCCTACTCTAGCACCCCAGCCTAAGTCGGAATGTTGAGTGATATCGTCGATGATCTGATCTCCCATCGGAGACCTTGCTCAAAGGTTTGGGCCTTGAAGAAATGGTCTCATGCCATGTCAGTGGAGTAGCAAGAGAGATCAGTGAACCTTGCCAAGTAATGGCCACAGTCATGTTGTCATGCGGTAAGTGCAGCAACTTCTGTATACGCACTGAGCGTAGAGTCGCTGGGACGAACTTTTCCCTGAAAAGGCCCTCGAAGTCCACCCAGGTGAGGGTCGCCTCATTGTGTAACTGGAGTGTCCGACTCCACCATCTCCCAGCTTCTCCCTGGAATAGACTAGAATCTAGGATCACCATCATATCAATTGGTGTCCCAACTAAGAGAAAAACTCTCACCACAGCCTCCAGTCAGTCCTCAGCTGCCTTTGAATCCATCTCGCCTCAGAACCTCAGAGTTCTCTGTTGCTGAAACTCGTGAAATACGATCAGTCAGTGTGCACCCTTTGCTGGTGGGGTTGGTGTCATCTGCTACCCGACGGGTGGTGGTTCTACCGGTACACCACCCGAAGGTGCTAAAACCGTAAGAGGGCCCTACACCAAGGCCTTATCGCTCGGTGGTCCATCATCATGTATTCTCTCGGGAATCCTGAATGGTAATCTATGTGGCATCATCCTGAAAGAAAATAGGTGTGTCATGATCAATAAGTTATACCTGGTGAGCTGACTCAAAAAAATCAAAACTAAAACATTTCTAAAACACACGAAATTAGTGTCTTCGTATTCTGAGTCAGAAATCAGAATTTAGGGTCTTGGTGTATGGATATATCGGTCGCTGCACCAACATTGGATTCCCCAAACTGAAAACCACACTCATAACACTTAACATTATTGCCACATAGAAAAGATCAGAGTCATAGTTATTCAGTAGATCCAACTCCTCTGATACCACTTTGTCACGACCCGTCCCCCGGGGCCTATGTTGTGACTACCCCAAGCCTGCCTTCCATAGTCTAGGGGTTGGCGACTAGCACTGGAAAGGCATATGAAGGCATTGCCTTTTAACCTGTACAGACACACAGTCCAAGAACACAACAAGAAGCAACCACAAAGTAAACTACTGTAGTAAAAGTGTGTTGAAAGTAAAGGGGTCGGAATACAAGCCCAACTGGAAAGTATAAGTACAACTAAAAAGTACAAAAACAACTGAAAAGTGAAAAAAAAACTCCTAGATCACCCACCTAGGATCCTACCTAAAGGGTAGGTACAACTCACGATTAGTAGTCTCTGTGTCACATCATGCCAAATAGTCCACCTCTAAGTACCGTCCAGTCCTGACTCCCTCAGCCTCAATCAATGTTGTCAGTTGTGAGAAGTCAGATCTTTGTTTCAGGTATGTTTTTCCTTTTCTGGTTGTTTTTGAGAAAAAGTGGAAAATCTAGAAATTTTCTAAGTACACGTCGTGTACTTTATAAGTACACACCGTGTACTTTGATTGAGCATCAGGATGTGTGTTGGCCGTGTCCAGGACACACACACGGTGTGTAGGGGTGATGTGGAGGTCGTTTAAAGAAGAGTACGGAAAGGCCAAGTACACGTCGTGTACTCCAGAAGTACACGCCGTGTATTTTATTTTTTTCATTAAACGGACCGGGTTCACACCTGACGGACAGAACTCGCTTCTTCTTCAGGTTCTTCGTCCGAGAGAACCCGTACGGCCGCAGAACTTCTCCGAGCCCCCGAGCCTTCGTCCGTTCTCTGAATCAACCGTCGTCAATTGCATTGTAACTACAGTAGTAAGCCCTTCCTTCTCTTAGAGCTTTGTTTTCCAATTCCTCCTCTTTCTCAAGATATCATGGGTTGAGTGTTTTATGCGTTTTCATAGATCTATATCGTTCTAAGGAGAATCAAGCCTCGTGATTCAAGTATATCGATCTCCTAGCATCGAGGTAGGTGGTTTGTGCCTTTCTGTAGGAAGTCTTTGAATATTTTGTGCAATTCCACCAATTCCTTTGAACGGGGGATTGTGTGTTTCCTATTTTTTTCCCCTGTTGTTTTCCTGCTTGGCTTGATTTCTTGAGTAGAGGTCAATGCTTGTGAATAGGGTAATTTCCACTGTTCTCTGGATGTTTTTCTATGCATGTTTTGCCTGTTAGGTGTTTTTCCAGTTGCTATGCCTAGTTGTAGGATAGTGGAACTGTTGTACTGTTATGCTGGTGTGCCTTAGAATGATAGCCAAGTAGTTCTTGAGGTTTACTTGGGGCGATACACGCGCTATGCATGTTTATTTTATACAGGGTTGTGAGAACCTAGTGTAGTGGACCATAGGGAGAATGGACGTAAGGGCTTCTCTAGAGTGTCTTATTAATTTGATGCATGACCAAAGGGGGAATTGACGATGAGTGCTTCCTCAGAGAGTTTGTAGTTCCTCGACGCGGGCCACATGGGTAATGAGACGTTGAGTGCTTCCATAGAGAGCCTTTAGTACGATATGAGACTATAGGGGGAATTGATGGTGAGTGCTTCCTTAGAGAGTCTATTCTTCAGCTGAACCAGAGGGGTGAGATTGTGTGTGCCTCCAGAGGGTTTATAGTGCTTGTAGGTTGAACCATAAGGGTTAGGCTGTGAGAACTACCCAGGGGGTTACCTTTTGTTCTACTTGTTGATTGGTTGTTACTTGTGTACTTATATGCTAGACACTATGGATTGTAGCTGTTGTGTGCTTTCCTATTTAATGCTTCCTGTACTTTTACTTTCCATGTATTCATTGACTGTTAGGCACAGATCTTTGGGTGGTTGTCTACTAGTACCTTGTCTCACACCCTGTTTGGATCATGATTTTGGGCCCAAACATACTATGTTGTTGCAGGTATGGATAAGGGAAAGTGCCCTTCTACTTCAGGTACTTGACTTTCTGTGGAGCTAGAGAGCATGGGACCAAGTTATGGCTTGCGATGCAGAGGAGTTTACCTGTTTCATTTTTAATTTTGGTTTAGTATTGTATTTATCATTGTGACTTGTTTGTATTCTTTCCTAGACATATGTATCATGCATCATTTTATATATGTGTGTGTGTGCTACATTTGTTACTGTTAGTTTTCTGTTGTTTATCGTTCACTCTTGTTTGGATGGTTACTGCTTCTGCTCTTGTTGTTATTTGTTTTTCTATTCCACTGTGTACTCTGCCAATGAGGGAATAGTTTTACCAATATCACACCCAAGTCCCTCACTACTAGTCGGTAGTCTCTGGAGTTTGGGGAAATGCGCTTGAGGATATGTGACCAACCGGGTACGGGGCGCCTCTGGGAGGCTTCCGGAACCGGGACATTACAAAGTGGTATCAGAGGGTTTCTTTTCTCTTGATTTACTGTTTGGAGATTTTATCCAGGGATAGGATGGATTCGGTACTTGGTATTAAGTTGTGATCGGGAGTAGTTAACCCGTGTACCGGGAAAATCCAATCTACCTCGCTTATTACAGTTTTCTGGTTTTGCTAAGTTACAGTTGATCTGATTTCACCTAGAGTGATTCAAATGCCTTGTGTTGTTATTGTTGTTGATATTGTGGTTCTATTTCTGTCGCAACCCGATGAGATGAGGGTATTCAATCTCATGCATCATATAGGCACTTGTTAGAAATCACATTCCATGCATTCTTTCCAGGCCATCTAGGATGCATTAGTAATTGCATGTTGTTGTGAAAGACGTTGTGTAGATTATGCATGCTATTGTGATAGATGCTTTGATAGAATCCTTGCAATTTGATAGAGAGGTTGTTGTTTTGTACCTTGCTTAATTGAACGCCAAATTTTGGTTCGTGAGGTGTTATGGGCCCTCACGGATCGAAATTTGGCACCTTCATACTTTTTTTTCAGTGTTTTTTGGGCTTCGGTGCAGTTTTAGAGATATTGTCCAGAAAAACCCAGAATACACGGCGTGTACTTTATATATACACACCGTGTAGTCTTTAAACCATGTCACAGACTATGTGAGCAAAAACACAGGTTGTGAAAAATCTCCAGGAACACGCCGTGTACTGTAGGTACACGTCGTGTAGTAGTGAGCCGTGTACCCGACTGTGTCACTAACAACATGGGTCAGGTAAGCTCGTGTAATACATTCCATGTTTTGTATGAACACATTGTGTAGCCTTGTTCTAGGTACCCAGCTATGTCACGAACAACACGGAACGGTGTTATCTCCTCCTATACACACCGGGTTTGTTCAGAACATGTTGTGTAAGGGTCAGTTGTGTACCCGGCCATGTCACCAACAACATGGGTCGGGAAAAATCTTTAAGTACACGTCGTGTTTATTCTGAACACGTCGTGTAGTCTCATCCGTGTAACCGGCCATGTAACCAACAACACAGGTCGTTGAAACCTTGTCTACTACATGTCGTGTCCACAGGGAACACGCCGTGTAGTCTCAGTTTAAGAAGACCATGTGGGTTATCCATGCAAGGAGACTCGGGCAGGGGAATAGAGTTAAGTACACGTCGTGTAGTCATGTTTTGTAAAACATGAGTGTTTCCTTCTCCTGTTTCTGTTTTTTACTCCTTTGTTATCTGTCCTTGATATTCCTGATCTAAGGTATGCTTTTGATCTTTCAGAAATATGCCTCTGAGACGTCCTCCGGTTGTACGTCAGTTGCAGGACAGTGATTAGACGCCAGATATGGTTGATCAGGGACTTCCTGCCGATCCTCCAGTCATTCCAGCCTTGGCACTAGCTGTCGTACCAGTTGCAGGTGCTGATGCACAGTTTAGGGAAGGCTTTATGAGGATGATGCAGACCTTTCAGGGAGCACCGCCTCCTGCCACGTCTATGGCAGACTTGGTGCGGGTTTTCCAGCAGCAGCATCCTCCTACTTTCTCAGGGGAAGGAGGACCACAGGCTGCAAAGTCATGGTTGGAAGTCATGCTGACTATCTTTGAGCATCTGGAAATGCCTCCATAGAGGCGGGTCAAGCTCTCCACCTATATGCTACGAGACTCTTCCAAGAGGTGGTGGGACATGATCTCACATGCGGGTCATCAACAGGTTATGGCTTGGGAGGAGTTCCAGCGCGTGTTTTATGACTACTTCTACCCGGAGACCCTGAGGGCCGATCGAGCCCGGGAGTTCATGAGTATAGAGCAGGGTACTCTTTCTGTTATGGATTATTCCTCTCATTTCACTAAGCTGCAGTGTTTCACACCCCTCTGGGGTGGTGATGGGATGTTCTTAGCAAGGAAGTTTGAGGATGGCACTACCACAAAACCGGGCAAGGCCAGCGCCACCCCTTTATCAGCGCTAACGAAAAATCACTGATAAAGGGGGGGCCTTTATCAGCACTCAAAAAAGCGCTGATAAAGGGTGCCTTTATCAGCGCTAAAAAAAGCGCTGATAAAAGTCCCCCTTTATCAGCGCTTGTTTAGTAGCGCTGATAAAGGGTCGACTTCAAAAAAAATTAAAAATATATTAATATATAAATATAGTTATATATTTATATTGATATAAATATAATATATAATTTTTAAATATATTTTAGATAAGTATAAATATACATTTACACTTATTATACTTAATATATAAGATATTTAGTGAAAATGTATTATAAAAAAATTAAAAAAAAATATTTTTAATTAATAATTTTCTAATTATTATGGAGTAATAGCAATTTAATAACAATTTTAAGACTAAAAAATAAAAAAAATAAAAAAAAGATCCAAAATATGTTGAAAACGCAACTCGAACTTCAAACGACCATAACTTTTGATTCGGGTGTCCGTTTGAGCTCTACCACATATCAAATCGAATCCTGTGACGAGATCTACGTCACTGTGACCTAAGGGAACCTTGGTCAAGCGTTTTTCGAGGCCAAAAGAGGCCCATAAGTCCTCCAAAACTGAGTTTTTAGTCGGGGTACCCATATTTTTTAACATTTTGTGGATTTTCAGCCTCGTTTAAGGGGGTATTATTGGATTTTTTTGGTAGGGACTGAATTTATTCCAAGGTATTACATTCATATTGATATTATGTCTTTGAAATTTCATCCTTTTTTATAATGCACTGCTATTTATAATCAAATATATAACTATATGTACATATTTTTTATATATTCACACCTAAAAATTAAATTTTTTAAATAAATAATTAAACATATTTACATATAAAATATATTAGCTTTATCTAAATAATAAATAATATCCATTTTATTTAAAATATAAATATATGAATATTTATATAACTACTATATATTAATATAACTATACATATATTAATATAACTATATATATATATATATTAATATAACTATATATATATATATTAATATAACTATATATATATCAATATAACTATATATATATATATATTATAACTATATATATTAATATAAATATATATTACTACACGAATAAATATAACTAAATATATATATAAATAAATAGATATATCATGAATAAGAGAACAAATCAATATAGGTTAATGGCAAAGGCTTTAGGTGCGCAGGGCGGAGGTCTCGAGATCAAATCCGGGTGGAGGCACGGGTGCACGCGTAAGGGTGATTTAAAGGGATAGCGCTGATAAAGGGTGTAGGCGGTGTGGGCGGGCACTGGAGGTGTGGGAAAGCACTGATAAAGGGGGGCTCAAGCGCTGTAAAAAGCCCCCCCCCCCCGAGATTGGCAGTATTTTTTTATTTTTTTTATTTTTTTTTATTTTTATCAGCGCTAAAAAAAGCATTGATAAAAGGGGTCTTTTATCAGCACTAAAAAGAAAGCGCTGATACAATACCCTTTTATCAGTGCTTTTTTAGCGCTGATAAAAGGGGTCATTATCAGCACTTTTTGGAGCGCTGATAAAGGGGACCCCCCTTTATCTTCACCGGCATTAATAGCGCTTTTTCTAGTGCTGTTAATGGTTGTTTTTAGCGCTGATAAAAGCCATATTTTTAGTAGTGTGGTCTCGGGTGGGAGATATGCTCGTAGGTGAATATCTTCCAGTTGACTTCCATCACTTCCGTCATTAACCAGGCACTGATTGTGGAGCGAAATCTGAGAGACTACGAAGTTGCGAGCCAGGGTGGTTCTACTTCCAGAGCTAGTATTCCTCCAGTTGATAGTAGGAAGTGTTGTAGGGAGTCTACGCATGGTGATCCGAGGAGGTGAGATACATCTTCAGGTAGCCAGGTAGTATGATACCAGTGTGGAAGGGCAGGGAACATGAGGCCGCAATGCCAGAGAGACCTAGTAGAGTGCCGATCTTGCGGAAATATGGGTCACCTTCGGCGTTTCTGCCAGGTTTTCTCACCAGTAACTGGTGACGGGGGTTCTTCCATGACTCCTCGTTCAGAAGCAGCACCACTAGTTTCTCACCAGTCGGGGAACTGGAGTTCTTCTGGCTGTTCGGGCCGAGGTAGAGGTCGAGGCCGTGGCAGTTAGTCACTAGTCTTTTAGCGTCAGCAGGGAGGATCATCTCAGAGTGGTCAGGCAAGGTCACAGGGCTACAGGGCAGGCCAGACTTTTGCGGTGGAGCAGACCTATCAGGAGCAGGATCTCGGACCTTCTACAGTTCAAGGTACGATCTTAGTAGCCTCATTTTTATCTTCAACTCTTTTTGATACTGGTGCTACGCATAGCTTTATCTTTGTTGCTATTGTGGAGAGCCTTGGGCTCTATATCTTTTCTTCTGCCGACTTGTTGACACTAGACACACCTTTGGGGACGAGGACATCTGGTGTATGTCAGTGCAGAGAGTGTCCTCTCGAGGTTGCAGGGTATCGTTTCTTATGGGATATCTATGTCCTAGAGATGACAGGCTATGATGTCATTATCGGGATGGATTGGTTGGTTCCCTTCCAGGCAGTCGTCAACTGTTATCGTCGTAGGGTGAGTTTCATTTCACCAGAGGGTGAATCTTCTCTTCATAGAGGCGAATGAGATGTTCGGGCGAGTCAAGCAGGACTCGAGCATCAGGGGCTAGGAAGGGTTATGAACCAGATTGCTAGTCTTTATCTGGATGATCAGGGGACTTCACAGTTGGAATTTCCTCCAGTGGTGGATCGTTTCAGAGATCTATTTCTAGAGGATTTTTCTGGATTACCTCCAGAGCGTGAGGTATACTTCTCTATTAAGCTCATGCCAGGAGCGGCACCGGTGTCCATTCCTCCCTATAGGATGGCTACACCTGAGTTGCAGGAGCTCAAGAAGCAGTTGAAGGAGTTGCAGGAAAAGGGTTTCATCTGACCCAGTACTTCTCCTTGGGGTCTGCCTGTCCTGTTTGCGAAGAAGACAGACGGTACCCTTAGGCTCTGTGTGGATTATTGGAAGCTGAACCAGTTGATGGTCAAAAACCGATATCCCTTGATGAGGATTGATGATATTTTCGATCAACTTCAAGGAGGCTGTGTGTTCTCAAAGATCAATTTTAGGTACGATTATCATCAATTTTGCGTTAGACAATCAGATATACCTCTAACAGTCTTTAGGAGCAGGTATGGTCTCTACGAGTATACGGTTATGCCGTTTGGTCTCATGAATGCGCCAGTAGTTTTTATGGAACTGATGAACTGAGTGTTCCATCCTTACTTGTATTCCTTCGTTGTGGTCTTCGTGGACAATATCTTGGTGTACTCTCACACTTGACACGACCATGCTAACCATCTTGAGATCGTTCTGAGTACACTGAGAGAGCATCGGCTTTATTCTAAACTCTTGAAGTGCCACTTTTGGATGGATCAGATTCACTTCTTGGGTCACGTCATCTCAGAGGTAGGAGTATTTGTGGACCCAGATAAAGTGAGAGTTGTAGTTTCCTGGGAGCAACCGAAGAACGTTTTTGATGTACGGAGTTTCCTAGGGCTGGCTGGATACTACAGACATTTCATTCAGAACTATTCATGCCTAGAAGCACCATTGACAGGTCTGACCAAGAAGGGGGTGAAGTTCTTATGGTCATATTCTTGTGAGTCATCCTTTTAGGAGCTGAAGGTAAGGTTGATGTCAGCATCGATACTAGTCTTGCCAGAGCTAGGAAATAGCTATACTATTTATTGTGATGCTTCAGGTATCGGGCTAGGCGTTGTGCTTATGCATGGAGATGGATTCATTGCATACGGGTCTCGGCAGTTGAGGCCACATGAGAGGAACTACCCGACACATGATATGGATTTGGCAGTTGTTGTTCATGTCTTGCGCTATTGGAGACATTACCTTCTGGGAGATCACTTTGGGGTTTTCACCGACCACAAGAGTCTCAAGTATATCTTCACTCAGCGTGATCTGAATTTGAGACAGCGCAGGTGGGTTGAGTATCTTCAGTCTTTTGATTTCGAGATTGCCTATACGCCAGGAAAGGGCAATGTAGTGGTAGATGCGTTGAGCAGGAGAACTCAGATTCAGGCAGTTTAGGAGGCCAGCAGTGAATGGCATCTTATGGTTCTGTTCTCAGAGATGTATCTGGAGGTGCACGACAGACAATGATAGAATTACCTATCTTCTGTGGATATTACCTCTACACTTCTTGATCGGGTATGGATGAGGCAGCTATCAGACTCAAAAGGCTTAGTCCTGCGTGAGAGTTTGTCATAAGAGGACCCTCTTCCTGGATGGATAGTGGGCGAGGATGAGATCTTGCATTTCCAGGGATGCGTATGGGTTCTAGCAGACATACACGAGGAGCTGATGTGGGATTTTCATTCCTCAGTTTGGCCAATTCATCCTGGCGTCACCAAGATGTATCGGGATCTTCATTGTCAGTACTGGTGGCCAGGTATGAAGAGAGATGTTGCTGGTTTCGTCTTTAGGTGCTCTACTTGTCAGCAAGTGAAGTTGGAGCATCAACGACCAGTAGGCCTTTTACAGCAGTTACCCATTCCTAAGTGGAAGTGGAATGATGTCGTGATGGACTTCGTGACCGGATTGTCGAGGTCGCCTTGAGGGAACGATGTTGTTTGGGTTGTTGTTGACAGGCTTACGAAGGTTGCTCACTTCTTACCGATCAAGGAGACCTTCATTGTTGATGATCTGGGAAAACTTTATATCCGAGAGATTGTACGTATTCGTGGAGTTCCACACTCCATTGTTTTAGACAGAGATGTGTGCTTTACATCTCAGTTTTGGCAGGGGATTTAGAGAGCTTTGGGTACACAGGTACTTTTGAGTACAGCATACCATCCCCAGACAGATGGTCAGTCCGAGCATACGATCCAGGTGCTTGAGGATATGATCTGAACTTTCATTATAGACTTTGGCGGTTCTTGGGAGAAGTATATACCTCTTGTGGATTTCGCCTACAACAACAGTTTTCAGGTGACTATTCAGATCGCACCTTATGAGGCTTTGTACGGTAGGCTATGCCGATCACCTTTATGCTGGCTGGAGGTAGGAGAGGCAGCTTTGCTGGGACCTCATCTTGTTCAGGTGACCTCAGAGTAGATAGAATTGATTCGAAAAAGTATGGCTACAGTATAGTCTCGAAATAAGTCTTATGCTGATCAACGGAGACGACCTCTGGAGTTCGAGGTCAAAGATCAGGTTTTCCTATGTATCGCACCGAGGTTGGGACACAAGAGGATTCTGAGATAGGGTAAGCTTTCACCGCGGTACGTTGGGCCGTTTGAGGTATTGGAGAGAGTTGGGTCGGTTGCCTATCGGTTGTAGTTACCTCAGAGGTACTGGGCCATGCATGATTCCTTCCACGTCTCTCAGCTTCGACGTTACTTTTCAGACCCGTCTCATGTCTTTCATCCCGAGGAGGTTGAGCTCAAAGTGGATGCATAGTTTGAGGAGCATCCTATCCAGATTTTCGATTGCAGTACGAAGGTTCTCCGTGGGCGGTCTGTTCCTTTAGTATGGGTGTTATGGCAGCACGAGCGAGTACAGGACAAGACCTGGGAGAGGGAGACCGATGTACGATCGTAGTGGCCGGAGCTATTTGGGGTTTCTTCTTCTACGCCTTGTTAGGGAAATTCGGGGACAAATTTCTTTAAGGGTGGAAGTTTGTAAGAACCCAGATCTTCGTTTCAGGTATGTTTTTCCTTTTCTGGTTGTTTTTGAGAAAAAGAGGAAAATCTGGAAATTTTCTAAGTACACGTTGTGTACTTTATAAGTATGTGTCGTGTACTTTGATTCAGCGCCAAGCCGTGTGCTGGCCGTGTCCGGGCCACACACACGGTGTGTAGGGGCGATGTGGAGGCCGCTTAAAGCAGAGTACAGAAATGCCAAGTACATGCCATGTACTCCAGAATTACATGTTGTGTATTTTCTTTTTTCTCATTAAACGGACTGGGGTCATGCCTGACAGACAAAACTCACTTCTTCTTCAGGTTCTTCATCTGAGAGAACCCGTACGGCCACGAAACGTCTCTGAGCCCCTGAGCCTCCATCCGTTCTCTGAATCGACCGCTGTCGATTGCGTTAGAACTGCAGCGGTAATCCCTTCCTTCTCCTAGAGCTTTGTTTTCCAATTCCTCCTCTTTCTCAAGATATCGTGGGTTGATCATTTTGTGCGTTTTCGTAGATCTATGTCGTTCTAAGGAGAATCAAGCCTCATGATTCAAGTATATCGATCTGTTGGTATCAAGGTAGGTGGTTTGTGCCTTTCTGTAGGAAGTCTTTGAATATTTTGTGCAATTCCACCAATTCCCTTGAACGGGGGATTGTGTGTTTCCTATTTTTTTTCCCTGTTGCTTGCCTGCTTGGCTTGATTGCTTGAGTAGAGGTCAATGCTTGTGAATAGGGTAATTTCCACTATGCTCTGGATGTTTTTTTATGCATGTTTTGCCTGTTAGGCGTTTTTCCAGTTGCCATGCATAGTTGTAGGATAGTGGAACTGTTGTATTGTTATGTTGTTATGCCTTAGAATGATATCCAAGTAGTTCTTGAGGTTTACTTGGGGTGATACGCGCGCTATGCATGTTTGTTTTACACAGGTTTGTGAGAACCTAGTGTAGTGGACCATATGGAGAATGGACGTAAGGACTTCTCCAGCGTGTCTTATTAATTCGATGTGAGACCAAAGGGGGAATTGACGATGAGTGCTTCCTCAGAGAGTCTATAGTTCCTCGACGCAGGCCACAGAGGGAATGAGATGTTGAGTGCTTCCCTGGAGAGCCTTTAGTATGATACGAGACTATAGGGGGAATTGACGGTGAATGCTTCCTGAGAGAGTCTATTCATCAGCTGAACTAGAGGGGTGAGATTGTGTGTGCCTCCAGAGAGTTGCTAGTGCTTGTAGGTTGAACCATAATAGTTAGGCCGTGAGAACTACCCAGGGGGTTACCTGTTGTTCTACTTATTGATTGGCTGTTACTTGTGTACTTGTATGCTAGACATTGTGGATTGTAGCTGCTGTGTGCTTTCCTGTTTACTACTTCCTGTACTTTTACTTGTCATGTATTCATTGACTGTTAGGCACAGATCTTTGGGTGGTTGCCTACTGGAACCTTGTCTCACACCCTGTTTGGGCTATGCTTTTGGGCCCAAACAGACTATGTTGTTGTAGGTATAGATAAGGGCAAGCGCCCTTCTACTTTAGGTACTTGACTTGTTGTGGAGCTTGAGAGCATGGGACCAAGCTATGGCTTGCGATGCTGAGGAGTTTACCTGTTTCCTTTTTCATTTTGGTTTAGTATTATATTCAGCATTGTGACTTGTTTGTCTTCTTTCCTAGACATATGTATCGTGCATCATTTTATATGTGTGTTTGTGTGTGCTCCAGTTGTTACTGTTAGTTTTCCATTGTTTATCGTTTACTCTTGTTTGGATGGTTACTGCTTCCACTCTTGTTGTTATTTGTTTTTCTCTTCCGTTGTATACTCTGCCAATGAGGGCATAGTTTCCCCACTATCACACCCAAGGCCCTCGTTGCTAGTCAGCAGCATCTGGCGTTTGGGAAAATGTGCTTGAGGCCATGTGACCAACTGGGTACGAGGCGCCTCTGGGTGGCTTCCGGAACTGGGACGTTACATCAGTCATCTGCACAAGACACAACAAGGTGCGGGTGTAGCCCGTGCAGGGGTGAGTATAACGATACTCAGTAGGGACCCCGAGACCTTCGTAGGTCTCCCAAAGTTCCACAAAGGAAATACCACAAAGCAAGACCTCAATCTCAAAGCACGAAGCAATATAAATCAACTCTACTTAGGTATATGCCCGTACATATACCTATGTTATCAAGACATACTCATCTCATACATGGGTGAAGAATGCCACAAAGGTAACACCGCGAAGGTAGAAGTAACACACAGGTAACACCAAGAAGATGGAAGTACCACACAGGTAATTCCACGAAGACAGCACCACGAAGGTAGAAGTACCACACAGGTAACACCACGAAGACAGCACCACGAAGGTAGAAGTACCACACAGGTAACACCACGAAGACACCACCACGAAGGTAGAAGTGTCACACAGGTAACACCGCGAAGATAGAAGTACCACATAGGTAACACCACGAAGATAACACCACGAAGGTAAAAGATTCAACTCACAATCATGTATAACTTAATTACAGAAGTACAGATGATTAGTCGTAAGCCAGATCATCTTATTCTGTTAAGAAGCACTGTTGCTGACCCACACAGGATCGTTAGGTAATAACCCTCGCTAACTAACACAGGATCTGACCCACACAGGATCGATATGCGCTGACCCACACATGATCTGATAGATGTTGACCCACATAGGATCGATAGATACTTACCCACTTTGGATCGATGTTCTTTCTTCACGTTACTGTCAGCCACAGGATTCCCCACACTCGATGTGCTCGAGTTCCGTAGAATCTGCCCCTCGAGATATCGGTCGTACCTCGACTACCACTAAGCTTCACAAAGTAATAACCCAAAAGAGTGGCATGTCATAAGGGTTCCAACGCGACAGACAGTACATCAATCAGACGCCTGGTCTGTGTGTTATAAGCGTTTTAGTTCCGAAGGTCCGGTTGGATTCGGGTTCGATCCAACCCGATCAAACTCCAACTGTCTCCAAAACTCAAGTGGAGTATACCAAAAGGATCATCTTACTCCAAGGGTCTTAGCATCGTAGATGGTTCGTCAAATGGACGCCCGGTTCTCAAGTTATGACCCTTTAAGCAGAACTCGGCCTGGTTGGGTCCGGGTCCGGTGTAACCCGGCCCGGCGCGGGTCAACCCGACCCGTTCCGGGTCTGACGCGGCTAAGTTGGGTCGTGGCGGGCTTGGCCTACTGGGCCGTGGCCAGGCCCGCAGGGAGCAGCCCGCTGGTCCAGCCCGCGGTGGGGTCTGCCCTAACCGGTGCGGGGGGGGGGGGGGGGGGGGTGGGGGGGGGAGTAAGACCCCCGGTCTTCCGAACGACCCGAAGGTCATTCGTCTTGTGAAGCGGTGGCGCCCCATGGGTGTCACCTGGTCGTCGTGGATCCCACCAAAGGCGTGGGTTCCTCCTCTGTCGTGGCCCCTTGCTCACCAGCGGTGCAATGGTCGCGCCGTCCTCATCTTCTGCGGTCAGCCAATGTGTCGGTCGCCTCCTCTAACCACCGCGACTGGCGAGCCGCGGTCGGTTCCTCCGGTTGTGCAGGTGCGCTGCCTCCTCCGATCGTCGCGGTTGACGAGCCGCGGCCGGTTCCTCCGGCGGTGCAGGTGCGCCGCCTCCTCCCTCACGGCTGACCGGTGTCGACCGCCGCCTGGGTCCCTGCCGGCGCCGATCGCCGATATCGTCGCGCCGGCGGTCTTCCATGGAGAACGAAAGGGTAACAAGGTAGCGGATGGTTCCGATCGGGGTCGTTAGGCCTGCGCCCTCCGCATTAGCTTGAATACAACACAAGGGAGGAAAAAATATTTTACAACTCTTGAAATTAAAACCAAAAGTAAACCCTACCTCAATAACGATGTAGAACGCCCGCGATTGGAGAAGTGGGTCGATGTTCGTCTTTCCCGCAACAAGCTTCCAACGACGTCACTCAAACGTCGGCCTTCAGTTCGTAGTTCGACGTCACTCGTCACTGCCCGCTGGAACCGACCCCTTCCTCCAAGGGTTTGACGTCTCGACACTTTGTCAGCACTTCGTTGTTTGGTGAAGCAGTGTTGATACCTCTCCCCAAGCTCCATTTAAATAGGAGATGGGGGGGTGTCTAACGCTCGTGGGATTTATGAGGGTTCATTAATTAGGAACCTTCCTAATTTCCAATGATGTCGTTACATAGGAATTAAAGGGTCAAGCCATTTAATGGTTTGACACGTCGCTGGTCTCACGTTGCCGCTTGTTCGTTAGAGGTAAAAAAGAAATAAAATAAAATAACAAAGTTATTTTATTATTCTTTTAAAAAGTTCAAAATCTAACTTTTTCTCCAGACCTACTGCGGTCGAAGTGAAGTATCCCTTAAGCGAATCCCGACGTTGCAGATTTAACGGTGCCCTCAGATTTTTAATCCGAGCACCGGTTCAAAAGTTAGAAAATGCAATTCACGCGTTTACTGAACGTACTTAAAAAATTCTGAAATTCATTTCGGGCACACCGGGCCTCAGAATCACGCGTCGTCAATTTTCGCAGACTTGTAAAAATTCCATATAATTAAAAAAAAATACATGGAAAAATCCGGATCTTTACATCCACAAATAATATTAACCTTCATAGGCAAGTAATATTTCCCCAGATGATCAAATAAATGATTAATCATTTCTTAATGGTAACTATTAATTAGAGACAATTGACACGTAAACTCATCCTATTGTATTTATTGTTGGGGAATAAAATTGGCTTAACTTATTATCTTATATTTTGTCAAATTAATCCTATATAATAAAGAGCATAAACTTAAGAACTCAACACATAAGTATCTATAGGTTTCAATTGGTGATTATAAAATATATAAATTTCATACCTGAATAGATATCAAAACTGAACTCTACCACTCGTTTCAAAGGTGAACTAACTGTATATAAAATAAAATCATCAAATAACTCTTGTAGCTAAACTATAATATCTTTGGAAACCACTTTGGTTATACACAATACTAAATTTACTAACTGTCGCGTAATTTTATGATCCATGATTTGATAGAGACTGAACTAAGGATATTTCTCACCCATGAACACTAATTAACCTCCAATAGGATTCTTATAAATCATTATACCCTGAAACCAATCAATATATGATTAATCCAGTGATAACCATTCCAAATAGAATGACATTATAGAAATGCATCTGCATGTCTATTAAATCCCCGCATAGATAATCCTATTCTACCACCAAATCAATACTTTATAAACCCACAAATAGATTCATGATACAACCAACAAGTGTAGTCAAATTCAATGACTAGTCTATTTAATTAAAGCAAAAACTCTAAAATTAAATTTTGATAAGTAAAATAACAGTTCCCCCATATGCCTACTATCATGAGTTAATTGTTAGAATAGATATAGATAACACCTTTGAAGACCTCTCAGTCATTAGACTCAATTATCTAAACCATATGAATTTTAACACAACTTGTTACTCCTCACATGTGGCAATGCATAATTATACCACTCAAATTGCTATCCCTATATATTATTATTATTATTATTATATTGACCCCTTCAATTATCTATAATAATTTACATAATTAGAAGATAATGGAAATATTGTTACTATTATTAAGGAATAAAAAGCTATAAGTAGTGAATGTTCACCATCCAACAATTATCTGACCTCTTATTTTCCCAATGTAGATGGGAATATAATTTTTATATGCTCAATTCCACCACATAAATAGAATACTTGGGATTGATTTCATACATACTTAAAAATAATTTCCAACTCTTAAATACTATAATTATACTGAAATTTGGAACCTATACTATTGGAGAGTTCGGGACATAGAATTCGCTAGAATGGCTTCCCTCGCTCAAAAGAACGCGCCTAACGCGCCTAACGCGCCGCCCCAGGTTCAAATTGTTTCGAACAATGCTTCGTCACTGGCGATCTCCTCCCAGGCGGCGCCAGTTTCTTCATTCGCCCCTGCTCCTCTTCCCCGCCCTCCAGATCCCTAGCCGGTGGGATTTCCATCTTATCTACGATTCAGGGATCCTCGCCCCCCAGATCCGGCTCTTCCTGGTAAAGTTTCCTTCAATGATGCTCTCTGTCGTCCTTCCCCATATTCTATTCAGTGCTTTCCGGAGCTCTCCTCATAGGTTTTTGGGCCCCCCCTACTGATGGTCATCCGTTGTAAAATATCCCTATTACGGCTTTCAAGGAAGCGTCAACTTGCCTCAAATGGATGTTGGTGACTAAGTTTGGTGCGGACAGACCGCCTCTCTCTCTTTTCTAGGGTTTTGTTTAGTCGTGGGGTTTTGTTTTTCCGGCTCGGATCTCGCCCATTAATAGTAAATCCTTCTGCGTAGTGTTGGCCTCCTTTGAGGATCTGGTTCAGGCGTGGTTCAAAGCTCCCAGGGCCGTCGGTTGTTGGCATTTCTCTCTTTTTTGCTGGTCGATGAATATCCACCAGTGTAGGGATTCTCTGCGGGTGGCATTTTGGATCAATCTCCTGGGTCTACCTCTTATGTTCTAGAATATCTCCTTGTTGCGCACCATTAGTGACTCGATAGGCTCCTTTCTATGCGTGGTCGAGTGCACCTTGAGCCTAGAGGAGTTCTGGATAGCTCGCATCTGTGTGGACATGGATATCTCCCAGCCCCTTCCAGGTCAGATTTGCCTCTGCGTGCAGGATTCATTCTATTGGTCCCAAGACCTTGATTACCCCTCAGTGCCCAGCTTCTGTTCGTTTTGTTAGCTTCAATAGCATGCTCTCCCAGTGTGCAGGAAATGTTGGTAGATGGAGCTTCGGGATGGCCTTCAGGGCTCTTCATCCTCTGGTGGGAAGCACGTGTATGAGCAGAATGGGCCTCTGCTGATTCAATCGAGGAGAAGGGAGGAGGTCAGTGATCAGGGATCTTTGGTGGTCTCTAAGTCCCCCTGGGTAGGCTCTCTTTCTCAGCAATCATTTAGTCGGGATCCTAGGCCCCCAGCCTTGGAGGGGTCCCCCTGCTTGGCCTTGGTTCCTTTCTTGGCTCATTCTCCCCATCCCCCATGGATGTTTCTCTACCGCTTGAAGGTTTATCGGGAGGTGTGCTTGACCGGGGTAAGTGTCATGATCCCCTGTTGTGACCTTGGTTCCTTTCTTGGCTCATTCTCAGTGCCCAGTCAGGCCATTGCCGGACGACTTTTCTCTTGATGATTAACTTCCTCATATGGAATGCTCATGGCCTAGGCTCATGGGTAAAGTCGAATTTTATTTCCATTGAATTTCGTAATGACTCTATCTCTTTGGTTACAGTGCTCGAACCTAAGAAGGATCCCTCGAAAGTTAAGGTCTTTGCTCTCCACTTGAGAGTTCATAGTTTTCTTACTAGTTTTCCCTCTAATACTCATATATGGATCTTTTGGAAAGTGGGTGTTTCTATTGACATGCTATCTATAACAAATCAATGTATCAGCTTCAAAGTTTCAGTGGGGTAAAAGCTGTTTACCCTCTCGGTGGTTTATGCCAAATGTGATGCTCAAGCTAGAGCCTCCTTGTGGGAAGACATGAGTTCTCTTAATCCAGGGGACTTCCCCTGGGTGGTTGGAGGAGATTTTAATATTGTGGAGGAGATTTTAATATTGTGGCTTGTCTGTAGGAGAGAAAAGGCAGTGGCCCTTTCCTCAGGAGAGCAAGTCAGGTGTTTGTATCGTTCATAGCATGCAACGGGCTCATGGATGCTGATTTTCTAGAGATCCCTTCACTTGGTGCAATAATCTGCACGAGAATCAGTGGTCTTGTAGTTGGCTTGACCACTGCCTAGTGAATGGTGCTGCTCTTTCATCTTTTCCAGTCATAAAAGTCTCTCACATGGTTTGTATCCTCTCAAATCACTCTCCCCTCTGGATCGTTGTAAAGTCATGCAGTGTCAGAGAAGAATTCTTCCATTTTTCTTCAACTTGGGCCAAAAATCCATATTTCCTGAACATTTTTAGGAATTCCTGGAATAATTCTTCTAGAGGTAACTCATGGATTTCTCTCCATAAAAACCTAAGGCATCTTAAATACGGTCTTCGAACGTGTGCCAAGAACCTCAAATCAGGAGAATAGGATTTGGAGGATCTTAACAGGACGCACAACAGCTGGAAGCGAGCTTATAATTGGCTTGGGGTGTAAAAACCCGTAAATTTCAAGGGAATTTTTTTTTCTTAGTTTTCTTTGGTATTTTACGAGTACGCAGTTTCTGACGGCACCTGATTCCGAGGCCCGGTGTGCCCGAAATCATTTTCCGAAGTTTAGCTCGGGTACGTTCAGTGAACGAATGAGCAAGTTTTCCTAACTTTTGAACCGATACTCGGAATCGAAATTTGAGGGCACCGTTGAAACCGCACCGCTGATAATTGCTTAAGAACATCATTTCTGGGGTTGCGTTTTCTCGGGTGAGGTTATTAAATAAATGGGTTAACCGAGGAGTGAAATAAAAATTTGTGCTACAATTTTTATTTCTATTCTAAGCAGTTATAACCTATGCGTGGATGTTGGAGTGGGGCCCACTACACCCAAACTCCATTTGGTAGGATAATAGTGAGGTGGGGCCCACACGAGTCCCACCCTTTCAATTCCTTAAAACCTCCCTCGTGATTTTAATTGTGTAACACACCCGCACCCCCCTTTTTAATTGACAAGTCAACTCTCCCATTTTAACGGACTATTAAATACTCTTCAATTAATTTAATTAATTGAATGAGATCTTTGAATTTCAAATTAACAATGGCTTGTGTGTGTGTGTAAATAAAGTAAGACAACGTCTTATTTTATGGGGGGTGATTCGCTGTGTGGAAGAGAGAACTCTTGAAGTTTTTCTTCTTCCTTCTTGAAGAACGCGAAGAACACCGAAGCTTCGACGAAGAACGCCGTCTCATCTTTGCATCTTCTCCCCGCGTCGAAGGAAGCGAGACGCCGCATCCTTCATCGGGCGAACACCGACGACACTTACGGAGCCTCGTCCCGCGACACCGTCTTCCGCGATGTCTTTTCCCGCGACGAACCTCGATCGACGACTTCATCGAGGTAGGGGCTGTTTTGAAAATGATAATACTCCCATGTTTGTTTTCCTCCAAAACATGAACGCGGACCAACTAATTAACAAGTTGATCCGCAGATTATTATTGCGGGTTGAGATTTATCTTTTGCCGGGAATTGTTTGGAGTTGTTTCAAACCACTAACGCGGTGGGTGCAGACTAACGAACAAGTCTGAATCCACAATTTTTCTGTTCTTCATGCGCGTAACATTTGGCAATGACGAAACGGGACCGGAATGGCGATTGGAGGCCTTCGCAGTAAAATACGGGTCCCGGGAGAGCCGTAGGCGCAGACGACGAGCAAATCAGACCACCGGAGCGCGTCCGGTGGTCCGCGGAAGACGCTGCCGGCGCGCCGCCGGGAGGGACCGCCGCGGCGGCAAGCGGCCGGATCCCGCCGCCACGCGGGATCCGGAGGAGGAGGACGTGGCGCTTGCCGCGTCCGTGGGGCGCAAAAAGGGGGGAAACACGCCCCCCTGCTCGGCCGCTGGCCGAGCCAGCGCACCCCACTCGGTCGGGCCGGGGCGGGTCGCGCGAACCGTGCCGGGCCGCGCCCAGTCGGGCTGGGCCGTTCCCAACCGGGCCGGACCCGAACCCGGGTCGGGTCGACCCGGTCGGGCCGACCCAAGGGGGGTTGGGCCGGGTCGGTTCGGGCCCAGACCCCCCCATTTCGGATTGTTTCAGTCATTTGCTCATATCTTGGGCTTCGGACCTCCGATCGACGTATCGTCAGTTGCGTTGGGATCCTTGGATCGAGACAGTCGTTTCGGTATATTACACTCAAGATTTCGGAGAACTTTGGGTACGACCGGGTTGGTTCGAACACGAAACCAACCGGGCCCTCGGAGCGGAAACGCTTATAACTTGAGCTCCGGACGTCCGATTGACGTGCCGTCGACTTTGTTGGATTCCTCTTAGTGAGACAGACCTTTTGGCTTACTCCGCTCGAGGTTTGGACGTAGTTGGAGTGCGGTCGGGTTGGTTTTGACTTGAAAACCAACCGGGTTCCTGGAACGAAAAAGCCAATAACTCTCAGACCGGGCGTCCGATTGACGCGTCGTCTGTCACGTCGAGTTCCTTTTGTCGAGACGGAACTTTGAGATACATCAACTCCGGACTACGTGTCAGTTGATGTATCGACCCCCTTAGCTCGTGGAGCGGACCCTCCCGGAGTCGAGCATGCTATTTGCGGGAACCCTAGAGCTGGCTGCGACTGCGACGACGGTGAAGACTTTCGTACTGGAATCCTCCGTGGGTTCGACGACGACGACGACCGTACTTAAATCCTCCGTGGGTTCGATGGTGAAGACTTTCGTACTGGAATCCTCCGTGGGTTCGACGACGACGACGACCGTACTAAAATCATTCGTGGGTTCGACGGTGAAGACTTTCGTTCTGGAATCCTCCGCGGGTTCGACGACGACGACAACCGTACTGAAATCCTTCGTGGGTCGACGGTGAAGACTTTCGTACTGGAATCCTCCGTGGGTTCGACGACGACGACAACCGTACTGAAATCCTCCGTGGGTTCGACGGTGAAGACTTTCGTATTGGAATCCTTCGTGGGTTCGACGACGGCGACAACCGTACTGGAATCCTCCGTGGGTTCGGCGGTGACGACTACTGTACTTGTATCCTACATGGATCCGACATTATTGACCTCTGTTGTAGTATCCTACGTGGGTCCGACAGCTTAGCTGGTCTAGTATCCTACATGGGTCCCAGCTGGATGAATCAGTAACTACATCTGATCATCTCTTTTGCTTTACGAATGATGTATACCTGTGTGAGCTGAGTCTTGACCTTCAATCATTATCTTCGATATGATTGACTTGCTTTCCTATGTGGATTGAGTTGTGCTTTCCTGTGTGGATTGAGTTGTACTATCATGTGTGGACGTGATCGAACTTGGGCTTGGATGTTGGAGCTGAACTGGAATTGATGACTTAGATATATGTATGGGCATATACCTAAGTAGTGTTGGTCGTTACTTCGTGATTGTATCTTTCCTTTGTGGATTATCCTTTGTGGATTCTGGGAGACCTTCGGGGGTCTCGGGGTCCCTACTGAGTAGCGTATACTCACCCCTGCACGGGCTATGCCCGCACTACGTTGTGTTGGATGCAGACGACGGACAACGCTGATCGTGGTTGAGGCTTGTGGAGCAAGTCGGTACCTGGAGGTGGACCACTGGGCGGAACGTACACGGAGCGGACGGCTGGACTCGAGGAGCTGAAGAGGCTATCTGTACCCACCCTTCAGGTGGAATTTCCAGTGGATGGCTCGGCGTTGCTGCTTTACTTTTCAGTTGCTGTACTTTCTTTCCAGTTGTACTTTACTTCAGTTTGAGTTTGTATTCTGGCCCACTTACTTTTCCGCACTAACTATTGTACCCAGTTTTACTTAGTGTTTACTTTTGCTTGCTTACTCTGTGGTGTTTGTTTACTTTATAAAGGCAATGTCTTCCCCTTTTTGTCGGGATTTATGTCTTGGTGCTAGTCGCCAGCCCTTGGCCTATGGAAGACGGGCTTGGGGTAGTCACGACACGGGTTCCGAGGACGGGTCGTGACATGGGGTGACGAGGTTTTTGCTGCTTTGAGATGAAAGAGATCTGTTAGCAGAGGTTTTGTCGAGGTATGAGTGTATTGCCTGAGGAAAATCCATAGAAAAATGGTTGTGTGGAGGTGATATAAATACTGGTTACTTCCAAGCTCGCCTTAAAGAAAAAACGCAGATATGTGGTCCCCAATCTGCTTCTAGAAGACAGTTCTTACTCAAATGGTATAGATGTTGTGGATCGCTTGGCTGATTCCTTCTACTGTTCGCTTCTGGCATCCCTGAACCTGAGGATGGTCGGGGGTTATCTGAGCGGGCCTTAAGACCTCTTTGACGTCATTCCCTTCTCAGTCTCCTATGGCATTAATGTTAGAATGTAGGCTATACCTGAAGAGGATGAAATCGAAGAGGCAATTTGGTCCTTACATCTAGACAGCACGCCGGGGCCGGATTCCGTTCCTGCTTCTTTTTACAGGATTGCTTGGGACATTGTGAAGTACAACTTAATTAGTGCAGTGTAGGATTACTTCCAAGGTGGTAATCTCCTGCATGTGGCTTGTGTTACCAAAATTATCCTTGTGTCCAAAGTCAAATCCCCCTAATATCTCAATCAATTCCATCCTATTAGCTTATTTAATGTCCCTTACAATGTCCTTGCTTGCGTTCTTAACAAAAGACTGGCCTCATTCCTTCCCAGTTGGGTGGCTGCGGAGCAACATGAGTTTGTGCAAGGTAGAACAATTCAAGGGGCCATTGATTTGGCTCATGAAGTGATAAGTGACATAAACCTGAATTTTTTTGGTAGCAACGTGGCCATTAAACTAGATATGAACCTGAAAATTTTTGGTGGCAACGTGGCCATTAAACTAGATATGAGTAAGGACTATGATAAAGTCGAATAGAGCTTCATCGACAGGGTCCTGGAATGCATGGGTTTTTCTCCACGGGTCATCGATACTCTATTTCGCTGTTTTAGCTCCTCATGGTTGTCCACTTCTTTCATGGGGAAACAGTTTGGTTTTTTCAAGGCTACTAGAGGCTTGTGGCAGGGAGACCCCCTCTCCCCTCCCTATTTACCATTACTCAAGATGTTCTCAACCGATACTTAAACCATTGCATTGCTCTGGGCAAGATTTCCCCTTTTCGATATAAAAATTCGATGGGAGGTATATCACACCTTATGTTTGTGGATGACATCATGCTCTTTGTCAATGGTAGTAGAAGGTTGATCCAAGGAGTTAATGAAGCTCTTGAGGTTTATTGTTATTGGAGTGTCCAAGTTGTCAACGAGAGAAAAACAACTTCTTTATTCCTAATAAATGTTCTGAGAGGAGAAAGGGATTTTGAGTCCAGCCTTGGTATGCATAGAGGTTCCTTCCCCATAAAATATTTGGGTGCCCCTATGTCACCAAACATTCTTTTCATCAAACACTTTGACTTAGTTGTGGAGAAAATCTTGGGCCAGATACTCAACTGGAAGAATATGTTCTTATCCTTTAGAGGGAGAATCACTCTGATAAACTCCACCCTCTCCTCCATTCCCATGCATATTCTGTCAACCCTGAAGGCCCAAAAGAAGGTGATTTACAACATTGAAAAAACTCTGACTGCATTCCTATGGGATGTTCATTAGGAAGGGAAGTGTCATTGAGCTTCTTGGTCCAAACTTGACAAACCTGTTAAAGAAGGGGGATTAATCTCAATAGCATTACTGGAACTATGGAAGGTCTTCATGCCAAACTTTCCTGGGAGGTCATAGAGGGGAAAACCTTATGGGGGAAATACATGCAAATATCTGATGGAAATGATGGGAGTCTATCCAAATTTAAATCATCCAAAGTTCAAAAGATGATTCAACCATATGTCTCATGTCTTCAACCCCATGCTATATGGTTAACTGGAAAGGGTGAAATCAGCCATTGGTTCCACAATTGGTCGGGGACCAACCTCGACATTCCTTAATGCCCCACCCCCGGTATCAGCTTCAAGGAGGCCAGTAATTTCCCCATTCTCATTCAGACAACCTTGGATGATAACCAAAGGTGCATCTTTGATAGTATTGTTCTGAATAATGACAAGGATTGGTCTGTCTTCATTGGATCTGCTTTTAGAATTTTTAAAAGTCACGATTTTTGCATCACACAGGAAGTGTATAATTCTCTGGACCTTTGGGGAGAGATCCTATGGTGCAAGGAGTTGCCACTAAAATTATTTTTCCTGTTGTGGCGAGTTTGGAATAATGCCTTGCCTATAGATGAGAGCATCCAGCGGAAAGGCGTCAATTTTGATTCTAAATACCCCTGCTACAGGGATCCGAGTGCTGAGTCCACCACCCATCTATTCTTCAATAACGAGTGGGAGAAGGTGGTCTGGGGAGCCTTCAGCCAGTTTACTGGCGTCTCTGAGTAGGCTGCTTCCATGAAAAGTTTCCTTCAACAATAGTTTTGAGGTGCAAACAGTTCATGCCCAAAGAGGAAATCCAGAACTCTCATTCTTTCTACCGAGTGCTGGGTGATCTAGTTGAACAAGAATGACATGCATCATCTGTTGGATTGGTGTGACCCGATCCGGTTGGGCCGAATGCTTGTGGCCCGCAACTATCGCATCTCTGACCATTGTAGCAGAGCTGACCGATAGACACCGACAGACACTGTAGCAGTGCATACTTCGGAGTCAACTGCACTGTAGCACTTTTGACTTCCAGTCGACAGCCACTGTAGCACTTTTGACAAAGATGGTCGCCTTTCACTGTAGCGACGCAGACTTTTTGTGCAAACAGTGGATCATCTTCTCCGTTTTATAGCCCATTTTTCAGGCTAGGGTTACTACTGCAAAACTCTGTAATTTGTGCTCCCGATTATTGTGAGAATTCTGCCTCTCTGTGGACGTAGAGATTATTCCCGAACCACGTAAATTGTTGTGTTCCATGTGTTTTCTTTTCTTCTGCACTTTATCTCGTTTCTCGTTTCTGTCGTTGTGACTCCCGACGATTCCGCAACATCATCTTTCCTCTCTGAGGACCATCACATGTATTCTTTTTAATATCAGGAACCTCGTTCTGGACTTCATTAGGTTTTGTAAAGACTCGACGGAGGGTCCCTCTCTCGGGACCCTACGTTCTTCTCCTCCCTTGGCTCATCCATGATAAACTTTTTGGGGAAATTGGGTCAAATGGAAACCCCCTCTTTCAGGAAGTAAGTTAAACACTGATGGTTCATGTTGCATGGGATACATGAGGGGTGGTGGTGAGATCAGAGATGCCGAAGGTTCAGTCATGGCAGCTTTCTCTGCTTTCTTTGGGAATGGCGACTCCCTTCAAGCAGAGGCCCATGCTTTCCTCGCGGGTTTGCTTCTTTGCAATCAGAGGAGTATTCCTATCAGGGAGATTGAGGCTGATTCTCTTACTATATACAATGTAAATTACATGAAAGGGCTCTATTCCTTGGTCCATTGAATACTCCATTAGAAGGTGCAAACGTCTTATGAACAACTACATGACCATCCTTCATACATGGTGTGAGGGTAATGTTTTGGCTGCCTTTCTTACCTCTAGAGCATCTCAGGATGAGTGGTTCCTTCTCTTTTCCAGCCTCAGTTCCTTTCCCCCGAAGGGTATCATCTTTGTTCAGACGCCCTAGGGCTTCATTATTCCAGACCTCCTTAAATGTATTTTTGTAGGCGTTTCTTCCTTTCCTTTAATAAAATAGACAGTCCTTGTGTGGAGAGTTTTGGACAATTTGAAATGTTAAATTATGTTATTTCAAACTCTATCTTCACACTATTATTCACTCGTCTAGATAAACTCAACTTGAGAATATATTAGATAAATAAATCTATTTTTATCTCATCCCACTATCACCTCAAAGTAAGTACTCAGCTACAAGGTACCTATTTCCTCTAATGGCCCGAAGGTCTTCATTTTTTATTGATTTTTGATAATCCACCTTTCAAAGGGTGAGGTGGAACCTTTACAAGGCCCGTAGGTGTAGGTATTACATGACTCGTAGGTCTTAGAGGAATTCATTTGCCCGTAGGCTTCAAACATTACATACAACCCAAACTAACTACTTGGAACTGCTCCTTCCCAGCATCTTCATCGTAAAATCAGCTCTCCACCTTCGCATGACTGTTCGGCTAGGCATTCTCGTGCATGCACAGGCTTGTCCCGATGGCAGGTGCCATACCCTCTCATTCTTGTAATCCGTTTAGCTTCTGCTGTGGTGAAAGCTCCTTGCTCATCCTTAAAATGACAAGCTCATTGATCCTCATCAATTATCATATTTATGTAACACTACACTGGACTCATAAAAAATGCGATGGTTTCTCTAATTTTATAATACCCTTAAGGAATCATCAAAATCTTTTGTTAGTTATCAATATAAAGATTCATAGAATAATACTACCTAAAAAACAATTTATTATTTATGACCAGGGTGTTGTTTAAAGTGAATATTTCCATTGAAAGTATTTTTCAATAGGTGGGATTGTTAAAGTTAAGTGAAATGAATTGTATATGATGTTTTTTATTAGTGTTGTCTTTTTTCAACACATCGATACAATTATCAATACATTAATCGCATTCAAACGTAAATGATTTCAAATTAATTCAGATGAGGTGAACACTGATTGGATGTTCAGAGATGATTGGACTTATAGAGTGACATTTTTGGAAGATTTTTGGTCTTTAAGAGGAAATCACACCACAATAGTTTGGTACCCGCTATGATGATGTTATACATAATTATAAATTAGCAAAGTCAAAACACATCATGTCATAATGATATGTTTCATGCTATGAATTGGTTCTAAAATGGGATAATGTTTGATTTGGTTCTTCCTAGCCTAAAGATCATTCCAAAAAGGGTAATCCATTATTTTCCATGTTCTTACACTTTACTGTATGAAAAATTCTTTCACTATGAGAGAGACTGTTGAATCGTGGAGTCTATGATCCCACCCCAATGTATATATATGTGAAATTTTAGTGATTATATAGATTAAATGAACCAAGGGATCATGTATTAATAGATATATCCCATGAAACAATAATCATAGACAATGAGAATGCTTTTTGAGAAGTTAGTAAATAACAAACAGAATATGCTATGAATCACCTCACCGTGCTTGATGTTTGTTAAATGTCGGGTTTTGAGTGTTTGGTTGATGTGGAAACATGGGATAATTCTAAGATACTCAAATTAAAACTTTCATGTCCCTTTATTTGTAAAAAGGTGGAAGAGAAGGCTGGATTGACCTAAGGGGTCAAAAAATATCATGAGAAGTTAGATAATAAGTTTGGTTATTGAAATTTGAATTAAAAATTCAGATTCAATAAATTTAAGTTGTGTTTTTGTTGAAGAGTGTTGTAAAAATAATAGAAGGGTGGAATGGCCAGGATAAGTATAAGAAAGATGTAAGGGGAAGAAACAATAATAGATGAAGGCTTTCAACTAATTATCATGTACTCTTGAAGAGGAATCTTTATACAATGAAGATCAAAGGCTTCCTGTTGAATAAGATGCATTGCAGTATCATCACTATGAGTTATTAAGTTTTTCTTATTACTTGGTGATCAAATGTTTATATATAATTAGAGAAATATCTTTTGAAAAGTGAATAATATGTTGGATCTTCTAGAGGAATTTTTTGATTACTAAATTTCAAATTTTTAGCGAAGTCAATTAGGTATATTGTTGACAGTGAATTCAAAGTATTATTTTTTTAGAGTACACTTTATACTATTTATTTAATGATTAATAATAAATTATGTTGGTTAATATCATAAGATTAAGGATTCAATAATATAAACACAAATTTCATGTATAAACCTTACATGTGGTAAATCTATTTAGTGATCCTAGTGGATTGTATGGTTCTATATAAAATCATGTCATACCAAGGATTTAGTCATTCATTTTGATTGGTCAAAACTTTACATAATTGTGTTCATAATTTATTATGTGATTATAAAGATGAAGTCACTAAACTAAATTTATTATCACCACAACAGTTTAATGGTGATTAAAGAAGAGTGGTGAAAAAATTCTTGTTGATCATCCTAATCCGTTGTGATGTTTGATTAGTTGAATAATTATAAAAGATTTTTATTCACCGATTCAACCCCCTCTTAGTGAATACGTTCCATGGTATGACACTACATTGATACCGATGTCCTTTATAGTTGGTAGTATATTAATGGGGTCCTTTCAAAGTCATCAAGGAAATTTTATAGTTTAGTGAGATGTTCTCTCTATTGTTTTTCTTTATGAATTTTTGTTTCCTTCATGATTATATAAATTCAATCCATATTAAAAATGTTCCCATATTTTATGAAAAAAATTAAAAAAATTAGAAATAAATGACACATCTGTACTTTCTACTGCTAGGTATGGAAGTATTAAACATTTTAGTTGATGGTTTTACTCTACTCAAGGAAGGTGAAATATTTAGTAAATATGAAAAGAAGAATATTAGTATTTATGGGTATGTGAAGAATCATATCTTACACTCACATTTATAAAGAGAATTCATAATAGTTATGTGGATCAAGACATTGAATAAAATCTAAGAAAATCTATGAAATATTCATGAAGGTAATGTTAGAGTGAAAAGGGCCAAACTTCAAATACGGTGAGCCCTTTTTAAAGAATTTTTTATTATTGATAGAGATTTGGTGAATGATTTCTTAATTAGAGTTGATGGATTTATTATCCCAATTAGATGTTTTAAGAAAACTCTTATAGATTCAATAATGATCAAGAATTTTCTTTATATCTTTCTATATATGTTAAATACCAAGTTTTCTTCTCTTAAAGATCACGATTTGAACAAATTTCCACTTAATGAACAAGGGAAAGATGGAAATATCTTTTAAATCCCAAAATAATGAAAATACAACTAAGGAGTACAAGGAAGAAAGCGATGCTTTAGACTGAAACGGATATATTGATGTTAAATTTGAAAATAACATATTGTTTATCTCGAGAAATTTCTAGAGTGAATGGTGGATACTAAGACAAACTACCTTTATAATGTTTCGACTATGGAGGAATTGATCATTTTTCTCCAAACATCTTGATATTGAAGGGATATTTGGGTGAAAATGAATATTCTCCACCAAGAAAGTTCTCTAGGAAGAATGATTCAAAATTTAGTAAAAATAAATCATCATCTATGGAAAAAGAAAAAAAACCTAAATTCAAGAATTTGTGTTATTTTTCAAAATTGAACAAATAAGATTGTGATTATATTTAAAGTGAAGAGTATTCATCACCAAGTGATCATCTAAAGAAGTTACTAATTTATAAGGTGAATAAAGAAGATATCTTAAGTGATAGAGATAAAGAAGTGACAAACATGGAGTTCATACTGAAGGACGAGTTAAAGGAATTTCTTATAAAAATCTCTAATATTGATAAAGAAAATAATAAATTCGGTAAAATACCTCATGTGAAAAATGATGTTGATGAATCTCTTGGGGAAATAGTGAAATTATTGGTGAAAGAAGTTGGGAATTAGAATGTATCACATTCCAAGATGAAAAGGTTGAATGATGTTCTAAAGGATAATATCAATGAAAAAAATAAAAATTATTAATTTTTAGAAAGCTGTGTTTTAAGATAAGGATAAAACTAATAAGGCGATATTTGATTTCAAAAAATCAATTTATGAAGTTAGTAAGTGTTCAAAGAGAAATTTGAAGCCTGTTGAAATAATCTAATGTATTTATGATTATTTAAATCATTAAAAAATCGACTCTTTGGATACACATTTCATGTAGTAAAACAAAATGGGGATAAAAATAAAGTGAAGTGGAAGAAGAAAATGATAGTTTTCTCAAAAAATGAAATAAAGAATTCAAAAAAATCTACAAATAGCAATTTGGAAATCAAATATGATATAAATAGTAAGGTAGAAAACACAAAAATAATGGCTAACATGAAAGGAACTATGTATGTAACCTCATAAAATCTTATTTATATATAAGGAGCTAAAATTCGTGGTTTGAAAGATAATGGAAAACAAGTGTCATGGTCTATATAGTGAACAATGTTTACTTGAAGATTTTTCTTAGGATATTTTTTAGGATTTGTCACTACAGTCATGTATTACAGAATTTTTCCTTCATCGAATGATATCTTTAAAAATATAGAGGTGTTGTGAGGTAATAATTTTGGGGGACTCAACCCAATAAATGAATACAAATTTAGAAAGGGGATGAAAATTTAGTAGTTTATATGATGAATCAGTTTCATGTTTTGAATGATTGATGGGGAAGATGTTATAAGTTGGATCACTTTGATGAGAAGTGCCTAACATTTTTTTAGCACAATTTAGTATGAATATTTATTAAAAATTTTAGAAGTGGAAAAATAACTGAGAAGAGAAAACTCTTATAGTGGGTGTTTCTTTTAAGGAATAAAAAAATTGTTCACGGATACTAGTTAGTGAGCTTTGATTACATATGATAGATGATAAAAGATTTCATAATGGATTTTAGATGCGGGGAGAAGGATCAGTTATATTTGGAAATGATGGAGCACTTAAAATAAAAGGATTTGGCTTGATGGAAATTTGTAAAGAGAAGTTAATTTCCATGAGTACTATTTTTTATGGTTTAAAATATATCCCTATCAATATTTTTTCATCTATTTGGAGGAAACAAGGTACTATTTCTAAAATATAGATATCTTGGGAAGATATTGAAGTATGTTTTTGTTAATAATCAAATAATTTGGATCAAAGGAAACCAATTTCATGTACAAGAAGTTAATAATTCATGCTAAATTAGTATAAAAGATAAGAAAGAGTTGTGAAATCAATGACTTGTCACATTAGATAAAAATGAATGAAAATTTTGAGTCAAGAAGACAATATTAATGGTGTTTCAATATTGAATAATGTGAATAAATATAAATTCACTACATGTCAAAAAGGGATGATTAGGAATTATTTTCACAAAAGGGGGATAAAAATTAATCATCCCTTGTAACTTCTCCATTCAAATATTTTTGGGCCAATGAGGAAGGAATCAATGAATAATGATTAGTACTTCATCTCATTCATTAATGAATTTATATATCTCACTTTATTCATGTTTATAAAGAACAAATACAATTTATTAAAGATGTTCAAGTGTTTCAATAGAGGTGTAAAGAAGGAAGGTATTTACCTTTTGAAGAGGTTACATTTAGAAAATGGAGATGAATATTAAAGTGATAAGTTTGAGTGGTATTTGGAGAAGTATGAGATTCATCATGAGTACAGTTCACTGTATAACCTAGAAAAAATAAAATATCGATGGAGACAGATTGAACCATATTGGTAGAACATGGTGCTTCTCAATTCATTTGGTGACAAGATATTGAGATAATGGTACACATCAAAAATTAATGTATATATCATCCAAACATTGATATTTCTATATACGAGACACATTATAATATGATCCCCAACATGAAGTATCTAATTGCATTTAGTAGATCTTACATCATTAAAGTTAAGGATTCAAATTTGATTAAGTTTGAGTAAAGTAGAATTGAATGGATTTTACTTATATATCTAGTCAAGGGGAAAAAATACCACTACTACAACAAGGAATCAAAGAAGACGGTTTATGCCCCTAATGAAAAGGTGTTTGATCGTAGATCTAATAAGTGTAATCAATAAGTATAACTTTTTGATGTCAAATAAGATGATGAAGAAATGATTGTATAGTAAGCGTATAATCCTTGATGTGGTGATGATGTTAGTGATCGGTATGAAGAGGATATTGATTTAGCCATATCCAGGTTTGAATAATTAATAATATCAATTAATTTAAACTTTATGAAGTAAGTGGAGGTTAAAAATATTATTATAGATTATGGTTTATCCATATAAACCAGGAAATATTTATGTGTAACATCACATGAATCACTAATTTCTCATGTTGAACTAAAAATTGTAGAGGTTGTATAGAATCATAAAGAGTGTATTCATTCCATGAATGATAAGTTAGATTAGATTGAGAAGAAAAACAAATGAAATTTGGTTCAAAATCTAACAAACCAAAATGTTACTTTGGAATAATGTGTCTATTTTGTAATAAGTTGAACAAGAAGAGAGAATTGTTGAGGAGCAAGGAAAGGATTGTTTTTTAAATATATCATCATGTTAAAAGCATTGAATATGATGGGATATTTTATATGGTTTCTAGGATTAATTCCACAAGTATCATTCTTTTTATCACCACTCAAAGAAGATATAATATTTCTTCAGATGGATGTGAAATCATCCTTTCATAATGGTGAATGTAAAGAGTTGTAAATTAATAAGACAAAAGGATTTGTGTTTAGAGATGATGGGAGATGTGTTTTTTAGTTTAAAAAATATATTTAAGTATTAAAAAAATGATCTAAGAGCATTGTATTCAATGTCTTCCTCATGCTTAAAGTGTCTAGAATTTAGAAAATGAATAGCGAAAAAAACCTTTACATCAAATAAAATAAAAATTTATCCTCAATAGTTATTTCCAATGTTAATAATATAATCATTGATTGAAATGAGAAGAATTTTATAAAATAATTTTCCAATCAGATTATGGAGATGTGTGAAATTTCAATGTTGGGGAGATGTAGTACATCTTTGGACTTCAAATTTCACGAGAGTAAGGTTATATATTTTTTTATTAGGAGAATTATACCCCAAGTTACTGAATAAGCTTGGAATAGAGGATGATAATCCAATTTATACCCTAGTTTCAATGGGTACCAATATTTAAAATGAATAATATGTAAAGGAGATTGATCCAAATGAGGTTCAAAGAATTATTAAGAGTTATCTATATTTTAAAGCTTTTAGATTATATGTTTTATATGTTATTACTATGTGTGTGAGGTATCAAATAAATCCAAAAAATATATAATTTCATTATAGTAAAAAATATTCTAAGGTGTATCAAAGGCCCTATATATTTTGGATTGAAATAAAATATTAATGGAAAGATAGATCTATTCTTTTATATCGATACAGATTGGGATGGAGGTGTTCATGATAAAAAATAAACATCTCATAGAGAATTTCTATTGGGAGAGAAGTGTGTTTTATGGCATAGAAAAAAGTATAATTTGTTACATTAAGAAAAAAGGAAATGGAATATACTTATTCCACTCAATAAACAACTTAACTCATACGGATGAAGACATAATTGTTAAATTTTTGAGTATAAGTGAAGTTACCCTTGTTAGTTGGATGTGATAATCAAAGTGTTATGGATACTTCAAGATATCCAATTTATTATTATTAAATGAAGAACAGAGACATAAATTACCACTTTAAAAAATATAATGTGGAGGAAATATTTTTCTTGATGGTGTATGTTTCTATGAATGAGAAAATCATAGATGACTTTACCAAACAAAATCCTAATGATGCATTTCAGATGTTAATTTTGATGTTAGACACCAAACCCTAACATTCTCAAGGATGAGGTATGGTATTTCATTCCAAACTCTTCATTTATTTTTATTTTTTTCTATAAAATGTGGAGAAAAAATGTAAATTTAATTAAAAAGTCTTTATTTAAGGAGGAGATTGTTTTTAGGGAGGTTTAAAGGGGAACATTTTGACTTTAGTGTGTGTCCATGTGTGCATTGGGGACGGGGAACTATGCTAATGTGTTTATTGAGTATATGTACAAGATTTTTTTTGGAACATGTAAATGAATAGTTTAGGAAGATTTGAATTGGAAGGATAAGTGGAAAAATATATTTGGAAGTGGATGTCAGTCATTCTAATGGATAAAAATGACATTGTTATTCATAGTTCTTTTTTTTGTAAATCAAGTTATATCATGTAGGCTTATAATGACTGAATAATGAATCTTTCATAAGTTAAAGGGTGGTTTATGATTGATGGTTGACAAAAAAAATCCAAAGGGAGAGATTGTTGTTACCAAGATGTTTTTTGAAGTTGAAGGTTCCCATAGAATTGTTTCTATCAAAGGGGAGATTATTGAAGTAAGTGAGATGAAGTGGATTTAATGTTTTTTACTAGTGTTTTATTTTATTACTAAGACATTATTACAATTTACAATATATGGTTCATATTCATACTTGGATTATATTAGATGTATTTAGATTATGTAAAGACTATTTCGATGTTAGGATGTGATTGTAGTTTTTTATTGATGTTTTTAGAGGCATTTTGGTGTTTAAGGAGAAACCCATAAACAATAGTGTAGTTCAAATTTTGAGGGTGATTGTTATGATTAAAATTTGATGAATTTATAAAATATTACACTATAATGATATGTTAAATTATATTATTTGATTTTAAAATTTTAGGATGTTTGATATGGTCCTCCATGATGTAAATATCACGCTGCAAATGATATGCCATGATTTTTCAAGTTCTAACTATTTAGTATGGACAACATGGTTGTGAAATAATAATAAAAATTGTGAAAACACTAATAATGCAATAATAAATTTTTTCATTAAATTTTAGTTCTTACATGGATTGAAAGAACAAATAAATAATACTATAATACTTCTAATGGTTGAGAAATGTTTTAATGTAGTTGTAGTAAAACACACTAGTACCACTGTTAATCACTTATCCACTCTATGATGTGTGTTTTCTGGGACAAGAAGGATACAATGTGAGTCCTAAGGCACCCATAGAGGGTTTGAGTTATACTATTACCAAAATTAAACCTTTCCTTTATCCATTTTTTGAATATTGTTCCCTCAAGTGAAGGGACAATATTAAATCACTCTTTCCTTTATATTCCCTCACACAAAAATCCAAACCAGAATGCTAAAATCTAAAGCACATAACACAAAATTATTTTAATTGGTACACCCACATTGGTAAATATTCAAGGATCGTACACATGAATATGTTTTGGTGTGATAAAATTCACTATCACAAATTATTTAGTGGATACAATTTTGATCATGGTCACTCCATGCCAAGGCACACTTCCTTTACAAGGTTTGGAGATGACTAAATACCTCCCAATGACCACTTTATTTTTTATCACTCCATTAACTTCTTCAAATTAGGATTTAATAGTTTACATTCATGATGGACTCTCTAAGATTAGTATATTAAGTGTGATCAATATGAATCTTCAACCGTAGATTAGATTCTCTATTATAATCCACTACACTATTATTCTTATTCCAAAGATGATTGATAACTACTCCTCAAAGCTTTAGTCTAGTTATTATCTTCCAAAAAATCACAAAAAGTACAATCTCATATATATGAGAATAATTTGGCATTGGAATTATTCTTTTCAAACTCTTACTTTTTCTCCATAATCATCTAGTTATATCAATGAAACATTGTTTTCTTAATGAGTTTATTCTCTAATGAAAATAATATACAAAATATATCCTCTATTAATGGATCTCTACTCCACTTCCTCTCTTAGAATTAAACCTTCATTCACATTCACTCTCCTCTAAATTTAGCAATGATTTTTTCCTACATCCTAGTTTGGAAAAATCATATTTTTATGTGATCATTAAAATTACAAAAAAATTATCAATGATTAAGATCACTTCACACTTATCGAAGCTTAATTATCATTTCAGTTGTCCAATAATATATAATGTTTTCAAACATGCCCATTATAGTTAATTCAGTCTCTAGATCTTAACCTACAAACTTAGTATTCTTAATTTAAATTGAAATCTTTATCCTTTCATATTTTATCTTCACCACAGTATGTATGGTTCCCAAAAACTCATATTTGAATGTTTAGTTTATCTTTTCCATATGAAATATCAAACCTTCAAATCTCCAAATCCTAAAAATATTAATCGTTTAAAACATCATATTTGACTATACAATGGGAAAATATTGCATAGCATACTCAAGACCATGACATAAAACTTATCTATGAAAAAGGCCTTTCATAATAGTTTGTTCATGACTATCGTTACCATTTACACCTCAACTCAAAAAAACCTGATATTTAAAATAATTTACATCATGGAATAGGCATTATCTAGTTTTCTATATTGTTTAATCATAGGTATAACTTCTTTATCATACAAAACACCCATAATGAACCTCACTATTTTTTAATAAAATTTAATCCATGTGGTACAACATCCTATTTGAACATTTTCACTATCATCTCCCCATTTAATTTCAACCACTACAACCATAATATTTATAATTACTTGTATAATGACCAACAAACCATTTCCTTTTTTCAACTTCACTAATACACACCATGACATAATACCTCCTAAAAATTGAAAACCAACCATTTTACTCTTCCAAAATATCAATCATTATGGTGTTTCAATCCACATCATTTCCTTCAAGGATCTATCTAAATGAAATTTGACTCCAAAATTCCCATAGACTCATTTAAAATCAATGTATCATACACAACCATGTCATAACCTATTTAAAAAATATTGTGGTGATGCCTTCTATTAGTAGACATAATCTATCCTTATCCAAATACCTCTATGATAGCTCCGATTTCTTTAAATGAAATAATATATCAGAATATGAAATTTATATTACATCAAACATCCTTCCATTCTAGATGACTAAAAATACTTCAAGAAAACTCCATCTTCACAATTATTCATTATCAT
Organism: Viscum album; assembly: GCA_963277665.1. Lineage (NCBI taxonomy): Eukaryota > Viridiplantae > Streptophyta > Magnoliopsida > Santalales > Viscaceae > Viscum > Viscum album. The sequence continues at coordinate 340,417,498 of OY728129.1, forward strand.
CATTATATATCCTTGATAGGGAGAAATAACAAGGTATTATTTCCTTCAAAAATTACTCTATATTATCATTATAGCGACTTTAATACAGAGTCACTGGATCTCCCATGCTTATCCAAAAACTCTAATTCCATGTTTTTTGATTTCAAGAATCCATAATCAGTCACATTATCATGCACATCCTCTTGTAATATTCTCTTAGAAATGATTTTAAAAATATCCAACACTATCATTATAGTATTTTAATGTTAACAAATAAAACAACCAGCACCATGATTGCAAAAATATCCCCCATTGGATTTTTTGAAAATACTTCCAAAAATCCATGAATCTTTAAGAAGTGGTGATATTATCACTTTTTTATTTTTAATCCCAAGGTCCAACAAACAAATAAATTTATTGACTTATTTACTCCCCTTTATCAATAAAATGAGAAGGGTTTTACTAGATGTTCTCCATATTTTATTTCAAGCTCTACACCTTTACCTTTGAAATTCATAGGGGAGTCATCATTAGTTCTCCCTACCCCCTCCCCATAAACACAACTCTTAAACCATATTTTAAAGAAATAATATTTCCATTTTAAGACCAACACAATAAAAAATTGTCCAAAACTCTATATTTGAAGAGTTAGAACACTCCCTTTACACATTCACATCCTTTAAATCATTTTATCACTTTGTTTTACTTTAACAACAAATCTATATTTTAATATCAATCTCAAAACTCTTCCATATATAGATTTATTCTAATTTATTTTCAATTACTGAACATACAATATTATAGAGATTACTAATTTAAAACAAAGTATAGGAAACAAATTTCTAAGTTAACAATCTCAATGTATTCCATTGAACTTTACTACTTTTAAAAGTACATGAAACATAGCTTTAATTTTATTTCTAATATTTCTTTGATATCGAACACACTTCCATATATCATTCATCAAATAAACAATAAATAAAATTTTGTGTATTCCATTCCTTGTGATACCAATTTTTGAAATAATTTATTCTCTTTTATAGGGATTATTATTTTCTATATGAGGTGCAATCAGCCTATAAATTTCTAGAAAAAACACTATTTGAATTCTTAATCTATTGAAAATAATTATAGAATTATTTTTCCTCATAAGATTCTAATTATATAATCCTTTAGTATACTCAAAAAATATTTATTATATGGTGCCAATTTATTATCTCAAATAAAATAAAACTAGAACTCCTTAATGAATACAATTGCATCTCCATAGAATTGTCTTCCATTATTGATAAGGTTTTTAAATCACTTGGTATATTTCTAATAACACTTATTAATCACTATAATTTTCTTCTTACAACATAAAATTTTCAAATTATCCTTTGACACCTATTTAATTTCATTTTAGTATCTATACCACTTGAATTTCTCCATTACCACTTTAAATTTTTGATTAAAAAAGATACAACATAAATTTTTAGATTGAGGTTAGATACAAATTATAATTTTTCTAGAACCAATTGGAATTATATATTAGCCATTGATTCCAATTTTTGTTACTCTAACACCACTTGTTAATTCATATCATTCTATGAAACCATTTCATTTCTCAATGTGTATACACAGAACATGAGCCTCAGCCCAGTTGGTGAGGTATCCTTAAGTGCATCCACAATACCCAGGTTCAAAACCAGGCAGAGGCATATTTCCAGGGGTACTATAACAGATACTGTAGCAGAACTGTACACTGTACATGTACTGTAGTAGAACTATACACTATGTGGGTACTGTAGCAATCACTATAGTAGGTACTGTTCCGTATTGTAGCAGTTGGAACTATTCACCTTGGGCCATCGGTTTGGTCTTGGAGTCCTTAAGGCTTTCGGGCCACCCAGGCCTTAGGGTCAGTAGGGATTTTGGGCCACTTTTAAGGCCTTTGGGCCACATGCAGTTTCCCCAGACACTACAAAAAAAGGAGCAGCCCCAGAAGAGGATTCAGAGCAGGTGCACTCACCAGAGCAGAGCCAAATGGATTTGTAAGAATGAGAGGGTATGGCTACACCATAGGGACCAGTGTGTGCTTGCACGTGAAGCCTAGACAGATGTCCATGTGAAGGTGGAGAGCTACTATCATGATGAAGATGCTGGGGAGGGGCAGTTCCTTGTAGATAGTCTGGTTTAATTCCCTAAGACATTCGGGTCATGTAATCTCTTAAGCCTACAGGCCATGTAATCTTTGATCCTATGGGCCTTGTAAGGGTTCCCCCTCATCCCTTGAAAGGGGGTTATAAAAAATCAATAAAAATGAAGGCCTTCGGGCCATTCAGGTAATGTATTTACACACCTTGGATCATATCTCCCCCTTAAAATTGTATCAATCCAATAATAATTATTAAAAAAAAATCTTGGGGAAAGGGGTACTAACTATTCATCATGAAGTTGTATAATTTGGTTAGTAATGGTGAACCAAACATTTACATCCAAAACAATTCTAATCCTTCTTAATAATTATCTCTATAATGCCAGTTACAAAAACATTATCCCGTCTATTTGGGTTAATTGTCTCCATTTTCTTTGTCTTGGGGTCTAACTCAATCATGATACTAATCCCACTTATAAATTCCTCCTCTCATAATGCCTAATTTTCTCATATTTATCCATGATTTATCCATCATAGGAGGTATCTTACATTAGTCTTATCCTCTTTCATAATAGTATAATTTTTCAAACCACATAGACATGCATTGTGCTTATCCTTGTCAATAAAAATTGAAACAATATCAAAGTTAATTATCCTTGATAAGAAATTCAAAAAATGAATGAATTCCTTATGATCAGTGGGGAGAGATTATATAGTTTGTCTCTATAATTGTTTTCTCTCTCTCCATGATTATTATAATGTGGACATATCCAACGATGCATTTCTCACCCTTTATTTCCTTCCATAACCATTTTCTATCAAAATCATAAATATATGATTCTAGATAATAGATTTGTATTTCTAATTTTATATCATACTATCCATTTATATATTAAATATATTTTCCTCTTGGTATCTCTATTATATATCATTTAAAATTTATTTTACAAATGTCCATGGTTAACATAAATAATACATCTCTAAAAAATGCCAGACCTCGGTTGAGATATTATTGTACATTTTATTCCACCATTAAGTGAGTTGGATTATAGACACATTTGTTTCTTATAAATATATAATATAATCACTTCCTTTACATTTTCATTGACTACTATTAGACCTTAATTTCACTGTAACCTATGGATTACTCATTGATTCCAAATTTATATCTTTGTGTCATCCACTAGTTAAATGTAACATCCAAATATTTTGAAGTATATTTCATTTAAAAAAAATTAAAGTATTTGATATCTTGTGATACACACAACCCTAATATTTTAAAAGAACATTTTGTATGATAGTGTATACGACACACAATACTGAGCTTAAATGACCCACAAAATATATTATTTAAATATGATCATTATATTCTAGTCACTGAATTAGAGGGTATGAATATGATTAGATACCTTATGATATATATATATATAAGGGTTATATCTAATATACATTTATTAAAAAATTATTAATAAATAATAGCTAGACTTTTAATAAATATAATTTATTCTACAAAAAATATGTTTTCACCAAAAATTATTTTTATTTCTTTTCGAGGGAAATTATTATAAATAATTTTTTGATATTTTAGAAATATTATTTTATAAAAAGAATTTAATTTTTAAGAATATAATATATATATTAACATAGGGATAAATTTTAATATTTTTTTAGAAAATATTTATTTTTTAGTGAAAAGTGAAAAATAACGAATTTTGGTAAAATTGTCATTTATTTTTAATAAATTAAGCAATTAAAATGCCCCATTAATAATTTAATATTATTTAAATTTAAAATAAGTATTATTTTTTTTATATTTAATTTAATTAATTTCATTTAAATAATCATTATACTATATTTTAATATAAGTTTATTTTTTAGCATTAAAACACATTTCTTCATAAAAATGCATTAAAGTGCATAATTTTTCTCCATTTTAACTAATTAAAATAACACATAATGGGAAATGATTAAAAAAAATGTATAGATTATATATATAAATGTTAATTTATATTAATTTAAATATGATTTCTTTTCATATAATTATTATAAGATGATCAGATGTTTGAAAAATACATTTCTTGAATAATCATTTTTCGACACATTTTGTCGGGTTTATATTAAATTTAATTTTTTCACTTCTCCAAGTTGAATTTTATAAAATGGATTCCATGTTTTTGACCAGAATAATTAATATTTGGTAATAATTTCAAATTATTTTTTGGTCATAATGATTTGTAAAAATAGTAAAAAATTAATTAATACTATTAAGGTTAAAACGAGGATTTGTGCATTACACGCGCTTGTAATAAAATTAATTGTCCAAAAATTTAGGATTTTTATTTGAAAATTGTTATTTCATATTAAGAATAATTGGGTCCAAATTATATACTAAGTCTCATTTTATTTTAATCTTAAAATATAAATTACTTAGGTTAAAAGAATTAATTAGCGTGGTGAAAAATAAAATGGTAAAAGTTAGAAAACATACAGGATAATGAATAATATGTTTAAAACCTATTTATTTTTATTTAATGGAGGTTTTGATCGACCAAAAATTACTTACAATCCATTATTTATCATATTTTTAGGCATTTGGGGTGAAAGTAGTGTCCCATTATTGAAAAGTTTTAGGTATTTTTAAAAATACTATTCCTCCTCAGTTATAAAAGGGAACTTCATCCCCTCACTTATTCACACTTATCAAGAAATTTGGATTGATAAAACCTACATAATATCTCTATAAAACACCCTTATCCACATTATAGAGCTTCTGTTCATCCAAAAATACCAACCCTAGTGTCATTAATAGGAGATCCAAATGAGGTTTCTTTAAGAGAAGGTGATCATCATAACAAAGACATTTCTTATTCATTCTTATTATATAACATTAAATTATGTCTTAAAAATTTAAAAATAACAAATTTTTTTCCCATATACCAGGATGTTATTCTGTTAATTTGATAACCTATATTTATCTCCTCTTTTAACAAATAGGAAATAAAATCATCGATCATGCCTACGACAAACTATTTCCTCATGAACCGATATGACTCATTTTCCATCAAAACCTCTCACTATTGGATATGATGATAGATTTAATATATATATATATATTATAAATATGATATAATTGTACTTATTTAATTTTAATATCCATATACCTTCTTACTTTACATTTCAATTAAAATATGATAATGTCGCTCGTGTGTACGATGTACTACTGTCTCACAAAGTGGCGTGATTCTTTTTTCACTTACACATTTCATGGAAGGTAATAAGGAAAAATTTAATGAATACATATGATATATATGAGAATTTATTGATTCTCAATAATTAATATATCACCCACTTCCTTACTCTTTCACCTATTAAGGTAATGATAACACTGCTCGTGCGTATGTACGACCTACCATATCCATGATTATCTATGTTAAAATTTTAATAATGATTATAAAAATGCATCTAATGAAAAAAATATTTATGAAATTAATATAATTCTTGATATTATGAAACTATATAATATTCTCAAGAATTGGTACTTTTTTGTTAAAACATGCATGAGAAAACAAGGAAGTTAAAACCAGAAACAATTGTAATAATGAAATTTTTTTAATTAATGGGTAATAAGATGTTATAAAATAATTAAGTATGATATTATAAATATTAATATTGTTCAATTATAAGTTATTAACATGTTTAAAACCATTATACATGAGTTTAAATCACATTCACCCAAAAGGAAGTGTTAGGTAAGGGGTTTCGCCTCAATTTTCCCTTCATTAAGGCATATTCTATTGTAGTGAAACTAATTTATTTTATATGAAGTATATAATTACACTTTTATTAGTAATATAATAAATCCTTAATACTTCATGTTATTTTAAGTTTTAATTTTAATTATTTCATCCAAGGGTATTTGAATTTAAAATTACAAAGGGGTAAATAATTTCTTAAATCAATTTCTTTTCATTTGGTTAAAAAACTTCTCCATTCTCTTTGATATTATATGATTATGTATTTTTTTTATTGTGATTATTTTATTTTTTATTTCCACATTTTTTATTTGAATTTAAATTTGATATACACAATCAATCAATATATTTATCCTTACATCAACGGTATGATCATTGTAAGGGATTTTGTCTCAATTTCCATTCCATTGAGTCATATTTGTTAAAATGAACATACTCACTTTTTATGTGGTGTATAATATGCCCATTTTTTGTATTTAACATGAATAAATATTTATTCATAATGAATAATTTTTCATTTCAATTTTATTCTTCAAATGGTTACAATTTAAAAGTTACCAAATAGGTAAAAATTATTTTACAATATCACTTTTTTTTGTTATTGTTAACTTTATCTTGAAACAATCACTTTCTTATGATCATTTTTCATTATAATTAAATTTTTCTTAAATAACCATATTATTTTTTCATGGATATGATTATTTCCAAAACCGTATACCATTTGTAAATACCATACTTTAATTTAAAATTTATATGATTTATTGGGGAAATTATTATTAATCTGTATTCATTACCCAATATATAAATTTGTTGATAAGTGCAATGTCTTTGATCTTCCTTGTATTATTTTTAAATTTTATGTGGATTAATTTTGAGACCAGGAACTAAGACGACATGCGATTATGAGGCCTGAGGTGCCTGAAATAAATGTTTGAAAAATATTAGAATATTAAATAGCACGAACGTGTAGTTTTCCTGAAAAATTAGAATAAATTCTAAATGAGTTCTCAGATTAGAAATATGAGGACATGGTTGAGTTTATAAGGGATGTTTTACCCTGGGTGTGACTTCACATTGGTCGACATGGTTTGTTTATAAAAATGTTATCGCAAACCTAAAATGGATAAAATAATTTAATAAAATTATTTTTATTCCCCTCATTGATGTAGTGACTATAAATCCTTAAAAGGATTCTATGTTGAGATCCGGGGTTAGCTTCATAATCTTGGAATCTCTGGAGAACCACTGGAGAAAACCTATTAATAATTCTCCCAAAAAATTGTGAAAGACTGTGGATCGATGATCAATGTGCCACCAATTCAATGGATCTTTCCAACGATGATGATACAAAGATCGTTCTTCATTAAAGAGTGATCTGAAATGAGGTAGGGCATGTGTTTCAATTTTGTTTTTCCTAGTTCTTGATTTCTTTGATGAATGTGGACCAATCAACAAATAAATTGGCCCACAGATCGATCCTTATTAGGGATGGGTTATTTTTCTTGGTTTATCAGAAGATTAATATTTTAATTGGTATATTTTATTATTTGTTCTACTAGTGACAAACCAAGATCGACATGAACATAGATTGAGGTCAATTATTCTTGATTTAGTTTATGCTCTTCTCCCCCAATTCACCATTCTACGCGGTGTTCTTCATTTTCCCTTTAGTTTGAATTTTCTTTGAAAAATCAATTATTACGCATTCAATTCTTGGAACAATGATATGGAACCATAGATCTAGGATTAGTATGAATTGAAAGAGGTGCAATTGTGGTTGGAACAATGGATCAATCAACGGTTGGTGCCAATTTCATGTTCTTTGGCACGTAATGAAGAATGGTGATGATCTCATTTTATGAGATGATTGAATCCCCGAATCATTCCAATTCAGTGATGGAATGGTTGAACAACCTTGAATATTGAGTTTCATATAAAAAATAGCACTGAAATGGAAGCTGGGAGATAGATCAGAACGAGTGGGAGGAAGAAGACAGATTCTGGAAAAACCTGATACACACGACGTATAGTTCTTGACTACATGGAGTGTATCCTCCTTGAATGACTCAGCATATACCTGAAGGAGTACATGGACACTGGGTGGAGTACACAGGTTTCCTTCATGGCATGTACTCCCCACACAAAAAGGTCTGGACCATGTACATGGGATACCCTGTGTACTGGTACACAGGAAAGGATACACAATATGACACCATATACTAGAACCCAGCTAAAGTACATGGGTGAGACTCAAGATATAGGGACATAATGTGTAAACCCTATACACTCTTTCTAATACTCTTTTACACAAACATGATTTGAATGACATGGGATATTTATATGGGAAGAACCTGAGGTCAAGGGACACAACTTGTAACCCTTCTACATGTTGTGTACTTCTTATTCGATGGATTAGACCCCTTGTCCTTTTTATATAGGAAATTTTTCGTTACATGTTTTTCCCTTTATTGTTTCCCTAAAGGTTGGTATAAATCATTTCCTAATATTAGGACTACAATCCCTTCAATACTACTTCCTGGATAGAGTTGTTGTAATTACCCAGAGAGGCCCTGGTGGGATCCTATATTCACCTTCATAACCTAGTTTGATTTGTTATTATTGATGTGAACAACACTACACAGGCGTTGATACTCTATTATAGGGTTAATATATATTGAGTTGTTCGTATCACCCCATGGGCCAAGAATTGATCCTCATCTGTGTATCATATTCTCTTAAAACTATTAGCACATCTTCCTCATGGTGAGACCCAATGAGTGGTACCTCTTGGACGAATATCATCAGTGCTATAAAACCCAGGAGTGTGTTCTTCTGGATGAGTGCTTCATGGAATCTTCAAACAGATATCCTAAAGGCTGGTATAATATGGTTGTGGCTTACCTATAGATTGTGTGACTTGGATTGAGTATATCTGTATATTATTGTTATATGTACTGTAGAAATATACCTATGTAGAGCTGAATTTACTTTCCTTTGTTGTATCGATTTTTTGTTTCAGGGTGTCATACTGAGTATTGTTATATTCACCCCTACACGGTCTTTTCCTACACGTATCATGTTTTTTCCATACAATTGAACTTTTTAAAGAGTCCTACATGGACTAGGACCAGATAGTGCTTTAGGAGACCGGACAGACTGAGGTGTGTTCATGCGACGTTAGATAGTAGTCCCAGTACCTTTACTTATAGGTTGGACATGTGTTTAAAGTCTCTTTATAGCGGGCTTGTATTTGGACCTATTTTCTTTACTTTACTTCCTGTCATACTTTGGTTATCGGATATATATGTATGCATGCATTGGTTACTTAGTGGTTTTTACATTTATGCATTTTAGGGGCTTGGAGATGTGTGCATGTGTACATGTACATAGGCAATGCCTCCCATGTTATTGATATGCCTTCTCGGTGATAGTCACCAGCCCTTGTCCTATTGGAGGCGGTCTTGGGGAGTCACGGAATGGGCCCCACTGGGATGGGTTGTGCCAGAGTGGTATCAGAGTAGGTTGGTTCTACTTTAGGACCATAAGTCTATGAGATTGGTTTAGGGAAACAATGTTAAGTGTTTTTAAGTTCAACTTTTAGGCCAGGGACTACAGTATTGGTATGACGACCGACTTATCCATACACTAGGACTCTAATCACATTCTTTTTGACTCAATACATAAGAACATTGGTTGCGGGGAAAAAATGGTATATGCATCATATAGGAATGGGTTTTGGTTTCCATGTCCTTCTTGAGTTAGCTCTCCAAATATATTCATTGACTGTGGTATAACTTGTTTACTTACAGGATGCCTCTATGACACATACCATCTAGGATTCAGTAGCTTGATCACGAGGATGACCCCCTCAGTGAAGAGGCTTTGATACAGGGACCGGTTCCCAATATGTTACCTCCAGGTGGTGCACCATCCATACTGCCACTTATAGATCAGCATGTGGCACCTGTAGTGCCAGAGAATGCGGTGAACAAGATAAGTGTTCTTCATGAGATCTAGCTACATAGACCCATCAGGTTCCAAGGCAAGCCCAACCCATAGGCAGTTGAGTACTGGATTGAGGTTGTGAACCATGTTTTTAATCTATTCAGGACAACAATGGATTAGATGGTGGTCTTTGCAGTGAGACTTATTTATGGATCAACAGGACGATGGTGGAGTTTTGTTACCCAGACTTATGATGAGGTGAATATTTCATGGATAGAGTTTGAGCACCTCTTCAAAGAGGAGTTATCACCAATTACGCTGAGGGATATACATATTCAAGAACTTCTTCAGCTCTAGTAGGGCATTATTTCAGTGGATGATTATTCATCAAGGTTTACCAACCTTTCCAGGTACTCGATGGATATGGTTTGAGATCTATACTTTCGGGATCAAACCTTCAAGTGAGGTTTGTATAGATACATATAATCCAATGTAATCCCTATGTGCATTCCTAATTCTACTGGGGTGCTTGAGCATGATTTTGTGGTTGAAAGCTTCTTGGATAATCAGATACAATCGATGATTTTTAGTAGTGGGACAACAAGAGTAGAGACCTCAGCAGTAGGGACCCAACGTTAGACTCAGGGACCTGGATATAGCATCCCGCCTTTTTGTCACGTAAAATTTCATTACATTATACAAAACTGAGGATCTTTAAGGTTTAGTGTCTTGGAAACCAGGAACTTAATACATGAAACAAAAAAAAACATTCTTATTAAACACTTGAAAGGATTATCCTTATGTTAATCCTAGGTTCATTACTGCATCTCATAACCTGGGGACATATATCAAAAGAAAGGGTGAGCAGAAGGCCCAGTAAGGGAAACAAGGGGAAACATTTAACATGTGAACTTGAGATACATCAACAATGTCATGAAAAAGAACATTAAGGCATGAGAAAGAAATCATGAGGCATATCATAATAAAAATAAAGTTTTTCATAACTTGAAGATATGGCTACAAAATTTAACAAAGACAATCATTTCCATTTCACCAAGGTCCATCCCCAAGGTGTCAATAAAAATTACCAAGGTTATTCACCAAGGTATCAGTCTAAATGGTCATCTCTAGAGATTAAGTCTTTACCCAATGCATTGGAGTGATATCAGGGCACACCCTTAAATTTTCATTTATTATCATGTGAGCCACATATATTATCATCAGAAATTTCATAAACAACACATATAGCATAAAATAAATGGGTTTCCTTTCATAATCATAACGTTTTAAAAACTGCTTTAAAGACATGATCTTTATGTCACTTTAAAACCCACAGAAAAGGAAGGTAGGTCTCATGTATGTAAATCCCAAAATTTAAAATAGAAACTTTTGGTATATATGTGAATACCCATATATAATAGAGAGCTTTGAGTATCCACTTAATAAAATATAAGAACTTTAGAAAAAGAGAGATACATTTTGAGACAGAAATTCTACAGCATAACAACTATGTTTCAAGGTTTTAGAAAACATTGAAAAGAGAGGGGACATGGGTCAAACATTAATAAATGACCCATAAAACAGTAGAGGGAAATAATATGAAGGATATATGAACATGGTAATGAAATTTTAATAACATACCATTTGAAATGAAAAATATGGAAGGAAGACAAAAATTAGATTTCTCTTATGAAAATCCCGCAGCCTAACGGCGTCACGTAAGCTTCAACCAAAAATGAATTGACGAGATCAAATAGGGTCTATAATCATATGAACATGAAAGATCAGTATGATATATTTATAGATCATAACCCAACATAATAAAAAGTAACATGAAAGACTTGACATGAAAATAGATCTTGAAAACGAGAAGGGTGAAAGAATCCCTTAAAAATTCGGCAGCTTAACAGCGGCACTTAAACATTCTTAAAACGAACTGATGAGAGAAAGAGAGGGTATATCATCATATGAACATGAAAAGGAAAATAGTATGAATATAAAAGAACATCCCCAACATAAGAACATGGAGCATAAAAGAAATGACATAAAAGAGATTACTTGAAAAGAAAGAGAGAGGTCAGATCCCTTACCTTAAAACGTAACTCTTAAAACTCAAAGGTTGGGACCTTGAGGGCTTGGGGCACCTTGGGAGGACTAATTGGGAGGTAATGAGACCAGAGCTTCATTGGGGAAGAGTTGGGAGTCGAATGGATGAGAGGATGTCTTGGTATTTATAGGGAACGTGAGGGGACAAGGCATTAATGGCCAAGGGACACCTCATTAGTGGTTTTGAAAAAACCATGGGCTTGCCCATGGTATTTGCCCTTGGTATTAGACAATTGGGACACCTCATACCTTATCTTACTATTCATAAGTAGACCATATTGATTACATACTTAATACTTCTTTTAATGATGTCATTAAACACCTGTAACTTAAAAACTGTATTTTCACTATTCATTGAAAATTCAACTTTTTCAGAAAAATCCCCAAAAATTACCTTAACATAATATCGACGATCTGAGTTCAAAAATGAAATCCATTTTATAAAAATAATTTTCTAAATATTTTTAATTAAATTTTTAATTAAAAAACACTATTCACCTGAAAAAACTAATACTTGACTAATAATTTATGAAACCGTTATTTAACCATTTTATTGAATCACATTACTTAATCAAGGTGCCTAGATTATATTAATGCTTTATTTAAGTGAGATTACTAATCCATTTGGTCACATTACTAATCCTAAGCATAAAATCACTATTCATAATTTACTATTCATCAAAAATTAAGTTGATCTTATTAGACTCTAAATTTTGTACTGAACATAATTGTAGAAGAACTTTTTTTGAAAATCATTACACATTTTTAATTATTTAAGGTTTACATAAACATTTTTTTAAAATATCCTTTCTCTAAAATTCACCAAATATATGCATACTATATTTATCCGGACATTTGAAAATTCATAAACTTCATCATAAGAAGAAATCAAAATTTTTATTTAAAACAAAGGATTACACAAGGCAGTTATGGTCTCCTTACATAGCCCCTTATTACACCAGCATAGGACCTAAGTGTAAGGTGTGATAAGGTGAGAGAATCCGAGGGACGCTCGGCCAACATTGCACGAGTAGTAATTTCTATCAGTTTGAACATCTCACAAAAGCAATTTCGTTCTAGCTTCACACGATGATGTTCGGCTTGGGTTTGGTCCAGAGTAAAGCCCAGTAGTGCTACCTCCTTCCCAAGTTCTGTTAGATGGGCTTCGATCGGTCCAATACTACTGGGTGAGGCCATCAAATCTTCTTTCTATATTAATTAACCAAGATCACTTGTATTTAGAGACAAAAGTCACAACATTCAGTTTTCAACGGTCATACTGACTAACGATCATATAATAGTCAAAACCCAACAGTCTCATTTTAATTATACTCATGTTATCAAATGAAACAGTTTTGTTGAGTATGAAAAATAAAATAACACAAAAAATTAGGAAACAAGATTTATTCAAAATTTCAGGTCATTACAATCTTCCCCCCTTAAGAAATTGCATCCTCTCAATTTTTAAAATTAGGTTTTGAAATTTCATTGAAAGTCCCTCATCGGAAAAAGAGTCAGTAACACTATTAATTTAAAAGGAAGAAAAGGAAGTACAAAGGTCACCCGAGTTAACCCATACTAGGATTCCATGTAGGAAAACATGGATATGGAAGAAAAAACAAAGGGTCAAGTTCCGAGGGATAGTGATAGAAAACATGATTAGGAGAAATTTAACAATAAGAAAATCACAAACTTATGATGTGTATAAACGGTCTTTGATTACCCAATAGCAAAACATTAACAGACAAATTTTTTGTTTTACGTTCCTTTTCATAGTTTTGAGGAATTCATTTACTACATAGAATAAAAACATAATGAAATATACCTACCTTCAAGTAGAGTTTCATCCTTTAATAAGTTTATACCAAAAATAATCTTTTCTCCAAATGATGAGAATTCAAAAATACTTGGTCTCATCAAAGCACAAGAATCATCTTATAGAGAATCACATAATCCACCAAAGATTAACTATCTATTTCTTCCATCTTTAAACATTATCCCAAAAACAGAAAGGGTAAGATAAAACAACTCTTCCAAAATAAAGAACCCCAGAGGAAGGGAAACTGCTTTAAATCTTCAAAGTTCCACAGTACTACCCAAAGTTCATCATAGACCATTCTGTAAATAACTGTCCTTAAAAATCCTCAAAATAAACCAAACTAAGATTGAAATCCAAATACAAGAAGGATTTGATAACATAGTCTTCCAAGGTAAACTTTATCATTCATCTCCAAAAAACATCAACCACTCCTAACATCTTATAACAAAAGTAACTAACCTAAACATATTTACCCCAATATAGGTTAAACATTTCCATAAGTAACCTAAATTACTATAATTCCACCTTAAATTCATCGATTCTTCAAAATATAAGTCAACCTTTACTCCTCAAAGAAAATACCATAGTAATCTATTTACCTCGATCAAATAGGGTTTACAAAATAGTGAACGTCTTCCAAAATAATAATAATCTTTTAATCCCCTAATCATCTCTGTCATATTAATACGGAAATAGTCACATTTCCTATCACATTGGTTGTTGGGACATGTTCTTCCATTTCCCGCCATTAACTAAGAAAAGAATGTACAATTAAGGGCTTAAATACTTAGCCAATAATCATGAAAAGGAACTTAAATCATAGAAGGATAACATGTAGAAGAAAATTATACCCTAACTTGTGATCCCCTAGGTTCCAATCTAGGTTATCCATGATCATATATTCTTATGTGAATCTTTATTTTATTTTATCTTTATTCCTTTAATAATGGTTCATACTAAGCTTATGAATTTACCAAAGCATATCCCCCAGGAGTGTCGTAACCAAGAGTGCAGCAAGGCCCGTTTTTCTGTACCAGTTCCCGTTCAAGTCTAGCTCAAAGTGGTGTTTTCGGGTTTTACCCCTATGTACATCTGTGCCAGATCCACCTCTACCTGCTCGTATCCAGACAAGGATGTTTTTTCTTGGCAACCCCTTACTCAATACTCACCAAAATACCAGGAAGATTTCCTATATTTAAACTTTTCTATAGGGTTCTTCCTAAAGTTTTCAAATCCTAATTTCCACAAATAACTAAACCATCCTTTGATACCAACTATAGCATCCCGCATTTTTGTCACATAAACTTTCATTACATTATACAAAACTAAGGATCTTTAAGGTTTAGTGTCTTGGAAACCAGAAACTTAATACATGAAAAAAAACATTCTTCTTAAACACTTGAAAGGCTTATCCTTATGTTAATCCTAGGTTTATTACTGCATCTCATAACCTGGGGACATACATCAAAATAAAGGGTGAGCAGAAGGCCCAATAAGGGAAACAAGGGGAAACATTTAACATGTGAACTTGAGATACATCAACAATGTCATGAAAAAGAACATTAAGGCATGAGAAAGAAATCATGAGGCATATCATAATAAAAATAACATTTTTCATAACTTGAATATGTGGCTAAAACATTTAACAAAGACAATCATTTCCGTTTCACCAAGGTCCATCCCCAAGGTGTCAATAAAAATTACCAAGGTTATTCACCAAGGTATCAGTCTAAATGGTCATCTCTAGAGATTAAGTCTTTACCCAATGCATTGGAGCGCTATCAGGACGAACCCTTAAATTTGAATTTATTATCATGTGAGACACATATATCATCATCAGAAATTTCATAAACAACCCATATAGCATAAAATAAATGAGTTTCCTTTCATAATCATAACGTTTTAAAAACTGCTTTAAAGACATGATCTTTATGTCACTTTAAAACCCACAGAAAAGAAAGGTGGGTATCATGTATGTAAATCCAAGAATTTAAAATAGAACCTTTTGGTATATATGTGAATACCCATATATAAGAGAGATCTTTGAGTATCCAATTAATAAAATATAATAACTTTAGAAAAAGAGAGACATTTTGAGACGGAAATTCTGTAGCATAACAACTATGTTTCGAGGTTTTAGAAAACATTTAAAAGAGAGGGGACATGGGTCAAACATTCATAAATGAACCATAAAACAGTATAGGGAAATAATATTAAGGATATATAAACATGGTAATGAAATTTTAAGAACATACCATTTGAAATGAAAAATATGGAAGGAATACAAAAATTAGATTTCTCTTATGAAAATCCCGCAGCCTAACGACGTCACTTAAGCTTCAACAAAAAATGAATTGACGAGATCAAATAGGGTCTCTAATCATATGAACATGAAAGATCAGTATGATATATTTAGAGATCATAACCCAACATAATAAAAATGAACATGAAATACTTGACATGAAAATAGATCTTGAAAACGAGAAGGGTGAAAGAATCCCTTAAAAATTCAGCAGCTTAACAGCGCCACTTAAACATTATTAAAACGAATTGATGAGAGAAAGAGAGGGTCTCTCATAATATGAAAATGAAAAGGAAAGTAGGATGAATATAAAATATCATCACCAACATAAGAACATGGAGCATAAAATAAATGACATAAAAGAGATTACTTGAAAAGAAAGAGAGAGGTCAGATCCTTTACCTTAAAACGTAACTCTTAAAACTCAAAGGTTGGGACCTTGAGGGCTTGGGGCACCTTAGGAGGACTCCTTGGGAGGTAATGAGACCAGATCTTCGTTGGTGAAGAGTTGGGAGTCGAATGGATGAGAGGATGACTTGATATTTATAGGGAAAGTGAGGGGACAAGGCATTAATGGCCAAGGGACACCTCATTAGTGGTTTTGGAAAAACCATGGGCTTGCCCATGGTATTTGCCCATGGTATTGGCCACTTGGGGCACATCATACCTTATATTACTATTCATAAGTCGACCATATTTATTACATACTTAATAAATCATTTAATGTTGTCATTAAACACCCATAACTTAAAAACTGTATTTTCACTATTCATCGAAAATTCAACTTTTTCAGAAAAATCCCCAAAAAATACCTTAACATAATATCGATGCTCTGAGTTAAAAAATGAAATCAATTTTATAAAAATAATTTTCTAAATATTTTTAATTAAATTTTTAATTAAAAAACACTATTCACCCGAAAAAACTAATACTTGACTAATAATTTATGAAACTGTTATTTAACCATTTTATTGAATCACATTACTTAATAAAAGTGCCTAGATTATATTAATGCTTTATTTAAGTGAGATTACTAATCCATTTGGTCACATTACTAATCCTAAGCATAAAATCACTATTCATAATTTACTATTCATCAAAAATTAATTTGATCTTATTAGACTCTAAATTTCATACTGAACATAATTGTAGAAGACCATTTTTTGAAAATCATTACACATTTTTAATTATTTAAGGTTTACATAAACATTTTTTTAAAATATCCTTTCTCTAAAATTCACAAAAAATATGCATACTATATTTATCCGGACATTTGAAAATTCATAAACTTCATCATAAGAAGAAATCAAAATTTTTATTTAAAACAAAGGATTACACAAGACAGTTACAGTCTCCTTACATAGCCCCTTATTACACCAGCATATGACCTAAGTGTAAGGTGTGCTAAGGTGAGATAATCCGAGGGACGCTCGACCAACATCGCATGAGTAGTAATTTCTATCAGTTTGAACTTCTCGCGAAGGCGATTCCATTCTAGCTTCACACGATGAAGTTCGGCTTGGGTTTGGTCCAGAGTAAAGCCCAGTGGTGCTACCTCCTTCCCAAGTTCTGTTAGATGGGCTTCGATCGGTCCAAGACTACTGGGTGAGGCCATCAAATCTTCTTTCTATATTAATTAACCAAGATCACTTGTATTTAGAGACAAAAGTCGCAACATTCAGTTTTCAACGGTCATACTGACTAACGGTCATATAATAGTCAAAACCCAATAGTCTCATTTTAATTATACTCATGTTATCAAATGAAACAGTTTTGTTGAGTATGAAAAATAAAATAACACAAAAAATTAGGAAACAAGATTTATTCAAAATTTCGGGTCGTTACACTGGACATGTGATACATTTTAGGAGGATGTCCCAGGGTAGATAATATGCAGTTCAAGGATCACAAGGTGGATCCATTCAACCAAGAGAGAGGCGATGTTACTCATGTGATGGTAGGGGACATCTCACTTGAGATTGTTTGACCCACCGTACAGCTAACAGGGAGACTGTGGAGGGACCATTGAGGTAGAGACAGTGGTAGGAGCAGGTAGATCTACTGGTTGGAGGATATTGAAGAGGATATAGGAAAGAAACAATAGGTTGTCTACGTTTCAACATGTTACCACCACCACCCCCAGGTGGTCCATGCTAAGATCAGAGAGTTGGAGGATAGGGCTGAAGATAACTATAGGCGGCTGAGGCTTATGACCCAGGGGCTCCAAGAATGATTTGGGGGTATGATCTATTCCTTTTCTACTTTAGTTGTAGTACTAATAGACACAATTTCTGGTCATTCCCTTCTTTCCACATACCTCATACAAGACATAGAGATTAAAGTTGAACCATTGACTAACTTTTACACTTAGAGACTCCTAATGGAGAAGACTCAGAGATCACTCACTTGAAAAAATAGTGTGACTTGACTCTTGGAGGTGATAGATTCTATTGGAATCTCTTGGTAGCAATTTTGAGGCCTTATGATGTCATTCTTGGTAGGGATTCTTTATCTACAGTTCATTCCCAAATTTACTATTTTAGGAAAAGGGTGTGGTGTGTCCATAGTAAAGGAACCAGGTTTTACTTTGTGGCTAGAAAGGAAACCCAGGTAGTATAGTATGGAATCATACATAGGAGTGTGCATCCAATTACTCATAAATTGGATAGAATAACCTTTGGTACAATGTATTTTATGAGTAACTAGTTTCCTATAGTGGTGGCATATTATGAGGATGTTTTCCTGAAGATGTTACGGGTTTACCTCCCCAATGATAGATAGACTTCTATATTGATATAAATCCCAATATGACACCAATATCGGTGATAGAATATCATATGGATTCTGCAGAGCTTCACGAGATGAGGGTATATTTGGAGTACTTGTGAAGGAATGGCTTTGTGAGACCCATTTTTTCACCTTGGGAAGCCCTAGTTTTGTTTTCCAAGAAGGAAGAAAAAATATTGAGGTTGTGTGTGGACTATCTTCACTTAAACTAGGTCATCGGGAAGAATAAGTATCCACTACCGAGTATTGATGACCTCTTTGATCAGTTGAGAGGGTCACGGTGGTTCTCGAAGGTTGACCTCAGACTAGGCTATCACCAAATATGTGTACGGGTTGAGGATGTACTGAAGATTATATTTCGATGTCACTACGGTCACTATGAGTACTTGGCGATGTCCTTTGGTTTAAATAATTTCCCAATAGTGCTCATGGGACTCATGAATCATAAATTTCAGCCTTATGTAGACCCAGTTCATGGTGTTATTCATTGTTGATATCCTTATGTACTGAGCGTATGAGGAGGAGCACACAAGAAACTTAAGGATAGTTCTGGATGTACTTTGAGATCACCATATTTATATAAATCTCTAAAAGTTTTAGTTCTGTATTTAGGTAGCCCACTTTCTAGGACACATTATCTCAGTGGATGGAGTGGCAGTAGACTCAGCCAAGGTCGAGACAGTATTAGCATGGGATACACCTAAGAGCATGAAAGAGGTATGGAGATTCCTTGGATTGGTAGGTTATTAACAAAGATTCATAACTGATTTCTCTAGGATATCATAACCCATGATAGATTTGACTCAAAATGGGTAGCCTTTTGTGTGGGAAAAAAAGTTCCAACAAGATTTTCAACAGTTGAGGTGGAGCTTGATGAGCGATCCCATATTGAGATTGCTGAAAAAAGGTGTAGAGTACGTAGTGTTTAGTGACAAATTAGGAATTGGACTTGGTTGTATTCTAATTCATAGTCAAATATTTATTGCCTATGCTTCACAGTAGTTGATACCACATGAGAAGAACTACATGACCCATGATCTTGAGTTTGCAGCGGTGGTCTTCTCTTTGAAGACGTGGAGAAACTACCTGATGGGTGAGTGGTTTATCATCTACTCTGACAACAAGAGTCTCAAATATATATTCTCTCATAAGGATCTTAACTTGAGATAGAGGCAATGTCTAGAGTTCCTCCAGTATTATGGCTTTGAGACTATCAATACTTTTGGGAGGGGCACGTGGTAGCAGATTATCTCAGTAGAAGATCTAGTTCGCAATTACTGAATGAGGTGTCATAGTAGTTAGCCTCATTGTAGTTATCATTTGTGGATGGAGATAGTGAGGCTTACCTCTAGTTGATGTTTGTCACCACTCCACTCTTACAGCGAGTCGGGGAGGCATAACTTTGGGATACTAATAGTGAGACCCTACATGCTCAGATATCCACAGGGCATGCTCCTGATTAATTTTCTAATGGTGGGGAGCATGTTGTTATTTTCAGAGGACACACAATGGTATCATTGAAATTGCGGGAAGAGGTTCTAAGAGAGTTTTATACATCTCCTTTGGTATTATATACTGGTGTGGAAAAGATGTAACATGACCTCCAACATTAGTTTTGGTGGCCAGGGATGGAGAAAGGAGTTGTGGAGTTTGTATCTCGATTCCTTACTTGTCAACAAGTAAAGGATTATCACCAAGTTCCAACAAGTTTGGATCAAACACTTAAGATGATAGAGTGGAAGTGGGATGAGATATCTATGGACTTTGTGATAGTCTTACCACATACATCCAGGGGAAAAGATTCCTTCTGGGTGATCATTGATCGACTCACCAAGTCAGCCCAATTCTTAGCTATCCAAGAGCAGAGTTAAGTAGAGATCTTGGGATGCCTCTATATTCAGGAAATTTTTCAAATACATGGGTTTTCATAGATGATTGTCTCTGATCATAATGATCAATTTATATCCCGATTGTGTAAAGGATTATAGGAGGTGTTTGGGACCCAATTACGCTTGAGCACAACGTTTCACCCACAACATGATGGCCAAAATGAGAGGACCATTTAGGTTCTAGAGGACATGCTGAGTGCTTTCATGTTAGACTTTGGTCATAGTTGGGAGGATCACCTACCACTAGTAGATTTTTTGTATAACAAAAGCTACCATTTCACCATTAGTATATAAATATTTAAGGAATTATACAGACAACCCTATAGGTCACCACTTTACTAGACTAACCCAAGAGAGTCAGCACTGATGGGCCCATAGTTAGTGTAAGCTACAACTGAGAATGTGCAAACTATCCAGGAGTGGATAAATATTGCACGAATCTGTCACAAGTCTTATGATGATAGGTGATGAAGTACTTTGGAGTTCAAGGATGGGAATCATGTGTTCCAATAGGTCTCAAATAGATGGGGATTATGGAGATTTGGTAGAGGTGGTAAGTTATCTCCATGTTTCATTGGCTCTTTACAAATACTCTATAGAGTTGGCGAGGTGGAATACCACTTAACTCTACCTCCACTGTTAGAATGAGTACACAATTTCTTCCATGTATCGTAGCTGAGGAGGTACACGCACGACCCATCGCACGTTATCGACTGTAGAGAGCTGAACATCTAGGATGGAGAAATGTTTGATAAGTACCCAGTGGAGATCAATGAATGGTAGGAAAGAATCATTTATGGGTGATCTATTCCTTTGGTGCATTTTTGGTGGAATTACAAGAATCTCCAGGAGAGCACTTGAGTGTGAGAGGCTCAGATTCATGCTCAGTAACCATATCTTTTTGAGTAGCCTTTGTTTTAGATTTTCATGGAAATAAAGTCCCAAGGTGTGGAGAATGTAATTTCTCAGATTTTATTTTTATTATTTTTAAATATTATATGGATTAATTTCAAGACCATGCACTGAGACAACATGTGATTTCGATGCCCAAAGTGCTCGAAATAAATGTTTGAAAAATATTAAAATATTAAATAGTACATGAATGCATTTTTCCTAAAACACTGGAATAACATCTAAATGGGTTCCTAGATTAGAAATATGATATCACCATTGATTTGTGAATGGTGTTTTTACCCTAGGAATGACCTAACATTGGTCGGCGCATATTTTTTATGAAAAAAGTTATCATGGGTGTAAAATGGATAAAATAATTTAATAAAATTATTTTTCTTCACCTCATTGATGTAGAAACTAGAAATACTTAAAATGATATTTATGTTTAAATCCATGTTTAGAATCATAACCATTGAATCACTAGAGAGCTACTGGAGAGAACCTCTGAAGAATTATCTTGAACAAACGACAATGGATCGTGGATCGACGATCAATGCACAACCAATTTGAAAAATATTTCCAATGAGGATGACATGATGATCTTTCTTCATAAGTGTCTGATTCAAATCGAGGTAGGGAATGTGTTTAGATTTTATTTTTCCCAATTCTTGATTTCTTTGATGAATGCAAACCAATCAATGAACAGATTGGACCACGGATTGATTGTTATGTGGGATGGGTTATTTTATTGGATTTATCAGGAGATTAATCTTGTAATTGGTGGATTTTATTATTTGTTCCAAATAAATGAACCAAGATATACACGAACATAGATCAAGGTTCATACTACTTTATTTGGTTTGTTCTTTTCTCCCCCGATTCACCGTTATTCGTGGTGTTATTTATTTTCCCCACGGTTCGACTTTTCTTTGAACGATCGATTGTTGCACATTCGATTCATGGTGCAACGATCTGAAATCAAATATATTGTATCAATAAGACTCGAAGGTGGTGTGATGGTGGTTTTGGAAGTGGATCAAATGATGGTTGGTGTCGATTTCATGTTCTTCAGTGCATAATGAAGAATGGAGATGATCTTATTTTCTAAGCTGATTGAAGGCCCAAACCTTCCAATTAAGTGATGGAGTAACCGAATGACCTTGGGTCTGGAGTTCCATGGAAAACGAACCATTGGAAAGGAATCTGGACGATCAATCAGAGCGAGTGGGAGGAAGAATAAAGGTTTTGGAAAAACCCAATACAAGCGGTGTGTAGTCCTCGACTACACGACATGTATCCCCCTTGAACGACTCAGCATGTACCTAAAGGAGTACACGAACATGGGGTGGAGTACATGAGTTAACTACACGACATGTACTCACTCATACAACAGAACTTGGACCATGTACATGGGATAACCCATGTACTAGTATATGGGTTGGATACACGGGATGACACTGTGTACTGGCACACAGCTGAAGTATATGGGTGGGACCCTAGATACAAGAAAACGGTGTGTAACCCATCTACACATCATGTAATCCACTTTTACATGGACACGATTTGAATAAAACATGCCGTTTATAGTGGTAGAACCCAAGATCAAGGGACATGATGTGTAACCCTTTTACACACTGTGCACTTATTCTTACACGACTTAAATCTCTTGTCCTATTTATCATGGGAAAGTTTTGTTAGGGTTTGTTCCCTTTATCATTTCCCTGAAGGTTGGTACAAAACATTTCCTAATATTAGGAATATGATCCCTTCAATAGGAATTCCTGGATAGAGTTGTTGGAATTCCTCTACGATGCCCAGGTGGGATCCTCTATTCATCTTTGTGCCCAAGATGGAGTTCTTGGTATTGACGAAACC
The DNA here is from genome assembly GCA_963277665.1 of Viscum album. Taxonomy (NCBI): domain Eukaryota; kingdom Viridiplantae; phylum Streptophyta; class Magnoliopsida; order Santalales; family Viscaceae; genus Viscum; species Viscum album. Next base: position 340,440,983 of record OY728129.1, read on the forward strand.
AACACTATGCAGGCTCCAATTATCTACTTAGAGGTTTAATCTAGATTGATTTTTTGGTATCACCACATGTCCCTAGAAGTGATCCTCATATGTGTATTGTATTCTCTTCAGACTATCAGCGTATCTTCCTCATAGAAAGATCCGATGAGTGATACCTCTCAGATGGACTTCATCAGTGCTATCAGACCCATGTGTTTGTTCTCATAGATGAGTGATTCGTGGAATATTCTAACTAAGATCCTAAAGGCTGGTATACTATGGTTGTGGATTACCTATAGACTATGTGTCTTGGAATGATTATATCTGAATAATATTGTTATATGTATTGTAGATATATAACTGTGTATAGATGACTATAATTTCCTTAGTTTTATTTCTTTGTGGTTTCAGGTTGTACTACTGAGTATTTTTATACTCACCCTTGCGTGGTATTTTCGTGCATGTATCATGTCTTATGTAGATGATCAAACTTTTGATGGAGTACTAGGTGGGCTAGGACCAGACGATGCTTTGTGAGAATAGACAGACTGAGGTGTATTCCTGTGGCTTCAGAAAATAGTCCCAGTACCTTTACATATAGATTGGGCCTGTGTTTACAAAATCTTTGCAGTGAGATTTTATTTGGCCCTATTTTCGTTACTCTACTTCATGTCATACTCTGGTTGTGGGATATAGATGTTTGCATGCATTGGTTACTTAGTGATTTTTACATTTCAAAATTTTATGGGCTTGGAGATGTGTTCATGTGTACAGGTATATAGGAAATTACCCTCATGTTTGTGATATTCCTACTTAGTGGTAGTCACCAAACCCTAGATTATTGTAGGTAGGCTTGGGGAGTCATGGAACAGGACCCCGTGGGACGGGTTGGGACAATAAGGCATATTGTTCAAGAATTAAATCAACCATTTGATACACGAGGAATTCATTGGAAATGTAGTATTAGGTGGGGTTGTATTTTAGATAGCCCCTCGATGCATCATTAGTCTCATGAGATGAATTAGTTGGTCATCCTTATTTAAATGGGTTTCTGGTGTATACCTACCCATCAATTAAACTGTCTTGGCACAAGGTCTTGATGGTAAAGGTACCATGATGCCTAAGATCATGATGTCAAATTTTAATCATTTACACTATTTAGAATTCAGTTATTATTATCTATTAGATTAATGCATTGATATTATCCATGGATACATTTTTTGCTCAAGTTTTTCATTAAATGGATTGTGTGTTTAGTTATTTACTTGTAAATATTTATTATTCCTTATCTAATCATGACAGTAAAATTATTTATTTAATATGTTTAGATATTTACCTTTATATATTGATTATACCTTATTAATTATTATTTATTTATTCATGATATCTTTTACTTTACGTAACACTTACTAAGAATTTTAGACTACCCTTATTTTGTTTCCTTTCCTAGAAATCTAGGAAGTATATTATGTATGATATCAAAAGATATTATAGAGGTAATAATGTAACAAACCTAACCCCAGTAACCTAGAGATGGTGTCTTCTTTATTTCATTAGCATAATATACAAGGAATCACATCATGAAGGACCTAATAGTTTAGTAGTCTTGGTAAACTAGTGACATACATGAAAATTAAATTACATTTAAAAAATAAAATACACATATAATTTTATTTTTTAATTCCATTATTCCACTTAGTTTATCCCTTCATGTCAATCAAAAAATATTTATTTGAATCCTAGGGAAAATAATACATAAGAAAAGGGTGAGCTTAAATGCTCAGTATGGGTGAGGCTAATGTGGAAGTTATCAAAATAAATAATAATAATGAATTTAGAAAAGTAAATAACTAAAAAAAATGTCATTTATTCAATAAACTGAGAATAATATGGTATAAATAAATTATTATCAAAAAAATCCATATAAATAATCACATAATCTTGAAACTTACACATGGATATTCTAACTGATTGAATAAGCACATGGACATCAATATCTAATCTCATAATGATGTTATTAATAATATTTTTCATCTAAACTATCAAGATCCATACTCAAGATAGTTTCTAGCAAGATATATCCTCAATAATGTTTAAATCTATAGGTATAAACCTTTTAGATTTTTCCGACTAATTTTTCTTATGATACCTATCAATGCATCGTGGAGCTATAGTAGGCCCCACCCATCATATACTAAGACCGCTTCATTCATCATATTAAGGGGAGAAACATAAAAAACATAAACATTCATATTAAAAAATTATCATACAAAATGTTAATACTTTCCCCAGTCAATAAACATAACCATAAACCATCCAGTGTAATATGGGGAATGGTATCAAAGTAGCACATCCGCAATCACATTGATCATAAACCATCCAAATAAAGAATAAGGTTGGTATAAATACAACATATCACCATTTAATCATAAGTAATATAAATTTTTAATGTTTTCTATTAATATAAATATCTTATAAATATCATAAAAAATATTATCAAGCAAATTATCCTTTTCATTTTAAAAATCACTTTTTAAAATATAAAATATTTTGAAAATCATTTTTGTTTGAAAATAAATTTTACAAACTAATGATTTATAGAATATTTGGAAAAATTTTCATTAAAATCAACCTTTTAAACTTTCAAATTAATCTTCAAATAAATAATGGAAATGATGGTGGGTAATTCTGTACATGCCATACGAATTAAAAAGAACATTCTTTTTTAACTATAAAAAGTTAAAAAATGTGTATTTTTTGGAATATTACAAGAATATTAATTTCAAAAAAATTTGCAATAAGTTAAAATTGTATAAAAATATATTAAATAAATCATTTTTAAGATGTTAAAATCATTTTTTAAACATTTTTTGAAAACAATGTTTTGGAAGAAAACAGATTTCCGACTAAGGAGATAATTGAAGTCAGGTTTTTATAAAAACATTTTATAAAAAATTTTAAGAACCAATTAGTGAGGAAAATGTAATATTACTTTAAAATATCATGAATAAACATAGGATAAGAAAATTAAATGGGTTTATTATGAAATGTTCAAATAATATCCTTCAACTGAAATTCAAGAATGAATAATCTTGAATTGAATGAGAATGTGAAATAAACCTTTACAATGATCATAATGTTTAAGTGAGAATTAACAAATGAATAGATTGTGTGTATCAAAAATGAATAAGTAATAAAACATGTGTAAATACTACATAATATAATAAAAATTCATTATATACATAATCTTATATGATTAATGACAATGAAGAAATAATACAACTCAGTGAAAGGAAATTGAGTTACAAAATTCTTCACCACTTGGTAATTTTTAATTCAAGTCCCTTGGATCAAATATTTAAAATTTAAACATAATATACTATGAATTATGAATTATATTATTTTTAAAATTTTTAGTTTATACACCATATAAAATAAACTAGGTTTATAACATTACAATATGCCTCAATAAAATGGTTTTGAGACGAAATATCTTACCTTGTGCTCCCTTTTGGATGAACTATCCTTATAATATTATATAGTTATTTTAAACAGGTTAAAAAATTATAAAATAACCATATTAATATTTATAATATCATATATTATCCTTTTATAATATCTTATCACCCTTTCATTATTAATATTTCATTACTTTCATTGTTTTGGGTGTTAATTTCCTTGTTTTCTCATTTGTTCTTTGTCATGAAAGTTACAATTATTTTAAATATAATATGGTCACATAATCTACAGATTAATAATAATGAAATAATTATAATATTTATATATCAATTATTCTTTTATTACCATTCATTATGGATGGTTTTGGGAAATTAATTATGTTACGATCATGGAGACGGTAGGTCGTACATACGAATAACTCACATTTCCATTTTTTAATGATCATTATGGAAAGTATTTAAGTAATATTTTACCTTTAAAAAATGATTATAATATCATATTATTTATTTAAATATACTTATACATATCATCCATTTGGTGTTGTGATGAAAAGAGAGTCACGTCGCTTTGTGAAGGCGGTTGTCTACATGTACACGAACGATGTTATCCCCATTTAATAAGTGAAAAGGTAAAGAAATAAAATGATGTATTATAATTTAACAATTATAAATATATAATTAATTTAATTATTATTTCATTAATATCACATATAATCATTACCATTTTCTTTATCACCTTCCACATAAATCGTTAGTGAAAGACGATTCGCATCACTTTGTGAGGCGATAGTATCCCATAAACACAAGTGACGTTATCACATCCATAATGGAGTGGAAAGAAAAAAAATTATATATGATATAATTACCCCGTAGGTATAATTATTTTATAAATATCATATATATAGATTATATCTATTGTAATACCCAGCCATGAGAGGTGGTAATGGAAAAATTAATGACATCGGTTCGCGAGGTGATAGTCCACCGTATACACAAATAATGATTTTATAACCCATTTGATAGAAGTGGAGGTGTTTTTAGGTGATTACCCTAAAATAAAAACATCTAATTATATATAATATACACATTTTATTATATCATCATTGTTTAATAATAATTTAAGGAGGTGGAGGAGGAAATAAAATAAAAACGATCATTGGAGAATGTTACGTCTTCTTTGAGTACCATCCTTAGGTTTGCACCAAATTCTTCCTAGGTAGACATTATTCCTAAAATAAAGATTCTATGATGGAATTTGGGGAGTTGTTAAGTGATTTTGGATGGTATTTTTTGAACAAAATAGGATTTAAGGTGTGAATAAGGGAGGAAATGGGATCGACTTTTATAAGTGGGGTGAGTGATACACTTGTAATTTTTTAAAAAGATACAATCATACCCACATATTTATCATTCAAAATGACTCATAAATGGTAAATTATCAAACCTAGAAGATATGAAGTAGAAATATGTCTAGATAATGGAGGTTTTAAAATTCGGTAGGAAATTTTTAACCCTTATCCTCTTTGTTCAACCCCTGGTAAATCAGTTTTTACCTAAACTGTGGTAATTAATTTTTACTGTTTTCACTATTAATTTTGGTTAAAAATTAAGATGAAATTATTATAAATTATAAATTATTATTATTTAAAATATGGAATCCATTTTTTTAAATTAAATTCATAAAATTGCAATAGTTTAATAAAGAATTAATCCCACATACACGATGAGAAACTGAGTTTTTAAAGAGAAAATATTCAAAAGATTACAAAGTTTTTATATCAAAAATAAATACAAAAATTATTTCAATCACCTAAATTAGAATAATTTAAATATAATTGAGCACATTTTAATTTGAAACAATTTCAAAATATATTTTAACATTATAAATTATTTATATGAAAAGGTTGTTTTCAATTAAAATTATTTATTATTCACTATTAATAAAAAAATGAAAAATTTCCAAAAAACACAAAAAATTATCCCTAATATAATATTTATATTCCAATTTAAAAAATTAACCTTTTTTAAAAATAAATTTTATTGAATTATTAAAATTTAATTTTAATTAACAAGTGTAAATCGCAACTAATCCATCCTTTAGAAAATATACGGTTTTTTAGAAAACATTTCTTTTATATTTAAATGATTCTTATTTTATTTCTAATCAATAATTATAAATAGTTCTTTTAATTTATTTAGTACTATTAATAAACACATATTGCAATGATTAGGTGATAACTATCATATTAAATTATAATATTTTAATAATATATCACATTTCGTTTAAACTCAGTATTTTGTGTAATATAAGCTAAACTCAGGGTTGTGTGTAAAGGAAGATAAACTCAGTGGCACATGTAACACAATATAAACTCAGGGTTTCATGTAATGAAAGATAAACTCATTTTTTCATGTAATGAAAGATACTTATTATATTTTATTTCTTTGAAAAATTATCAAAAATTATCAGGGTGTTTTTTTCTTATAAGACTGGTGTTTTGTGTCATACACACTATTGAATATGATGTTTATATTTTAAAATCTTAAGGTGTTAAAAATAATGATATTCTAAAAAAAAATTTATTTTTGTATTTCAATGTAATATTGGAATCGTGTATGTGTCTAGTCTACCAAGACAAATAAACTCTTCATTCCTTTGGGATGTGATTTCTTGAATCTTATACCAAAGTAAAAAAATTAACCACTAGTTATAAGGCCCCAGCCTTAAACCTCACTTAATCTTGAGTTATTACAAGATTACACATTGAGGATCTTTTCGGGTTTAGAGTTTTAGAGAATTATATCATAAAACATGCATTACATTCCACATATAAACAAAGTGGTTACATAAAGATAATATTCTTCTTTCCCATCAATGGAAACATATTTAAAATAAAACATGGATTCTTTCTTGACACTTCCTTGACACTATCATCATATCATATACCTTTCCCTTGACATGTGAAAAACATTTCAAAAAAAACTTGGGATGAGCATAAAAAGCTCAGTAAGGGATATAAAAATATGGAAAGGAAACATGGGTACATATATACATAAGAATGAAATCATACTTTACCCATAAAACATAAGCACTTTAACATACCTCATCAAATCATGAATAAATCATAGAAATCATAAGACATAAAGGTAACTTGAGGCATTCATAACATTCTTACGTAGGGAGTAACCCTCTTGGTTACGTTTGGAATACCCATCACAATATATTCCCTAAATCACTTCGGAGAAATCTTAACGTTTCACTCCTTCGCGTTACCCAATGCATTGGAGAGCTATATCGGGATCACCCGCCCTTAGTTTATCACGGAACCACCCGTCTTCATAATAATGCCCAAGAACCTCAACATAATCGTATCACATAAAACATGCATAAAGGAAACATAACATTCCCACCTTTCAATCACAAGATATCAATACAACACATTGATATAAAAACATTATGAAAACCATTTTCAATACCAAAATAAAAGAAAAGTAAAACATGGTATTTATTTTTCTTTTAAAAAGAAGTTATGGCTTGTAGAGGAAGCCGAAACTCAAATAATGGTCACGGCGGCGGAGAAGTCGTTGTCACCGCATACGTACGACAAAAAAAATCCCTTTTTTCATTTAGTAAACGCTTTGTATAAAAAATATTCCTTTTGAATAAATTTAAAAGTCAAAGGGGTTTATACACCATATAAAATAAGGTTGTGTATAAAACAAAATATGCCTCAATGGAAGGAGATTGAGACGAAGTCCCATACCTCGGGTCCGACTTGACTCGTTTGTTCTTTAATCTCCTGAATAATAAACTTGAGTTAATTTCTACTTGTTTAAGAACCTTTTTCAAGTTCATTATTCCTTTTATATCACTTATTTCCATGTCATGAACACTATGTAATTATTTAAGTTAATAACGGTCGTTTTAACGATCATTGGTACTTGAGTCAAAAATAAGCCCTTTATAATTACAAGTTGTTCATGTATCCATTATATCCATAATATTATTCATGATGTAGATATAATATATTTCATATATATCCAGTATATACATGCATTTATAATATTACATAATCATTTAGAGGTAAGAAATGAAATGCACCGTTCATGGAGACGGTAATCCGTACGTACGCATGAACGCTACTTTCATTTCTATTTTGTATTTTATAGAATGGAATCATAATGATATAAAGGTATATTATAATTCTAGTATAATATCATATATAATATCATAGTTACATACTTTATACATCCCACATATGGTATTTAACGAATCAAATCACTTTGAGGGGGCGGTAGTCCGCACTTCCTTAAATGAAGATATCGCGTTTACCCATAATGGAAACCATAAAGGTATGCCCAAAATGAAAAATACAGAAGGTTAAGGAAAACATAAAAATATTATATATCATATATAAATATATTGACATCTTAATGGCCACCTTTTAAGGTGTTAAAAGAATGTTGAACAATCATCGTTTCAGGAGGCATAAATTCACCATCCACAGAAACAGTATGTCCTTTAACCATTAGATGTAGGTGTGTGTAAGTGTTGCTCGAATACTTATTATAAAAACATCCTAGTATATTGAAGATACTGGATTTGTTACAAAATAAATGAATAAAAAGAGTTTAGGGGGTTGGAGAAGCAAAATAAAACAAAAGTACTCAAGTGAAGACATTACCTTAAAATCGGGTAACTCCTTTTGGTTTGAGCTCAAAGGCTTACTTGGGAAGAATTCTGCCTAAAGTGAGGCTTCAAGAAGTAAGAGAGGGATTTGGAGAGACAAAATGGGCAGGGGTTGGCCGAGCCAAAGGCTTTGGGAGTGTGGGTAAGGAGGTAGAGGTGGGGGCCTTTTATAAGAGGAGAGGAGGGGCACTCTTGGAAAGTAAAGAAATGTTACTTTATTTGAAAATGATTTTCAGATTCAAAAGGTTCCACATTGATATAACTATAGGTTAAGGTGATAAGGGTTCTAAATCCACCCATCCAATAGGTTTTTGACATGTGTGGGTCATAGATTTTACATTATCATTTCATTTTATTTAAATCCTTTATTAATGAGGTAATCACTGCATCATCATGATGTCATAAATAATTTAATTTATTTAAAGTATAAAATTTTTGAAAAAAATACTATGATGTAGGAAATAGTTTTAGCTTTCCAATGAATATTTATAGTCTAAAATACCATCTATGTAGAAAAAATTAAAAATGTTTTAATCAGGTGATACATTCTTGTTATATTTACTTTCTTTAAAAAAAATAAAAAGATAACAAGTCACTTTCCCACAAAAGTGATTACATGGGGTCCCCAAGTTTGGAACAAGGTATCCCATGGTTGGCCATGAGACAACCAGTAGCATTAGGACACATTTTGGTGTCATTTTTTATTATTATGATATTATTTTATTATCCTTAACTACCCGATTACTCATTAATCAAGATAATTAAAGATAATTACCGTCGTTACTATTCATAATGTCCAAAAAACAAAAGAGTCTTGATTACATAATTTGGACCTTTTGATTCCAAATATGTAATCCATTTTACCAAATTCCAAACACAGAAATTGCAATAATTGATTTAAAAATAATTCCCGTTGTCAAAACAAATAGCGGGTTTTTTTGAAACAATATCTATGAAAAGTTTGGCATTAGTTTATGCCCAATTACAAAGTGAAATTAATCCTAATGACCACCATTGGATTAAATGGTAAAAATATATTCAGATTAAACTTTAATACCAATTAAAAATATAATCTAACCATATAATTAAATTAAATGAAAAAGCAGTTTTGATGTAAAATGCAGTATTTTTCACTATTCATTAAAAAATGAACATTGTCAGAAAAATACAAAAAATTTATCCAATGTAAATTTTGATGTCCCAATCATAAATAATAAGTTTATTTTGACAAACATAGCTTATAAAATTGTCAAAATATAGATTTAAAAATGGTTTTCCATCAAAAGGCAGTAAAACAATTAGTGTATTCCATGCTTAAGATTAGATTTATTTTCATTTTAAGCCTCTAAAACACTATCTAATTCATTAATAGTCATAGATAAAAATATCTATTATTCATTACTTACTTGGGATGTTACATCCTTCCCCCCTTCAGAAAATTTCTTCCCCGCAATTTATTTACTTATCGAATAAATGAGGGTACTTATCCCTCATTGCATTTTCAGATTCCCATGTTGCCTCTTCCATCATGTGGTTTTTCCACAAAACCTTTACCTGATTAATCACCTTATTTCGTAACACTTTCTCCCTATGGTCAAGAATCTGGACTGGTTGTTCCTCATAAGATAGGTTCTATTCCAGCTGAACTACCTCTAGACTCAAAACATGAGATAGATCTGGCATGTACTTTCTCAGCATCGAAACATGAAAAACATTGTGTACCTGAGATAAACTCAGAGGTAAATCCACTCAGTAAGCAACTGATCCAACTCTCTCTAGAATTTCATATGGTCCAATTAACCTTGGACTCAGCTTTCCTTTCTTACCAAATCAAATCACACTTTTCCATGGTGATACTTTGAGAAAAACATGATCACCTACCTCAAAAGATAGATCCTTCCTCCTGTTGTCCGCATAACTCTTCTGCCTACTCTGAGCTGTTCTCATGTGTTTCTGTACCAGCTAAACTTTTTCTGCCAACTCTTCTCCCAATTCTGGTCCCATCAACTTCCTTTCACCCACTTCATCCCAGAAAGCTGGAGTTCGACACCGCTTCCCATATAACGCCTCAAATGGTGCCATCTGTATACTGGAATGAAAACTGTTATTATATGAAAATTCAACCAAAGAAAGATGTTGGTCCCAAATTCCATGATAATCCATCAAACAAGCTCGTAGCATATCCTCCAAGGTCTGAATTTTTTGTTCTGACTACCCATCTGATTGAGGATGAAATGCTGTACTAAAATTTAATTCAGTACCCAACGACTTCTGAAGGCCTTTCCAAAAGTTAGAAGTGAACTTGGGATCACGATCAGATACAATGGAAAGAGGAACTCCATGTAACCTGACTATCTCTTTAAGATACAAACAGGAAATTTGATCTAGGGAAAAAGTATCTCATATAGCAAGGAAATGAGCAGATTTGGTCAAACGATCAACAATAACCCAGATTGCATTATTACCTCGAGATGTCTTCGGTAATCCCACAACAAAGTCCATGGATATATTCTCCCATTTCCACTCTGGCACTGGTAAAGGCTGAAGCATCCCTTTCGGTAACTGCTGCTCTGCTTTAATCTACTGACAAGTCAAACACTTCACAGTAAAATCAGCAATATCTCTTTTCATTCCATCCCACCAGTAATACTCCCGAAGATCTCTATACATCTTAGTACTGCCTGGATGAACTGAAAACAGAGAACTATGAGCTTCACATAACAACTCTCTCTTCAACTGTGAATCACAAGGCACACACAATCTCTTCCCAAATCTCAAAACGCAATCATTATCAATGTTGAATTCAGGCAACTTACCTTTCTGAACCAGCTCTACCTTTTTCTGCAACTCACTGTCTTGCTTCTGTGCTTGCTTGATTCTATTTGATAGAGATGATCTCACTGATACCTGAAACAAAACAGAAGAACTTCCTGCACCAACAACTTCTATGCCAAAGTTCATCAAATCCTTAACCAAAGGATCACGTTCCAAACGCAACATTGCTAATGAAGCATTACTTTTTCGACTCAAAGCATCAACCACTTTATTTGCTTTTCCCGGATGGTAATGAATTGTACAATCATAATCCTTGATTAATTCCAGCCATCTCCTCTATCTCATGTTTAACTCTTTTTTAGTGAATATATACTTTAAACTTTTGTGATCAGTATATATTTCACATTTTACTCCATACAAATGATGCCTCTGAATTTTTAAAGCGAAAACAACAGCAGCTAATTCCAAATCATGTGTAGGGTAATTTACCTCATGAGTTTTCAACTGTCATGAAGCATAAGCAATTACCTGATCATTCTGCATTAGGACGCAACCAAGTCCTTTCAATGAAGCATCACTGTATATAACAAACTCACCATTCCTAGAAGGAAGTGCCAAAACTGGATCATTCACCAATCTTCTTTTCAATTCCTGAAAACAATCATCACATTCTTTTGTCCAGATAAACCTAACACACTTCTGAGTTATCTTAGTCATTGGACTAGATAATCGTGAAAAATTTCTAACAAACCTTCGGTAATAGCCTACCAAACCAAGGAAACTACGAATCTATGTTACATTTGTGGGTCTTGGCCAGTCTTCCACAACTTTTGTTTTTGCAGGATCAACTGTTATCCCATCTTTAGAAACAATGTGACCAAGGAAAGAAATTTTTTGCAACCAAAACTCACACTTGATGAATTTTCCATACAGTTTCTTTTCTTTTAAGGTTTGCAAGATAACCCTTAAATGTCTTTCATTCTCCTCTTTACTTTTAGAAAACACCAAAATATCATCAATGAAAACGACCACAAACTTATCCAAGAACTCATGGAAAATTCTATTCATTAAGTCCATGAATACAGCAGGTGCATTGGTTATCCCAAAAGGCATTACTACAAATTCATAATGTCCATATCTTGTACGAAACGCGGTCTTCGGAACATATGCTTCCTTTACCTTCAGCTGATGGTACCCCGATCTCAAGTCAATCTTTGAAAAATACTGATCTCCTTGGAGCTGATCAAAAAAATCATCGATATGAGGCAAAGGATATTTGTTCTTAACAGTGATGTTATTCAAGGTTCTATAATCAATGCAAAGTCTCATTGAACCATCTTTCTTTTTAACAAATAAAACTGGAGCACCCCATGGTGATGTGCTAGGTCGAATGAAACCTTTATCTAATAACTCCTGCAATTGTTTCTTTAACTCTAAAAGTTCAACTTGAGCCATTAGATAAGGGGGTTTTGAAATTGGCTTAGCATCATGAACTAAGTCAACAGTAAATTCAACTTCCCGATCTGGTATTATTCTAGGAAACTCATCAGGAAAACATCAGGATACTCATTTACCACTAGCACATCATTAATCTGAACAGTTCCTTTATTTTCAACGATGTGTGTAAGGTAACATTCATTTCCATCTTTTACAAGTTTCTCGGCCTCTTGATATGTTATCAACAGCAAGGGTTCATTCTTGTACACAAACTGAAAGTCTTTCTGAAAAGAAAATTATTTAGCTCTACAGTCAATATTAGCATTATAAATAGAGATCCAATCCATACCCAGGATAACATCAAACTCTACTAGAGGTAGAACAATAAGGTTTTCAAGTAGGTTCTTTCCACGGATTAGGATAGGAAGATTCTTATAAATTCTTTTTGCCTCAACATTTCCCCCAGGTGTTTTTACCAAAATTTCAGGAGTCATTTCTTGAGATGGTATTCCCATTTTACTAGAAAAGGTTTCAGAGATTAAAGAATGTGTGGACCCTGAATCAAACAACACACTGGTATAATCTGAAAAAACAAAGTACCTAATACAACTTCATTTGATGGCCCGACATCTGCTGAAGTAGTTGCAAAGGATTTCACCACCCCTTTCTGCTTGTAGTCTAACTGCTTCCCATCACTCAAGCTCTTTGTTGGACACTCATTTGCATAGTGACCCATCTCATTACACTTAAAACATTTCACTAACTGTAAATCAAATTTGGTCTTACCTTCACCTTGATCTTTTTCAGTGCAATCACGAGCCTTATGTCCCATATTACCACATCGGTAGCACTTTACAGAATTCAAAAGACATTCCCCAGCATGCCTTTTGCCACATTTATCACAAACTGAAAACTTACTTTTCTTACCATCAGACTTTTTTGAAGAATTCTTACCTTTTTCCTGCCACCTCGATCTCTTCTTCTGTTGGTTGTTATAGAACACTTGATCATAGGCAAACTCCATTTCCACCTTCTCAGCACATCGAACAAGATTTTCATAACTTTTAAACTCACGAGAAGCTAATGCCCTTCAATATTTTGGCTTTAATCCTGAGTAAAAACGATTGATTTTACTATCAAGGTCTCGGATAAAATTTAGAGCATACCTTACCAATCGAGTGAACCTTTATTCATAGGCAGCCACTGAGTATTCCTCTTGCCTCAATTCCAAGAATTGATTTTCCATACTAAGTCGAATAGCCTTAGGAAAATACTTCTCAAGAAACATACCTTTGAATTCATCCCATTCAAGAGCATCAATCTCATCGACGTCCCTGATATTTTTAACCATAGACCACCACTGATCTGCCTCACCCTCCAAACGGTAAATAGCAAGACTAACCTTTTGATTGTCTGAACACCCCATGACATCGAAAATATTCTCCAGTACTTTAATCCACCCTTCAGCTAACACAGGGTCAGATGATCCTCTGAATGATGGGGGATGTTGCCTCATGAAATGTTCCACCACTAACATGTTCCTCTGCGGTTGATCTGGCTGATCTCGTGCATGGATACCACCACCATTTATCGCTTGAGTCAACTGCTCCATTACTGCAACAAACTGTTCAGTTCAAATTCTGACCATCTCGGGATGCTGATTCGGAAGGTTATTTCCTTCTGTATGCCTTCCTAGCACTGCTTCCCTTTTTCCTCTACAGAAAACCATTCTGAACAAACATGTCTTATATGAAGCAACATGGTAATCTTCAAATGCTATATCATTTCAAAAAAATATATTTTTGGATAATCATTTAATATAATTCTAACTCCTAAAGTTATCTAAACCGACCTTTAATACCAACTATAAGGCCCCGGCCTTAAAACTTACTTAATCTTGAGTTATTACAAGATTACACATTGAGGATCTTTTCGGGTTTAGAGTTTTAGAGAATTATATCATAAAACTTGCATTACATTCCACATATAAAAAAAGTGGTTACATAAAGATAGTATTCTTCTTTCCCATCAATGGAAACATATTTAAAATAAAACATGGATTCTTTCTTGAAACTTCCTTGACACTATCATCATATCATGTACCTTTCCCTTGACATGTGAAAAAAATTTCAAAAAAAACTTGGGATGAGCATAAAAAGCTCAGTAAGGGATATAAAAATATGGAAAAGAAACATGGGTACACATATACATAAGAATGAAATCATACTTTACCCATAAAACATAATCACTTTAACATACCTCATCAAATCATGAATAAATCATATAAATCATAAGACATAAAGGTAACTTGAGGCATTCATAACATTCTTACGTAGGGAGTAACCCTCTTGGTTATGTTTGGAATACCCATCACAGTATATCCCCTAAATCTCTTCAGAGAAACCTTAACGTTTCACTCCTTCACGTTAACCAATGTATTGGAGAGCTATATCGGGCTCACCCACCCTTAGTTTATCATGGAACCACCCATCTTCATAATAATGCCCAAGAACCTCAACATAATCGTATCACATAAAACATGCATAAAGGAAACATAACATTGCCACCTTTCAATCACAAGATATCAATACAACACATTGATATAAAAACATTATGAAAACCATTTTCAATACCAAAATAAAAGAAAAGTAAAACATGGTATTTATTTTTCTTTTAAAAAGAAGGTATGGCTTGTAGTGGAAGCCGAAACTCAAATAATGGTCACGTCGGCGGAGAAGTCATTGTCGCCGCATACGTACGACAAAAACATTCCCTTTTGTCATTTAGTAAATGCTTCATATAAAAAATATTCCTTTTGAATAAACGTAAAAGTCAAAGGGGTTTATACACCATATAAAATAAGGTTGTGTATAAAACAAAATATGCCTCAATGGAAGGAGATTGAGACGAAGTCCCATACCTCGGGTCCGACTTGACTCGGTCGTTCTTTAATCTCCTGAATAATAAACTTGAGTTAATTTATAATTGCTTAAGAACCTTTTTCAAGTTCATTATTCCTTTTATATCACTTATTGACATGTCATGAACACTATGTAATTATTTAAGTTAATAACGGTCGTTTTAACGATCATTGGTACTTGAGTAAAAAATAAGCCCTTTATAATTACAAGTTGTTCATGTATCCATTATATCCAGAATGGTATTCATGATGTAGATATCATATATGTCATATATATCCAGTATATACATGCATTTATAATATTACATAATCATTTATAGGTAAGAAATGAAATGCATCGTTCATGGAGACGGTAAGCCGTACGTACGCATGGACGCTACTTTCATTTCTATTTCGTATTTTATAGAATGGAATCATAATGATATAAAGGTATATTATAATTCCAGTATAATATCATATATAATATCATAGTTCCATCCTTTATACATCCCACATATGGTATTTAACGAATCAAATCACTTTGAGGGGGCGGTAGTTCGCACTTCCTTAAATGAAGATATCGCGTTTACCCATAATGGAAACCATAAAGGTATGCCCAAAATGAAAAATACATAAGATTAAGGAAAACATAAACATATTATATATCATATATAAATATAGTTACATCTTAATGGCCACCTTTGAAGGTGTTAAAAGAATGTTGAACAATCATCGTTTCGGGAGGCATAAATTCACCATCCACGGAAACAGTATGTCCTTTAACCATTAGATGTAGGTGTGTGTAAGTTTTACTCTAATCCTTCTTATAAAAACATCCTAGTATATTTAATATACTGTATTTTTTACAAAAGAAATGAATAAAAAGAGTTTATGGGGTTGGAGAAGCAAAATAAAACAAAAGGACTCAAGTGAAGACATTACCTTAAAATCGGGTAACTCCCTTTGGTTTGAGCTCAAAGGCTTCCTTGGGAAGACTTCTGCCTAAAGTGAGGATTAAAGGAGTAATATAGGGATGTGTAGAGACAAAATGGGCAGGGGTGGCCAAGCCAAAGGCTTTGGGAGTGTGGGTAAGGAGGTAGAGGTGGGGGCCTTTTATAAGAGGAGAGGAGGGGCACTCTTGGAAAGTAAAGAAATGTTACTTTATTTGAAAATGATTTTAGGATTCAAAAGGTCCCACATTGATATAATTAGAGTTTAAGGTGATAAGGGTTCGAAATCCACCCATCCAATAGGTTTTGGACATGTTTGGGTCATAGAGTTTACATTATCATTTCATTTTATTTAAATCCTTTATTAATGATGTAATCGCTGCATCATCATGATGTCATAAATAATTTAATTTATTTAAAGTCTAAAAATTTTGAAAAAAATACTATGATGTAGGAAATATTTTTATCTTTCCAATGAATATTTATAGTCTAAAATATCATATATGTAGACAAAATTAAAAATGTTTTAATCAGGTGATACATTCTTGTTATATTTACTTTCTTTAAAAAAAATAAAACGATAACAAGTCACTTTCCCACAAAAGTGATTCGATGGGGTCCCCAAGTTTGGAACAAGGTATCCCATGGTCGGCCATGAGACAACCAGTAGCATTAGGACACATGTTGGTGTCATTTTTTATTATTATGATATTATTTTATTATCCTTAACTACCCGATTACTCATTAATCAAGATAATTAAAGATAATTACCGTCGTTACTATTCATAATGTCCAAAAACAAGAGTCTTGATTACATAATTTGGACCTTCTGATTCCAAATATGTAATCCATTTTACCATATTCCAAACACAAAAATTGAAATAATTGATTTAAAAATAATTCCCGTTGTCAAAACAAATAGCGGGTTTTTTTGAAACAATATCTATGAAAAGTTTGACATTAGTTTATGCCCAATTACAAAGTGAAATTAATCCTAATGACCACCATTGGATTAAATGGTAACAATATATTCAGATTACACTTTAATACCAATTAAAAATATAATCTAACCATATAATTAAATTAAATGAAAAAGCAGTTTTGATGTAAAATGCAGTATTTTTCACTATTCATTAAAAAATGAACATTGTCAGAAAAATACCAAAAATTTATCCAATGTAAATTTTGATGTCCCAATAATAAATAATAAGTTTATTTTGACAAACATAGCTTATAAAATTGTCAAAATATAGATTTAAAAATGGTTTGTCATCAAAAGGCAGTAAAACAATTAGTGTATTCCATGCTTAAGATTGGATTTATTTTCATTTTAAGCCTCTAAAACACTATCTAATTCATTAATAGACATAGATAAAAATATCTATTATTCATTAATTACTTGGGATGTTACACTAGTTCCAAGATACTGAGGTCAAGATATTTATTTTAAATCTTCTATCGGAGGGATCTATAATGTTTCACTTAAGGAGTTCAGCCTCATTTCAAGATCTTTAATCATTATTCCATTCTCCTTTATCTGTGTAGATATACTCTCTATCCTTAAAAAACACTCCTTTAGATATTTTATCTTATTTTATAGTTTTATTTTGAGTGGGATCACATTTTACTTAAGATCCCGCTCTATATTCATTTTTTTGTTCTAAATCATATGATGGTTCTATGATTATTTCATTTTATCCCTTAAACATTAAACCCATTTTTCTAATTCATTCTTTTAATTCCATCTCTTATTTTATAAACATTATTCCTTATCAAACCAAATGTACTATGAGCCTGAAATCCACTTAAAATATGATCTGAAGTTAATCCATATTCTCATGTAATGATTGGATATCATCTTGATTATCATAAGAAAATTATATTGATCTATGTATTGAAGTGATTTACACTTGAACCATAGTATCACTATACAATTCACTATTTTATGGAATTCTAAATTTTTAATTTTAAATAATCTTACACAATATCAATAGTAATGAATGTATCTCTATGATGATTGACACTAACTCAGTGGGTATGTCTTTATTCTTCAAATCCTTCTTATAATTCATCTTTCTCTTACCTTTTGAAATTAAGAAATTTACTCTAACAATTTCCATTGAAATATCATCACCATCAAATTTACATTTGCGACATGAAATATAAATTAAAAAATATTTATCCTCTACTGACTGACTGAAAATTCATTTTTTTTATTTTTGGAAAACACTTTTTGGTTAAGTGAGAACCCACCATTAAAAATCACTTTGAGGATAAGTGAGAACTAGCATACCATCACCAGGAGCCATTGATGCGCAAAGAACCCTATCTAGGACCAGAACGGTCCAAAAAACCCACAAAACCATGCGTGAACATCACTTTGTGGCTAAGTGACACAGGAAGCAACAAACTGCACCCAATAGACTCCAAGATCAGAAAATCTATAATTAGATCCACTGACACCATCCTAATTTGGAAAAGAAACCTTCGAACCAGTCCATAATGGGGGCGTGCATGAAGGGAAAGGCCAAAAGAGTTGAGGAGAATCGAAAAATGGAAAAAACAGACCCCGAAACACAAAAATAGAATCCTAGAGGGAAAACTTCCAGACATAGGTGAATAGGCAAGGGAATTACACAATACCCGAGCATTCCTGAGGTTTCCCTCTACGACCTCATAATGAACTGGGTAGAAGATGATGACCCTTCCATGTTCCAACCCCAAAGAAAAACGGAAGTGATCTGTATAGAAGAGGAAATCATCGGTACTGAGCATTACTGCAACTGTTATCCGCATCTACGTACTAACTTTGGAAAACAAAAAACAATGCTCCTACCTCATACATACCCATTGAATCCAAACAACCGAAACACAATGATTTCCCCAATCTAAACCGCACGTTAGGCAGACAAAGGATTTCATTAATAGAGAACGTGTCACGATGGCAGGCAGCACACATTGCTCCATTGATTTTGAATGCACTCATCACACTGTTGAAGGGGGATGCTTTCTAACAGGGATCTAGGCCTTCACTGGTCCAAGTGAAGACAAACCCAAAGCATCAAAAAAAGGATCCGTCATCGTCGTCATCGCAGACAACACCACTCAAGGAGTCGCAGGGTCAAATTCGGTGATAGGATCCAGGGATATTTCATCACCACAATTTTGTAGAAATGAATACATCATATTTTTTCAACCATCAAAGTTAATATCATTGAAAAAAAGAGGATTCATTAAATATTCAAGTTGTAAAAAAAATCTAAAACTAAATTTTTCTAGATTTCACTCCATGAATTAAATTTTAGGAACTTGTACTAATTTTTTAGACTAGTTGATTACAATGTAAGTCATAGGGAATTATAAGAGTTGGGTGGAATCGGTGTACATAAAAAATTATATGTTTTAACCCTTCATCCAATATTGTTCCATAATTTATGGAAAAGTATTTAATCATTCATTCCTTTAAAGTATATGGTACTAAAAACCAAAAAACAAATACAGAAATTTAAATAACACAAGACATAGGGATTTTACTGGGTTCACTTTCACTAGCCTATATCTAAGGAATATACACACAGTGATGTTATGATGTTTCATAATTCACTATCATGAACTGTTAGATGGATACAATGTTTTTATTGGTTACTCTATTCCAATTATCATTACATTTACATAGTCTAGTCAAGAATCATTACTTTAAAAGGATCACTCATTTTTCTTCTTCTCATTCCTTAAACAAATTCAAGGAAGTATTCAATGGTTTATAGATGTGACATTCTATCCATGATCAGTATATAAATCATGATTATTATGAATATTAAAATACAAATTAGATGCTCTATTAAGATTCACTTTAATACACATCCTCATCCAAAGTTAAATTATAATAACTCCTCCAAAAGGGATTTGGGTCTTTATCTTCCCCAAAATCACAACAACGATAATATTCTCCAAGTTAGAATAAATCTATAGTAAAAATATTCTTTTTTTATCTATATTATTATCCATAATTTTCTAAATATATCAATTAAACTCTATATTATTCATGATCCTCCTCTCTAATGAACAAAATATCTCAGTAAATCCTCTCTTAATGGATCTCTTCTCCTGTTCCTCTATTAGAACTATATTTTACATTCACATTCACACTTCTATAAAATTATAAATGACACACATCCAAGTTTCTATATCTAGAAAATAATTTTTTATATGATATTTTAAATTATCACCCTTTGATAGAAAATAAGATCACTCCTCATTTTTATAATATCCATGTTCATTTTATGTGTATTAATAAATTTAGTGTGGTAAAAAATTTCTAATAAAGTAATTTCAACCTGAAAATATGAACCCATAATATTTATATTTTGAATCATAAAAAAATATTTATCATTCCATAATTTCTCTCCACTATGGAATTCATACATCCTAAAATACTCATTTCAATGTCTACTTCAAACTTTTACTCAAAAATTAATGCTTTTAAATACCAACATCTCAAAAATATTCGCCATTTCAAACTTCAAATTTTAAAATACCTTTACCAACCATGGAATAGAACACTCAAAACCATTGCTTAAAACTTCTCCATGTAAAACACCTTGTATAACCGTTTTCTCCATGACTTCCTTTCCCATTTCCACCGTAACACCCATAACCCAATATTTATACTTATTTACTCTATATAATAGGTTCTACCTAGTTTTATTTTTTGGTTAATCATATGTACATACATCCACATATTCAAAAAAACCCTCTTCCAGGCCTCCCTATTTCTTAGTAAAAAAATTAGATACACCATGGATTCCTCTTTGTCAATTTAAACTATCATCCCACCATTTTAGTTCAACTATCATCACAAATATATTTAAAATTCATTATATGATGTTAAATATGTAATTTCACTTCCCTAGAATAACTAATATAAATTATGACATATCAACTCCAAAAAATTGTGAGGTTATCATTTTACTCTACTTAAACAGCCACCACTATGGTGTGACACTCTTTATCATTTCCTTTTAGCATCTATCCAATAAAAAATGGTTTCCAAAACACCCACAGACTCCTTCACATTCAACATATCAATCACCACCATGGAAAATACCATACCAAAATGAGTTTGGTGATGTACTCATTCACCAAACATACTCTATCCCAGTATAAATGCCTCTAAGAAAAATTATACTTTTTAAAATAGCACAATATCCTAGAATCAGAAATTTATACCACATCAAACATCCTTACAAGATCACACATAAATAATGTTCTATCTTTATAAATATATATGCTCTTAATTCCATATCCATGACAGATAGAAATATAAATATATTCCATCTTTCACAAATTCCATCATATTTTCACTATATTAACTTCAATACAAGATCATCAAATCTTTTATGATCATTCTAATACAATGATTAATTTTTTTTATTATGAAGCATCATTCATAAATCTACACATCTTTCATAACCTTTTGAAATATTATGCCTACAATTATTTTCAAAAAAAAACAACACTATCATTATCATCCTTTATTTTGAATACATCTAATAACCAACTTCCTACATGAAAAAATGTTAAAAATCCAACTTATACTATTTTTCCGATGTATCCACATGGGTAGATTTTGGGCTTCTCAAAATCAATATTTCATGTCCCTTTATTTTTTAAATGTGTAAGTGTTGGATGGATTTATCTAAGGTGTCATAATGTAGCAGTGAAAGTTAAAAAAGAAATTAGTTACTAAAATTTCAATTACAAATCCATATTTAGTAATCAAGTGGTGTGTTTGTATTGAAAAATGTTGGAAAATGAATATAAGAGTTTCATGACATAGATATGTAGAAAATGGATATAATAGGAAGTTATACTTATATAGGTAGGGTTTCTATTGATTATCATGGTCTCTTGAATTGGAATATTTAGATGATAAACATATAAGTATTTCTTTTGAATAATATTAAATTTTTTATCTTTATGGTGAGTTACTAAGCTATTCATGTTATTTGATGATAAAGAGTTAATATATTCTTATAGATGTATAATTTTAATAGTGAAGAATATGTTTGGTGATCTATATGAAGTTATTGATTGCCAAATTTTAGTGTTTAGATTATCAAAATGAAAAATATGATGTGGTAACTATTGATAATAGATTCATAGACTCTTTTTATTTCAAGAAAATAGTTTTTTACTATATCTTTAAAGAATTATCATAGTGTTAATAAGATAAAATCATATTTATTTGGATATATTTTCATGAACAGGAGTTTCAAGGATAAATGTTACTATTTGGAAATCCATTTTTTATTCTTATGGATAGTATGGTAGTGAATAAAACCAAATTATGCCAAATGTATAGGTTTTATCTTTGATTGGTGAAGCTTTTACAACACTATGTTCATCATTGGTTGTATAAATGTTTAGAATAAATCATATAATTTAATATACTAATTTATAAATGGTTCTTTAGTAAATAAATAATATTTTTAAAGCTTTTATATTGATCATCCAAATCTATATCAAAGGTTCATTAGTGGAATAATCAAAAAATATTTTCATTCATTTATTCACTCCCCCATCCCTACTCTTAGGGAATAATTAATGTTTGATCACATATTATTGATAGTATTTACCTATACATTATAAATTTTTTCCACTAGTATTTTTACTTTTCTCAATCCTTTATATACATATCCTATTTCACTACTCTGTTTGTCCCTAAAGTATGCTAACTACCAACCCCACTTAAAACTCACCCTATTGTAAAACCTATCAAAATATTATCTCAAACTCCTTTATTAAATAATAAATATCATATTATATAGAAAAATTAAATACTAGGGAAATATACTACTATTGTTTCAGTAATAGTCATTTCAACCTATTGATTAAGGTAAAGGTTTAGAAATTTATCAGCCATCCCAAGTACTAAAAATTATCAAATAGTAGTATAGTTCAAGTCAAAGTTTGGTCAACTAAGAAAACTCAAAATCCAAAAGTTAATTATTTTAGTAATTGGTAAAATAATAATAGTATTTAAATGATTGTGAATATGATTGTTATAACTATAATTAAAATTATTTTAAAACAATTTATGGATGCAAGAAATAAGAAATCGGTTTCAATGAATGTTTTTTCTTAAAAATAAAATATCATTCATCCATGAATTATATAAAATAAATTGGTATCAAGAATATCAAATAAAATTTATTTCAATATGGTATAATCTAGCAATAATACATTAATTGATTCAATTATTTGGTTCAAATAACTTAATAAAATAAATTACATTAGAGTATAAAACCTTCAGTAAGAGGAAAATCCAAATTACTTTTCATAATTCATTTTCATCTCTTATCTTTGATTTTTCAACATTAATAACTCTATTTATCAAAGTATCCTAAATAATAAAATATTAATTTAAAGTCAAGATGATAAAAAATGAATAATTATGTATGAATTAATTTAATTAAAAATTAGGTAAAAATACTTTAATTCATAACTTATTACCTCTCAAGATACTTAGTCACTCATGATTTAATGTTCTTAAACCAAAAATGTTATTCTACCAAAATTGGATGAACCATATAAAATAGTAAGGATTAATAATAAGAATGAAAGTATTTTAATTAAAGTGATCAAAGATTATGAAAAAACTAATGACAAAATAAAATTAATGGAAATACATTAAATTAATCCACTGAAATGGGAGAATCTATTATGAAACCTTAATATAAAATATCTAAAAACATAAAACAAAACACTTTTATGTATAAAGTTTAATAAAACATGGTGATGAGATAGTTTACATTATGTGGTGACTCTATCTATCAAGAAAAATTACCCCATACATTCCCATAAACGAAATAAAAAAAATCCTTTGATTAAATCAATATCCACTAAACATGAGATCTCTCTAAGACATGGATTCTTTATACCTTACCAATTTTCTCTCTATCACCAATAAATATTTTATATCATCTAATTAAACATGCGTATAATTTATCTATATGTATCTTCATGTGTTGACTTGAAAAAAAATTAATTTAACACTAAGAAACAAGGTGTGGTAGTATGAAATTCACTACAGGCATTGTTACTCTTTTTATACTTAACATTCAAGTTATTTCAAGTTGTCATTGTATTCTTATTTTCTTCAACAATGAACCATGAAAAATTCCTTGGTATATTATATAATAGTTTTTACCTTCTTCTAAAATTTCTAAAATTTTCTTAAAATCGTCCATTTGGTTCAAACTTACCTTAAATCATTAAAAAACAAACAATTAGGAAGTATATAGAACATTATAATTTCCAAATTCACTAGAAAAAAGGTACTAAAACATCGTATCAATAACTAAAACCATGATACTATTTTATCCCAATACTTATCTATAACTAGGATCACCAAATTAATACTTTGGTGAGAAATTTGGAGTGCTTTATATACCAATAGAACCTCCTTATCTATTTATACAACTGCATAAAAAGACCAAAAAGTCGATTGTACAATTAATAATATATTGGTACCAAGCTATATTTATAAGAACATAAATCATATTAATTCATTTTTTAATTGTTTTAATATATAATGTACATAATGATAAATGTGTGAGGCATCAATTCAAAACCCAAAAGTGAAACTTTTTTATACAAACCAAATGTATAACCTGAACAGTTGATTTACAGGGATTTTAGACTCCATAGGAGTGACTCACTTTTATGTGTGGAATAAAATATCATTGAAATTAAAAAAAAATCAAATAATCATGCTTTTTTTCGAAAACCCACAAGCATTATAAGAAATACTTTGAGATAATTAAAACACCATAATGAGAAAGGGAGTCCCCATAGGGTTGTTCACAATTCTTTCTCAAAGTAAATTGGTTCTAAAGACTATAATCTATGTGTGGTCATAGTCCCCTTTTAAAATATTGTTCCTAGGGTTAATATGTTAAAACTAATAGTGTTTAGATTCAGGTCACATCATTTCTACATCACCCAACCCCAATATCTTTCTATTTTGTTATCAATGGAATAAGGAATTAAGAATAAAGTAATGGAATCAATAAATAGATGTTCAATAAATAATAATTTAGTACCATACAATTAAAATTATAATCCCATAATATAAATTAATAATATATCAAGACACACTGTAATCATGTTTGGAAATATGATAAAGGGAAAATAATTATCAATGAATTGGAATATTGATGAACTAATATTTATCCTCATAAATTCAAGTACTGTACTACAATATTATTATATCCCCTTGGATTCACCCCTAACCCATATTTAGATCTTCAACTTCTTCTAAAGTATTCATTATTCTCGATGTGGTCTTATATATATTGGAATTAAACTCAAATAGATTTCTTCCCTCAATCATTTTTGTATTTTATATAATATTTTCAACCTAGTAGTTGCATTTTCTTACACCATTTAGATTTATTCTTTATAAAAAAACTTCATCACTTAAGATCATCCCATATTTACTCCCTTATATTTTTTATTTTCAATGACACCAATTATGTTTAGATACCTCAAGATCATCCCATGATCCCCAAATTCTATCAAGAGGTCCATAGTCCTCTATGCATTCTATGAATAATTTTTTCCAATGTCTCCTCAGTATTTAAAGAAAATATATTATCTATATTAGTTGTGTTGATTATTATTTATTATTTTATACTTTTTGTTGAGTGAAATATTTTCCATATAAATTTTTTTGATAAATTTTGGATAATTTTTTCAATACATGAACTTAAATTTGAGTAGTATCCCCCACAAAATAACAAATTTTTCTAGATTATCCTATAATATCAATAAGTAACTAGATATGTTAAATAGATTTTTGATATTAGTCACCACTATTAATTATATCAAGGGTTATTACTGAATATAGAAATAGTTCTTTTATCCCCCCAAATATTATTTAATTTATTTATAGAACATTTATATTTATTTCGATTTAGAAATTATAAAATGGATACAAAATATATACTTCCCATAGAACATATTTTTCTACACAAAACAATTTCCCATAAAACATTCTGATATAGTATAGATATGGATCATAAATATTTTTCCCACAAGAAAAATTTATTTCTATGGCACAAAACATAAACTTTTCTAGAAAAAGAACATAACCCATCTTTCTATTGAATATTTTCATAACTATCCATAAAAATTAAACTCATCTTGGAACAAAACATACACATTCAAGGTATAAGAAGTGTATTTAGTTAAATTTTCCCAATTAATTTTTTAACTATAAAAGGTTATAATAAAATTTATCAAGTATGTAAAAATGATTATAAAATTATTATTAAATTCAAAAAATATTCTAATTGACATTAATATTATATAAAATCCAAAATCAAAGAGAATCACATATGTGACCCAAAATATATGGATATAAATTAAACTATTATTTTCTAAAATATTTTGATAATTTATCACTAATAATCACATATAAAATGATGTATACATTATTTTTAAAATTTAATGTATCAAAT
Source organism: Viscum album (assembly GCA_963277665.1). Lineage (NCBI taxonomy): Eukaryota > Viridiplantae > Streptophyta > Magnoliopsida > Santalales > Viscaceae > Viscum > Viscum album. The sequence continues at coordinate 340,467,697 of OY728129.1, forward strand.
ACACTAATTGTTAAATATTTTATGTTCTTAAGAAACATCCTCGTCAACTATTCAAAATGTTAATATAAAATGAATATATAACAAAGTAATTTAATGAATATCAATTAAATTGAAATATTGTATGAATTTTAAAAATAAACATTAATGACACTATTTCAAGTCACCACTTATAAAATAAATCTAATAAATTAAACAAGATATATAAAATTAAAAAAAATATTTAAAAATATAATTAAAATTAAAAAAATGAAATTATTCATTTCAAATATGCAATTTACTAATTTTATATTCCCCACTATAATTATGAACACATATACAACACTATTTATTAATTTATTATAATTTTTTTGGTATAAAATGAAGTGAAACAAGTCATGACCCATAATTATAGCCATTAGTTACTCATTAAGACTATATGTTTTAGTAAAGGAATGAAGTGGGGTGTATGGTGACAGTTCATCATTCCAAATAATATTGGTTTACATAAATTATAATGTAAAAATACATCCAAAAGCATGCCCTGAGACAATGTGATGTTTTTAAGGAGTGAAAGGTACAATGATTGTAGATTCTTAAACAATCTTGTCCTTTTTTATTTTTTTAAATGCACATTTTTACAAACACATGTACCCTAATTGTAATTAAGAGCATAAAATTACATTAGTATCATATAGAAACTAATCCAAGTAATTTTTATATCAATCAAACCTTTAAAATGATATTTTTAAATATTTTACTTCCACAAGATCATCAATTCACACAATTCATGGACTTATAATATAATTTATTCTTGCTATTAAAATATTCCATGGATGGTCATTTAATTTAAATTTCATAAAATGGTTTATGATTATTTTAACACATAATGTAAAATTTTAAGTAATAATATATCCTATTTCATTGATATTTATGTAAAAAATATATCCTGAGGGGGTGAACGGTCTTTTTAAAATTTTAAAACAACTAATAAATCAGATTAATTTATTATATTAATCAATAGTGCAGTTTAGTGTTCATGATATAGTGTAGAAGAAATAAAAGATATAAACACTGTAGTTTTATAGTGGTTTAAATCACCAAGATCCTTATCCACTCTTCAAACTTCTCTACTCAATGGGAAGATTGTTTCCCACTAAGAGAAACTCACTTTTAGAAGTGCCATAATCTGTTACAAAAACTACCATTTATATAACCCATAATTACAAACTGAACTTTGTATAGGAGTCCCAAACTAGTCTGGATGTAACATCCCATGAATTTATGGTCCATAACCTTTCCAGTTTTGGGTGTTAGAGGTGTTTTAAAGGGGTATTGTGGAGGTTTTGTGGTGGTTCGAGGTGCAATAGAGCTACTAGAGGATATTCATGTTGTGGAAGGTTTACATGATGGGAGTTGGTGGTTCAAAAATTGTATAGACATATGGTTTTGAGGATTGAATGTCGACCAAGGGGGAGTCTATGAAATTAATTCACATCATGAAAGGTGAATTAACAATGTGTAACAAAATCAGGTCGAGGAGATGTCATTTTCTACAAAAGTTGTAATTTTTTGAAAACCCATGGATTTCATGTCATGGATAGGTTTCACATTGTAAAAGTGTCTATTTCAAGGTTTTAAATAGGTATTTAATCTAAACCTCTACTTATTCATCCATTAATTCTCTCTATCATTCCTAATAAACCCTAGGTGCCTTGAAGAGATCTTATAGCCCTATTTCTCCTTCTTCAATCCACTAGTTTTGGTGGATTCCATTTAGTGATTGGTGATAATACTTTCCCATCTTCTTGGTTTTTTTCTTCTATTATTATATGGATGATCCAATACGGTGGGGTAGTTTTGGTTTGGGTTATGATTTGGGATATTTTTTTTGATAACCCATGATGAGATGTAGTTTGATATGTGGGTTTTGCATGAAGTTGTGGTTTGAGGATGTTTCTTCTTGGCCCTTTATGTGCGCAATGAGTTAAAAAATCATCTTTTATATACGTAATCCCTCATTTATCATTTTTTTGTATCAATAAGGAGGGTTTTACTCAAGTTTATCAATATGGGTGGTTTACACTATCCTAATAAAGACAAAAAATCGGTTAATATAAATTGAAGGGTACATTGGAATGATTTTCATGATTTCACAGATTTAATTTTATTGTGATGTTGTGTATGTATGGGTTGAATAACCCTACTAAAAATAATCTCTATTGCGATCCTTTTCTTGCACCATAGTGTTTTTAATATGGAAACCATGTTGCATGTTTTTATGATATCACCCCAAAATAGAAATTGGATAAACACTAATATTTGGATAATGAAATGGTTTCCCATGGATTTACAGTATCTATGATAACTCCCCTAAGATAAAGTTATAACAACCCAAAACTTAACGTACATGGAAATTACATTATTTTTTGAAATACTTAATAAATTACACAAATATAATCCCAAAGACCATACTAGTTTAGTGTCTTTAGAATATTAGAACACATTTTTCTAACTTGGTGAAAGATCTTCAACATCTCCCTTAAAGATTTTCTCCTTTAGTTTTTCCACCTAAAAACTATTTATTTCCTGGGGAAAAGAAAACATAAAAAAAGGGTGAGCTAAAATTCTCAGTAAGGTTAAACATGGATAACATCAAACAAAACATAAACATAATAATGTAAAAACATGAACATAAATTTTGAATATTAAAATCTTGAGTCATGAAATAAATCTTGGCTGTACGTAAGGCATAAATCATAAAATAACATGAACCATGATAAAATAGAATTGGCATAAAACATGCAATTGTGCCAAAAAAATAAGCACATAATATGATTTCCATAATATCCAAGGTATTGCTTTCAAGACCATTATAGTGGACAAAGTCCTATACTAAACTGATTTCAAACTTTGTTCCAACTATGTATTACTAAACAAGATTTTCATATCATTCCAACCCTGTATTATTGAACTATATTTAATTTTCATTCCATCTATGTCTATCTCATGAAATATAAATCTTTTCCCAATGAAATGGAGGGAGATATAGGTCCCACCCATCTTATAATGAAATCATTCTTACATGTGCCATAAAAACATAAATCATTCATCATAGAATAAACCAAGGAATAAAATGGGTTTATTAAACAGAATTACATATTAAAAACAATAAAATAATAGTAATAATAGGGACATAAACATAAACTTATTTAGATAATGTCATCTTATATGGAAAATAAATTTTATAAAACAATTGAAATTAATTCTTGAGGAAAATATCCTTTCTTCTTCAAAAAATGATTTCTTTTCTCAAAATACCATGCAATTTTAAAAGAAAATAATTTATTTGAAAATAAACTTGAAATTTTTTAGAGTAATATTCATGTAAATAAGTCATTATTAATACTTATAAATCCATTCATGTCATATAAGTTAAAAAAGCATTCTTCTCATACTCTTGCTAAAAAAGTCAAAAAGTACCTCGTATGAAAAATAAAAAAAGATTCCTTCCATACCATTTAATAAAAATTCACCAATAGTTAAAATTTAACTTAAAAATAGTATAAGAATATAAAAAATATTATATATTTAGAAAATATGGACTTGGATGATAAATATACCCCAGTAAATACTTATGTATAAAAAATCTTGAATAATAATGAGATTGAAAAATTAACCATTACCTTAGGTCCGCTATGGTTAATATGTATTAGAACCTACTATATAATGATTTGAATAATTTTATTGAATTATTCTAGAGTAATAGTCATTTTTATGATATTATATATGATAATATTCTCATCCGTTTGTTAGTAACATTTCATTGTTACTCGTTATTCGGGTATTAACTACTTTATGTTCTTATGCATGTTTTGTCAAATAAGTTCTGGTTATCCTTAGTAGTTCATAGTTATATAATTAAAAAATGATATTAAAATAATATATATCATATTTATGTATTATTTACATTTATATAATCATGATTTAATGTATTTCATGTAGAATTAATCACATCGCATCGTGGAGACAATAGGTTATACGTACGCAGGAGCGATGATATCATTTCTTTAATTATGAAATGGTATTGAAGTGGATGGTATATATATATTCAAATAATAACTACCTTTTCATAATAATAAAATATAGTTATTATTTCCATCATGATACCCATCCATGTCAAGTGGTGGTGAAAAACATATTACACCACGACGTGGAGACGGTAATCCGTATGTACGCACACATGGTGATTTCATTTTTAATAGGATGGATAGAAGGTGTAATATGGTTGTTTCATAATTATAATAACATATCGTTATATAAGTCATACTGGATTTATTACTTTATAACGAAACAACTCATGAAGATTAAGTAGAAGAAGAAAGGAGTTTGAAAGAATCAATAGAGGAGATTACCTTTTCTTCGACGTGCTTCTTCTAAATCTCCAAAATGAGAATTATTCAAAGATAAGTTATGATAAGATTGTAATCTCATCAAATAATAAAATTTATACAAGTTTTTATGTCAATTTAAACCTTATATTTTTAATTAATCCTTAATTATCTATTTTCATTTTTACTAAGGTAACAACTCTACCAATATTAAAAGTTTTTAATTTTACTTATTTTATGTAAAATAAACCAAAAATGAATAATTTATAATATTTTATAGAATATTATTATTTGGTATTTTTAAATATGTCTTCTGATTTTTAAATAATTTAATAAAACATTATTTTGACAAAAATATCAATAGTGTCAATTTTGACACTATTCATTTCATGGATTTTAAAAAATATTAGGATAAGATTATAACCTCAAAAAAAATATTTTATTATGTTCCAAAGGGGTAAAGATAATCTATAAAATTAATTGGAAATATTAATTACCCAAAATTATATTTATTTTAATATTTTATTAATAATATTAATTTGATATTTTCATTAATAAAATAATTACTACATCAGTTTTGTGTAATTATTTAATATACTTATTTGTTGAATAAAAATTAAAAACAAAATACTAAGATGAAGATAAATCTACTATATTTTTTAATAATATATGTAGTAAAATTTATCTTCTATAAAATCCAACATTTAAAATGTTATACTTATTAAATTATGAATGTGACAAATTTTACATCACTTTAAATAAAATAATATGAGTGTCATAATCTCTTCTATAAGGCTCCAAATGGTCAATAACTCGACCCTTAGATGATTATGGTCGATATAAACTCGACCAATAATATTTGTTCGAGTTTTTTTTGGTATTTTAATATTTATTATCATTTTAATAATATTATTTTATTGATTTTTTATCAATTAAATATTTTATACATCATCAATTTATAAGCCTTTAAGGTAATTATTTATTTCTTAAAAATTAAAAATAAATTACCTTGATAAATAAAAAAAATTTATATTTCAAATAAGTATTTATAGTTGAATATAGATTTTTTATAACCTTATTTTAAAAGTTATATTATTTAAAACATGAATGTGACAAATTTAGATTTTCATTAAATAAAATATTATAAATACCATAATATCTCCCAAATGTACCCAAAACGTCAAAAATAATTTTATATTAGGAAAATATGTTTATTAATTTAAACATTACCACTTAGATTCATTAATACCACCCATTTGTCTATATGTGGACACATAATAGATTTTAAAGACAAAGAAAATGACACTTGTGTCTTTCATTGATTTAAATATTATTTAAGTCATTTTCATGGAAAAGTGTCCATTAAATGACATAATTTAGATCCTTAAGTGTTAAGGATCGAATTAAATTCACCAAATAAAATTGTCTCATTTTTTTGGTCTTTTTATAGTCATTATAATTTTATTTTTTACTTAAATTGCCTAATTTACCCTTTACCGTGGTAACAAAATTTACCATGGTTACTATTCATATTGGTCAAAAATAAAAGGGACCTACTTAAAAATTTTGGTGCACCTGAATACAAATTTGAAATCAATTTTTCAAAATTGAAAACATAGAAGTTGGAGAATTAAATTTAAAATAAAACAGGTAAAATGCCACGAAAAAATGGTTTTTTTAGAAAAATGCCCCTTTTAAATGGAAAATGCTGTTATAGTAAATTAATGTATAAAATCATTTTCAAAAACCATAATTGGATAAAATTAACTAATTAAAATTTAAAACTAATCTAGAACAAAATTCTACTATGTAATGACTTTAAAAGAAAATAAAGTATTCAATAAAAATCAGTATTTTCACTATTCATCAAAAAATGAAACTTATTAGATAAATACCAAAAATTAATCCAAAGTAAATTTTTATATTATTCTTTTAAATTAAATGTTTATGTTGTTAAATATAATATATAAAAGTGTCAAAACTAGATTTAAAATGGGTTTTCCATTAAAAGTAGGCCAAACTAGATTTTTTGATTCTTTTATCTGATAATTTAACATTTTTATTTTATCATATATAGAAAAAATATAAGATGAATTTTAAACATTATATTTAATCTATAAATATTTATTTTATTATTTTATAGACTCAATTATTTTCATTTAAATAGTTTTTAGAAGAAATTTAAGACTATTCATACCCGCCATTATAATGACTAGTTTATAATATTTAGTTGTTCAATTTTACTCGGTATTACATGAAATGAATTCTATAAAAAGAATTTGAAATTGTGTGTAACACAAGACAATCATATTGTTACATATACCGCAAGCTAATACAGTGTTTTATATAGCGCAAGCTAATCTTGGTGTATGATACAACACAAGACATCAAATAAATTAAAAAGAATATATCTCATAAAATATTGGAGTGTTAAATTCTACCCCACTTAAAAGGAACTTCATACTCAAAATTCATCGGGGTTACAAAAGGTTTACTACTTGAAAGTTTCTTTAATAGAAAACCACATCATAAAAGGGAATAATAAAATTTCATTTTAAAATAGGAAAGTTAAAAACAGAATGGTTTCCAAAAGTAACTCATCACTGGTTTTCCACATAGTAGAATATATGAAAGAAGTGAAAACATGGATATGGAAGAAAAATATAACCATAAAGTTATAATAGAGAGTGATAGAGAATAAGTTTTGGATAAAGTTAACAACCAAAAATCCATAAATCTTCGATGATTTAATGGACCGTCTGATTCTTCGGATAAGAACTAACATAACATTTTTGGTTTTCATGATCCTTTACCTAAAGTTAAAGAACATGAGAATAAATACTTACTTGATTTCAGTACAATCTCACCATTGGTCATGCCTTGAAAAATTTCCAATTCTTCTCTTATTCAAATAAATGAAGTTGAATTTTTCAATATTGTAGTGTTAACAGATCATTTTATCCATAAATATAACTATAGGTCATTCCATATGTCTCAACAAAAAGGTTAGCACAAGTTATCAAATATGAATAAGTCCACCTACAACGAGATTATTCATTAATATAACAAACATCAATCTGAGTATAACTTATACTATCCATAAATAGATAACCTTACAATCCTTCTAAAAACTGAAAATTCATAACTTTAGAAATAGGTGAACTAAATCAGCTTAGCATTTATCTCTCATATCTCATAGGGATGTTCTTAGTTTTCACATTCGAAACATGTGAATAGATTAATCATGTATTATCTCGAAACATGGTAATAACATGAATTACCTCAGAACCTTAGTGAAAACATTCATGTTGTAAAAAAATTACTATTTCAACATACTAAAAATCCCAAAGTTCTATATACTCAAACCATGATATCACTTTTTCCTTGTATTAGTCCTGAGGTTATTAATACCATAAAACATCTCATTATCTCATTATCCCATCATTATGCACATATAATGTGTTTTCCAAAAAAAATATTTCAATCACTTTTCATGGTTATTGGTACCATATACTTATGGAAAACCACAATGGAATAATACTTAGATATTTTAATATTCCACAATAATATAAAATATATTCTACAACATTATTCTGGAATCCCATTATATAAACACTCAATGATTCCACCACTTCATTTTCAACATCGCTAGTAGCGATCGTATGTGATTTGACTTTGTATTTGGAATTAATATGTTTTTGATGCCGATCATCATTGGTTAATCTTGGATTATGTCATTGGTTAACATAATGCCCCATTTCCTTGTACTTGTATCATTGAAGTGTGGGTGGTATATTCTTCATATCCTTTTCTCTATTCACATCATTAGCTACCTTTTTCTCATTACTTTAGAACTCAACTTCCCTATGAACTTCTTTTCCATACATAAAAAATATTTTCTAGTCTCTTTAATACAATATCCACCATGATTTTTCCACACATTTAGCATAAGGAAATATTCATCTTCTTTTCACCATTGTTTTGAGATTTTCCCTGAACTCCATATTTTGTTTCTTGTAAAAACCATGATATTGATATATGAAACCAACTTCCATTTATACCATTATATAACAATTAACAATCACTTTATAGATACTAAATCCTCTTATATATAATGCCCTTAGAAGACTTGGTTTTAAGCCACTAAATAATCGATCAACTTTACTTTTAGGTTGGATGATAAATCCAGAATCATACCTTGAAAGTCTTGTAAAATTTTCCTTGTATGTACCAACAGATTCATCATCCTTTTTCTTAATCTCAAGGAACTCCTTTTCCATCTTCGTTCTAAGAATACAAGGAAAGTACTTAATGAAAAAATGTTCTTGAACTAATCCCATTCCATGGATTCAATTTCATCTTGCTACCTTGTATTCTTGATTAGAGTCCACCACTGGTCCATTTCACCTTCTAAATGATAAACAACCAAAATGAATTTTTCATGTTTTGAAAAAAAAGGATGTAAAATATCTTTTCAATGGTACTAATCCATTTTTCAGCAACAAGTAGATCAGAAGACCCATTGAAAGAAGGTGGACGTTGCCTCATGAAGGACTCAACAGAATTTTGTTCCTTTCTCTGCTCATTTGGAAGTCCAGAATGATTCATAGATTTTATATGTATAGCGATAATATTTTTAATTCAATCTCTCATAACATTTGGTTGTTCAGGAGAACAATAGTCTCATTACCCAGTTCATTTATCATTAACATGGTTTTTTCAGGTTCCATCCATTGTCTAAAACCCAAAAAGAATAGCATGAGAGGAAAAAATCATACTAGAAAAACAACATAATCAAGGGGGAGTACAATCTATAATATATTAGGTTTAATCCAAGTTTATTCACGATCATTACCATTATTCTAGGACTATAAACTATAGTTAGACTTACCATTAGGGACATCCTTAGACATACCTTAAAAATATCTCTAGGGATCTCACTAATGTTTTTGCATCCTAGTTTCCAAAGATTGACTATAACTTTGCTCTAATACCAAATCTAACGACCCAAAACATGATGTACATGGATGTTAAATTAATTTTATGTAATACTTAATACATCACACAAATAGAATCCCAAAGACTGTATTAGTTTATTGTATTTGTAAAATTGGAACACATTCTTCTAACTTGGTGAAAGATCTTCAACATCTCCCATAAATATATTCCCCTTTAGTTTTCCAACCTAAAACCTGTATTTATATCATGGGGAAAATAAAATATAAAAAAAGGGTGAGATAAAATGCTTAGTAAGGGTAAACAGGGAGAACACCAAACAAAACATCAATATAATAATGTAAAAACATGAACATAAATTTTGAATATCAAAATCTTGATTCATGAAATAAATCTTGGCATTACGTAAGGCATAAATCATAAAGGAACATGAACCATGATAAAATAGAATTATCATAAAACATGGAATTGTGGCAAACAAATAATCACATAATATGATTTCCATAGTATCCAAGACATTTCTTCCAAGACCATCATAGTGGACAAAGTCCTATACTAAACCGATTTCACTCTTTGTTCTAGCAATGTATTACTAAACCGGATTTTTTTACCATTCCAACCTTATATTACTGAACCAGATTTACTTTTCATTTATGATATGTCTATTAAAAGATATATAAATATTTACCCAATTAATTGGAGGGAGATATAGGTCCCACCCATCTCATGATGAAATCATTTGTACATGTGCCACAAAAACATAAATCATTCATCATATTATAACCCAAGGAATAAAATGGATTTTCTTAAACATAATTACATCTTTAAAAAAATAAAATAATAGGTATAATAGGGATATAAACATAAATATATTTATACAATTTCATCTTAGATGGAAAATAACTTTGATAAAACACTTGAAATTAATTATTGAGAAAAATATCCTTTCTTCTTCAAAAATGTTTTATTTTATCAAAATGACACACAATTTTAAAAGAAATGAATTTATTTTAAAATAAACTTGAAATTTTTAGAGGAATATTTATAGAAATAAGGCATTATGAATACATAAAAATTCATTCATATTGTATAAGTTAAAAAACATTCTTCTCGTACTCTTGCTGAAAAAATCAAAAAGCACCTTGTATTGAAATTGAAAGAAAGATTCCTTCCATACCGTTTAATAAAAATTCACCAATAGGTAAAATTGACCTTAAAAAATAATATAATAATATAAATAAAACAATAATATAAATAATATTATATATTAAGGACACATAAATGTGGATGATAAATATACCCCTGTAAATACTTACGTATAAACAATCTCTAATAATAATGAGATTGCGAAATTATCCCTTACCATAGGTCCTCTATGATTTTTATGTATCTGAACCTCATATATAATGATTTAAATAGTGTTATTGAATTATTATATAATGATATTAATTTTTATTATATAATATATGATCATATTCTCATCCTCCTGTTAGTAACATCTCATTGTTACTCGTTATTTGGGTATTAACTACTTCATGTTCTTATGCATGTTTTATCGAATAAGTTCTGGTTATCCTTCTTAGTTCATATTTATATCATTCCAAAATTAGATTAAAATAATATATATCATATTTATGTATTCTTTACATTTATATAATCATGATTTAATAGATATCATATAGAATGAATCACATCCCATCGTGGAGACGGTAGGTAGTATGTACGCATGAGCGATGATATCATTCCTTTAATTATGAAATGGTATTGAAGTGAATGGTATATATATTATTTAATAATAAATATATTTTCATAATAATCACATATATTTATTATTTCCATCATTATACCCATCCATGTTAAGTGGTGGTGAAAAATATATTACACCACAACGTGGAGACGGTAAGTCGTACGTACGCACGTGTGGTGATTTAGTTTTTCATACGATGAATAGAAGGTGGAATATGGTTGTTTCATAATTATAATAACATATTAGTATATAAGTGATATTTTATTTATTAATTTTAATGAAACAACTCTTGAATATGAAGTATAAGAATAAAGAAGTTTGAAAGAATCGGTAGAGGAGATTACCTCTTATTCGACGTGCTTCCTCTAAATCTCTTCTTAGAGCACTAGAGTTGGTCTTTTAAGAATACAAGAACCTATAGAATTCAACTAGGAAAGTTTATAAGGGAAATGTGTTGGGTATGTCCGAGATTTAAGGTTCAAATTGATGTGAAGAAGTGAGGGAGGAGGTTCCCTTTTATAATTGAGGTGAGAGGCACTTTTGGAAATCTCATAAATATTAATTTAGAATAAAATCAAAACCCACTCAAAAACCTCAAAAATGAGATTTATTAGAATATAATATATGAAAATATTGTAATATAATAAACAAAAAAAGTTTAGACAAATTTTTATTTCAATTTAAACCTTATATTTTTAATTAATCCTTAATTATCTATTTTAATTTTTACTAAGGTAACAACTCTTACAATATTAAAATTTTTGAACTTTACTTATTTTATGTAAGATAACCATAAATGAATAATTTATAATATTTTATATAATAATACTATTATTTGGTATTTTTAAAGATGTATTCTGATTTTTAAATAATTTAATAAAACATTATTTGGACAAAATATCAATAGTGTCAATTTTTGACACTATTCATTTCATAGATTTTTAAAAATATCAAGATAAGATTATAACCAAGAAAAAAATATTTTATTATATTACTAATGGGTCAAGATCGTCTATAAAATTCATTATAATTATTAACTACCCTAAATTATATTTATTTTAATATTTTTTAATAATATTAATTTGATATTTCCATTAATAAAATAATTACTACATCAGTTTTGTGTAATTATTTAATATAATTTTTTGTTGAATAAAAATTAAAAAAAATACTATGATTAATATAAATCAACTATATTACATAATAATATATTTAGTCAAATTTATCTTCTGGAAAATCCAACATTTAAAATTTTATACTTATTACATTATGAATGTGACATGTTTAACATCACTTTAAATAAAATAATATAAGTGTCATAATATATTCTATAAGGCTACAAATGGTTAATAACTCTATACTTGGATGATTATGGTCTAGATATTCTTAAAAAAATATTTTATTAATTTTTTTTGGTATTTTAATATTTATTATCATTTTAATAAAATTATTTTATTGATTTTTCATCAATTAAATAATTTCTTCATCATAAATTTATAATCCTTTAAAGAAATTATTTATTTATTAAAAAATAAAAAAATTACCTTGATAAAAAAATTATCTTTAAAATGAGTATTTATAGTTGAATATAGCTTCTGTATAACCTTATTTTAAAAATGATATATTATTTAAAACATGAATGTGAGACCTTTAAATTTTCATTATATAAAATATTATAATTACCATAATATCTCCTAAATGGCCCCAAAGCATCAAAAATAAATTTATATTAGGGAAATATGTTTATTAGGTTAAAAATTACTACTTAGATTCATTGATACCACCCATTTTTCCATATGTGGACACTTAATATATATTAAAGACAAAGAAAATGACACTTGTGTTTTTCTTTAATTTAAATATTATTTAAGTCATTTTGATTGAAAAATGTCCATTAAATGACATAATTTCGATCCTTAAGTGTTAAGGGTTGAATTAAATTCATAAAATATTTTTTTTTCATTTGCTTTGTTCATTTTATAGTCATTATAATTTTATTTTTATCCTAAATTACATAATTTACCCTTTACTGTGGTAACAAAATTTTCCATGGTTACTATTCATATTGGTCAAAAATAAAAGGGACCTACTTACCAAATTTAGAACTCCTGAATAAAAATTTGAAATCCATTTTTTAAAATTCAAAACACAGTAGTTTCAGAATAAAATTTAAAATAAAACTAGTAAAATGTCAAGATTTTTTTTAAAAATGCCCCTTTTAAATGGAAAATTCTTCTATAATAAATTAATGTATAAAATAATTTTCAGAAACTATACTTTTATAAAATGAACTTATTATAATTTAAAACTAATATATAACAAAATTTTACTAAGTTATAATTTTAAAAGAAAATAAAGTTTTCAATAAAAATTAGTATTTTCACTATTTGTCAAAAAATGAAACTTATCAGATAAATACTGAAAATTCAACCAAAGTAAATTTTTATATTATTCTTAATAATTATATGTTTATGTTGTTAGATATAGTATATAAAGGGTTCAAATACTATATTTAAAATGGGTATGCCATCAAAAGGTGGAAAAACTGCATTTTTTGAAAAATAATTCTTTTATTCGAAATATGAATTTGTTCTTATATCATATCTGTAAAATATATAAAATGAATTTTAAAAATTATATTTAATCTCTAAATAGTGATTTTATTATTTTATATACTCACTTATTTTCATTTAAATATTTTTTTAAAAGAAAGTTAATATTATTCATACCCTCCATTATAATGACTAGGTTGTAATATTTAGTTGTTCACTTATACACGTTTTTTCCTGAAATTAATTCTGTTCAAAGAATTTGAAATTGTGTGTAACACAAGACAAGAATAGTGTTGTGTATACCACGAGTTAATATGGTGTTGCGTATAGAACAAGCTAATCACGGTGGAGCGTACAACACAAGACATCAAAGAAATTTAAAAGAATCTATCTCATAAAATATCAGGGTGTTACAAAAGTGAAATGTGATAAAAGAACCTTTTTTAAATCTATAAAATTATCTTTTATGTGTTGTGATGTGTTTCCAAGATGGGGTGTGGTGATTTGTGGTTGGGATGTGGTGTGAGGAGGTGTTTGGTTTTTTTGACCTTTATTTTGAGGTAGTGTGGTGATGGTTTTCTTGGTCATTCTTTTGTGGTTGTGAGGTCATAGTTTGTTTGGTCATACTTTTAGGGTGGCGAGGTTATGGGTTTTTTGTCTGTGCTTTTGAGGTGGTGAGGTTATGGTCTGTTTCTTCTTGCTTTTAGAATAGAGAGGTGATGGTTCTTTTGGATGTTCTATTGGGTAGATAGGTGATGGAATGTTTGGATATTTCTGGGGTGGTGAGGTGATGATTTTTTTGGATGTGATTTTTGGGCAGCAATGTGATGGTTCTATGGGAATGATGATCTGCTTGTGATGTTTGGTTTCTTTGTACTAGATACATGGGTAGTGATGGAATAAATTTTTATATTTTCTTAAATGGATGGGGTTCATTTTGGTTAATGGGATGGAAATGACTAATGAACAAATAAATTATGGGATTTGTGGTTAAATGATATTTTTGGTAAATAATGAAACGAATGGAGTGGATAACGTAATTGGTTGGTGGTTTAATATGTGGCTTATGGTTTGTGTGGTGTTATGCATTTATTAGTAGAAGTGAAAGTGGGGATGTTGTGAGTTGGTTCATTTTTTTGTGAACCCATAGGTTAGTCTTGTGTACGGATTTATATAGATATATATATCTTATATTCCTTGTGATTTATATATGCACCACACCCACATAGAGAACTATGTGATTACAACCATTTTTTCACACATGGGGTCTTTTTTCCAACATCCTGGTGATGAGGATGGATGGATGGATACCCACTCTTTCCCGTTCTCTCTTATAGGCGAGTAGATATGCACAGATTGTGATGAACAAAGGTTTTTTAGTATAATATGTGATAGCTTGGATTTTTTGGGAGATATTTTATATGACAATGATGTTGGGAAATGGACCAGGTTTTTTTGGGTGAGATGTGATATGTTCATGTTATGGGGAGGCTTAAGGTGGGGGTATTTCATGGTAGGATGTAGTCATGATATTTATGTCCTCCACGTTCATGATACCCTACTACTCTAGTTATGGTTGTGATGTGATGACCCAAGTGTCTTCAGGTGATATGATATGTGACCATGCTATGAGGTGGTGGACCATGTATATACGAGCATGATGTGATGTGACCATACATGTGGGGTGGGGTATATGTTATTCTAAAGAGATGGTATCACCATGATGTATGATTTTGGGGTGTGAGGGTAAAAAATTAGTGGGAAAGTAGTGTGGTTACCCTTTATTGATATGATTCTTATTATGTTATTGTACATGGACTGTGTTATTTAGGGAGAATTCCTCAGTAAGGTTTGGAAGGATTGTTAATCTCTTTAGATATTGTTGGTTCAACATTTTTTTCATGGGTGCATCAGTATTCTTCATTCACATGTTCATGGGAGACTTTTCATTTCCTACTGAGTATACTTGTATGCTCACCCTATATATATAAACTTATTTTTAGGTTTCTGGGAAGATTATGTGGATTGTGCTACACTATAATTTCTATGACCTTTTTGGAAAATTTTTATGTCACTAATTTAGATTTTATTTTGGGTATTTACTTTTGGGGACTTTTATTTGTACCTATTTTATTTATACATGAATTTTGGGATGGTTTTGGATTTTTTTATAATATTTCATGGAGTTTATTTTGGATGATTCATCTTTTCTCCCAATCCCATATTATTATAGAGGTTAATGCCTCCCATGTCCTGATATATTTATGTTTTCTGTGCTAGTTTCCTACCTGGGGCCTACTGTATGTTGTACTTAGGGGTTATAATCTCTCTCCCCTCATTTTTGTCTCTTTGGAAAGAGGGGGTTGTGATATAGTTGTATCAGAGACTGATGGTTGATATATAGGATGAAATTTGGAATTAGGCATAGTGATTATTACAAGGGTTGATATGGAAATAGTGTTAGTTGACCTTGGTGTGTGACGTAGTCCAGGGGGCCAGCTAGGACATGGGATTTTATGTCCCCCCACTCCTATGATCTATTACACAAACATTGATCTTATTGAATTACAGTGCAGTTGACCTTTTTTTATGGTAGAGACGTAGAAGAGGCACATAAATCATGATAAATTGTGTTCCTCTTTTGGTTGGTTTTATTTAATAAGTTTAAACTGAATAAATTGAATTAAATGAATCTAAATAAAATTACATACTATCCAGATTATGAAATTCTTATTTTATTTTCTGATATGGATCCTAGATGTCGTCTTCATGTGGCTCAGGTAGTTGAGATTTGGTAGGCTGGTCCACTTGATCATTGTAGAGTTGATATGGTAGAGGAGGATAAGAATTGGAAGAGGGTGTTGTGAAATTTTCAGTAGAATTATTTGGAAAAGTATGAGGTAAGTGTTTCATATGTGGATATAGATACTTGGATAGGGGATGTCAATATCTCTTTTAGTTTGATATGTTCCACAATGAGATATGAGGTTCCTTTGGAAGTTAGACAGAAATAGGGAGATGCATGTCAGTGGTGGACTCTATATCTGGGTGAGAGGAAGGATGCAAGAGTGTCAGGGGTTGATTTTTAGTAAGAGTTTTGAGAAAAGTTCCTTCGATCAATCATAAAAATAGTGAATCTGAAGGATATTATTTCTATTTAGTAGGGGAGTATTCCAGTGTGGCATTCTAGAATCAACTTGGAGGACCATTTTTGTTTCCTCTAGATCTTTTTCTAAATGATGAGTCTAGTGAAACATGTCTTGAAGAGGCACTCCATAAATTTATCTAGTATGAAGTTACTCTTTTTATGATTCCAATGCATATGGAGGCTCAGAATAATTTATATGTCATCAAATAGATCACTCACGATGTGATTTATTGTGATAGGGTAATTAGTAGGGTTTCTTAAGAAGTGAGTTTTTTTGTTTTGGCTCTCATGCACTAGGACCTTTGAGGTTTATACTTGTAGAGTTTTGAACTCAAAGGAATCCTTTCCAAACTTCTAGGTCTAGTGGTTTTCATTTTTTTATTAATGATATCAGTACATTATTTTTGGCATATTTGGTTCATGTCCATCAAAAAAATCAGTTCCCAATGGTTCTTTGATCTTGGTTTGGTGGAGGCAGATAGGTTCAGTGCCAACCACAAAAGTTGTTTCTAGTTAAACCATTTTAGTAGAAGGTTCTGAAGAATTATGCTCCACCAAGGAGAGATAAAGTGGATAGAAGACTTCCTCAAGATGTTCCTCATTTCTAGGGACCTCAACCTGAGCATGGTCGTGGAGGTGGTCATCAGCAGATAGGTGAAGGATATCAGTGTGGTTAGTTTCACGAAGTAGAGGAATCTGTGCTAGAGGTTCCATATATCATTTTAGGTATGATCATCTTTTCATATACCCTTTTTTGTGCCTTGTTTGATTTAGTATATTTTCTCTCATTTGTTGCACCATCTCTAGTTCGTGATTTATGACTATAGGTTGAGACACTTCTCATGCCCCTGGTGTTGACTACACTAGTTGAAGGCTAGACCAACTTGTTTAGTTTGTGCCCATGGTGTAGAATGATGAAGGGGCCATATCATTCATGTGGGGATATTTTATTTCTATATATGTATCCATATGATGTCATTCTAGGCCTCTATTATTTGTATTCCTCACATTATATTATCTATTACATCCAGAGGAGAGTCATGTTCTAATATGTGGATTGTTGTCATGTGGTTTTCAGTGGCAAGAAGAGTTTTCAGGTGGTCATTCAACGTGTGGAGACCCATATTTCATTTATGACTAGTTTATCAGCGGGATAAGTGGATGCTGGGATAGTGGGGTCCCTATGGTCATTGGGGAGTTTCTTTATGTTTTTCCCAAGGATATTGTAACGCTACCCACTTGATGTGATGTTGAGTTTAGGATAGAATTGCAGCCTAGTGCTTCTCCAATATCGATGGATCCATATCATATGGAGCCTTCTGTGTTATAGGATTTGAGAATTCAGATAGTTGATTTTATGCATAAGTGTTTTATTTGGCCTAGTGTTTCACCATGGGGTGCTCTAGTGTTATTATCTAAGAAGGATAATGGTAGTATAAGGTTATGTATAGACTACCAAAGGTTTAATCAAGTAACAGTCAAGAACAATTACCCCCTCCCAATGATATATGATCCTTTTGACCAACATAAAGGGTAAAGTTAGTTTTCTATGATCAATATGTGGTCTAGATATCACCAGTTGAGTGTCAAAGAAGTTCATATCCCTAAGTCTTCCTTCATATAAAGTTATGGGAAATTTGAGTCTGTATTCATGTCATTCAGTGTAAAAAATTCACTAGTTCTGTTCATGGGACTCATGAACTCCTTTTTTTTGAACTCATGGACTATTTCATAGTTGTGTTCATAAAAGAAATATTGATCTAATTGAAGTTGTAAGAGAAGAATATTGATCATATCAGAGCTATCTTGTAGGTTCTTCGATGGCACCATATCTATGGAAAGTTATCTAAGTGTTATTTTTTTGAAATGAGGGGTTCATTTTCCTTGGGAATGTGGTGTCTTAGAAGGGTGTATCATTAAACCTATCAAAAGTCAAGGTATTTTTTTCTAGGGAAGTACACAAGAACGTGGGATAAGTTCATAATTTTTTTGGTCTTATAGGATATTTTTGAATATTTATTCCCTATTTATATTTATTTTCAGCCTCATTGATACCGTTGAATAGGAAGGACTAGGATTTTTTATAACACCCCAATATTCCACAGTAAGCTTCTTTTTTTAAATAATTCAATAGTGTGCGATGTACACAATACCGAGTTCAAGCGCACCACGACCTATCAAACTAGCCGTTTAAAAAGAGGTTATGAATAATATTAACCAAATTTTTAATTTTATATTTCCCATATAATTTTAACATTCATCTTATGTGTTTCTTATACATAATATGAAGACAAATTCAAATTTTCATATAAAAGAAGTATTTTTTAAAAAAAATGTAGTTTTTCACCTTTAAAAAGCGAACCCTTTTTAAATCCAATATTTATAACTTTTATATATTAAATTTGGTGAAATGAAATTCTTATTTAGAAGAGGGACATAAAATTTAGTTTGGATGAATTTTTGGTACTTTTTCTGATAACTTTCATATTTTGATGAATAGTGAAAAATACTGAATTTCAATTGAAAACAACTTTTTTAATAAAAATAATTTATAGTGTTAAATTATAAATTTGAGTGGTTTTAAAGTATAATTATATTATGTTTTTATTATTTAATATAATTTAGTTCATTTTAATTAATTTCACATTTAAATTGTACATAAACATATGTCAATCTTTTGATAGTTTTTACTTATTAAAAACCCACTTTCTCGTTTTGACAACATGAAATAGTCTTAAATTAATTACTGAATTTTTTTTGTTTTGAATTTGGAAAAATAGATTACATATTTATAATTAGATGGTTCAAATTGTGTAAATAGGTACCTTTTATTTTTTAACATTATGAATAGTAACTTCAGTAATTATTTTTATTTACCATAGTTAAAGGGTAAATCAGGTAAATAAGGGTAAAAAGATAATATTATAATAATATAAAAATATCTTAACACATGTACTAATCCTAGTGGATGATATATGTACTACCATGGGAATTATTGGGTTGATTTTGGGACCTCATGGATCCACTTGGGTGTGATAATAGCATGTTATAAGAATTAATTTAAAGTAAAGAGAAATATAACATAAACATGTATCTTTTACTAAAACAATTTTAAATTGAGTTATATAATTGATATTTTCAACTATAAATATTAATTATAAATATAAATAGATTTTCTACATCATGGTATTTTATTTTTAATTTTTAGACATTAAATAATTAAATTTAATTATGACACAATAATGATGTAGTATTTTCCCTATCAACGAAAGAATCAAATAAATGATATTATAAATATTAAAATAAATATAATTTGAAAATTTTTGTGTCATACACTAATTTTATGGATGATATTTACATATTATCTTTGATTTAATACCTTTGGTTCTAAGGAATCAAGTTATTATGACTTTAAAAAAAATCAATTACTAAATAGTGTGAAAATTGACATAAATGAGTATTTAAAACAAACACTATTTTATTAAATGATATAAAATTCCTAAAAATATAATATTCATAAAACTGAAATATATAATTTTAAAATTTTTATTAATGATCCACTTTAGGTTCTATTGACATTTTATAGTTACTAAATTAACCTTATAGTATAAAAATACAACAAGATACGGTAAGAGTTAAATTGTTTGACTAAGGGTTAATCCCAAAAGATAAGGTTAATTTCATGAAATAATCTTGTATAAAAATCATTTTTTGAGAGGAGTTAGACCCATAATCATATTATACTATAATTAAATCACTTTGGAGCTTTTATAAACCTAAAATAATTTTATAATAAATTAATATTTCATGATTTAAGTGCCCCTCACCTCTCTTATAAAAGGGATCCTCCCTTTCTCTTTAACTAACACCTCTAAATCCTTTTGGTTCGATAAAACCCTACCCATTTCTCCTCCCAACATCCCTAAATTCATTCTATAGGCTAAACATTGGGAATAAATCCATCCTAAGGAGTCCTTTTATGCAAATAAAAAGGAGACACATGAAAAGAGGTAATTGTTTTATCACCTCTTTCAAAGTTCTTTTCTTATTCTACTTCCTATTTCTATATTTTTTCCAAAATAAAATAATAACTCCCGTACCTTAAACATGATGATATTTTATTATAATTATGCGACAACCATATTCCTCCTTTTACCCATCCTATGAAAAACAATATCACTGTGCGTGCGTATGTACGACTTACCATCTTCACGATGTGGTATAAATTGTTTTTCAATGCACAATTTATTTCTATGGGTATAATGATGAATATAATGGATTTAAATAATAACTATAACATGATATTTATTCTTTAAAATTCATATTACATCCAATTCCATACCATTTGACCATTAAGAAAATGATACCGTCTCTCGTGCGTATGTACGACTTACCGTCTCCACGACGTGATGAGACTCATCTTTCTTGTTCCCCATCCAAGAATTATTATAAGAATAAATATTATTAATAAGTATGAAATATATGAAATAATAATTATACTAGGATTATATATATATACATACATGTGATTCAATTACTTCCATTCAATACGATAAGAAAACGGAAATAGCGTTCATGCGTACGTACGACCTACCGTCTCCATGAACGGTGTGTTCCATTTTATTTATCTATCTATTATATATATTTATATTCAGAATATATATGATATATAAATCATATTTTACATTCTTTAAGTAAGTAAATTATGATCTAAGTAATACGATCAAGAATAATAAGTCAAAACACATACGATAAACAAAGTGATTATTACCCGAAATGTTGCATTAACTTAGAATTGTTAATAAACGTGTAATATAAAGTCATAAAAGAATCATATATGATATCATAAATATTATTATGATTGTTATATAAGTTAATAATATGTTTAAAAACATTATACATGACTTTTAGTCACATATGAAGAGTTTGAGACCTAAGGTGAGGGTTAATTTCACAATCTCATTATTATCTAAGATTATTTGTATGTAAGTATTTACTAGGAAATATTTTTCATCCATTTCCATGTTTCTTAAACATGTTTTCAAAAGGAATATTTTAAGGTTTTATGGAAGGGTCTCTTTAACAATATCATCATTTTTTTTAAAATTTATTTTTCTAAATCTATTTAATTAATGTCCATGTTTTCAAAATGATTTTAAGTATTTATTTATATGGACATGATTTCTTTAAAAATATTAATTAATTTCAAAAGTTTCAAAGTGGTATGGGATACTTTGATTCAAAAATTTCTTTTAAATGACATATTTTATAAATTGTGTGACTTTTAAATGATTTCAAGAAAGAAAGGGATATTTCTCTGAAAGAGTTTTACTAGTTATTTTCATCTATGTCGATATAATTTATTTAATTTTATTATTTATTGAGGTTGATTTATTATAATAAAATATTCCATATTGTATTGAATGATTTATTATATGTTTGATTGTAGATGTGCTATTTTTATCTCATTCGTGGTTTATGGTTAAATTATTAACATATTGTATGCTAGTTCTAATACGAATGTTTATGTTATGTTTTAACCTTTTTATAAGAGGAATGCATTGGAATTCATAAGTGATGGGTGGGGACTTCTATAACCCCTCTATACATTGGTAGGTCTCATGAGGAAAACTAGTTTCTTGACACAAGGCCTTGACAAAATATTTGTGAATGGTCTTGGCACAAGGCCTTGATGTAGTGGTTACGATGTCCGACATTATGTATTCTTTCTTTATGAGATTAGTTATTACATGTGATTATTTGACTAGTAGAATATACATGTGCTTGTTTAAATGGGATTGTTTAATTTATTTTTTCCATATTATGTTCAAGTTTATTTTTAAAAGGCTTATGTTTTTATTATATATCTTTCCTTAAAAGTTTATAACATCCACTGAATTATTTACCCTTACTGAGTATCTGAGCTCACCCTTTTCTTATGTTTTATTTTCCCAGGATTCCAAGAAAGCGTATTATGATTGATATGCAGGGTTAAATTAGAATAATAATGCCATTCTCAAAGGATTTTTTATGCTGTGTTTTATGTTAGAACGTGTAATGTAACATTCATATATGTAATCTATTTTCCAAGACTGCTAAACTGATCAGTCCTTTGGGACTTTGTTCCTTGTAATCATTCCAATGTATTAAAATAATGCACCAACTCTGGGATTAAGGGGTCGGAGGGTTACATTTTTTGTGGACTTATCAGTGTTAGGGATAATTCAATTACCTAAAGGGGAAGTTGTTCAATGCTTTAGTGCTTCAGTTTCTTGAGGAGGTTGTGATGTTTGGGGTGTTTTGTGATGCTTCTTGTCTAGACTTGTGATTCATATTGATGAATTATAGGGAAATGATCTCTTTTAGGTCTTGTAAGTTATGTCTACATAAGCTTAATTATTCCACCCATGATCAGTAGTTATCATTAGTTTTTTTCACTGAAGTTATGGTGGAATTGCCTCATTTTGGAGCACTTTTTTGTCTTCATAGATCACAAGAGTTTAGGGTATATCTATTCTCATCATTATATGAATTTTTGGTAGTGTAGGTATATATATTTTGTTCAGGATTATGATTTTGAGTTCTCTTACACCATAAGAAAAGGGAATGGTGTGGCTGATTCTTTGAGAATGAATTCATGGAGGGATTTTGTTTAGGATTCTATGGATGTTTGAAAAGGAATGGAAGAGTTTTAATCCTTTCAATTAAATGAAAGGGTGGATGATGGTAGAGGATATTTGATTCAGTAAATGGTGTATACTTCTCTGATGTGGCAGGTGGAGGAGTTTCATTGGGGAGACTTAGAGGAAGTAGTGATGCGTGATTGTGCTGGTCACGAGGATGATCTGAAGAGATGGTTAGAGGATGGTCAAAAATGGATATGGTTTCTTGTGAGGTCTTTTATTATGATAGTTATTCAAAAGTGAGTCCTCCATTAGTTTCATTTCTCAAATTTTGAGGTACACCCAAAAGTATTCAAGATTTACCATGTATTGATGATATAGTTTTTGTGGCCTAGTATGGAATGGGTGGCGGTGAAGTTCATGGTGAGGTGTTTAGTTTACAAGTATCTAAAGGTTGAGCATCATGTTCTGGGCTATTTTTTCATCCTTTGGACATTACTGAGTGAACATATGATAAAATATCAATGTATTTCATCCTAGGGTTACCCCAAGATCAAGGGAGATTATGATGTTATCTGGGTGATCATCGATCAGTTGACAAAATCATCCCAATTCATAGTGATCAATGAGTTGAGCATAGTGGATGGTTTTTCCAAGAGGTATGTGGATTATGTGGTGTGGTTTCAAAGAGTTAAAATGTGAATTATCTCAGATTGGGATGCATGTTTTACCTCATAATTCTAAATAGGATTGGAACATGCTTTTAGAACTTAGTTACACTTTAAAATTACTTTCCAACCTCATAAATATGGGCAGATGGAGCAGAATATCCAGACATTGTAGGATATGTTACTAATGTTAATCTTATACTTAAGTACATTATGGGAACAACACATTCCCTTAGATGAGTTTTTTATAATAATAGTTGTCACTCATCCATTGGCATGGCCCCGTTTGAGGCTTTGTATGGGTGACCATAGCATTCTCCATTATGTTGGATGAAGGTTGGGGAGGAATCATTTCTTGGTATCGATGTGGTGTAGAGCACAATATATAAGGTTCATCTTGTTCCTGAGAGGATGAAAGCATCGAAAATCCATAAAAAGTATTATGCCCACTGCAGGAGGCGACCCTTGGAGTTTGAGGTTGGGGAACATGTGTTCTTGAAGGTTTCCCCTCAATGTAGGGATCATAGGTTTTGAAGGTATAAAAAGATTTATCCCAGGTTTTTTGGGCCCTTTGAGGCACTGGGGGTAGTTGTTGAGGTGACATACCCGTTCAAATTTCCACCATGGCTGGTGAGGATCCACAGTTTCTTCCACATCTCTCAGCTCTATTGGTATCTTCATAATGAATCCATTGTCATTGAATGGGGATAGTTGGTTTTCGAGGATGACGAGATGTTCATAGAGCAGCTGGTAGAGATCCAGGATCTCCAAGTTAAGGAAATGCATGGATGAACTATTTACTTGGTTCACATGTTATGGAGTCATGGTTTCTTAGTGGAGAATACTTTGGATCTAGAGACACATATTCATTCCTAGTACCCAGATATGTTTTTAGTTTTTTCTTACTCTGTATTTCTTATAATGTGATGTTTGGATATTTTTTTGTATTGTGTTAATTGGTTTTCTTGATGTATAATGTGTGATTAAAATAGGATAAATGGAAGGAGATTACTTGATTACTAATCAAGATTAATTAATTGTGATGTGATTAAAACCATGAGGGTGAGTTAGTACTACCCAAAGAGGACAATAGCATGACATGGAGAATAGAATTTCCCTGATTTTTATGTTTAGTTCAATTTATTTTTTTGGTTGTATAATTTTTTTTTCGACCACATGGAGGTTGAGACGTTTTTTGGTGGTGTGCTTGTGTGAAAGAAGGTGTTTTTTGGCTATGTAGTGTTTTTGGGTATTTTGGTAGGGTTTTTTGGATGTTTGTATCATTGATAAGTAATTATATCCATGAGAGGAAACTCATAGGGTATTTTTTTCAGAACCATTTCCTTCTAGCCTTGTTTTTTGGATTTTCGAGGGAAAGAATCATTTGAGAGGTATCTAATGTAATGGACTATGAATTAATGGTCTGTTATTTTGTGGTTTGGGTGTTTTATGTGTTTCAAATGAGGCCTTAGGAGGTTTAGTGGTAGTTGGTGATGTAGTAGAGCTTCTGTAGGATATTCATGTCTTGAAAGGTTTACATGATATGATTTTTTGATTCAAGGCTTATGTATCCAGTTGGTTTCACATCTTATATGTGGTATAAGGGGGATGCTCATGAAATGAATTCATGACCTAAATGGTGAATTCATGGAATTTCATTAAATCAGGTTGAGGATATTTTATTTTCAGTGGAAGTATGAATTTTTTTAAACTAGTGGATTTAATGTTGTTAATGAGTTACACAATGTGAAAGTTTCAAGTTCTAGTTTTTAAATTGGTATTTCTACCAAACCCATTTTCATTTAGTCATGGATTCTCTCTCACATTCCGTACAAACCCAAATTACCTTGAATAGATCCTTTATCCCTCTTTCTCTTGCTTCGATATATTGGTTCTGGTGGATTCCCATTGGTGATCGGTGGTACGCCCTTCTATACTTCTTGGTTATTTTTTATTCTCTATTCTCTTGGGTATACTCTATTGTGCTGGGGTTTTTCTTTGGTTTATGATTAGAGATATGTTTTCGATAACCCTTGATATGGTGTAGGTTGATCCATGAGTTTTACATTATGGGTGTTTCTTCTTCTCCTTGTAGTGCGCAGTGAGTTGAAAAAGATTCTTTGAGGAAGGGAATGCCTCACTTATCACTTTTTTGTATCGTGTGGGAGGTGTTTACTCTTGTTTATATATGGGGGATGGTTTTATCTAGCCTAATAAAGATAAATTAATACATTAATTGAAATTTAAATGGGATAATGATTGGAATTCCTTTACAACTTGGATATTATTGTGATGTTGTGCATGTATGACCTGAATTCCCCACTGAAAATCATTTTCATTTGAAGCCTTTTCTTGAATTGTAATTATTGTGATGTGGAAAGCTTGTTTCATGTTATTGTAATATCACCCCAAAATTGAAATTGGATAACCAATTATATTTGTAAATAAATTTTTGCCTCTATATTTATGTATTGTGTGATAACAAACCTAAAATAAAGTAAAATATGATAAAAAACCCTTGGTAAAATCTATAAAATGATCTTTTATGTGTTTTACTCTATGGTCATGTGATGGGGTTGTGATGTGTGGTTGTGATGTAGTGTGGGGTAATGTGTGGTTTGTTCGGACATGATTTTTGGGTGGTGAGGTGATGTTTTTTTGGTCGGTCTTTTGGGGTGGTGTGGTGATGTTT
This sequence comes from Viscum album, assembly GCA_963277665.1. Taxonomy (NCBI): domain Eukaryota; kingdom Viridiplantae; phylum Streptophyta; class Magnoliopsida; order Santalales; family Viscaceae; genus Viscum; species Viscum album. Next base: position 340,494,450 of record OY728129.1, read on the forward strand.
TTTTCGTACTTGGTGGTGAGGTGAAGGTTTTTTTGGAAGTGATTTTGAGGTGAAGAGGTGATGGTTTGTTTGTTCATGCTTTTGGGGTGGATAGGTGATGGTTTTTTTAGTCGATCTTTTAGGGTAGCAAGGTGATGGTTTGTTTTTCCATTCATTGGGGTAGGTGAGGTGATGGTTTATTTGGTCATTCCTCTAGGGAGGTGAGGTGATTATTCAATGGAAATGATTAGTTTATTTTAATGTGTGGTTTATTTATTCTAGATGCATGTGTAGTGATGGAATAACTGGTTAATAATTTTTTAAATGGGCGGGGTTTTGTTTTTTTAATGGTATGTAAATGGATAATGAACAAATAAATGGCGGTTTGTGTGGTTAAATGTGGTTATTGGTAAATAATGTAATGAATGGGTTGAATAATGAAATTATTTGGTGGTGTGATATGTGGCTTGTGGATTGCATGGTGTTATGAATTTAGTGGTGGAAATGAAAGTTGGGATATTTTGAGTTGGTTAGTGTTTTGTTGTGAACCCATATTTTGGGATTGTTTGTGGCTATATGTAAATATATACAGTATATTCCTTGTTGTTTCCATATTCACCCCATCCATGTTGGGTATTATGTGACAACACCTATATTTTAACATAGGGGGTGTTTCCCCAACATCTCAGTGATGAGGATGGATGGATGGATACCCATGTTTTCCAATTCAACCTTCCAGGTGATTAGATATGCACAGGTTGTGATGGTCGGATGTCAATTAGTTCATTAGGTGGTAAACCACTTGTTTTCGGGCAAGACGTGAGCCCAGATGTTTTAGAGTGAGATATGATATGTTCTTATTGTGTATGTTCTTATAGTGGGGGTCATTCATGTTAGGGGGAAGGAACAAGGTTGATGTCCTTTATGTTCACAATACCCTACTACTCTGGTTATAAATGTGATGTGATAGACCATGTATCTGTGGGTGAGATGAGATGTGACCATGTTGTGGGGTGGTTGCCCAGGTGTGTGTGGGTGTGATGTTATGTGACTGTACTTGAATAGATGTGGTATATTTCATTTAGAAGATATGGGAGTGCTAGGACATACGAAATTGGGGTGTGAGAGAAGAAAATTTGTGGGAAAGTAGTGAGGGGTAACCTTTATCGATATGGTTCTTATAATTTTATTATACTTGGATTGAATTATTTGGTGAGAATTCTTTGGTGAGGTTGGGATGGATAGTTAACATGTTTATGTGTTTTTGGTTATACTACTTTATCACAATTTCATTAGTATACTTCTTTCACATATGCATGATAGAATTTGGTTTTCCTACTGAGTATACTTGTTTTATCACCCTATGTATATGAAATGATTTTCATGTTTCCATGAGATCATGTGGATTATTCTATATTGTACTAGCTCGTACCTTTTTGGACAGTTGATGTGTCATTTATTTATCTTTTATTTTGGGTATTTACTTTTGGAGACTTTCATATTTACCTATATTATTTATAAATTCATTGTAAGATCATTTTGGTTTATTTTTATATTATGTCATGGAATTTCTTGTGGATCATTCATATTATCTCTCGACCCTATATTATTATTGTAACATCACAATTCTAGGTGTCGCCCAATGGTGCCTTGTACCCAGTTGGTCACATGGGCTCACCACATTTCCCCGAACACTAGAGGATTACAACTAATAGCGAGGGCCTTAGGTGTGATAGTAGGGAAAAAATGCCCTCATTGGTAGAGTATTCACAGCAAAATAAAAAATAATAAATAGTAGCAGAAGCAGTAATACATTCAACAAGAAATCAACGAAAGACTAAAAGTAAATAAACAACTAGAGCACATATATAAATGATGCATATCACATATGTCTAGGAAATCATCCAAACAAGTAAAAATTCTAGGAATACAGTACTAAAAAAAAGTAAAAAATAAAACAAATAAACTCTAGCAGCATCACAAGCCTCAGATTGGTCCCATGCTCTCTAGCTCCACAACAATCAAGTACCTGATGACGAAGGGCACTTTCCCTTATCTATACCTGCAATAATATGATCTTTCTAGGTCCAAAAGCATGACCCAAATAGGGTGTGAGATTAATCCTAGTAGGAAACCACCACAAGATCTGTGCCTAACTGTTAGTGAGTATATATATCAGGCAATAATGGAAATTAAGCAAAGAAACTACGAGTACACAAAAGTAACCAAAACCTATAGTTTATAAGCATTTAATGTTCATAATTTAATCATGTAAGTGTGAAAATAGGTATCTCAAAATACTAATTAATTGGACCAAATACAAGCTTGTGCTTTGGATTGGTAGATTCATTACAAACATTTAAAATTTACATTAACCCTATGGGTAGCTCACACAGTCTAACCTCTTTGGCCAAGTAATGCAATAAAAAGGGAAAGACACTCAGAGGAAGCACTCGCCATCAATTCCCCCTATGGTCTTTCCAGAACAACTACAGACTCTCTGGGGAATCACTCAACGTCCATTTTCCCTATGGTCTCATAATATAAACTATATACAATTTTAGGGAGAACTCACCATCAACCCCCCTGTGGTATCGTAACGTGAAATATAACAGACACTCTAAGGAAGCACTCAACGCCAATTCATCCTGTGGTCTAACTACACCAGGTTCTCACGACCCTGTGTAATTCAATTGTACATAAATGATATCAAGAAGCCCAAGGTAATCTTGACTACTACATGTCTAAACAATTCCAATGCATATCACAAGCATTTAACAAGCATCAAGAGTCTAACAGTTCCATCCTATCAATCAAGGCAAGGAAACAAGGTCTACCTCATAGGAAACCTAGACCAAATGGACCTAAACATTCAAACAAGGAAAATCACCCATGGGTTGTTCTAGAAACATAAAATTTCACATAATATCACATAAAAAACCCTAAATCCAACAATAAATTTAAGGAAGATAAAATAGGGTTTAATTTCCTTAACCCGAAATACCTGAAACATGGGTATTCAGAACTTTTGCATATAATACTCAAATAAAAACAACAAAAGGAAAAAAAAACCTACCTCGACATTGTACGATTGATATAGTTGAACCTCATCCTTTGAATTGACCTAGAACATCGTGGATATAAAAAAATTTCAAAAGTGTTCAACCTTGAATAACACAAGAAAGAGGAAAAATCAGGAGGAGAGGTTCAATAAGAAAGAAGAACTCACAGGTGGGATTCCAACACACCCAACGATTTTAAATTCTAAGAATGGACGAAAAATCATTGGATAAAAGAAGAAATGTATTTCTCAATTTCTCCTGCAAGAAATGAGGTTAGAAGAATACATTTCTGGGGATTAGACGTGACCCTGGTCTGACTTATCAAATAAAATAAAAATTACATGACGTGTTCATTTAATGTACACACCATGTACATGCCTCAAATGGCCCCTGCTTTAGGTTTTCTCTATGTCACCTCACACAACCATATCTCAGTCATTACATAGCTAGTACATAGCTACCTATGGCAACCTGGCACACGACGTGTACTCCCAAGTACACAACATGTACTTTTAAAATTTCCAAAACTCCCATTTTTCTCAAAAACACCCAAAATCAAGATCCATACCTAAAATGAATATCTGGGTTCTTACAAACTTTCCCCTTAAATAAATTCATCCCCAAATTTCCCTAAAAAGGCAGTGAAGAAGAATCCTCGAATATCTCTAACCACTACGATCGCACATCAGCCTCCATCTCCCAAGTCTTGTCCTATACTTGCCCATGCTGCCATAACACCCATACCAGAGGAACAGACTAGCCATGTAGAAACTTTGTACTACGATCCACAATCTAGATAGGATGATCCTCGAATGACGTGTCCACCTCCAACTCAACCTCCTTGGGTTAAAAAATATGAGACGGGTTGGAGAAGTAATGTCGTAGCTGAGAAACATGGAAGACATCTTACATAGCCCAATACCTCTGAGGTAACTGCAACTGATAGGAAACTATCCAAACTCTCTCCAAAACCTCAAACGACCTAACATATCTTGGTGAAATCTTTCCCTGTATTTTAATCCTCTTGTGTCCCAACCTCGGTGTGACACGTAAGAAAACATGATCTCTAACCTTGAACTTCAGAGGTCATCTCTGTCGATCAGCATAAGACTTCTACCATGACTATTCAATATCCATCCTATTCTGAATCAACTCTACCTACTCAGTGGTCTCCTGGACTAAACAAGGTCCCAACATAACTACCTCTCCTACCTCTAGCCAATATAGGGGTGATCGACATGACCTACCATACAAAGCCTCATAAGGTGACACCTGGATAGTTGCTTGAATGTTATTATTGTACGAAAACTCCACTAGAGGTATGTGATTCTCCTAATAACCTCCAAAATCTTGGACGCATGCTCAAAGAATGTCTTCCAACACCTGAATCATGCACTCAGACTGGACATCTATCTGGGGATGGTAAGTTGTACTCAGAAGTACCTATATACCCAAATCTCTCTATAATCCTTGTTATACACGAGAAGTAAAACGAGTGTCTCTATCTGAAATGATGGAGCATGGAACCCCATGAAACCGTACAATGTCTTGTATGTAAAACCTTCCAATATCATAAACACTACAGGTCTCCTTGATCGGTAAGAAGCGTTCCACCTTCATGAGCCTATAAATAACAACCCAGACTTCTTAATTACCTTGAGGTGATCTCGATAACCCTATCACTAAATCCATCGTGACATCATTCCACTTCCACTGAGGAATGAGTAACTACTGTAAAAGACCTTTCAGTCATTGATGCTCCTCCTTCACCTACTGATAGGTGGAACATCTCATAAAAAACTAGAAACATCCCTCTTCATACCTGGCCACCAATACTGACGGTATAGATCCTGAAATATCTTAGTAACACCAGGATGAACTGCCCAAACAAAGAAATGAAAATCTCACAAAAACTCCTCATGTATATCTGCTGACACCCATAAATTCCCATAAAAATACAAGATATCATCCTCAACCATGGTCTACCCAGGATTAGGGTCCTCTCCTGACACACTCTCTTATAGGACTGGGCCTTCAGAATTTGATAGCTTCCTCATTCTCACTCGATCCAGAAGAGTAGATGTAACAACTACAGAAGAAATAAATGTATGCCCATGTATATTGTGCACCTCTAAATGCATCTCAGAGAACAGATCCATAAACTTCCACTCACCACTGGACTCTTGAACTGCTTGTATTTGAGTTCTCCTGCTCAATGCATTAGACACTACATTACCTTTTTCAAGTGTGTAGGAAAGCTCAAAGTCAAAAGGATGAAGGTAATAAACCCACCTTTTCTGTCTCAAATTTAGATCTCGCTGAGTAAATATATACTTGAGAATTTTGTGGTTAGTGAAAACCACAAAGTGCTCTCCCAAAAGATAATGTCACCAATAGCTTACTGCTTGAACAACTGTATCCAACTCAAGATCATGCATTGGGTAATTCCTCTCATGTGTCCTCAAATGCCGAGACCCATATGCAACGAATCCTTCCCCCTGCATAAGTACTTCTCCCAACTCGATACCTGATGCATCATTGTAAACAGTGTAACTCTTGCCTGGATCTGGAAATACCAGTATCGGTGCGGAAGTCAACCTCCCTTTCAGCTCCTAAAAGGCTAACTCACAAGAATCTATCCATGATTACTTCACACCCTTCTTAGTTAGGCCCTTCAGTGGAGCTGTTAAACATGAAAATTCCTGTATAAAATATATGTAGTAACCTTCCAGCCCTAGAAAACTCCATACATCAAAGAAGTTCTTCGACTTCTCATAGGAAACTACTACTCTCACTTTATATGGGTCTATTGATACTCTTGTCTCTGAGATAACATGACCCAAGAAGTGAATCTGATTCATCCAAAAGTGGCATTTTGAGAGCTTATCATACAACCGATTCTCCATCAGTGTACTCAAAACGATCTCAAGATGGGTGGCATGGTCGTGTCGAGTGTGAGAGTACACTAAGATATCGTCTATGAAGACTACCCAAAAAATAAAAATAAGGATGGAACACTCAGTTCATCAGTGCCATGAAAACTGACAGTGCATTCGTGAGACTGAATGGCATAAACAAATACTTGTATAAACCATACCTAATCCGAAAGGCTGTAAGAGGTATATCTGATGGTCTAATGTGCAAATAATGATAATTGGATCTCAATTAAATCTTCAAGAACACCCATGATCCTTGAAGCTGATCAAATAGGTCATCAATCCTCAGTAAGGGATATTGGTTCTTAACAATCAACTAGTTCAGCTTCTGATAATCCATGAAAAGTCTGAGGGTACCGTCCACCTTCTTTGCAAACAATATAGGAGAACCCCAAAGAGAAGTACTGGGTCGGATGAAACCCTTTGTCTGTGACTCCTCCAACTGCTTATTGAACTCTTGTAACTCTGGTGTATCCATCCTATAAGGAGGAATGGACACCAGTGCCGCTCCTGGCACAAACTCAATAGGGAAATCTACCTCTCGCTCTAGAGTTAAAACTGAAAAGTCTTCTGAAAAAACATCCATAAAATGATCTACCCTAAAGGAAAGTACATTTGTGAAATCCCCTAGTAATCTAGATATAGACTAGAAATATGGGTTGTAACACCTCTCAACCCGTGATGCTCGGGTCCCGCTCTGCTAGCCTGGATATCCCAGTCACCCTTATGTAGAAATAATTCACCCTCTAGGGATGTGAAACTCACCCTACGAAGATAGAAATCAACAACAATCTGTAAGGGAACTAACTAGTACATTATAAAAATGATGTCATATTCCATCATCCCTAATACATAAAGGTCCTATAAGAAGTCAAACCCACCAACCTCAAGAGGGAACTCCTTGCACTGACGTACACTAGCCGTTCTAGTACCCAATAGAGATTCCAGTGTCATGATATCAGCATAAGTAAGGATATAGAGCCCAAGGCTCTCCATAATAGGCACAAATATAAAACTATGGGAATCCCATATATCAAAAAGAGGAGAAGATAAAAATGAGGCTACCAAAATTGTACCTATAACTGTAGAGGGTCCGAGATCCTGCTCTTGCTAGGTCTGATCCAGTGCAAAATCCTAACCTACATTATGACCCTATGAAGCTGTCTGTGATCCCTGAGCTGATCCACCATGCAGCTATCAAAAACCCCGTGTCTGACCACTATGACCACGACCACCACCTCAGCCTGAATGACCTAAAGAACTCTAGCCCCCAGTCTGATTTGGGACTGGTGGTCCTACTCCGATATGAGGAGTTAAAAAAGATCCTCCTTCACTAGCTACTGGAAGGAGGGCATTTCAGAAATGTTGAAGATGTTCCATATTTCCACAAGATCAATACTCAACTAAGTCTCTTAGGCACTGAGGTTTCTTATGTCCACCCTTCCCATACTGGTAGTACACCACCTAGCTACCTGAAGGAAAATACCACCTACTCGAATCTCCACGTGTGGAATCCCTATGACGCTTCTTACTATCAGTCAGAAGATTACTAACTCTGGATGCTGAACCGCCCTGGCCCACAACTCCAGAATCCGTCAGGTTGCACTTGGTAATCAGTGCCTGGTTGACTATAGAAGATATGGAAGTCAACCTAAAGATGTTCACCTGGGATCAAATGTCATGCTTGAGACCATCCTCAATCTTCCTCACCAGAAATAACTCATCACCCCCAAAAATGGGTGTGAATCATTGCGGATCTATGAAGCTAGAAGAATAATCCATGACTGAGAGAGTGCCCTACTCCAAACTCATGAACTCTCGGGCTTGGTCGACCCTCAAGTTCTCTAGGGAGAACTAGTCATAGAAGGTATGCTAGAACTCATCCCAATCCATAACTCTTTGACATCATGCCTATGATATCACATCCCCCCATCTCTTGGAGAAATCACGAAGCATGTAAGTAGAAAGATTCACCCTCCTCTCTGGAGGCATCTCAAGATGGTCAAAGATAGACAACATGGATTCTAACCATGATTCTGTAGCCTAAGGTCCTCCATCCCCTGAGAAAGTGGGAGAATGCTATTGCTAAAAAACCTGCGTCAATTCTGCCATAGATGGTGTAGGATGTGGTGCCCCATGGAAAGGCTGCATCATCCCCATGAAGCCTTCTCGAAACTGTGCATCAGCACCTATGTCCGGTATAACAGCTGGTTCCAAGACATGCATGATGGGAGGATCTGCTGGTTTTCCCTGATCTACCATTTCCAATGTCTGATCATTGCCCTATATCTGGCATAGAACTAGAGGAAATCTCAGTGGCATGACTATACAAGGTCAAGCGCACACCTCGGTTCAAGATTATCAAGGACAAAAACTTAGAAGTGAAAAAAAGGAATAGGAGAATAAAACATTAAAGTTTTACAAAATAGGGTTACACGACATGTATACCCTCCACACGGCGTGTTCCATTAGGTTTCAACATTGGCATGTATTTATACCAAAACTGGTTGTGTAACACCCCTACACATGGTATATTCATCCTATGACATGACATGTACTTGAATTTTTCCTCCTTCCCAAGTTCTTCTACATAGTTAGAACTATAGGTTTCCCTTAGAAAAAACTACATGGTGTGTTTAAGTGAGATGTGGTGTGTACTAGAAGGATTTTACCGACCCATGTCATTAGTCACATGACTAGAGGCACGGTCTACTTCCACACTACATGTTCATGCTAGACACGGTGTGTACTACCCAAAGTTCATCCACCTATGTCATTAGTCACACAACCAGATACATGGTCTATACAACACAGAGTGTATGTCACACCCATGAATTTTTTTTAAATTCATTTTTCATTTAATTTCCATTCTTGATTTGTTTTGGGGGTTTACCACTCATTTTGGTGAAAATGGTGGGTTTTGAAAATTTGGGCCAAACCGCGAACCCAATTCTAGATTTAAAAACAAATTTTGTTTCTTCTATAACTCCTTCAATTTTTACCATTTTATACGCATTACACTTTCCAATTGGTATACCCTGATATATTAAAATCACCATATCCCTTTGGACCACATAGAAATCCAAAATCATGATGGATTCGGGTTTTTGATTAAGGTAATGGGCCTGCCTGTAAGACCATTTCCTGCTTTAAATTATTATTTTTAAATTGTTAATATCTCATTCATTTTTTACTGTTTTTCGGTGATTATACCTCCCTCGTGAATCCAATATCCCAAGGATCACCCCAATTATCGGTTTTTCATTTTTGGAGCTCATTTGAACCCCAAAGGAGGGAGATTCTTCTCTGAATTTATCAAATCGCCCGGATTTGAATAGGTAAATTAATTCTTTCATATCTCCTTAAATATCTATTATTTTTCCCCCATTCCTATCCCCACATGACCTCATCCTCATCAGTCTAACCTCACTAGCAGTTTTTACGGGTTTGAGATTCAAAATTTGGTTAATTCGGGGTGATTTCTTCAAGCGTTTTCAAAGTAAGTGTTCCTCCCTTCCACTTCTTCCATTTCCTTAGGGTTTCATCCCTCTTTCTTGATGTTAAAAAGTTTCCAAAACCTAGGGTTCGTACCTAGGGTTTAACCATGAGTCTTTTTGGTGAAAATTTGTGGTATAGGGTTGGATTTATCATCCTTGTGGTACCGGGGTGGTGCAGTTGATATTTCGCACCATATTTTGAGGGATTCGACAATTTCGGTAGGTGATTCCGTGGGTAACCATTTAATGATGAGTTATTTTTCTTGATTAAATAATTTTTGATGTTCCTTATATGATGTTCATTATGAAAAAACCATTTTTTGGTAGCAATAGTAAATCATTTAGTATTAAAGTTACATTTTTGTTTGAAGTGCGTATTTTTCAAATGTTTTTCATGTGTTATCTCTTGTGGTAGTTTTGTAAAATGTGGAATTGATTTATTAGTTGTTTAAAGGGGCTAAAAATTTTTGTTGGGTAATGATATAGTATCATGTGGGCCTAAAAAGGGGGGGTCTTTGAATGGGTTTTAGGTGTGTAACCTTGTTATACTCTTTGAAAGTGTTTTATGGATTTGTGTGTTCTCATGGGTATCTTTTGTGATATTGTTCAAGGTGATTATATAACATTTTAAAGTGGATTATTACATGTTTATTGGGATTAAAATTCTGTTTTTGTAGGGGATTGGTGTGCTTTTTGATTAAAAAGAGGTTTTTAAAAATGGGTTTTTTGTGCAAAGCTTGGGTATACTCCTTATAATTGTTTTATGAAAGTTTTGAATGGTTTATTGAGTTGTGTAAGAGGTGAAACTATATCAGCAAACTGTTTTGGTAGGATTATATTTTTAAAAGGTCCATTTCATTTGTAAAAAGGCTATTATGTTATATGTATCATCTTGGAAATATTTTATTAAATTGTTTGAAGGAGATATTGTGGTGAGAAAGAGATGTGAATGTGATGTGGACTGTTTTGTGTGAGTGTGATGTGAAAAATTGAATTTTTGATTATAAAAGGAGTGTTATGTGACATGTGTGTGGGATATTATATGAGTTTCAATATCTTATAATTGTTTTATAAATTTTTTTAATGGTTTTTTGGAAGTGTTGAAGAAATGTGAAATGTGTTGTGGGCTATTTTGGTGTGAGTCGGATTTCAAAATCATTTTGAATGAAAAATGGACTTTTGTGACTTGTGTGGTATATATATGGGATTTTTGGTGAATTTATGATGTGGAAATAATATTTTCATGTTCAATTTATATTTCTTTACTTGTTGAACTAGTTTGAGCACAAGGGGAAAACCTGGGTATCTAGGTGGTTGGACGAGTACTAGTATGCTAGTGAATCCGTGGGGTTTGGCCTCAGTTTCACTTAACAAGATTGACGTTTAAAACTAAAAATAAACTATGATGATGATGATTGGGGACCACTAGGTTATGGGTATATTCCCTACTAGTGTATCGTGTACGGGAATGGATATTTTTGAGGGTTGCTCTCACCGAGATACGAGGTACCTGGGACCCACAGCTAGATAGTGCCTATGTGTTATTTCCTATTACATGTGCTCATTTGTTAAAATATACTTACCATCGGCATACAATAATTTTGGCTGGAAAATTAAATATCTTTGGTGTTTATTTTAAAAGTGTTATCCCTTTAAAATAGCCTACTTGAAAACTGCTTTTATTCAAAGTTGCATCCTTTAGAAATTGTAACTAGCTTTTCATGTTTTTGAAAACTTGCATGCTTTTCATCTTTAGATGTTTATAACATGGAATATATTAGTGGTGGTATCCTACTAGGCTTTGGATCACAACCTACTTACACTATTTTGTGTAATTAGACTTTCTTATTTTGTGTCACAAGTTTGGGTATAGGTTTTATGCCTTTGGTTCGGGTTTTTAGCGGTCCATCGTGATGCAGTGTCGTGGAGATGGCTTGAGGGAGGTTACTCTTTACATGTGTATGTTCTTGGGCTGTATTTTCTTGGTTTTGTATCTTTTTAATGGTCTTCATACATTGACTAATATTGTGTAATTCAGTTCTGAATTTTAGTAAAAGATTTTTTGGTTTGAAAAATCCAGTTTTGGTTTCTTGGTTTCGTTTGTCGTTTTATGTTTAAAAATTCAGGTAAATCATTACCAAAATTAATTTTATGATACTTAGACACTTGTACCAGCCCTTTGGGATCATGAACGCCCTTCTGGTCTTGCCACGGATCGCATCGGGTGCCGATTTTGAAGGTGATCAGATTTGGTTCATGAAAAAATGGTATTAGAGGAGGTTCGCTCTATTTGAGTCATGTTATTTGGGAAATAGTCAGGATAGTCTGGAGTTAAGATTTTTGAGACATGAAATTTTAGTTATGGGTAGTGTTCTTGATCACCACACCTCATGACGAGATCCAAGTCACCAGGGTAAGTCAGGATTTATCTATGTATTTTTGTTTTCTTGGTCTGATGATGATTAGGGGAAATGAAAAGAGAGTTGGGTTAATGGTCTCAGTGAGTTCGTAGGGTCTGGAAAGCCATGTGGATCCGGGGATATTCCCTATAACACTCTATGTGATGGTTAAGTGATTTGAATATGGCTTCCAACCATATTTCCAAGTCACCCACTGAAACTAGTTTCCTCTCGCATTGTTTTGTGCTTTAGTATTGAAATATTTGAACATTGGTTTTAAAGTAACTTGGTTTTAAGAAGTGTAAAGTTTTTGTGAAATGATTTTCAAATAAATAGGGAATGGTTTGATTTATGAAATGGTGGAATTAAATTTTCATAATTGTTTTGAAATTTAAAATAGTGCGCTTACACCTCTTTTGAAATCCAGAACCATATTGAAGTTGGTTTTCAAAAGTGTTTCCAATATATTTTTCTAAACAATTAATGGGTGTTTTAATGGGATGAGATGTTTTGAAATTGATGTGAATAACTTGAAAGTGATTTCTTTTCTAAATGGTTGTGTCCTTATGAACAATTTTGTAAGATGTGAATTGGGATTTTGATCTCATTGTTAGCAGTTTTGAGGAAAAGGATGGGTTGGTTGACCGTTTTGTTTTTGAAAAGTGGAAGGAATTTTCATTTTAACCTTTGGTATTTTCATGAGAGACCACATGCATAGGGTTATATGGGATGATGTATAGTTGATTCCATGACTGGATGAGTGCCAGGACGAATATGATGAGGGTGCCCGGTGTGGCACAGAAACATGCATGTGTGAGGCCCATGGGGTACCATTAGTGGATACACTAACCGCTGAACCGTTGGGTTTAAAAGAAATATTTTTAAAGAAAAACATGATGTCTTGATGAATTGTTTAGGATGGTGTATATTGTGTGTTTTTAGAAAATGTTGATGTTGTGGGATATTTTGTGTCCAAGAACCCCTCCTGTTCGAACTGTGTTTTGGGTTTGTGTTTGGTCGGTAAGCTGGGTAGAAGGACCGGTTAGTAGTCTCCTATGAGATATGTTTTGGGAAACCTTTATGGTGGTTCCATTAATGTGTTTGGATCTATTTTGTGGCATATTTTTACCAATGGACTAGCTTGGTTGGGTCCTTGGGTTCTCCCGTTTGATAAGGTACGCCCCCATTAAGGGTTAGTGCACAACTGAAGTGCAACCCAGATTGTTTCGCCATTGGAAAATCCTCTAGTTGATCAATGTAAGGAATATTTTCTTGATCTTTGTAGAACGAGTCTACAACATTTAAATTATTGGTTTTTTTGTAACCACTTGTTTCAAAAGAGTGCTCGTGGATGGTTGAAAGAGACTTTAGTTTCTTAAGCTACCTGATTCGTCAAAGGTGGAAGTTGTTTGGGGTTGTTAGTATGGATAGTATCTAATAGGGCCTCTGAGTCCTTCATAGTCTCTTCGAAGAAGGGGTCTATGTTAAACCACCAATGTGGGAAATCTGTCCATGAGAGGCTGTTATGGAAACTTTCTGGAATGCTGTGATGTTTGGGGATGTTGTATAAGGCCCCCTTGTATTATTTCTATCAGTTGCTTTGGTCATGTTTGGTAACGTGTTGTGATGTTGCGTGCTTTTTTGATTGTAAAGGTGAAATTGCACAAGATTTTTTGAGTTTATTTTTTTCAGAAGTGTTTCTCCTTTCGGGAGATCTCGACACCCTCTGTTTTATTGGAAGGTGTTTATATGTGTCCTTTATTTCTGTTGTTTCTCACCCGAAGAAACAGGGTGTGATGTGAGTGTATCCTCTAAAACCGTATTTCAGTGAAATTCCAGGTTAGGGTAAAGTGAGTTCTGGAGTGTGTTATGTCTTGGTGAACCCATATGGGATTGCATGTAGTTTTTTGCTGCATCAAAAGAAGAAATTCTACTTAGGGGTTTCCAAATCCTAACTGCGAGGCCAAAGATGCTTCAATCATTCTAGCTCCAGTCATAGGTCCCAAAGTGAAGCTAACACGTAGTTAGGTGAAATCCCATTGTCTTTTATAACCTTTTACAAATAAATATTCTTAGTATGAGAGATGGGAATAGTTTAAACATTTTGTGTTGTCATCTTTCTTCTGTTATTCCTGTTCGATGGAAAGAGGTGGAGGGCCTCATCCCCATGTTATCTCCCAATGACTTTCTTTTCCCCTTTGGTTTCCTTTGGGTTTGGTGGAAAGGTTTTAGATTTGTCTAGACATGTTGAGTTCATATTTAGTAGTAACCATTCCCCATAAAACCATGTAGGTATAAGGATCCACATGGTTAGCCCAAAGTTTCCCAAACTGTGCAGGCTAACCGTGCAGTCGTCCCAACTCTTTAAGTTTTGGGGTCTTTCTGTGCCGGATCATATTGGTCAGTTAAGATGGTTAGTTCTTATGGTGGGGAGAACCACTATGAGTCTCATGTATATTATTTTGAAAATTTCTAATATTATTTTACCCCTTGTACTGGGGAGTTTGTTTGGGTATCCCCTGTTAGTGTCTTGATTCTGTCTCGGAAAAATTTAAGTTGTCTCTTATGGTGGGGAGCCCATTTGTGTATCCTTGTACCAGTAACTCAATTTTTTCCTTGGTCTTGGCTTGGAATTTGGTAGTCTCATTTGGATCTATATAACCACCTATATCTTCCTTGGGTAAACTTTGGGATTGGAGAGTTCCCAATGGTTTAGTTATATCAAGGTAAGTGTAACCTTGTTCGATGTTCTTGTTTGTTTGGGTAAATTGCTTGATCCTCGTTCAGATAGTGTTTGAGGAGTTTTCTTTTAGGATAAATTCTAAATTTTCTTGACCATTTTAGTAAATAATTTTATGTTTTGGTTGTGAATTATTCCTTTTTTAATTGATCTCTGGAGGTGTTTTGGCCTTTGGGGGCGAAGCTTAACAATGGAGTCCATTTCTGCCTTTCGGTTGGGTTTGGTTTTTTTTCTTTGTCCTTGATGTGACTTTCCGAGGGCAGAAAGTTTTATGGTGGGGAGAATTTTCACACCCATGAATTTTTTTTAAATTTATTTTTCATTTAATTTCCATTCCTGATTTGTTTTTTGGGTTTACCACTCATTTTGGTGAAAATGGTGGGTTTTGAAAATTTGGGCCAAACCATGAGCCCAATTACATATTTAAAATTTTTTCTTCTATAACTCC
Organism: Viscum album; assembly: GCA_963277665.1. Taxonomy (NCBI): domain Eukaryota; kingdom Viridiplantae; phylum Streptophyta; class Magnoliopsida; order Santalales; family Viscaceae; genus Viscum; species Viscum album. Next base: position 340,509,511 of record OY728129.1, read on the forward strand.
TTCAGTCTTCACCATTTTATACCCATTCCACTTCCCAATTTTCATACCCTGATATATTAAAATCACCATATCCCATTATACCACATAGAAATCCAAAATCATGATGGATTTGGGTTTTTGATTAAGGTAATGGGCCTGCCCATAATCCCATTTCCTACTTTAAATTGTCAATATCTAATTAATTTTTTACTTTTTTCTGTGATTATACCTCCCTAGAGAAACCACTATCCCTAGGATCACCCCCATTATTGGTTTTGCATTTTTGGAGCTCATTTGAACCCCGAAGAAGGGCGATTCTTCTCTGAATTTATCAAATCACCCAGATTTGAAGAGGTAAATTAATTCTTTCATATCTCTTTAAATATCTACTCTTTTCCCCCCATTACAGTCCCCACATGACCTCCTCCTCATCAGTCAAACCTCACTAGAAGGTTTTGTTGATTTGAGATTAAAAATTTGGTTAATTCGGGGTGATTGCTTCAAGGGTTTTCAAGGTAAGTATTCCTCCCTTCCACTTCTTCCATTACCTTAGGGTTTCATCCCTCTTTCTTGATCTTCCAAAGTGTCCAGAACCTAGGGTTCATACCTAGTGTTTAACCATGAGTCTTTTTGGTGAAAATTTGTGGTCTAGGGCTGGATTTATCATCCTTCTGGTGCTGGGATGGTGCAATTGATATTTAGCACCATATTTTGAGGGATTCAACAATTTCGGTAGGTGATTCCGTGGGTAACCATTTAATGATGAGTTAGTTTTCTTGATTAAATAAATTTTCATGTTCCTTATATGCTATGCATTATGAAAAAACCATTTTTGGTAGCAATAGTAAACCATTTGGTATTAAAGTAACATTTTTGTTTGAAGTGTGTATTTTTCAAATGTATTTCATGTGTTATATCTTGTGGTAGTTTTGTAAAATGTAGAAGTGATTTATTAGTTGTTGAAAGGGGCTGCCAATTTTGGTTGGGTAATGATATAGTGTCATGTGGGCCTAAGGGGGGGGGGGTATTTGAATGGGTTTTATGTGTGTAACCTTGTTATACTCCTTGAAAGTGTTTTATGGATTTGTGTGTTCTCATGGGTATCTTTTGTGATATTGTTCAAGGTGATTATATATGTAACATCCCGGACCCGGGTGCCACGCAACGGGTGCCCCGAGCCGGGTTCGACACAAGACCTCAAGAGCATTTCCCCAAATGCCAGAGGCTGCCGACTAACAGTGAGGGCCCAGGTCTGATAGTGGGGAAACTATGCCCTCATTTGTCAAAAGTGTAGCGCAGCAGAATGAAAAATAAAACATACAACAAACAACGGAAGTAGTAAACATACACAACTGAAATAACTACAGCAGTGGATGTAACCAATAGTATATAAGTGATTATGCTACATGTTTCAAGTTCTAATAAAATAGCCAGAACATGTTATACATCAATACAGTACAACAGAAAACAGAGTACAGCAAAACAAGCAAACTGCTGGCAGCGGCATCGCGAGCCTAGGCTCGGTCCCATGCCCTCCTACTCCTCAGCAACAGTCAAGTACCTGTATAGGGAATATTTCCCCTATCTACACCTGCAACAATGTAATCTGTTTGGGCTGAAAAGCGTGACCCAAACAGGGTGTGAGAAATATATCTCAGTAGGCACCCACCAAAGGCCAGTGCCCAACTGCATGTAAGCAATGCAACAACAGTGTGCAGTAGTAAAATTCAATAAAGTAAGTAGTACTCAAAATTAACTAATTACCAGTTATATTTCCATTTTATTATCCATTTAATCCATTTAAATATTAGAAATCACCACAGTGCATTTCTAAGTAAACAGTCCACGTCCTCAGACAAACAAAACCTTACCCTCAGGTAAGAAAAATCCAACCCACAGGTATAGCCATCAGGCATAACAGGAATTGCCCTTAGGTATAGGAAGTGTTGCCCTCAGGCACAGAAGTCAATCCCTCAGGCACGAAAGGTTGCCCTCAGGCGAAATAACTACAGCCCTCGGGCTAAATAGTGCAGTGCCCTCAGGATAATCACAACAATGCCCTCAGGCCAAATACAACAATGCCCTTAGGATAAACAGGCAACCGGGACATGCCCAATAGGTAAACAAGCAGTAACAAGCAATTCCTCTCAAGGAAATTCTAAAATTACTACTTTGAAGGCATACCCTCGGGTATCCTGGCCAAACGACTAAACAGTGAAACACACCCCGGGGGTGGTTCTGAATCCAAGCAGCGATCCCAACCAGCATTTTAATATCATAGTTTAATCACCTATGCAATTCTAGGCATTAAACATAGCAACGACCTCAGCCACATGACACCCCAACATGGGTTCGTGGCACAAAAACGCACAAAACACACAGCAGTTGGAAAATAAACACAAAGCCACCTACCTTATACGTCAACGAGCATTATACCCGAACGTCGATTCCAGAAACGCCCAATAATGGCGTAGATCCGTGCGGTTCCAACGAGATCGTACGAAGCCGAATCGGATTCCAGATGAACGCCCAGTGGATCTTCCAAGATCCGACCTCCTCCTTTGGCTCCAAAACGGCTCAAGTGACTCCTCTGCCAAATGAGAAGGCTACTGCCTATTTTAAGCCGAAAAAACAAAGTACACGGCGTGCACTTCTGAGTACACGGCATGTACTTCTTTCATTTAACTGTTCATTTGGTGGCACTTCCACACTGTTCACTCGTCGACCTGAGTACACGACATGTACTACTGTCGCCCAGCTGGCGGCGACTCCACCACCTTACTATTCAAGCCTGCTGACTGACTACACGGCGTGTAAGGTACCACTACACGACGTGTAGTCGGTTCCTACACCCCTCATTGCCGACAAGGCTACATGCCCCGTGTACTCATCCCAACACGGACAAAAGTACACAGCGTGTGGATAAAGTACACGGCGTATAGTTCCAAAATTCATGATTTTCCCCCATTTTCAATATTTTCTCAAAAACACTTAAGGAAAAGGAAAAGAAGAATCCCATACCTCTAAAACAAGAACCGGGTTCTTAAAAACTTCCCCCATTATAGCAATTCGTCCCTGAATTTCCCTTCCAAGGGTGGTGAAGAGAAAGCTCAGAACAACTCTGGCCCCTGAGCACGTACTTTGGCCTCCTGCTCCCAGGTCTCATCCTGCACTCGACCATGCTGCCATAACACCCGCACGAGAGGAACTGACCGACCTCGGAGAACCTTCGTGCTCCTGTCAATGATACATATCAGATGCTCCTCAAAAGACGCATCATGCTGTAGCTCAACCTTCTCTGGATGAATGGTGTGAGATGGGTCTGAATGGTAGTGATGCAAATGAGACACGGGGAAGACGTCGTGCATGTCTCGGTACCGTTGTGGTAACTACAACCGATAGGCAACCAACCCGACTCTCTCTAGAATCTCAAATGGTCCCACATACCTCGGTGAAATCTTACCCTGTCTCCTGATCCGTTTGTGTCCCAGCCTCGGCAAAACATGCAAGAAAACCTGATCTCCGACCACGAACTCCAAAGGTCATTTGCGGCGATCAACATAAGACTTCTGAAGAGACTGCGCGGTAGCCATCCGCTTCCGAATCAACTGGACCTGCTCAGATGTCTCCTGCACGAGCTGTGGCCCCAGTAAGGTTGCCTCACCTGCCTCTAACCAGCACAAAGGTGATCGACATGGCCTACCATATAAAGCCTCGTATGGTGCCATCTCAATAGTCGCCTAAAAACTATTGTTATAGGCAAACTCGACTAAGGGTATATTCTTCTCCCAAGAGCCCCCAAAGTCTAGGACACATGCACACAGCATGTCCTCAAGCACCTGTATCGTACGCTCTGACTGGCCATCTATCTGAGGGTGGTATGCTGTGCTTAGAAGCACCTGTGTACCCAGCGCCCTCTGAAAACTCTACCCGAAACGAGACGTAAAGCGGGCTTCCATATCTGAAATGATAGAACGAGGGACCCCATGAAGACGTACGATCTCTTGGATATACAGCCTTCTGAGCTCGTCCACACCGAAGGTCTCCTTGATCAGTAATAAGTGAGATACTTTTGTGAGTCTGTCCACATCAACCCACACGACGTCATTGCCTCGAGGTGAACTTGGAAATCCCGTCACGAAATCCATCGCGACATCATCTCATTTCCACTCCGGAATGGGCAACTGCTGTAACAGTCCAGCTGGTCTCTGATGCTCTGCCTTCACCTGCTGACAGGTGGAACATCTCGTAACAAAACCAGCTATCTCTCCCTTCATACCCGACCACCAGTACTGACGTCTCAAGTCTCAGTACATCTTGGTAACCCCGGGATGAACTGCCCAAGATAAAGCATGAAACTCCCACATCAGCTCCTCGCATATATCCCCTGGAACCCATACACATCCATGGAAACGCAAAACCTCATCATCGCCTATCGTCCAATTGGGAGGAGGGTCCTCACTTGCCACCGACTCCCGTAGAACTAGGCCTTCTGAATCCGATAGCTGCCTCATCCCCACTCTGTCCAGGAGGGTAGAAGTCACAGCTTACGAGGAAAGATAAGTCTGCCCCTGACTGTCATGCACCTCTAGATGCATCTCAGAGAACAAATCCATAAGCTGCCACTCACCACTGGCCTCTTGCACTGCCTGTATCTGAGTCTTCCTGCTTAATGCATCAGCTACTGCATTACCTTTACCAGGTGTATAGGCAAACTCAAAATTGAAGGACTGTAGGTACTCGACCCACCTTCTCTGCCTCATATTCAGGTCACGCTGAGTAAAGATATACTTGAGGCTTTTGTGGTCGGTGAAAACCACAAAATGCTCTCCCAACAGATAATGTCTCCAACAACGCAACGCATGCACAACTGCAGCCAACTCGAGATCATGCGTCGGGTAATTCCTCTCATGTGGCCTCAACTGCCGAGACCCGTACGCCACAACTCGGTTGCCCTGCATCAAAACAGCTCCCAACCCAATCCCTGACGCATCACAGTAAACTGTATAGCTCTTCCCCTGCTCTGGGAGTATCAGGATCGGTGCTTATGTCAGCCTTCCCTTTAGGTCCTGAAAATATGTCTCACAAGATTCTGACCAAACGAACTTCACACCCTTCTTAGTCAGACCTTTCAATGGTGCTGCTAAGTGGGAGAAGTCTTGTATGAAGCGCCTGTAGTAACTATCCAGCCCTAAGAAACTCCGTATCTCAAACACGTTCTTGGGATGCTCCCAGGAAACCACTACTCTCACCTTCTCTGGGTCTACTGCAACTCCTGTCTCTGAGATGATATGACCCAGGAAGTGAATCTGGTCCATCCAAAAGTGGCACTTCGAGAGCTAAGCATATAGGAGATGCTCTCTCAGTGTACTCAATACGATCTCAAGATGGGTGGCATGGTCGTGTCGAGTGTGAGATTACACCAAGATGTCATCCACGAATACTACCACAAATGAATCAAGATACAGATGAAACACATGATTCATCAGATCCATAAAAACTACTGGCGCGTTCGTGAGTCCGAACGGCATAACCGTATACTCATATAGACCATACCTACTCCGAAAAGCTGTAAGCGGTATATCTGATGGTCTAACACGCAGCTGATGATAACTGGATCTTAAGTCAATCTTTGAGAACACTCGTGCTCCATGAAGCTGATCAAACAGATCATCTATCCTCAGCAAGGGATATCGGTTCTTAACCGTCAACTGGTTCAACTTCCAATAATCCACACAAAGTCTGAGGGTACCATCCGCCTTCTTCGCAAAAAGGACCAGAGAACCCCAAGGAGATGTACTGGGTCGGATAAAACCCTTTTCCTGAAACTCCTCTAACTACCTCTTGAGCTCCTGAAACTCAGGCATGGCCATCCTATAAGGAGGAATGGACACCGGTGATGCTCCTGGAACTAGTTTGATAGAGAAATCCACCTCGCACACTGGAGGTAGGCCTAAAAAGTCATCCGGGAAGACATCCCTGAAACGATCAACAACTGGAGGTAAATCTGTCTGACAAGTCTCCTGGTCATCCAGATATAAGCTCGCAATCTGGGCTGTGACTCCACCTCGCCCATGATGCTCTGGTCCAGCTCGACTCGCCTGAATATCCCACTCACCCTTGTATAGAAACTCCCCGCCCTCTGGTGACATGAAACACACCCTGTGACAATAGCAGTCTACAAAGGATCGAAAGGGAACCAACCAGTCCATCCCGAGAATGACGTCATATCTCGTCATCTCCAGGACATAGAGGTCCCAAAGGAAGTGACACCCACCAACCTCAAGGGGGAACTCCTTGCACTGACGCACACCAACCGTCCTAGTCCCCAACGAAGTGTCTAGTGTCAAGATATTAGAAGAAGTAGAAACACCGAGCCCAAGGCTCTCCACAGTGGGTACAGATATAAAACTATGTGTATCACCCATATCAAAAAGTACTGAAGATAAGACAAAATCTACTAGAATAGTACCTCTGACTGTCGAAGTTCCAGGATCCTGCTCCTGCTGGGTTTGTTGCACTGCATATGCCTGTCCAGTGCCATGGCCCTGCGACACAGCCTGGCTACCCTGAGCTGTCCCGCCCTGCTGCCTCTGCGATCCTGGTGTCTGGATACCACGACCATGACCACCGTCACTGCCTGCACGTCCAGACGTATTCCAGTTCCCTGACTGGTAAGAAGCCACTGGTCCTGCTCCCGCACGCGGAGTCTGCACAGAACCCCTCTCACTATCCACTGGTAGAAACACCCCGAAAAAGTGCTGCAGATGACCCATCTTGCCGCAAGCTCGGCACTCCACTGGGTCCCGTGGACACTGAGGCCTCTTGTGCCCCTCTCTTCCACACTGGTAGCACCTGACCGGTCCACCTGAAGAAGCTTCCTGGATGGTACTGCTGCCCTGAGAGAAGTCCATCTGTCTCTTCCTCTTGCCAGTAGAAATAGTACCAGTAACTGGTGATGAACCGCCCTGGCCCACACCACTTGATTCCCACAGGTTCCTCTCTGTAATCAGCGCCTGATTCACAATTGCGTGTACAATAGGCAACCTGAAAACATTTACCAGCGCTCAGATGTCATACCTAAGACCATCCTCAAAACGTCTAGCTCTCAACGTCTCATCACCCACCAGAACGGGTGAAAAATGCTGAAGCTCTGTAAAACGAGCATAGTAGTCCATCACCGACATAGCACCCTGCTGCAGATTCATGAACTCTCGGGCTCTATCTGCCCTCAGCGTCTCAGGAAAGAAAAAGTCATAGAAGAATGCCTGAAAATCCTCCCACGCCATGTCCCTGTGATGCTCTGACTAGGTGGTAACATCCCACCACCTCTTGGAGGAATCACGCAGCATGTAAGTCGCGAGCTTGACCCTCCACCCTGGAGGCGTCTCCAGATGTTCGAAAATAGTCTGCATCGATCCTAACCAAGACTCTGCAGCCTGTGGTCCGCCATCCCCTGAAAACATAGGCGGATGCTGCTGCTGAAAGATACGTGTCGGCTCAGCCATAGATGTGGCAGCCTACGGTGCTCCCTGAAAGGTCTGCATAAACCACAATAAGCCTTCACGGAACTGCACCTCCGCGCCTGTGTCTGGTATAACAGCTGGTGCCGCATCTGGCTCTGCTAGTGGATCAACTGGTATCCCATGGCCCACCATCTCCAGATTATAATCGTCGCCGCTCTCCTGGTGAACAAATTGCGGTCGTCTAGGCGGCATGACTCTACAAGGTCAAAAGCACACCTCAGATTCAAGATTATTAAGACTGAAAGCGAAGAAACCACAAAGGAACAAGAGGAAGAAGGCGTTTCAAAATTTGCAAAACAAGACTACACAGCGTGTACAATGACTACACAGCGTGTACTTGACTTTCCTTCCCCTGCCCGGGTCCTTCTACATGGCTAAGACACACAGATTCTGTTCAACAAAACTACACGGCGTGTATAATATCTACACGGCGTGTACGGTGTTATTTTACAACTACCCGTGTCGTCTGTGACATGGCCGACTACTCGGCTTAACACTCCACGGCGTGTTACACCCGCACACGGCGTGTACACCATCCCGTTTCCCAGCCACACGGCTAACTCCACACGGTCTATCCTCAGACAAGACTACACGGCGTGTCCCACAGGTATACAGCGTGTTAAGGGAGAGGTGACACCGGCCCGTGTTGTTAGTTACATGGCCGAGTCCCCAGGTCACACTACACGACATGTTCATCATTGACACGACGTGCTGTATAGGAGTTCACCGACCCTGGTTGTTAGTTACACGGCCGGACTCCAGGTCACACTACATGGCATGCACAGAACTACACGACGTGTTTTACCCCAGCCCTTCCCTACCCCGTGTCGCCGCCCACACGGTTTGTGACACGGGAAGAGACTACACGGCGTGTACTCGGGGTACCCGACGTGTACTCAAAAAGTTCATTTTTCTTCCCGAACAGAAGAACACACACGGTGTGCATGAGGTCCTACACGGTGTGTATTCTAGGTTTTCCAGACAGTATGCCTCAGAAACTTCCCCAGAACCCAGAAAATACTAAAAACCAACATCTAAGTGTCAAATTCCGACACGTGGGGGCCCATACTCCCCACGAATCAAAGTTTGACATCTTATCTGTGTTATAACCGATAAACCATCAATGATCCACCAAATTCCAGTCAATGGGGGCCCATACTCCCCAAAAACTGAAGTTTGGCGTTCATTCTATAACAAGATCAAACAAACATACCATATCGCAAGGTAGGTATTTATCAAACAGCTATCACAACATCATGCTTTATTAGCACAACAACTATCACAACAACATGCCAATTCTAATGCACCTACATGGCATGAAAACTATGCATGGCATGTGATATCTAGCATGTGCCTATATGATGCATGAGATGGCATACCCTCATCTCATCGGGTTTCAACTAAATAGAACCCACAGATAAAATATAAACAGCAAAATCCAAGTGCGTCACCCAACGGTGAAAAAATATCCACCGTAAAATTGCAAAATCAAAAGAATGCAAAAATATGAGGTAGACTAGCTTTTCCCTGTACACGGGTTAGCTACGCCCGAGCACAGCTTATTACCAACTATCGTTCCATCCTATCCCTGACTACGGCTCCAAATAGTAATTCAAAGTAAAGAACTCCTCTGATACCACTTTGTAACGTCTCGGACCCGGGTGCCACGCAACGGGTACCCCGATCCCGGTTCGCCACAAGACCTCAAGTGCATTTCCCCAAACGCCAGAGGCTACCGACTAGCAGCGAGTGCCCATGTCTGATAGTTGGGAAACTATGCCCTCATTTGTCAAAGTGTAGCGCAGCGGAATGCAAAATAAAACATACAACAAACAACGGAAGCAGTAAACATACACAACTGAAATAACTACAGTAGTGGATGTAACCAACAGTATATAAGTGATGATGCTACATGTTTCAAGTTCTAAGAAAACAGCCAGAACATGTTATACATCAATACAGTACAACAGAAAACAGAGTACAGCAAAACAAGAAAACTGCTGGCAGCGGCATCGCGAGCCTAGGCTCGGTCCCATGCCCTCCTACTCCTCAACAACAGTCAAGTACCTATATAGGGACTCTTTCCCCTATCTACACCTGCAGAAACGTAATATTTTTGGGCCGAAAAGTATGACCCAAACAGGGTGTGAGAAATATATCTCAGTAGGCACCCACCAAAGGCCCGTGCCCAACTGCGTGTAAGCAATGCAACAACAGTGTGCAGTATTAAAATGCAATAAAGTAAGCAGTACTCAAAAGTAAATAATTACCAGTTATATTGCCATTTTATTATCCATTTAATCCATTTAAATATTAGAAATCACCACAGTGCATTTCTAAGTAAACAATCCACGTCCTCAGACAAACAAAACCTTACCCTCAGGTAAGCAGAATCCAACCCGCAGGTATATCTCTCAGGCGTAACAGGAATTTCCCTCAGGTGTAGGAAGTGTCACCCACAGGCACATAAGTCAAGCCCTCAGGCACGAAAGGTTTCCCTTAGGCGAAATAACTACAACCCTTAGGCTAAATAGTGCAGTGCCCTCAGGCTAATCACAACAACGCCCTCATGCCAAATACAACAACGCCCACAGGATAAACAGGCAACTGGGCCATGCCCAACAGGTAAACAAGCAGTAACAAGAAATTCCTCTCAAGACAATTCTACAATTACTACTTTGAAGGCATACCCTCAGGTATCCTGGCCAAATGGCTAAACAGTGAAACACACCCCGGGGGTGGTTCCGGATCCAAGCAGCGATCCCAACCAGCATTTTAATATCATAGTTTAATCACCTATGCAATTCTAGGCATTAAACATGGAAACGGCCTCAGCCACATGACACCCCAACATGGGTTCATGGCACAAAAACGCACAAAACACACAGTAGTTGGAAAATAAACAAAAAGCCACCTACCTTATACGTCAACGAGAGTTATACCCGAATGCTGATTCTAGAAACGCCCAAGAATGGAGTTGATCTGTGCGGTTACAATGAGATCGTCCGAAGCCGAATCGGATTCCAGACAAACGCCTGGTGGATCTTTAAAGATCTGGCCTCCTCCTTTGGCTCCAAAATGGATCAAGTGCCTCCTCTGCCAAATGAGGAGGCTACTGCTTGTTTTAAGAAGAAAAAACAAAGTACACGACATGTACTTCTGAGTACACGGTGTGTACTTATTTCATTTAACTGTTCATTTGGCGGCACCGCCACACTGTTCACTCGTCGACCTGAGTACATGGCATGTACTCCTGAGTAAACGTCCTGTACTGTCGCCCAGCTGGCGGCGACTCCACCACCTTACTATTCAAGCCTACCGACTGACTACTCGGCGTGTAAGGTACCACTACACGGTGTGTAGTCGGTTCCTACACCCCTCATTGCCGAAAAGGCTACACGCCCCGTGTACTCATCCCAACACGGCCAAAAGTACACGACGTGTGGATAAAGTACACGGAATGTAGTTCCAAAATTCAGTATTTTTCCCCATCTTCCATATTTTCTCAAAAACACTGAAGGAAAAGGAAAAGAAGAAGCCCGTACCTCTAAAACAAGAACCGGGTTCTTACAATATAACATTTGAAAGTGGATTATTACATGTTGATTAGGTTTCCAATTCTGTTTTGGTAGGGGCTTGGTGTGTTTTTGGATTAAAAATAGGTTTTTGAAATGGGTTTTATGTGTAAAGCTTGGGTATACTCCTTATAATTGTTTTATGAAAGTTTTGAATGGTTTATTGAGTTGTGTAAGAGGTGAAACTATACCAGAAAATTGTTTTGGTAGGTGTATATTTTTAAAAGGTCCATTTCATTTGTGAAGAGTCTATTATGTGATATGTATCTTCTTGGAAATATTTTATTAAATTGTTTGAAGGATATATTGAGGTGTGAAAGAGATGTGAATGTGATGTGGACTATTTTGTGTGAGTGTGATGTGAAAAATTGAATTTTTGATTATTAAAGGAGTGTTATGTGCCATGTGTGTGGGCTGTTATATGAGTTTCAATATCTTATAATTGTTTTATAAAATTGTTTAATGGTTTTGTGTAAGTGTTGAAGAGATGTGATATGTGTTGTGGGCTATTTTGGTGTGAGTCGGATTTCAAAACCATTTTGAATGAAAAATGGACTTTTGTGACTTGTTTGGTATACATATGGGATTTTTGGTGAATTTTTGATGTGGAAATAATATTTTCATGTTCAATGTATATTTCTTGACTTGTTGAACTTGTTTGAGTACAAGGGGAAAACCTGGGTATCTAGGTGGGTGGACGAGTACTAGTATGCTAGTGAATCCGCGGGGTTTGGCCTCAGTTTCACTTAGCAAGATTGATGCTTACAACTCTAACTAAACTATGATGATGATTATTGGGGACCAATAGGTTATGGGTATGTTTCCTACTAGTGGTTCGTGCATGGGAATGGATATTTGTGAGGGTTACTCTCACCGAGATACGAGGTACCTGGGACCCACAACTAGCTAGTGCCTATGGGTTATTTCTTATTACTTGTGCTCATTAGTTACAATATACTTACCGTTGGTATATGGTAAATTTGGCTGGAAAATTCATTAGCTTTGGTGTTTATTTTAAAAGTGTTAACCCTTTAAAATAGCCTACTTGAAAACTATTTTTATTCAAAGTTGCATCCTTTAGAAATTATAACTATCTTTTCATGTTTTTGAAAACTTGCATGATTTTCATATTTAGATGTTTATAACATGGAATCTATTAGTGGTAGTATCCTAATGGGATTTGGATCACACCCTAATTACACCATTGGGTGTAAGTATACTTTCTTATTTTGTGTCATAGGTTTGGGTACATGTTTTATGCCATTGGTTCAAGTTTTTAGCGGTCCATCGTGATGCAGTGTCATGGAGATGGCTTGAGGAAGGTTCCTCTTTCCATGTGGATGTTCTTGGTCTGTATTTTCTTGGTTTTTTATCTTTTTAATGGTCTTCATAAATTGACTAATATTGTGTAATTCAGTTCTGAATTTTGGTAAAATATGTTTTGGTTTGAAAAATCCAGTTTTGGTTTCTTGGTTTTTTTCGTTTTATGTTTAGAAATTCAGGTAAATCATTCCCAAACTTCATTTTATGATACCTGGGAAATTGTGCCAGCCGATGGGGATTGGGAACACCCTTCGGGTCTTGCCACAGATTGGGTCCGGTGCTGATTTTGAAGGAGACCGGATTCGGTTCGTGATAGTGTACTACCAGTACACTGTGTGTTCCAAAAAACATTCCCTAACCCCATGTCTCTGACCACAAAGTCAGTCACATGGTTAAAGACTACATGGTGTGTAGAAAAAGTACACGTCATGTACTTAGGAAAAACATTTTCTTCTTGAATAAAAGGATACATGGTGTTTATTCATCATCACACAACTTGTATTCTAGGTTTTTCCAGAAAGTAAGCCCTAGAAACTACTATAAAGCCCCATGAAAACACTTAAACAAGCATTAAGTTTCCAAATTTTGATCCATGTGGGCCATAATCCCTGTGAATCAGAGCTTGGCATCATTTTCACTTCATATCATAATAGAATTCAGTTAAATTTCAATATGATCCACTAGATTCTGATCCAGGAGGGCCCATAACACCTTAGGAACCAAAGTCTGGCGTCCATCCAAGCAAAAATTTGTGTATTCCAATACTCTATCAAAATAGCAGTCATTCTATCACAACATCTATCATAAAAACATGCATATCTAGCACAACATCTATCACAAAAACATGTAATCAGTAATTCACCCTAAAGGGCATGACAAGAATGCATGTCATGTGGTCCCTATAAAGTGCCTACATGATGCATGAGATAGAATACCCTCATCTCATCAGGTTGCAACAGAAATAGATCCTCAATAATATCAATTATTATAACATAAATCATATGAATCACCCAACGATGAAATCAAATCAACTGTAACAATTACAAAACTAGAAAATTGTAAGAATTGAGGTAAATTGGTTTTTCCATATACACAGGTTAGCTACTCCTGGGCACAACTTATTACCAACTACTCATTCCTTCCTATCCCTATATATAGGCTCCAAACAGTAAGACAAAGTAGAAAAGAACCTACTCTAATACCACTTTGTAATGTCACAGTTTTGGGTGCCTCCCAAAGGTTCCCCATACCCAATTGGTCACATGGACTTAAGCGCATTTCCCCAAACATGAGAGGATGCTGACTAACAGCGAAGTCCTTGAGTGTGATAGTGGGGAAACTATGCCCTTATTGGCAGAGTATGCACAGTGGAATAAAAAATAATAAACAGTATCAGAAGCAGTAATACCATACAAAAATTAAACAATAGAATACTGAAAGTAAATAAAAAACTAGAGCACATATATAAATGATTCATGTCACATATGTCTAGGAAAGTAGCCAAACAAGTCAGAATTCTAGGAATATAGTACTAACCAAAGTAAAAATAAAAAAACAAATAAACTCCAGCAGCATCGCAAGCCTCATCATGGTCCCATGCTCTCCAGATTCATAGCAATCAATTACCTGATGATGAAGGATGATTTCCCTTATCTATACCCGCAACAATATAATCTGTTTTGGTCCAAAAGCATGACCCAAACTGGGTATGAGACGAATCCCAGTAGACAACCACTACAAGATATATCCCTAACTATCAGTGATTATATATAGCAGACAACAATGGAAATGCAACAAAGAAAATTGGAGTACACAAAAGTAATCAAAACCTACAGTTTCCATTTACATTCATTAGCATTTAATGTTTATCATTTAATCAAGTAAGTATCACAACAGGTATCTTAGAAGACTACCTAACAGGACCGAATCCAAGCTTATGATTTGGCTTGGAAGACGCATCATGAACATTCAAAATTTACATTAACCCTCTAGGTAGCTTACATAGTCTCACCCCTCTGGCCAAGTAATGCAATAAAAAGGCAAAGACACTTTGAGGAAGCACTCAATATCAATTCCCCCTATGGTATTTCCAAAAAAACTACACACTCTATGGGGAAGAACTCAAAGTAAATTCCACCTGTGGTCTCATAACATAAGCTATAGACACTCTGAGGGATCACTCACCATTAATCCCCCCTATGGTCTCGTAGCGTGAAATATAACAGACACTCTGAGGAAGCACTCAACGTCAATTCCTCTTGCGGTCTAACTACACCAGGTTCTCACAACCCTATGTAATTCAATCGTATGCAAATGATATCAAGTAGCCCAAAGTAATCTCAACTACTAAATTGCTAAACAATTCCAATGCATATCACAAGCATTTAAAAAGTAACAAGAGTCTAACAGTTCCATCCTATTTAGCAAGGCAAGGAAACAAGGTTTGCCTCATAGGAAACCTGGACGAAAAAACCCTAAATATTCAAACAAGGAAAAACACCCATGGGGTGTTCCTAAAACATGAAATTTCACATAATATCACATCAACAACCCTAAATCCAACAATCAATCTAAGGCTGATAAAATATGGTTCAATTTGTTAACCCGAAAAACCTGAAACATGGGTATTCGTCACTTTGGCATATAATACTCAAACACAAACAATGAAATGCAACAAACCACCTACCTCAACGTTGTATGATTGATATAGTTGAACCTCATCCTTTTAATTTACCTAGAACGTCGTAGATCTACAAAAACATCAAAAGTGTTCAACCTTTAATAACAAGAGAAAGAGGAGAAATCAGGAGGAGAGGTTCAAGAAGAAGGAATAACTCACCAGTGGGATTCCAATGCACCCAGCAGTGTTTGATTCGGATAACAAATGAATAATCGGTGGATCGAATAAGAAACATCATTCTCGGTCACTTTTGGATGAAACAAGGTTAGAAGAAGACCTTTCTGGGGATTAGACGTGATCTCGGTCCGACTTATCAAATAAAAAAAAGTACAAAATGTGTTTATTTAATTTACATGCCATGTACATGCCTCAACTAGACCCCACTTTAGGCGGTCTCTAATTCACCTCACATGACCATGTCTCAGTCGTTACACGGCTAGTACACAACTACCCACGACAACTTGGTACACATCGTGTACTTCTAAAATTTCCAAAAACTCCCCTTTTTCTAAAAAACACCCGAAATCAAGATCCATACCTGAAATGAGGATCTGGGTTCTTAAAATTATAGAAGTTAACACTTCCCATTTCATTTGTTTTTTATACCCTCAGTGCTAGTTTCCTACCCAGGGCCTACTGGAGGTGGGACTCATGGGCCATTATCTATCTCCCCTCATTATAGTATATTTGGTGGGAGGGGGTTAATACACTACACTTGCCTTTTCTTTGAGAGTTGCAACCCAAGAACCATCCTTTGTGTGGGATAATAACCAATAGTACCTTTATTTTGATTGGAAAAACCATAAAATTTCTATAATGATTACAAAAAGTAGTATGAGAAATAAAATGATGAAAACCAGAAATAATAAAAACCAACAGAAGATGAAGATAAAAATAAAACTTCTTGAAAATATTTTGATTACATCAGTAGTAGTGCATGTAATAGTTGTACTATCTTTTTGATTTCAAGAAGGAATAATGGTCATAGAATTTGTTGATTATATGTGTAGAAAAATTGTATATAACACATGTATTGAATGAACTATCATTTATTTTTGTTATTGTGTTCACCCTTGATCACATTCTAATTTATTGATCTCGCATGATTAATTAAAATAAATTATAGAAGAATATTATTATCCAATCACTTGATTCCACAAGTTAGTGTATAATAAAACACAGAATAATGTCGTTACCTAAAATTTAAAATAATTGTCTCAATATGGAAGAGTTTCGGTGATCTTTAATTCCTACATGAAATAAAATGATAATACATCCCATAGGTCTTCAATAAAAATAAATATTTTACACCCTAATAATATAATTAAAATCATATGAATAAAATTTCAGTTTATTTAAATATCAAAAACACCATAGGGATGGCCCCCTTCTCTCCCAAACTGCTCTCCCGAGCACGCAACACCTCTCCTCCATCTAGGGTTTCCCCTGGAAATAAGGCATCCCCTTCCTACTTTTGTTTTTTCCTTACTTATTTGTTCGCATGTTCCCTACCTTTTTATTTTTTTTGGGTTTTTCTTTTGATTCTCTTTCTCAGAAGGTATTCTCTCCTTCGACGACTTAGTTTTTCTTCAGGCCCACTCCCTCCATTCATCTCAACATTATCCGCTCTATTTATGTCTGTCCTGGTCGGGTTTTCTTTCTCTTCATGATCATGGATTACTGTCAACACCTATGTATTCTCAATCTATTATCTTGCTCCTAGATATGCTGCACTAGACTCTATTTCGGTCTCATGTAGTGACTCTCATGGTGGGTTTGGGATGTGTTTGTTGATATATCTTCATTATTATTGGAGCTGCGTTTCGTGTTGGTCACTTGCACCTCATTTGGAGGGGGAGATATGGGCAGAAAAGAGATGATTTGGAAGGAGAGAAACTAGTATCTCTCATTTGGTTATCCAAGATTGAAGGAAATAAATGAGAGGCATCGGAAGGGAGAGAAATAAATTTCTCCCCCGTACACGATTACAATAGATTTCAAATCGTCCCAAAATCAGGAATATTTGGATGGAAATCATCAATCCCGTTCAAATATTTTACACATTTCCCATATTTCCCTTAGATCTCAAAATAAACTAGTTGCAAAATGTCTTTATATCCTGTCACATAATGTAAAAAATAGAAATGTTTCCTTTTTTTCATCGATCCGGTGAAACAACAAGTAGATATTTTCATGCTTTTTTGAGATCAATGATTTCATTAGAAGATAAATTTCTATGCCAACCTGATGGATATGAAGTTTCTCCCATGATACTCAATAGTGGAAGATTTCACCCATATTTTAGGGTACATTATATATAATACAATCAAATATAAATAATTTTGATAATGTGTATATAAATAAGTTTGATTATAACTGATTATGCGTATATTAATAATTATAAATAATTTATAAATAATTATGATTATATATAATTTTGAATATAAATAATTATGATTATCTAGAATTAATAGTTTATATAAATAATTTATAACTAATTTTGAATTAATAAATATTTTGAATTCATAATTTTGAATTAATAAATATTTTGAATTCATAATTTTGAATTAATAACTATTTTAAATTAGTAATTATTTTTAAATAATAATTATTTTGAATTAATATTTTTTTAATTAATAATTTTTTTAATTAATAATTTTGAATATATAATTTTGATTACCTTGAATTAATAATTTTGAATTCATAAATTATATAAATAATTTTGATTATATTTTGTTAATTTTTTTAAATTTTATAATTTGTATTAATATATGGTGGTAGGTGTGGTATATGTGCGGATCTAATCGATATTGGTTTTTTATATTGAGAAAGTATGACCTTTAATATGATGTGTATGTGTTATTTTTAAACAAAGGTTATTTGTGTCATTTTCACCAAAATAGTTTCTTTTATTTTCTTTTAAAAATTTTCACCAAACATGATGGAGAGAAATCCAAATCATTTCTTTTCTTTTATTAAGCTAGGGATCCAAACTCAAGGATAGAAATCATAATCATTTATTTTATTTTCTTTCCTTTTATAAAATATCAAATAATTTCTTTTCTTTTAATAAAATATAACCAAACACAGTGTTATGGTTTCTGTCTTCTTCATTGGGTGCCCTTTGGGCCTTCTGTTTTCTGGTGGTTTTTTCGATCTTGGTGGTTTTTTTTTCAGTCACGATTGATTTTTAGACTCATGATGTTTTGGATCTGTTCATGGTTTCTCCTCGATGACATCATAATTTCTCCAATAGAAAATTATTTGATCTTGGTGGTTTTTTCATATTCTATTGCAAAGCAGTGACACTGTTAGAGAGGTTCTACTAACAAAAAAGTTTCAGGCATTTTTTTTTCCATTTCATGGTGCTACCATTTCTTATGGTGCTACTGATACATTTAGAAATAAAATAGCTAGCTACCATAAGGAGATGATGCTACCATTCGAAACAGAGGATCTATAATTGAGCAGTAGTAAGTGCTATTATGTATAAGTGGTGATACCATGGACGATGAGATACTGAAATCCTTATGGTTCTACTGGTGTATTTAAGTGTCAATGTTACCATCAACCTGTGCTTCAAACATTTCATGAAAATAATACCACCAATAGTTATAATTAGTCCCACCATTCAAGATTTATTGGTGTCTTTCAAACTAGGACACACCAAGGAAGAGGTTCTGGTGTTCAAAAATCAAAGTAGAGATGAAGTTTCAAGTGATCACATGCTCCATTAACCAAACACATCGAGCAATGGGAGATCTATTTGAGCTGTAGGAGAGATATTGTTGCTAAAAAAACTATCATACGGTGTTGATGTTGGGATTGAAGCAAGGAGAAGTCGGTGTTATGCTGGAACATGGTAACCCCACCAATTTGAGTTGCGAATTATGGAAGGTGGAACCACTGAAGATGTTGTTGTCATGAAGATGAGGGTATGAAGGTGGGATTCTATATCTGGTCAAACCATATAGAGTTTCATTGTGATTCAAATAATGGAAGGTGGAACTATTGAAGATGTTGTTGTCATGAAGATGAGGGTATAAAGGTGGGTTTTTATATCTGGTCAAACCATGTGGAGTTTCAGTGTAATTCAAAGGAGAATCCATCACTGAAGAAGCTTCTTATGAGGAAGAACACAAAATATATATATCCTATATGTTTATATTTCAGACATTTTATATATAACTATATATTTACATATTTAAAAGCTCAAATATATTATTATTATTTAAACTAATGTGTTAAAATGAATTCATAATATACATTTATGTATATGTGATCATATTACATTTTAAGATTAGAACTTATGATTAGCACATGATTACATTAACACATGTGATATGAATTATAAAATAATAAAAATTTATATAATATGATAATATTAAGCATGAGAGGAATTTTAATTTATCAGAACAAAAATATATAAGCTTTGATCAAATTAAATAACATATATATATGATAGAAACATTTAACACGTGTGATTTGAAATATAAAACACTTAATATTTATATTAAGAAAGATAAGAATTGTAATTTATCCAAAAAAAAATATATGTTCAAACACTAAATCCCTCCCCCTTTTTTAAAATTAAAAAAATTGAACATTTACTAAAAATTCAAAAAACATTTTCCCCTTCATGAACTTTAATGAAAAGAAAAAAAATTGATTTCGAAAAAATTCCCCCTCTTAAATATTAATGGTATCAAATACACAGTATTGACAAAGTAAATTTTTTTCATAAAAATAAACATGTAATAACAGTACACATGTAAAAATATATCAATTTATATATCTACTTTTAAACAATAAGTAATTATAATTATTAGAAATATTAAGCTTCTTGCATACCTAGTTAAAATTTCATTTTCTCATATTTGATAAAATCTAATGTTACAGTGAATATGTCAGATAAGAATTTTTAAGGGGAATTAAAAATATCAACTTTATTCACATGATCTCTCAGAAAATGAAATCTAACATCTATATATTTTGCTTGAGAGTGTTGAAAATTGTTTTTAGAAATTGATATTGAATTATAATTATCACAAAAAAATGGAATTTTATAAAACATGATATTAAAATCATGTAAAGTTTTTTTAATCCATAACTTTGAGAACAAGAAATAGTAGTGGAAACATAATTATCCTTGGTTTCATATAGTGAAACTGGTTTTTGTTTCTTAGAACTCCCTGAAATTTATTTTTTAACCTTAAAATTACATATACATGTTGTGCTTTTCTGGTCAAGCCTACAACCTCCAAAGTCAGATTCATAGTATGATAAAAAATTAAGACAATCCTAATTGAATAAAATAAACGAGCACCAATAGTTACTTTAATATATATAATAACTCTCTTAAATTATTTAAGATGACTTTCCTTAGGGTTATATTGAAGTCTTACACATAAACAGAATGAAAACAATATATATCGTCTTAATAAAGTGCAATAATATAATCTACCTACCAAGAATCTATTCAATTTAATATTAACAAAATTTCTAGATTCATCTATGTCCCATTTGGAATTAGTACTCATTGGTGATTTCACAGTCTTTCATGAGTCAAGTTCAAACCTTTCAACAAGTTCTTTAGCATACTTACACCGAGTTAACAAAATACCATATTTTCATTGATTAATTTGTAAGGAAAGAAAAAAAATTAAAATCTCCCATTTAGATCATTTCAAAATCACTATCCATTAGTTTAGATAAATCATTACACCATAAATAATATTTGAACCAAATATTATATTATCATCATAGATTTTCACAATCAAAATATTATTTTAAGCTTTCTTTATGAATAAGGTAGGATCAACCTTACATTTAACGAAATAATTTTGAAATAGAAATTGAGTTAGTCTTTCATACCATTCCCTAAGAGATTGTTTAAGAACATAAAAATCTTATTAATTTTAAAAATATGATTTCAAAATTTTTTATTTTCAAACACAGGGGTTTTTTTAACATAAACATCTTCATAAATTATTCCATTTAAAAATTCACTTTTTTACGTCTATTTGAAATAATTTGATATTTCGAAAAAAAGAAAAATCTAATAAAATTATAATAGCTTCTATCGTAGAAATAGGAGCAAAATAATCTCCAAAGTCAATTCCCACTTCTTTAGAATAACTTTGTGCCACTAGTCTTGATTTATTTTTTACTATGTTTCCATATTCATCTAGCTTATTATGAAAAATCCATGTAGTTCTAATATATATTTTTCTTTTGGAAATTCAACCAAATTATACAAATTATTTCATTCATGTTGATTTAATCCATAATACATAGTATTAATACATTTTGAATAAACTAAAGATTTATTAATATTAGCAGATACAAAGTCAGCAACAAATGAAACATTAGCATAATAATGTAAAATAAAATTTCTTTTTTTATACCATATTCAACATTTCTCATTATTTCTTCATTAGGATGATCATTAACAATTATCCACTCTTTAAGACTATTTTGAGAAGATATATACTTTCCCTCAACTGATGCATTATAATTTTCTTGGTCATTATCTTCACCAAAATTGAATTCCCTGAATTCATCATTATCTTTTTTTAATCAGAATTCTTGTTGTCAATGTTTTCTCAATAAATTTGGTATGTATAGAATCTTCAATAACTATAGTTATCTTATTGAACACCCTATAAGTGTTGGTAGAATTAGAATATCCAAAATATATTCCTTTATCACTTTCAAAATTGAATTTTTCTAAATTATCTTTTGTATTTAAGATAAATACATTGTAACCAATCACCCTAAAATATCCAATTTTGGGTATAAACCTTTAAATAGTTCATAAGGTGTTATATATATAAAAAATACTAATAGAAACTCTGTTTAAAACATGAAAAGATTTATTTATAGATTCTTCCCAAACATATTTAGGCATAATAAATTTCATAAGCATTAATCAAGACATTTTTTGTAATATCTATTCTTTCTTCCAGCACATGAGCCTCAGCCTAGTTGGTGAGGACTCCTTAAGTGCATCCAGGTGACCCATGATCAAATCATGGAAGAGGCATATTTCTGGGTTACTGTAGTAGTACTGTATCAGTACTATAGTGAGACTGTAGCAGATACTGTTTAGCACTGTAGCAACTGAGCATATTCTCCCATTTGGGCATTCGGGCCACCGATTTGGTCCCCGAGTCCTTTAAGGCCTTCAGGCCACCTCAAGGCCTTTGGGCCACCTTAAGTGAAGATGAAAACCAGAAAACCTACAAGGAACAATCTCTATAAGTAGGATGATCAAGGAGAATTCTCTATAGCAGAAGCTAAATGGATTACAAGAATTAGAGGGTATGACACTTGCCACCAGGACAAGCCTGTGTATGCACATGAAAGCCAAGCCGAACAACCATGTAAAGGTGGAGAGATTATTTCATGATAAATACGATGGGGAGGAGTAGTTTCAAGTAGTTAGTATAGGTTTTATGTAATGTTTTAAGCCTACGAGAAATGAATTTCTCTAAGGCCTATGGGCCATGCAATACTTACGCCTACGAGCCTTGTAAGGGTTCCACCCCACCCCTTGAAAGGTGGATTATCAAAAATCAATAAAAAATTAAAGCCTTCAGGCCATTGGAGGATCTATTATTTCTTCCAACCACACCATTTTGTTTTATTGTCTTAGGAGAAGAAAAATGATGTTTATAACGATTTTATTCAAAACAATTAAAAAATTATAAATTAACAAATTGAGCACCTTTATTAATTTTTATAAAGACAATTGAAGGGTTTTTGAAATTTTGAATAAGTTTATAGAAATCATAATACATGGTTGAAGTTTCATTTTGATGTGATAGGAAATTAATCTAGATGAATCTACTATAATCATCAACTATTATAAATACATACTTCTAACCACTAAAACTAGTAGTTTTTATAGGACCAAATAAGTTAAGATATAATAATTTATGGCATTTAAAAGTACAAACATCATTTACACATATTTTTTTCTTACCCTTGAAATAGGAATCACACATAAAGTACCTAGTTGAATGTAACTTTGGAAATTGTATAACTTATTCATGCGTTGAAAACTTGTGTAGCAGTCAAAAATTTGCATGACCAAGTCTCCTATGACACAAAATGTCATCCACTTCTATAACATTTAAACACTTAACCATATTTTTGATTAGATCATAAAAATCAATAGTATTAACATTATCTTTTCTATTTATAGAAAATAAAATATATTTACTTTTCAAAACTGTACATTAAACATTTTTTAATATAAAATTTAATCCATTGTCATGGAGTTAGGATATAATTTTTAAATTATGTTTTATACCATATAAAAATAATAATTTTGAAATAATAACAATTTCAAAAAATCAACATCACTCATACCTTTAATTGGGCCTTATAGTTTTCTCTAAATGTGACTAAACACGATCACATGAATTATAAAATAGAAATTTATAAATATCCCATATAATGTTCTTGGAACAACCAATATCTAAATACCACGAATCTTTGGTAATTATAAGTTATATTTCATGAAATTAAAGAATCATGTTGGGTGTTTTACTACCCTTTCTAACTTGGGTATATTTGGATTAGAAGTATAAATATTTGGAATCCAAAAAGATTTAAAACATGTATATGTGGGTTGTTTAGAACATAATTTTTTTGAAAAAATTTATTTTTATACAAAAATTCTTTTTAAATCTCATTGAACAATCATTGGAATAATTCCATTTAATTATAAATTTAAAACGTGTTACACTTGAGATACTTACTTTTGATATTCTAACAAAATTAGTCTTATTTATCATTGGTGATAAATTTTTATAACCAAATCTATTCTTGTAATTGTTTGGTTTCTTCATAGACATTATTTTATCATATTTTTATTTTACTTAAAAAAAATTAAATAAGGTTTCTTTAATATTAACAACTTATTTTTTCAAATATGTATTCTCCCTTTCAATAGTTTCTAAATTAGTATAAACTTTCACATTAGAGACAGAAGCTATATTTCATAGTTTCTTATTTTTCAGCATGAGATTCATATATTCATCCTCAATATTAGTCATATCATCCAAATAAAATTAAACCTTATTTCATGATCATAATTATTTAATTCCATAAATTATTTATTTTTTCCACTTCCTTATTTTAGTTTCAATATCTCAAAACCATAATTCTCATTAGATTCTCCATTCTCGGAAACACATATATTCAAATTTTCATAATAATTTTTTAGTTTCCCATTTTATTTAACTAAATTCTTATTTTTAATTTTTATATCATTATATTTTTCAATTATCTTAATTCCATCATTACATAATTTATCATTTTCTTTAAGCATTTTTTTGAATTTAGAATCAAAAAATGAATTAGAATAATTTTCATTTTCATGTTCAGAAATAGAATTGTGATAAAAAATAGTAGGATTAATTAATTTAATGAAAATTTCATTATTTACTTCATAATTTATAGCTATAAAAGCATGGTTTCCTCTATCCTATTAAATTCTATAATCAATTCTTGATTATGAATTGTATAAAAATATCTATTATCCAAAAAAATATTTCCATTAGTTTTTATATTTGTATTTTCCTTTCTTTAGATGTTTAAGTTTGGGGAAATTGGTCTTCATGTGACTTTTCTTCAAACATTAATAACATTTTAATTCTAAAATATTTTTATTATTATTGGAATTACCTTTATTTTACTTCTTTTTAAACTTTATTTTAAACTGTTTCCTGCCACATCTGTTCTTAATATATTTGAAATAATTCTAACTAAAGTGATCAAACTCTTTGTAACTTTATTAAAACTCTGATTCAATTGAATTAGATGAATCATTAACCTTAGAATTAAAATATATAACCTTATTCTTTATATTATCCTCTTATGTAATGTTTTTCAACTCAAGATCATACTATAACCAAGATACAATTAGTTTTTCTACTATATACTCTTTAAAATTATTACTTTCATTGAAGAACACATTATTTTAATTCCATATTTTAGGAAAACCAATCATTAATATTTCAAATAAGGTTTTATTCTACATTACTTCACTAAGTATACTCATACCATTTATAATAATTATAAACTGTTAGAACGTCTGGTTGATTGACTCATCTTCTCCCATCTTGAAATCCTGGTATTCTTCTCAGAGAATTCCTATCTTGGTTATTTTAGGTTTTTAAGTCCCATAATGTGTAACTTAAAGGATTCTCCATATGTTATAGATTGTATTACAAGCTAAAACATGACTATGGAAAATTCTACTTAGGACACAATACAAAATATTTTTAACTTTATAATTCAAAACACACTTAACCATGGAATTAACTAAATTGTATTACAAGCTAAAACATGACTATGGAAAATTCTACTTAGGACACAATACAAAATATTTTTAACTTTATAATTCAAAACACACTTAACCATGGCATTAACTAAAATAGTCTATTGATCAATTTCAACTAATTTGTATGGTTTCCCCATGATCGTCCAATGATCCATACTAAAATTATTCACATAGGATTACATTAGATTTTTCTAACACCCATAGTCACTTCTATAAAAAAATGGGGGATTTTGAGGAATTCATCCATCATTTTCATTAATACCTACAATTTTATAGAACAAGTATTTTTTCCTTATACTATTTGGTCTAAGATATTCAGGTTATCATAGTAGTTAAAAATAAATAGAATAATTATATCCAAAAAGAACCAATACCATGATTCAAATAGTTTGGTATTGGATTAAAACAAACAGAGGTTGTAACTAATCCGATACCAGGATTTGATACCAATTTATTGATGGAAAAAATATAATAGAGGGGGGTGAATAATATTTTTAGTATTTTAGAACAAATAATCAATCAGAGTAATTTATTATATTCATCAATAATGTATTGTAGTGCTCAAGATTAGTGTAGTGGAATACAAAGAGATGAACACATTATTTTTACAGTGTTTCAAATCACTAACTATTCAAAAATCTATACTTAGTGAGAATATTGGTACCCAATAAAAAAACTCACTTTTAGAGGTGTGAAAAGCTATTATAGAGACTTCCTTTTACAATACTTGGAGGCACAAAACTCTATTTGAAAGGAGTAAAAACCTATTATGGACATAATATTTCATCAGGATTCACAACCAATGAATCGTTTTTTTTGAAGTTAAAATAACCAAGACTAACCAAATTTTGTTTGGGAAAATTATAAACTGAATTTGATGATTACAAATAGAGAAAATAAAAATTAAATAATGAAAACCCGAAACAATGAAAACTAGTAGATAATAAGATAATAAAGTTGATATTTTCCAATGATCTATTGATTAATTTAGTAGTAGTGGATGGAATAGTTTTAGTATATTTGTTGTTGCAGTATAATAAAAGTGGCCAGAGAGGTTCTTGATCATATGTAAAGAAACATTGTATATGACACATGTGCTAAATGAACTATCACTTGTTTTTGTTGTGGATCTCACCATTGATCGCATTCTAATAGATTGATCAATCATTATTAATTCAAATATATTCTAGGCATGTCTATTTTCCAATCACTACATTCCACCAGTTTGTGGGTAATAAATCATACAATAACGTTGTTACTTGAAATTTATTATATTGATCTCAATATCAAAGAGTTTTGGGAAACTTTTTATAACAATCCAAAATTTTATCAATGAAATTTCCCTTATTATAATTACTTTTTATATTATAAATCATATAAAATAACATATAGAACACAATAAAAACTTTATAAATGAAGAATTAATGAAATAAGAGGTATTTCTAGAAATTAAAGAACATATACAAATGGAATAATAACTTAAAATTTGAAATAGTAATGTGGCCATTAAGATTAGTAAACTCAAAAAAATAATAGTAACCTCACCTATAAAAGTATAAAAACTGTATGAATATTATAAATGGAAATATTATATAATTATATCTTAGAATAAGTAAATAAATTTTTAAAAATGATAAATTAAATGTTGGTATTTTTATAAAATATAAATATTTATTTCCAATTATATAATTAATATAATGATTTAAAAGAAAAATTATTTTCATAAAATAGATCCATTAATTAATGTTTTGTTTTCTTATGATTATAATATAATTTTACGATACCTTAATTAATTTCTCAAAGTGTTGTAAAATCCGGTATAATTTTAAAATCGGTATTTTTTGGGTAAATGATGATTTTATTTTAAAATTTAATTTCTCATATTTAAAAAATAATTTTCATAAAATGGATTTTATTTTTTATTTCTTCACATCAAAAAATTGTTAGTTTTATTTTTTTTATTTTTCTAAAATAGTTGAATTTTTAATGAATAGTTAAATATGGTAATTTACAATATTTTCTAAACACATGAATTTTTGAGTCACTACTGATGTATGTATTATGTAAGAACCATTAGTTAAAACTCACATGCACCAATTCTTATAATTAGTCACAATAATCCATTCTATTATTAGTCTTGATCCAAACTAATAAAATAATGACTAAAATAATCAAAAAACACCCCTCTCCCCCAATATAAATACCGCCCCTCACAACCCCTCACCACCACTTCTCCTCACACCTAGAGAGCCTTGAACTTGTAAAAATTCTTCTTAATACTCTCCCAAGACTATCCCATCACTTCCATAATCCTTTGGTCTCAACATAATACTAATACCATTTCCCTAATGAGGTTCTCAAGGAGGAGAAATTCAAGAGGTAAAATCATATTTGGTTCTATTTTAAATTATTTTATTTTCTTATCCTCTCCTCACCTACCTATCCCAAAGTGTCATGATAAATCCAATATATTTTATAAACTATAATTTTATTATGTTAATGGTATATCCACCATTAAATCTCTTCTCTTCCCCATTTTTTTTCTAAAAATGAAAACATCATCCGTGAGGTGTCAAATTCACCACCTTCATGGACAATGGTTTTTCATTTTATAATACCACCTTAAAGTCTGGTCACGAAACCATTATAATGGTTGAAATATATTTTAATATGTATTTAATCATATTTTTTTATGTTCCATAACTAACATTTATACATAATATTAAATAATATAACTAAACGAGTTCGTGGTGATCTAAAAATGACTAAAATAATATAAACGATTATCATTAATGTACTATCTAATGAATCATAAAATTATCTAAAAAATGATATATAAGAATAATTAATCTAATTTAATTTCATTAATAAAATATTATTTCAATTATAGATAACTATTCTCTTTTACTTGATCTTCCATGCACGTATACAAGCGAACCAATCATGAAAACCAAGGAAATTAACACTCCTAAACGATGAAATTGTGTCTTATAACTCATCAAAAAGGATATAAATGGAATTAATAAAATTATAAGAAATAAAATAAAATTAGAAAAGGTTTTTAATTAAAAAATTAATTTATTTGATTTTATTATCTAGGACATTAAGTTCAAGTGCATAACACATTCATACATAAGGTAGGGGATTTTTTCTAAACCTCTATTTTTCCTTCGAGTTACACTTTATCACTATTTACATAAATATAATTCTTATTTATTTTTATATTATTACTCTAAATTTGGTTATATGTTCCAAAATCATGTATTCAGATCAGTTCATCCTTCTTTGATGGGGAAATACATGTTTTAAAAAGGTTCCCTTCACTAATCTTCCCAATAAGCAAGCCTGATTAAAGGGAACTTTCTGATTTATTACCTGTTTTCAAGTGCACTACATAATATATTTTAAGCCACAATTATTTTTCTAAAATCAATCATTTTTTAATTAAAAAATATCTTGACTCATTTCTGGTTTTATACAAACAATCAGCCATTTTACCTCTTTAAAGGCTCTTTAAAATTTTCCATTAAACCACTCTAAAGCCGCTCATTTATAAAGTTTCCTAAACACTCTTTTCACATGTTTTCACTTCAGTTTGACATCAATTACCATGTTTTATGACTAATTTACATTATTAATGTCCATTTATTATTTTAACATATTCTTTTATAGACACCTTTTATGATATTTCCATTTTTTATGCCTTATGACATGACTATGATACCCATTTCTTTCCATTGGTAACCATTATGTTAATTTTTTTATGTAGAACACATATTCATGAACATGTTATGATGGGTTCACCGAGATAGTTCTCTAATTCATTGGGTAATGTTTAGTCTCATGAGATTTCATGTTAAATGGTTTTGAAAGTTATCCTTGAATCCTATTCCTCCATGCACAATGGTCTTAGTAGTAATCCTTGACTCATTCTCCTCCATGTGCAATAGTCTTGGTAGTAATCCATGACTCATGATTATCCATGTGAAATGGACTTATTAGTTATCCTCTACTCAATATTATGTCATGTTTTATGTTTTTTCCACATTTATATGATTTTATGATTACATGATCCCACGTTATACATGTTATGCTTTCCTGTGTTTATTCATGTTCCAGGCCTTTTAATATCATTGTATTATTCCCTCTAACCTATTTTCTATACTTTATTTCTATAATTATTCCCCTACTAGGATTTTTTGCTCATCCCTTTTTCATGTATTCCCCAAGTTATCTTATGAAGATGTAATGGCTCAATGGAAGTTAAGAACTAATGATGAAGATTGACTAAAATATGTTTTTATTTTGGTTTCATGCTGTCTAAATATGTATCTAATTTTCTAAAGACACTAGACTTTACGATCCTAGGTTTTAATTAATGGTTAATTATTATTAAAATCATATAATGATATGTATAAAATACTAGGGTATCTATAGTTGGTATAATAGAACAATCAAGTTATTTTTGGATATTAGGACTAGAAACCTTTAGTAAGAACCCTAGGGATAATTCTATCACCATAGATAAATTATATTAAAACTTAGGGAATCATGAGATAGATTATAATTTACATTTACAAGTTTATAATTTTATGTTCAATGCTTTATTTTTTACATTTTTATTAGCTATGTATTCAAGCCCCCTAAGCGTAAATTCTTTTGTTAGTTAATAGATGGAAATGGGAGAACCTTTTCCAATAATCGATGTGATTGGCAATATAAAGATTGCACTGATGAAATTATAAATATCATAGGAATGGGTGATCAAAACTTCATGACAATACTTGCTCAATTGGATCAATTTATGAATAATAACATGAATCTATGGAAAACCCTCCTTCTCCTAAGAAAAAACAAGTTGCGGTCAAATCATTTATGCGAAAAGGCCTCCCATGTTTGGTGGATCTTCTGATCCCCTTCTTACCGAATAATGGATTAACTCCATTGAGAAGATATTCTATATCTTATATTTCTCAGAAGAAGAGAAAGTTGTGTGGGAAATCTATCGTTTTGATGGGGAAGATGATCAGTGGTGGACATTGATCAAGAAAATGTAGTCCAAGGAAGAAATTGACTCCATGAAATGGGAATATTTCAAGAAAATATTTTTTAATAAAATTTTCCCCCAAACTCTCTACCTTAATATGGAAAGGTAGTTCCTAATATTTAAGTAGAAGGAAGATAGGTCTATCAAGGTGTGCAGAGAAAACATTACAAGAATTTCAGGATAAACCTATGGCTTTGTCATGAACACCAATTAAAAAGTAGATCACTCATTTAGTGGACTAAAGCTGAGTCTACAAAAATATTTGGTGATTCGAGACTTTGATAGCAATGAGAATATTCTTAGTTATTACCTTTAGGTTGAAATGGATATTATAGGCTCTTAATGGTATTGTGTAACCATAGATAAAAAGTTGAAAATGGAGTTTAATATGGGATGATCAACAGATAAATCCCATGATGGAAAGAAAACCCAACATCCCATGTTTCAAAATTTTGGGAAGAAGCATCATGGTAAATTTATAAAGGGAACCAATAAATACTTCAAATGTGGATGAGTGGGTCATCTGGATAATAATTACTAAAGGGATAATAAGAATCCCACTAATGTGAAAGAAGAAATGAAGGTTCAGATCAACACTCAGCATGTAGTAAAGTGTTACAACTTTAAGTAACATGGAAATTATATGAACCATTTCTCTAAGCCCAGGATTGTGAGAGGAAATCAACAAAAACCTCCAAGGAAATAAGAAAGTGCACATGCTATCACTACTACTGAGGTGGATCCTGATACTGATGTGGTTATAGGTTCACTGGTTATTCATTCAAGAATTGTGAACTTACTATTTGATTATGGTTCTATACATTATTTCATATATTTCAAGTTTAGTATAACTATTCAAAAACCACCTCAAAATATGGATGTTGAGTTATATGATAGAATAGAAAATGGGTAAATTATTGCATCCCAAGTATATAACTCCTCCCCGGTTAATGTTTTAAAATTGAAAATCCTCGAAAATCTTGTCATAATTCCTTTTTTGGAGTTTTAGGCTATATTGGGAATGGATTGGATATCTTTATATAAAGACAACAACAAATATCAGGAAAGGGATATCACTCTTCATACCCCCAAGAATCCTCCAATTATGTACAAGGGTATGGGTAATGATGAATATATTTTAGAATCATCATCTCAAGTGTGGATATTACTACCTTATGGGCAAGAATATCTAGATCAAATGATTGAGAAAAAGGAGAGAATCATGCTTGGAGACAAGACCATTGTGAGGGACTACACTTATGTGTTCCCTAAATAATTTCTTGAACTTCATCCAGATCAATAGATTGAGTTATAGGTTATACTTATTCCCATATCTTTTCCTATATTGAAAACACCATATAGAATGGCCACCATTGAGTTGGAGGAACTAGAGAAGTATTTATAAGAGAATCTGGATACGGGTTTTATATGCCCAAGTGCTTCGCCACGAGGTGCACCAATCATCTTCATCAAGAATAAGTATGGATCAATGTGCCTCTTCATTTATTATTGCGAGTTAAAGGAAATCATGATAAATAAGAATTATCCCTCACCAAAGATAGATGTCTTATTTGATCAATTAGTGGGGGAAAGTATTTATCTAAGGTGGAACTTCGATAGGGATGTCACCAATTAAAGGTGAAGAAAGAAGATATTATGAAGGATACCTTTCAAACAAGATATAGACACTATGAGTTCATAGTGAAGCCCTTAGTACTCACTAATTATCCATAAATTTTCATGGAATTAATAAATAGTATTTAGAGATTATCTCAACAAAATTTTGGTAGTATTTATTGATGATATTTTGATATACTCCAAGAGAAATGAGGACCATGAGGATCATTTGAATACTGTGATGAATAATTTGTAAAGGGAGAAAGTTTATGAAAAGTACAGTAAATCTGAGTTCTGGATGGGGGAATTATCATTCATGGGGAATGTTATCACCAGAAAAAGAAAATCTACAGACCCTTACAAGACAAGGGAAATTGAAGTGTGGTGGGGGCCAAATTATGTAATAGATATCTATAGTTTCCTTGGTCTATCTAGGTATTACAAATGATTTTGGAAGAGATTCTCATAATTTTCAATCCCACTAACCACACTTACATAAAAGGGAGTAAGGTTTATCATGACTAGTGAATGTGAAGGATTCTTCAAAGAGTTTAAAAATAGGCTTATCACAATTCTAGTACTCACACTTCTAACAAGTGGGGAACTATTTGTGGTATATAACGATGCTTAAAAGAATGGATTAGGCTGTGTATTGATGAAAAATGATAAATTGGCAGACTACACCTCAAGGTTGTTTAAAATTAATGAGAAAAACTATCCCATTCATGATCTGGAGTTGGAAATTGTAATCTTCACATCAAAAATTTGGCGGAATTACCTATATGGGGATAAATGTGAGATATATAATGATCACAAGAGTATCAAATATATATTCAAAAAGAAGGAGGAAAATATGTGCTAGGGAATATAGTTATAGCTCATCAAGGATTATGACTACTCAATCCACTACCATCTAGGTAAAGAAAATAAAGTGGATGATGATCTATGTAGAAAGGATATAATAACATTATCAATGATGAGAATTGAGAAGGATATAATATTTTTAGACATGAAAAGTATGGACTTGGGAATCATTAAGGAAGAAATATCATAAATTATTTATAAAATTATCTCTCAACCATACCTTGTGGATAAAATAATTTATGCTCAAATAAATGATAAAGAAACTTAAGAAAAGGTGGAAGCTATAAAAAATGGGAAATACTCAAAGTTCAAAATTAATTAGGATGGAGTCTTAATATTTGGGTCACTATTGTGTGTACCATCTAATTAAAAGATAAATAAAGAGTTTTTGAATTACACACATAGCTTAAATTTATTTATTCACCCAAGGATCACAAAGATGTTTCAAGATCTCATAGATCACTATTGGTGGGACAATATGAAGAAGAAGATCACTGAATATACATCATGCCTAGTATGTCAGCAAGTGAAGAATGAAAGGAAAAAGTATAAGGGGATAATGCAACCATTATCAATACAAACATATAAGTGGGAAAACATAACCATTGACTTTTTCAATGGAATTCCAATGACATAGAGAAGAAATAATGCTATATGGGTCATTATGGATTATCTTGTAAAGACAACTCACTTTATTTCAATTCGAGATGACCTCTCACTTGATCAAATTTTATGGATATACATCAAAGAATTGGTGAGGCTACGTCGAGTACCACTATATATTGTATCTGATCGATATATGAGATTTTCCTCGATGTTTTGGAAAAGTATCCAACATCATATAAACACTGAGATGAAATTCAGTATGGATTATCATCCTCAAACTGATGGTCAATATTAGAAAACTATTCAGACACTGGAATACCTATTGAGAGAATGTCCTATGGATAGAAAGGGAGGATGATACCAACATCAACCTCTTTTGGTGTTCTCCTATAACAATAGTTTCCAATAGAGAATATAAATGTCTTTATATGAATCCCTTTATGGGAAATTATGTAGAACACCAGCATGTTGGGATAAAGTTTGTGAACGTAAGATGCTTGGACCAGAAATGGTCAAATAAATAGTTGAAAAATGAAAACCATTAAACAAAACATTAAGGAAACCCAACTTTTATAGAAAAGATATGAGAAAAAATCATTGAAAAGACCTAGAGTTTGAGGTTGGAGACATTTTATTCCTCCACATATCTCCAAGGAAGAGGATCTTGAGATTTGGGAAGAAAGAAAATCTTAGTCCCAGATATATCAACCCCTTCAAGATTCTTGATCATATTTAAGTTGTGACATATCACAATGCATAAAGTACATGATGTAATTCCACATATACCTCATAAAGAATTACATACTGAATCCTTCACATGTACTGAATTCAGAGTTTGTAAAATTGGAAGATGATCTCTATTACGAAGAGTAACCTGTGAAGGTCTTGGACCATAGAGATAAAGTTCTACATAACAAGACAACTCACCTGGTCAAATTACTATGGTGGAACCATAAGTATGAAGAGTAAACATGGTAACCGGAGGAATAAATGAAGTATAATTACCCTCACCTATTTCCCCCTATGTTTGTAAAATGAAATTTGAAGAGAAAAACTTCTTAAGGGGGGAAGAATGTAAAGACCGAAAAATTTATCAATGAAATTTCCATTCTTATAATTGTGTTGTATATTAAAAATAACATAAAATCACATATATAACACAATAAAAACTTTATAAATGATGAATTAATGAAATAAGAGGTATTTCTAGAAATTAAGAAACATATACCAATAGAATAGTAACTTGACCTTTGGTATAGTAAGGTGACCATTAAGAATAATAACCCGACCAATATAATAGTAACCTCACTTATGAATGTTTAAATAAAATTTATACATATTATAAATTAAAATATAATATAATTGTATCATTGTATAAGTAAATAAATTTTTTTAAAATGATAAATTAAATGTTGGTATTTTTATTATATATATATATATATGTTTATTTACAATTTTATAATTAATATAATGATTTAAAAGAAAAATTATTTCCATAAAATAGATTTATAAATGAAAATTTAGTTTTATTAGGATTATAATATAATTTTATAAGACCTTAATTATTTTTTCAAAGTGTTGTAAAATCAATTATAGGCATAAAATTAGTATTTTACAAGTGAATGATGATTCTATTTAATAATTGAATTTCTCATATTTATAAATTTATTTTCATAAAATGTAGTTCATTTTTGAATTCTTCATATCTAAAAATAGTTAGCGTGATTTTTTTAGATTTTTTTTAAAATAGTTAGTTTTTTGGTGAATAGTGAAATATGAGAATTAACAATATTAGCTAAATACATGAATTTTTATCCATTTCTGATGTATGGATGATATAATAACCATTAATTCAAACTCGCATGCACTAGTTACTATAATTATTCATAATAATTCACACTATTAATAGTCTTGATCCAAAATAATAAAATAATGAGTAAAATAATAAAAAAACACCCCTCTCCTCCACTATAAATATAAACCATCACCACCCCTCAACCTCACACATCCAAAGCCTTGAATCTTGTACCAATTATACCCAATTCCCTCATATGCCTCTTCCCCCACTTCCAGGATCATTTTTTCTCAACAAAATACCTAACCCATTTCCCTATAGAGGTTCTCAAGGAAGAGAAATTTAAGAGATAAACTCCTTTTCTATTCTCTTTTAATTTTTTTAATTTAATTTATTTTATTATCCTCACCTAAAATACCTATCCTAAAGTGGAATGATAACTCTACTATATTTAATATACTACAATATTATTATTTTAATGGTATATCCACCATCAATTCTCTTCTCCTCCCTATTTTGTTCTAAAAATAAAAAAATCATCTGTGGGGTGTTGAATTCACCACCTTCATGGATGCCGATTTTTCAATTTCTAATAAAACCTTAAAGTATGAGCATTAAACCATTATAATGGTCAAAAAAAATTGTAAAATGTTTTTATAATATATTTTATGTTTTGGAACTAATATTTATACATAATATTAAATAATAGAACAAAACTAGTTTCTGATGATCGAAAAACCACAAATATAATCTAAATAGTTATCATTAACTTATTATCTAATGAATCATACTCATGTCACACGCAGATTTTAAATTCCATTCTTTGATTAAAATCCTCTTTTGGTTCTTATATTTCTCTTGGTTTCTGGGTGTTCTGGGTTTAAAATTTGGTGTCTCTTGTGTTATTGACCTATGAACTTGGTCTTGGGGGTATTGGATTGTAATTGGCCTCCTATTTTGTCAAAGGGATGGTGTTAGGTTGTAGTGTTTTGGAGTTGGATTAGTGATACTTCTAGTAGAACCACTTGTGGGGTAAGTTGCTGAGGTGGTTTGTACACAAGAGTTGTATGAGTCTGGGGGTAAAAAGGATGGTTTATTTTGAGACTTTTTCTCCCCTATTATTAGCCTATATTTTCCCCTTGGTTTCCCCCTTGGACCCCCCTGAAGTTGGAGTATAATGGAAGGTTTTTTGGTGGACAGAACATGATGCATGGTTTGGCCACACAGTTTACTAAAGCGCGCAGCCAAACCGTGCAAGGGTGTCAATGTCATTAAAATCTATTTGTAATTACAACTTTGACCTTCTAGAATAATCCCAAATCTGATAATTTATTCCCCATTTCATGCCCTAACACCCTGGACAACCTCCAAGCTCTCTCTCCATCCCTTGGAACTTAATTTTAAAGGGATATTTGATGGGGAAAACTTCAAAATCATGGAAGTAAGTCTTTCTCTCTTTGATTTCTTCCCTTTCCTTAGGTTTTCTTCCACCCTTTCATGAGTTATAAAGTTTTAAGCAGATAGGGTTTGTGCCTAGGGTTTAACCTTGTGTCATTTTGGTGTAATCTAGATGTTTTAGGTTGCTTTTAACTTCCTTGTGGTACAATGATGATGCAGTTGATGTTTCACACCAAGATTTGAGGGTTTCGACACTTTCAGTAGGTGATTCCACGTATAAGAATTTATTGATGAGTTATCATGCTTGATTTAATTATTTTTAATGTTCCTTATATTTTGTGCATTGTGTGGAAACCATTTTTTATGGAGTTTGTTAAGCAATTAATTTTATAGTTTCATTTTCTCTTTAAATTAGGTGATTTCCATGTGTAACTCTTGTGGTAATGATTGGGTTTGTTTTATAACATGTGAAAGTGATTTATCAAATGTTGTTTGGGCTGCCAATTCTGATGTTTTAGGGTCTTGGTGTGATTTTGGGTTTAAAATAGGGGGTTTGAATGGGTTTTTGGTGCAAAACCTTGTCATGCTTCTTGAAAGTGTTCTATGAAAATTTTAAATGGTATAATGAGTTACACAAAGTGTGTATATAAGGCCAAACCCTTAAAACTTACTTAATCTTGAGTTATTACAAGATTACACATTGAGGATATTTTCAGGATTAGAGTTTTAGAGAATTATATCATGAAACTGGCATTACATTCCACATTTAAACAAAGTGGTTACATAAAAGACAGTATTCATTCTTCCCATCAATGGAAAAATAAAACATGGATTCTTTCTTAACACATCCTTGATACTATCATCACATCATGTACCTTTCCCTTGACCTGTGAAAAACATTTCAAAAACTTGGGATGAGCATAAAAAGCTCAGTAAGGGTTATAAAAATATGGAAAGGAAACATGAGTTCATATATACATAAGAATGAAATCATACTTTACCCATAAAACACAGGCACTTTAACATACCTCATCAAATCATGAATAAATCATAGAAATCATAAGACATAAAAGGTAACTTGAGGCATTCATAACATTATTACGTAGGGAGTAACCCTATTGGTTACGTTTGGAATACCCATCACAGTATATTCCCTAAATCTCTTTGGAGAAACCTTAATGTTTCACTCCTTCGCGTTACCCAATGCATTGGAGAGCTATATCGGGCTCACCCACCCTTAGTTTATCACGGAACCACCCGTTTTCATAACAATGCCCAAGAACCATAACATAAACGTATCACATAAAACATGCATAAAGGAAACATAAAATTTCCACATTTCAATCACAATATAACATTTTAGTATATTGAAATAATGAATCCATTCAAAAAGAAACCATTTCCAAAACCATTTAAAACATTTAATAAAGAGATTTTTGAATCAAAGTGTCCCATACCACCTTGAAGCTTTTAAAATTTTAAACCATTAATATCCATATAAATAAATCCTTAAAACCATTTTGAAAACATGGATATTAATAAGAACAAATAATTAAAACATTTAAAGCGATATTTTGGTTAAAGGGGTTTTACCAAAATTAGAGACACTTGAATACAATAATAGAGGAATAACATTTAGTCATAACTTTATAATATCATGATAATAAATGGATTCGTGATATAATATTCCAAAGGACAGTATATACACCATATAAGAGTGAATTGGTGCATAACAACAATGAATTCTCAATAGAAATGTCAAATGTGATGAAATCCCTTATAAAGAAGGTATCCTTAAATTAAGGATAAATCAATCTCAAAATTATGTGTGACAAATATAAATACACCCAATATAAGTGGATATTAAGTGTGAAACAATAAAAGGTCATTCACACATATTCAAAGGATGACATATTCAATAACTACATGTTGAACCCAAAGAAATCGAAATTGGGTTAAAAAGTTCCCTTGGTAAAATTCGACAGCCTAACGACATCACTTAAAAATTCAGAAAATGAGTTGATGAGAGATAAAAAGGACATCTCATCACTTGGACATAAAATTTACATAAATTAAGGATATAAAATAACATATCCCAACATAATAGTATGTGAATTAAAAGACATAACAAAAGAAGTCTTTTAAAAAGAGGAGGGTGAAAGGTCCCCTTACCGAGTTGGGTAACTTTCGAAATGTACACCCCATAGAAGAAGGGTCATACAATGAAGATGTGAATACCCATAAA
Source organism: Viscum album (assembly GCA_963277665.1). Lineage (NCBI taxonomy): Eukaryota > Viridiplantae > Streptophyta > Magnoliopsida > Santalales > Viscaceae > Viscum > Viscum album. The sequence goes on from OY728129.1 coordinate 340,548,520, forward strand.
TGAAATTATACTACACAAAGTGTATAATAATGGGAAGTACATACACCACTCAATGGAAATTGTGGCAAATGTAGCATAAATCTCACGGGAATAAAAGTGAGATGAAAAATCCCTTACGAAAACTCGGCAGCCTAACGGCGCCACTTAAAACTTCCAAAAATGGATTTATGAGATCAAATAAGGTATATCATAATATTACCATAAAAAGTACAATATGAGGAATATAAAATAACATCTCCAAACATAATAAAGATGAGCTTAAAATAAATGACATAAAAGAGAGTACTTAAAAAGAAAGAGAGAAGTCAGATCTCTTACGAAAATTCGGCAGCCTAACGGCGCCACTCAAAACATCCAAAATGGATTGAAGAGAGAAAATAGGGTCTCTCATCATATGAGAATAATAAGTACAGTAAAATTAAATAACATCCCAATAACAATAAAGATGATCTCTAAAAGGAATGACATAAAAGAGCGTACTTAAAAAGAAAGAGAGGAGTAGAATCCCTTACCTTAAGTCCAACTTGTCTTGTTTGTTTCTTTATATTCCTGAATAATAAACTTTGGTCAATTAATAATTGCCCAAGTAACTCCTTTAGAGATTATTATTCAGTTAATATCACATATTATAATGTTATAATAATTGTTTAATAATGTTAGTTCATATCAGACGTTTTTGCCGATGTTTGGTACATGAGTCAAAAATGAACTTGTTTGAAAAAAGATTGCCCATGTAGTTATATGTAAATAATTTCAAGAATTGAATTAATGATTAAAATATCATATATATCCAGTAAATATTAATTTTATACTATTCCATATCATTTGGATATAAAAACGAAAAACATCGTTCATGGAGATGGTAGGCCGTACGTACACATGAACGCTACTTTCATTTTTTGTCATATTAATGGAATTAAAACAAAATGAGAGAGATATATATATGTTATAATTACAGAATTATATCCATAATTTAGATGTAATATATTACATATATATCCATTATATATATATACTTATAATATTACATAACATTTTGAGATAAGAAATGAAATGTACCGTTCAAGGAGACGGTAAGCCGTACGTACGCATAAACGCTACTTCCATTTCTATTTCATATTTAATGGAATTAAAAAATAATGATACATAATAGTATTTTAATTCCAGTATGGTATCATATATAATATCATTAAATATATCCTTTATACGTACCACATATGGTATTAACGAATCAAATCACTTTGAGGGGGCGGTAGTCCGCACTTCCTTAAATGAAGATATCGCGTTTACCCATAATGGAAACCATAAAGGTATGCCATAAATTAAAAATACAGAAGCTTAAGTAAAACATAAACATATTAGATATCATATATAAATATAGTGTCATCTTAATGGCCACCTTTGAAGGTGTTAGAAGAATGTTGAACAATCATCGTTTCGGGAGGCAGAAATTCGCCATCCACGGAAACAGTATGTTATTTAACCATTATATGTAGGTGTGTGTAAGTGTAGATTGAATCATTCTTATAACAACATCCTAGTATATTTAAGATACTAGATTTGTTACAAAATAAATGAATAAAAAGAGTTAAGGGGTTGGAGAAGCAAAATAAAACAAAAGGACACAAGTGAAGACATTACCTTAAAATCGGGTAACTCCATTTGGTTTGAGCTCAAAGGCTTCCTTGGGAAGACTTCTGCCCATATTGAGGCTTAAAGTAGTAATAGAGGTAAGTGGAGAGACAAAATGGGTAGGGGTTTGCCGAGCCAAAGGCTTTGGGAGTGTGGGTAAGGAGGTAGAGGTGGGGGCCTTTTATAAGCGGAGAGGAGGGGCACTCTTGTAAAGTTACAAATTGTTACTTTATTTTCAAAAGAGTTTAGGATTTTAAAGGTCCAAAATTGATGTATTTAGAGGATAAGGTGATAAGGGTTCGAAATACACTCATCAAATAGGTTTTGGACATGTTTAGGTTTTAGATATTACATTATATTTCCATTTTATTTAAATCGTTAAATAATGAGGTAATCGCTGCATCATCATGATGTCATAAATAATTTAATTTATTTAATGTCTAATAATTATAAAAAAATACTATGATGTAGGTAATCTTTTTATCTTTCCAATGACTATTTATATTAAAAAATATGACTTGTATAACCCCATGTAAAAATTGTTTTAGTAAAACATTTCATGTTTGTGTCATTTTTACTTTTACATTAAATAAAAAGATATTTATGTCATTTTCCAACCAAAGTGGCTCCATGGGATCCCCAAGTTGACCCATGGATTGTCTTGGTCGGCCATGACACATCCAATGATGGTAGGACATGTGTCTAGGTCATTTCATTTTATTAAAACATTATTCTTACCATAAACTACACTAATTACCTCTAATCGTGATTAAAAACTTAATAAGTTACTATTCACCAAAAAATTATTTTTATCCCATTGAATCACATTTTAATTCTTAATGACAACCATGTATGTCAGATTTTTGAAATTCAAAACACAAAGATGGCAAAATTTCATTTAAACGGAAAAATCAGTTTTTATAAGTACCACTTAGTGGTTTCACTATTCATCAAAAATTGAAGTTTTTCAGAAAAATACCAAAAATTCACCCTAAGATATATTTGATATTCAGAATTTAAAAATTAAGTATATTTTAAAAAATTCAAAACATATAAGTCACATTAATTAATTTAATAATTAATTCCCACTGTCAGAGCAAATAGTGTGTTTTTATGAAACAATAAGTATCAAAAGATTGACACTAGTTTAAGTCTGATTTCAAAGTGAAATTAATTCCAACGACCACTATTGGATTTAATGGTAAAAATATATTCTAATTTCACTTTAAAACCAATTCAAAAGACAATCTAATCATATAAATAAATTAGATTAAAAAGCGGTTTTGAATTAAAATACAACATTTTACACTATTCATTAAAAAAATCAACTTTATCGGAAAGATACCAAAAATTTACACAAAGTAAATTTTGATGTCCCGATTATTAAGGAGAGTTTTATTTGGTCCAATATAATGTATAAGAGTGAACAAAACTATATTTAATGATGGTTCTCCATCAAAAGGTGATAAGTGAACCTTTAGTGAAAACTAGGGCATATACGTCTAAAATTGAATTCTTTCTGTATTTTAAGACTTTATCTTTTATTGGATAAATGTAAAAACATTTAAAAACATATATAATCATATTTTAGTTATTTCTATCCATTCCCACCAATACAATGACTACATGTTAACTACCATTTAAAATAATATTATTTTATTATTAGAGTGCAACATAAGATTCCCAAGAAACTCGTTGTTGCGTGTTGGGTACGCCATCGAGCATAACATCCCCTTTAAAGTCATATTAATATTTTATTCTCAAATATGGATAAATATAAAAATGTCATATTCTTTATTTACCTGGGGTGTTACATCCTTCCCCCCTTTTGGGAATTGCGTCCTTGCAATTTTAAAATTGGGCTCGGAAACTTCATTGAAAATCCCACATCGAAACAAGAGTCGGTAAAACAATCACTTTAAAATAAAGAAAGATAAGTACATAGGTCACCCGAGTTAACCCATACTAGGATTCCATGTAGGAAAACATGGACATGGAGGAGAAAACATAGGGTCATGTTTTGATGGAGAGTGATAGAAAACATTTTTAGGAGAAAGTTAACAATAAGAAAATCACAAACTTGTGATGGGTTAAACGGTGTTGAGTTCCCCAGTAGGAAAAGTTAATAGACAACATTTTTGTTTTAAGTTACTTTTTATTGAGGAATTTATTTTTGAGTTTAAATAAAACATAAGGAAACATACTTACTTGTCATGTTGACTTTCAACTTTTACTAGATTTCTTACACAGACTCATACTTTCTCTAAAAGACGAGTATTTAGGAAGACTTGTTCGCATTAAGAGTACTATAAAAAACTTCTAGAGGAGCACATAATCCACAAAAAAAGAACTATATAATTCCCATGTCTTTAGACTTTAACCAAAACCAAAACCCAAAAGGTTAGTACAAGATCAGATAATCCAGAAAAGGATAACCCTTTATAAAAAGAAAATCTATTCTTAATCTCCAAAATTTGTCCAACAAAACCCAAAGTTCAACGAGGACCATACGATAAACAATTTGTCCATAAAATTCTTCAAAGTAAACCAAACAAAGATTGAAACCCAAATATTTGAAGGATTTAGTCACATAGTCTTCCAAGTTAAATCGTAACATTTATCTCCAAACAACATTAGTTGCTCTTAATGTCTCGTATTGAAAACTAATTAACCTACTCACATATCCTCCATGATAGGTTAATAAATTTCCATAGATAACCCAAAATCAACTTACTCTTAATTCATAAAATAATATAACTAAAAAGAATCATTCAAACTAACCAGGGACTTCACGTAGTCCAGTGGTAGGCGATAAATACCAGTCGCACTTTGGTTGTGGGTTCGATTCCCGCAGCTTTGTCCGACACAACGGGTAGTCACACGGTCTGTGTGTTGTCCTTTTTCCAAAACTATATAATTCTAAAATCATTCCCCAAAAATAGATAAAATCATCAAAAATAACCATAACATAATTTAACCTCAATTTTATCTCATGCCTTTCACTTCCATCATAACATATAGTAACCCATAATTACCTCAAAAGTAAGGATCATATAAACTCTAATGGTTACATTTATAATTATTACTTGAACTTCCACATCGATTGGTCATCTCATACATGATGTATTAAAGATCATACCAAGGTTCAAGTGGTTGATCATGACTCCTTGATAGTTGGTTTAGAACAACCAAGAGTTTCCTCAATGAATCCACCATTTTATCTAGTATCTTAATCATAGAACCACCACAGTTTCCTTCAAACCTGTTGTCTCTTTGGTGCCTGCTAGATCCATCCATTCACTAAAAACAGAAATGTCAGTGTGAGTATATCAACAAAACCATCATGTACTAATGAGGAAGGTAAACAATAAGATACAATTACTCATTCACTTTATCTAAAACTAGGGATCTTTCTGAAATCCTAACCATTATGGTAATGCCACTTATGCTTAAAGAATACCCTAACCTCTAAAGTTATCTAAACCGACCTTTGATACCAACTATAAGGCCCCAGCCTTAAACCTTACTTAATCTTGAGTTATTACAAGATTACACATTGAGGATCTTTTCAGGTTTAGAGTTTTAGAGAATTAGATCATGAAACTTGCATTACATTCCACATTTAAACAAAGTGGTTACATAAAAGACAGTATTCATTCTTCCCATCAACGGAAAAATAAAACATGGATTCTTTCTTGACACATCCTTGACACTATCATCACATCATGTACCTTTCCCTTGACCTGTGAAAAACATTTCAAAAACTTTGGATGAGCATAAAAATCTCAGTAAGGGTTATAAAAATATGTAAAGGAAACATGAGTTCATATATACATAAGAATGAAATCATAATTTACCCATAAAACATAGGCACTTTAACATACCTCATCAAATCATGAATAAATCATAGAAATCATAAAACATAAAAGGTAACTTGAGGAATTCATAACATTATTACATAGGGAGTAACCCTCTTGGTTACGTTTGGAATACCCATCACAGTATATTCCCTAAATCTCTTTAGAGAAACCTTAATGTTTCACTCCTTCGCGTTACCCAATGCATTGGAGAGCTATATCGGGCTCACCCGCCCTTAGTTTATCACGAAACCACCCATTTTCATAACAATGCCCAAGAACCATAACATAAACGTATCATATAAAACATGCATAAAGGAAACATAACATTTCCACATTTCAATCACAATATAACATTTTAGTATATTGAAATAATGAATCCATTCAAAAAGAAACCATTTCCAAAACCATTTAAAACATTTAATAACGAGATTTTTGAATCAAAGTGTCCCATACCACCTTGAAGCTTTTAAAATTTTAAACCATTAATATCCATATAAATAAATCCTTAAAACCATTTTGAAAACATGGATATTAATAAGAACAAATAATTAAAACATTTAAAGCGATATTTTGGTTAAATGGGTTTTACCAAAATTAGAGACACTTGAATACAATAATTGAGGAATAACATTTAGTCAGAACTTTATAATATCATGATAATAAATGGATTCGTGATATAATATTCCAAAGGACAGTATATACACCATATAAGAGTGAATTGGTGCATAACAACAATGAAGTCTCAATAGAAATGTCAAATGTGATGAAATCCCTTATAAAGAAGGTATCCTTAAATTAAGGATAAATCAATCTCAAAATTATGTGTGACAAATATAAATACACCCAATATAAGTGGATATTAAGTGTGAAACAATAAAAGTTCATTCACACATATTCAAAGGATGAAATATTCAATAACTACATGTTGAACCCAAAGAAATCGAAATTGGGTTAAAAAGTTCCCTTGGTAAAATTCGACAGCCTAACGACATCACTTCAAAATTCAGAAAATGAGTTGATGAGAGATAAAAAGGGCATCTCATCACTTGGACATAAAATTTACATCAATTAAGGATATAAAAGAACATATCCCAACATAATAGTATGTGAATTAAAAGACATAACAAAAGAAGTCTTTTAAAAAGAGGAGGGTGAAAGGTCCCCTTACCGAGTTGGGTAACTTTCGAAACGTACACCCCATGGAAGAAGGGTCATACAATGAAGATGTGAAAACCAATAAATGAAATTATACTACACAAAGTGTATAATAATGGGAAGTACATACACCACTCAATGGAAATTGTGGCAAATGTAGCATAAATCTCACGGGAATAAATGTGAGATGATAAATCCCTTACGAAAACTCGGCAGCCTAACAGCGCCACTTAAAACTTCCAAAAATGGATTTATGAGATCAAATAAGGTCTTTCATAATATTACCATAAAAAGTAAATTATGAGGAATATAAAAGAACATCCCCAAACATAAGAAAGATGAGCTTAAAATAAATGACATAAAAGAGAGTACTTAAAAAGAAAGAGAGAAGTCAGATCTCTTACGAAAATTCGGCAGCCTAACGACGCCACTCAAAACTTCCAAAATGGATTGAAGAGAGAAAATAGGGTCTCTCATCATATGAACATAATAAGTACAGTAATATAAAATAACATCCCATTAACAAGAAAGATGAGCTCTAAAAGGAATGACATAAAAGAGCGTACTTAAAAAGAAAGAGAGGAGTAGAATCCCTTACCTTAAGTCCAACTTGTCTTGTTCGTTTCTTTATATTCCTGAATAATAAACTTTGGTCAATTAATAATTGCCTAAGTAACTCATTTAGAGATTATTATTCAGTTCATATCACATATTATAATGTTATAATAATTGTTTAATAATGTTAGTTCATATCAGACGTTTTTGCCGATGTTTGGTACATGAGTAAAAAATGAACTTGTTTGAAAAAAGATTGCCCATGTAGTTATATGTAAATAATTTCCAGAATTGTATTAATGATTAAAATATCATATATATCCAGTAAATATTCATTTTATACTATTCCATATCATTTGGAGATAAAAACGAAAAGCATCGTTCATGGAGACGGTAGGCCGTACGTACGCATGAACGCTACTTTCATTTTTTGTCATATTAATGGAATTAAAAACAAAATGAGAGATATATATATATGTCATAATTCCAGAATGATATCAATAATTTAGATGTAATATATTACATATATATCCATTATATATATGTACTTATAATATTACATAACATTTTGAGATAAGAAATGAAATGTACCGTTCATGGAGACGGTAAGCCGTACGTACGCATGAACGCTACTTCCATTTCTATTTCATATTTAATGGAATTAAAACATAATGATACATAATATTATTTTAATTCCAGTATGGTATCATGTATAATATCATTAAATATATCCTTTATACGTACCACATATGGTATTAACGAATCAAATCACTTTGAGGGGGCGGTAGTCCGCACTTCCTTAAATGAAGATATCGCGTTTACCCATAATGGAAACCATAAAGGTACACCATAAATGAAAAATACATAAGCTTAAGTAAAACATAAAAATATTATATATCATATATAAATATAGTGTCATCTTAATGGACACCTTTGAAGGTGTTAGAAGAATGTTGAACAATCATCGTTTCGGGAGGCAGAAATTCACCATCCACGGAAACAGTATGTTCTTTAACCATTAGATGTAGGTGTGTGTAAGTGTAGCTAGAATACTTATTATAAAAACATCCTAGTATATTGAATATACTGGATTTGTTACAAAATAAATTAATAAAAAGAGTTTAGGGGGTTGGAGAAGCAAAATAAAACAAAAGGACACAAGTGAAGACATTACCTTAAAATCGGGTAACTCCCTTTGGTTTGAGCTCAATGGATTCCTTGGGAAGACTTATGCCCATAGTGAGGCTTCAAGTAGTAAGATAGGTAAGTTTAGAGACAAAATGGGTAGGGGTTGGCTGAACCAAAGGCTTTGGGAGTGTGGGTAAGGAGGTAGAGGTGGGGGCCTTTTATAAGAGGAGAGGAGGGGCACTCTTGTAAAGTTACAAAATGTTACTTTATTTTCAAAAGAGTTTCGGATTTTAAAGGTCCCACATTGATGTATTTAGAGGATAAGGTGATAAGGGTTCGAAATCCACTCATCCAATAGGTTTTGGACATGTGTAGGTCTTATATATTACATTATATTTCCATTTTATTTAAATCGTTAAATAATGAGGTCATCGCTGCATCATCATGATGTCATAAATAATTTAATTTATTTAATGTCTAATAATTATAAAAAAAATACTATGATTTAGGTAATCTTTTTATCTTTCCAATGACTATTTATAGTCAAACATATGACTTGTATAACCCCATGTAAAAATTGTTTTAGTAAAACATTTCATGTTTGTGTCATTTTTACTTTTACATTAAATAAAAAGATATTTATGTTATTTTCCAACCAAAGTGGCTCCATGGGGTCCCCAAGTTGACCCATGGATTGTATTGGTCGGACATGACACATCCAATGATGGTAGGACATGTTTCTAGGTCATTTCATTTTATTAAAACATTATTCTTACCATAAACTACACTAATTACCTCTAATCGTGATTAAAAACTTAATAAGTTACTATTCACCAAAAAATTATTTTTATCCCATTGATCCATATTTTACTTCTTAATGACAACCATGTATGTCGGATTTTTGAAATTCAAAACACAAAGATCAAAAAATTTCATTTAAACGGAAAAATTAGTTTTTATAAGTACCACTTAGTGGTTTCACTATTCATCAAAAATTGAAGTTTTTCAGAAAAATCTCAAAAATTCACCCTAAGAAATATTTGATATTACGAATTCAAAAATGAAGTCTATTTTAAAAAATTCAAAACATATAAGTCACATTAATTAATTTAATAATTAATTCCCGCTGTCAGAGCAAATAGCGTGTTTTTATGAAACAATAAGTATCAAAAGATTGACACTAGTTTAAGTCTGATTTCAAAGTGAAATTAATTGCAACGACCACTATTGGATTTAATGGTAAAAATATATTCTAATTTCACTTTAAAACCAATTCAAAAGATAATCTAATCATATAAATAAATTAGATTAAAAAGCGGTTTTGAATTAAAATACAACATTTTACACTATTCATTAAAAAAATCAACTTTATCGGAAAGATACCAAAAATTTACACAAAGTAAATTTTGATGTCCCGATTCTTAAGGAGAGTTTTATTTGGTCCAATATAATGTATAAGAGTGAACAAAACTATATTTAATGACGGTTCTCCATCAAAAGGCGATAAGTGAACCTTTAGTGAAAACTAGGGCATATACGCCTAAAATTGAATTCTTTCCGTATTTTAAGCCTTTATCTTTTATTGGATAAATGTAAAAACATTTAAAAACATATATAATCATATTTTAGTTATTTTTATCCATTCCCGCCAATACAACGGCTACATGTTATCTACCATTTAAAATAATATTATTTTATTATTAGAGTGCAACGTAAGATTCCCAAGAAACTCGTTGTTGCGTGTTGGGTACGCCATCGAGCATAGCGTCCCCTTTAAAGTCATATTAATATTTTATTCACAAATATGGATAAATATAAAAGTGTCATATTCTTTATTTACCTGGGGTGTTACAGTGTAAAGGATGTTTATGTACTGTTTTGGTGGGTGTATGTTCTTAAAATGAGTTTTATAAAGATTAAGTGTTCATTTGTGATGTCAAACGTTTTGAGAATGTTTTTTAATTTATCAAGGTGATTTATTAAATTGTGATGTGGGTGCGAAATATGTTTGTGGGCTGCTTTGTGTGAGTATGATGATAAAATGAATTTGAAGGTAAAAAGGGTATTATGTGGCATGTGTGTGAGGGCTGTTATGTGATGTGTATCATATTGGAAATGTTTTATAAAAATGTTTGAAGGGTTTTTGAAGTGTTAAAGAGATGTGAAAAGTGTTGTGAGCTATTTTGGTGTGAGTATGATTTCAAAATGAGCTTGAATGAAAAGAGGGGTTATGTGACTTGTGTGATATACATGTGGGATGTTTGGTGAATGTTTGATGTGGAAGTGTTATTTTCATGTGAAAATTATATTTCATGGCTTGTTGAAATTATTTGAGCACAAGAGGGAAACCCAAGTATCTAGGTGGGTGGACGTGTACTTGTATGCTAGTGATTCCATGGGGTTTGGCCTCAGTTTCACATAGAAAGTTTGAAGCTTAAAATACTAACTAAAATATGATGATGATGATGATGAGGTAACACTAGGTTATGGGTATTATTTCTACTAGTGACTCATGTGCACGAGAACAGATATTTTGATGGTTAATTTCACCAAGATATGAGGTACTTAGGACTCACAATGAGCTAGTGCCTAGAGGTTATTTTCAATTTGATTGTTCTAATTGGATGATTTATATCTACCATTGATATATATTATATTGGGATGGAAAATTTGGTATCTTTTTTATTTTATTTAAAAGTGTTGATTCTTTAAAGTATCCCACTTGAAAACTGGTTTTATTTAAAGTTACATCTCTTAGAAATTGTTACTAGCATTTCTTGTTATGAAAAATTTCAAGATTTTTTTCTTTGAATGTTTATCACATAGAATATTTTAGTGGTGGTATCCAAATGGTATTTGTCTCACACCCTACTTACACCTTTGGGTGTAAGTAGACTTGGTTATTTTTTCAAAGTTTTGGGTACAATTTTTATGCCAATGGTTCGTGTTTTTAGCGGTCCTTTGTGATGTGGTGTTGTGGAGATGGATTGAGGGTGGTGCCTCTTGCCACGTAGATGTTCATGGGATGCCCTTTTCAATTTTTTACCTTTTTTATGGTCTTTAAACATTGTTTTAAATTATGTAATTCATTTCTGAAATTTTGTAAAAGATGATTTTTTTTGAAAAATCCAAATTTGTTTTATTAGATTTGTTTGTTGTTTTATGTTTATAAAATCAAGTAAATCATTTCCAATTATCATTTTATGATACACGGACACTTGTTCTAGCCTGTGGGGATCAATAATTTCTTTAGGTCCTTGTCGCGGTCTAGGTTTGGTGCCAGTTTTTATGGTGAGCATATTCGGTTCATGACAAAATGGTATCAAAGGTAGGTTCTCTCTTTTGGGTCATGTTATTTGGGGAAGAGTCGATATAGTATGGAGATAGAATTTCCAGGACCTAACATTCTGGTTATGGGTAGTGTGCTTGACCAACATACCTCATGACAAGATTTGAGTCTCCCGATAAAGTTGGGTTTTATGTGAGTTATTTGGTTTTCTTGGTTTGATAATGATTAGGGGAAATGAAAGGAGAGTTGGGTTAGTGGTCTTAATGAGCTCACAGGTCCTGGAAAGCCATGTGGAGCTGGGGATATTTCCCTAGAACACTCTCTTTGATGGTTAATTGATTGGTTTATGGCTTCCAACTGTATGTCCAAGTCACCCACCAAAACCAGTTTCCTCTCGCATTGTCTCGTGTCTCTTCGTGTTGGAATATTTGAACTTGGTTTAAAAGAAATGATGACTTCATTTAATAAATGTGAACTTTTATGAAACGATTTTTTAGTAAAGTGAAAGTGTATTGATTTATGAAATGGTAGAACTGAATTTTCAGAATGGGTTTGAAATGGAAAATAGTGTGTTTACACCTCTTTTGAAAGAAGGAACTATGTTAAAGTTGGTTTTGAAAAAGTGTTTCCAATAGAGTTCTATAAACTATTGAAAGGTGTTTTAATGGGATAGAATGTTTTTGAGGTAATTTGTGGAGTTTTGAAATGGATTTTTATTTGGTAACTAGAGATCATTTGAAAAGTTTTATGAAATTTTGGAATCTTGTTTTAAAATGAGAAGAGTTGAGTTCCCGATTTAATAGGGATTTATGAAATGGTGTTTGTCATAAAACTGGAAGTGTTTTGAAAGGGGTTGAAATGTTTTGTTATTGATGTGAATTAATTGAAAGTGATTTTTCATTTGAATGATTGTGCCTTTTTGAAAAGTTTTGTAAGCTGTAAACTAGGATTTTGATTTCGTGGTTAGAGATCTTGAGAAAAAGGAAGTATTGGTTGACTGTTTTGGTTTTGAAAAGTGAAAAGAATTTTTGTTTTAACCTTTGGTATTTCTATGAGAGGATACATGCATGGGGTTATATGGGAATATGGATGGTTTATGGCATGGATGGATGAGTTATATGATGTATATGAGGAGGGTGACTAGTGTGGCACATAAACAAGCATGTGTGAGGACCATGGGGTACCATTGGTGGATACGCTTACCGCTGAATCATTTTTTTTCAAAGAGAAGATTTTAAAGAAAAACATGATGTCTTGATGAATAGTTTTGGATGGTGTATAATATGTGTTTTTTTGAAATGTTGTTTTGGTATGTTTTGAGTCCAAGAACCCTCTTGTTTGAACCGTGTTTTGGGTTTGTGTTTGGTCAGTAAGTTGGGTTCAAGGGATAGTTAGTAGCCTCTTTTGAGAAAAGTTCAGGAAGACTTTATGGTAGTTCCCCTCATATGTTTGGATCTAGTTTGTGGTATGTTTTGACCAATGGAACAGCTTGGTTGGGTACTTGGGTTCTCACTTTTGATAAGGTATGGCCCCATTAAGGGTTAGTGCACAACTAAGGTGAAACCTGGATTATTTCACCGTTGAAAGGCCCTTTAGTTGATAAATATAAGGAATCATTTTATTAAGCTTTGGAGATTTATTTTACACCATTTCCTTTCTTGGTTGTTTAGATCCTCTTGTAGAGGGAGATTTCTCATCGAATATTGAAAGAGACTTCAGTTTCTTAAGTTACCTAATTCATCGAAGGTGAAAGTAGTCTAGGGTTGTCAATGTGGATGGTGTCTAAGGGGGAATCTGGGTCCTTCATAGTCTCTTCAAAGCAAGGGTTTATGTTAAACCACCAGTGTGAGAAATATGGTCATGAGAGGCTATTATGGTCACTTTCTAGCATTGTGTGTTGTTTAGGGACTTGGAATAAGGTCCCTTTCTATGTATTGTTTATATCAGCCGTAATGGTCATGTTCAATGATGCCTTGTGATTTCGTGTGATCATTTGACTATAAAAGTGAAGGTTGTGCAATCCTCTAAGAGTCTCTGTTATGTTGGGAGTATGTATCCCTTGTAAAAACTTCAAAATAATTTTTTTAGAGGAAGGTGTTTATATATGCGCTTTCCTTCTATTGTTTCTCACCTGAAGAAACAAGGTGTGATGTGTGTGAATCTTTTAATCCCTTGTTTCAGTGAAAAATTTGGGTTAAGGAAAGATGATTTTGGAGTGTGTTATGTCGGGGTAAACTTATCGGGGATTTTGGTGTAGTTTTTTGTGGCACCGAAAGGAGAAGTTTCGTTTGGGGGTTTCCAAATCCTAAATGCAAGGCTGAAGATGCTTAAATCATTTGATCTCTATCCATAGGTCTCAGAGTGAAGCTAGAAAGTAGTTAGGGTAAATCCCAGGGTTGTTTAAACCCTTGTAAAAAGTCTTATCCTTAGTAGGAAATATGGTAATAGTTTAAATCTCTGGTGTCGTCATCTTGCTTATGTGTTCCCATTCGATGGAAAGAGGTGGGAGGACCTTGTGTCCATGTTATCTCCCAATGTATTTCTTTTCCCCTTTGGTTTCCATTGATATTTTGGAGTATGGTTGGGAGTTTGGCTAGATAGGTTGAGCGCACAGTTTGTGCACGAATAGTAGTGATCGTGTTCCAGGAAACCCTACAGGCAGAATGATATGCATGGTTAGCGCACGAATTCCCAAACTGTGCAGACTAACCATGTGTCCATCCCAACTCTTTAAAATTTGGGGTACTTCTATGCTGGTCTGTGCTGGACAGTTTAGATGGTTGGTTCATATAGTGGGAATACCCACTATAAGTCTCATGTATGTTATTTTGGAAATTTCTAATGGAAGTCTACCCCTTTAATCGGGGAGTCCGTTCGGGACTCCCCCTGTAAGTGTCCTGATTATGTCTCAGGAAAATTTAAGTTGTCTCTTATAGTGGGGAGCCCATTTTTCTCTCCTCATTCTAGTAACTCAAATTTTTTCTTGGTCTTGACTTGGTGGTAGTTTTTCTTGTTTAGAGCTATCTAGCTACCAACATCTTCCTTCGGTGAAAGTTGGGATTGGAGAGCGCCCAACAGTTTGGTTAAAGAAAGGTAAGTATAACTTTGTTCGTTGTTGTTGTTAAATTTGGTAAATTGCTGGAGTCTTGTTCGAATAGTGTTTGAGAAATTTTCTTTTGGGGAAATTTTTTAATGTGCTTGATAATTTCAGGAAAGTGATGTATATTTTGGTTTGTGAGAGTATTCCTTACTTAATTGATCACTGGAGGTGTTTTGGACTTTGGGGGAGAATCTTGGAAATGTAGTACATCTTGGTTTCTTGGTTGAGTTTGGTTTTTTTTATTTGGACTTGCTATGGATTTCTGGGGGTGGAAAGCTTTATGGTGGGGAGAATTGTCACACCTGGATTTTTAATTCCATGCTTTGATTAAAATCCACTTTTGGTTCTTAGATTTATCTTGGTTTCTGGGTGTTCTGGGTTTGAATTTTGGTGTCTCTTATGTTCTTGACCTATGAACTTGGTCTTGGGGATATTGGATGGTAATTGGACTCCTATTTTTTCAAATGGATGGTGTGAGGTTGTGGTGTTTTTCAGTTGGATTAGTGACACTCCTAGTGGCACCACTTGTGGTGTAAGTTGTTAAGGTGGGTTGTACCCATGAGTTGGATGAGGCTCGGGGTGAAAAGGATGGTTTCTTTTAAGACATTTTCTCCCATATATGTAGACTATCTTTACCCCTTGGTTTCCCCCTGTAACCCCCAAAGTTGGAGGAGAATGAAATGTTTTTGGGTTGCCAGAATAGGCTGTACGGTTTGGCCGCACAGTTTACTAAACTGTGCCGCCAAACCGTGCAAGGGTGTCTAGGTCATTAAAATATATTTTCAATTCCAACTTTACCCTTCCATAATAATCCCAAATCCTCTCATTTCTTCCCCATTTCTTGTCCTACCCCCATGGACAGCCTCCAAGCTCTCCCTCCCTCCATTGGAACTCAATTTTGAAGGGATATTTGATTGGGAAAACTTCAAAATCATGCAAGTAATTATTTATCTTTTCGATTTCTTCCCTTTACTTAGGGTTTCCTCCACCCTTTCATGAGTTATAAAGTGTCTATAAGCTATGGTTCATGCCTAGGGTTTTACATTGTGTCGTTTTGGTGTAATCTTGAGGTTTTAGGTTGGTTTTCACTTCCTTGAGGTGTGATAATGGTACAGTTGATTCTTCGTACCAATATTTGAGGGTTTCGACAATTTCAGTAGGTGATTCCATGTGTAAGAATTTCTTGATGAGTTATCATGCTTGATTTAATTATTTTTAATTTTCCTTATATGCTGTGCATTGTGCAAAAAACCATTTTTGATGGAGTTTGTTAAGCGGTTAATTTTATAGTTTCATTCTTTCTTTAAATTGGGTGTTTTACATGTGTAATTCCTATGGTAATGTTTGGGTTTGTTTTATAAAATGTGAAAGTGAATTATTAAATGTTTTTTGTGCTAGAAATTATACTTTGGTAGGGTCTTTTTGTGATTTTGGGTTTAAAAGAGTTTTTGAATGGGTTTTAGGTGAAAAACCATGTCATGCTTCTCGAAAGTGTTCTATGAAAATTTTAAATGGTTTAATGAGTTACACAAAGTGTGAAAAGGATGTTTATGTATTGTTTTGGTGGGTGTATGTTCCTAAAATGAGTTTTTTAAAGATAAAGTGGTTAGTTGTTATGTCAAACGTTTTGAGAATGTTTTTTAATTTGTCGAGGTGGTTTATTAAAATGTGATGTGGGTGCGAAACATGTTTGTGGGATGTTTCATGTGAGTATGATGATAAAATGAATTTGAGGGTAAAATGGGTATTATGTGGAATGTGTGTGAGGGATTTTATGTGATGTGTATCATCTTGGAAATGTTTTATAAATTTTTTTAAAGGATTTGTTGAAGTGTTAAAGAGATGTGAAAAGTGTTGTGGGCTATTTTGGTGTGAGTATGATTTCAAAATGAACTTGAATGAAAAGGGGGATTATGTGACTTGTGTGATATACATGTGAGATTTTTGGTGAATGTGTGATGTGGAAGTGGTATTTTCATGTGGAAATTATATTTCATGTCTTTTTGAATTTTTTTGAGCATAATAGGGAAACCTAGGTATCTAGGTGGGTGGACGTGTACTAGTATGCTAGTGATCCTGTGGGGTTTGGCCTCAGTTTCATGTAGCAAGTTTAAAGATGAAAATACTAGCTAAACTATTATGATGATGATTATGGGGGACCACTAGGTTATGGGTATTCTCCCTACTAATGGCTCGTGTGCACGGGTACAAATATTGTGATGGTTTCTTTCACCGAGATATGAGGTACCTGAGACCCACAACGAGCTAGTGCCTTGGGGTTATTTTCCTGTTGTTTGTGCTTATTGGATGATTTATATTTACCATTGACATATGGTATGTTGGGCAGGAAAATTCATTAGCTTTGGTCTTTTATTTGAAAGTGTTTATTCTTTAAAGTATCCCACATGAAAACTATTTTTATTTAAAGTTGCATCTTTTATAAATTGTTACTAACATTTCATGTTATGAAAACATGCAAGATTTTAATCTTTGAATTTTTTTCACATGGAATCTCTAAGTGGTGGTATCCTACTGGACTTTGGCTCACACCCTAATTACACCTTTGGGTGTAAGAATACTTGGTTATTTTGTCATAGGTTTGGGTACAACTATTGCCAATGGTTCGAGATTTTAGCGTTCCTTCGTGATGCGGTGTTGTGGAGATGGCTTGAGGGCAGTTAATCTTGCCATGTGGAGGTTCTTGGGCTGTCCTTTTCAGTTTTGTACCTTTGTAATGGTCTTTAAACATTGTTTTAAATTATGTAATTCATTTCTGAAATTTTGTAAAAGATGGTTTTATTTGAAAAATCCAGATTTTTTTATAGGATTTGTTTGTCATTGTAAGTTTATAAACTCAGGTAAATCATTCCCAATTATAATTTTATGATACCTGGGCACTTGTTCCAGCTTGTGGGGATTAGTAACGCCCTTCGGGACTTGTCACGGTCTGGGTTTGGTGCCAGTTTTGATGGTGACCAGATTTGGTTTGTGACAACTCATATCTTGAAAAAATGATATATAGGAAAATTTAATATTCTTTATATTCATTAATGACATATAATTATTATTCTGGGTAACTATTCTCATTTTACAAGATCTTCCATAAATTTATACAAGTTAACCAATCATAAAAACCAAGGAAATAAACACTCCTAAATGATGAAATTGTATCTTATAACTCATAAAAAAGCTCCTAAATGAACTTAATAAAATTATACTAAGTAGAATAAATTTAGAAAAGGTTATGAATTAATTAATTAAGGGATTTAATTTTATTAACCAGAATATTATGTTCAAGTGCATAATAATATCTTACACGAGATAAGAGATTCTTTTCAAACCTCCTTTTTTTCTTCAGGTTACTCTTTCTCTCACTTTACCCAAATTTAAATCTTATTTATTTTTATATAATTTCTATAAATTATGTTTATATGTTCCAAAATCATCTATAAATATTATTTAATCCTTATTTTATAGGGAAATACTTGTTTTAAAAAGGATCCCTTCTCTATTATTCCCAATAAGCAAGCCTGATCGAAAGGAAATTACTGATTTCTTAACCATTTTAATGTGTGTTCCATAATATATTTTAATCCACCATTATTGTTTAAAAATAAATTATTTTATCATTGAAAAATATCTTGGTTCATTTCTAGTTTTATAAAAACAATTATGCATTTTTCCTCTTTAAAAACTCATTAAATTTTTCCCTTAAAGCAAACTAAAGTGGATCATTTATAAAGTTTCTTTAAAACTATTATTATACGTTTTCACTTAAGTTTCACATCACATACCATGTTCTATAAATAATTTCCTTTATGAATTTATATTTTTAATTTTAATCCATTCTTTCATGGACACCTTTATGATACACCCATTTGATATGCCTTATGACATGATTATGATACCCATTTCTTTCCATGGCTAACCCTAATATTTATTTTTTTATGTGGAACACATATTCATGAACATTTTATTATGAGAGAACCTAGATAGTGCTCCAATGTATTGGGTAATGTTTAGTCTCATGAGATGTCATGTGCAATGGTCTTTCCAGTTATCCATGACCCATGCTCCTCCATGTGAAATGGTCTTGGTAGTAATCCTGGAAGCATGCTCCTCCATGTGCATAGGTCTTGGTTGTAATCCTTGACTCATGATCCTCTATGTGTAATGGTCTTGGTTTTTATCCTTGAATCATGATTGTTTCATGTTTCTTGTTGTTTCCACAATTCTATGATTCCATGATTACATGATCCCATGTTATACATGTTATGCTTCCCTATGTTTATTTATGTTCCATGCCTCTTTATATCATTGTGTTATGACTTATCACCTATGTGCAATGATTTATTTCTAGGATTATTCCCTTATTGGAATTTATAGATCATACATTTTTTCATGTATTCCCCAAGTTATCCTACACAAATGTAAGGATTAAAAAGAAGTTATAAGATCATTATAGAGATTAAATAAAATATTTTTTTTATTTTGGTTTCACGTTGTCTAATTATGTATCTAATATTCTAAAGTCACTTGAAATTATGATCCATGGTTTTAGTTGATGGTAAATTATGCTTAAAATAATTTAATTATATGTTCAAAAGACTAGGGTCTCTATAGTTTATATCAGAGAACAGTCTAGTTATTTTTGGATATTAGGACTAGAAAACTTTATTATAAACCCTTGGGATAACTCTATCACCATAGATAACATAGATTGAAACATAGGGAATTTAAATATAGGATGTACATTCCATTTTTATTTTTATCCTTTTAAGACCAGACTTTCATTTTTTTACATTTTTATTAGCTAAGTATTCAAGCCACCCTAATCATACTTTATTTTTTTAGTTAATGGATTGAAATTGGAGAAATTGGTCCTATAATCAATTTGACAATCAATGTGATGATTTATCTAATGAAATTCCAAATATGATGGGAATGGGCACTCAAAAAATCCTGATAATACATGATCAACTAGCTCATGTTATGAATAATAACTTGAATCACATGGAATTCCCTCCTTCTCCTAAAGAAGAGAAAGTTGTGGTAGAATCCTTTATGTGACAAAGGCCTCCCATGTTTAGTGGATCTTCTAATCGCCTCTGTGAAGAACAATGGATGAACACTATTGAGAAGATATTCTATATCATACATTTCTCAAAAAGAGATAAATTTGTGTTGGTGGTATATAGTTTTGATGGGGAAGCTGATCAATGGTGGAAACTAATCATGGAAACAAAGTCCGTGGAGGAAATTGACTCCATAGAATGGGATGATTTGAAGAAAATATTTTTCAGTAAATATTTTTTCCAAACATGACATGTTAATATTGAAAGGGAGTTCATCAAACTAAAACAAAAGGAAGATGATTATATCAGGGTGTGTGAGGAAAACATTACAAGGATTTTATGATATGCCTCTGACTTTTTCATGAACACTAAAAGCATTTTTGATCACTTCTTTAGTGGACTAAAGGTGAGTAAATGAAAATTATTGGTGATTCGAGAGTTTAATAGCTATGAGGAGATTGTTTGTTGTGCCCTTAAGGTTGAAATAGAGATCAAATAATCTCAATGGTCTCATGGAATATGAGATAAAATATGGAAAATGGATTTTGATATGGAAGGTTAAAAAGATAAATCCCATGATTAAAAGAAAACCCAACAGCCCATGTGTCAAAATTATGGGAAAAAGAATCCTGAGAACTATCTAATGAGTACTATAAAATGATTTAAATGTGGAAAAGAGGGGAATTGGGATAATAATTTTAAAAGGGATATGAAGAATCCCACTAATGTGGAATAGGAAAGGAAGGTTCATATCAACACTCATCCAATAGTGTAGTGTTGCAACTGGAAGGAACATGGGAATTATGTGAACCATTTCCCTAATTGTGGGGTTATTGAAGTCAATAAAAACAACCTCTAAGGTAGAAAGGAAGGGAATATTCCATCACTACTGATAAGGTAGAGACAAAAAATTATGTGGTGATAGGTACAATGGTTATTAATTCAAGAATATCAAACATACTATTTTATTCTAGTTCAGCACATTCTTTTATATCTCTCTAGTTTAGTAGAACCTTCAAACACCACCTCAAAATATTGAGGTTTAGTTACTTGTGAGAACAAAACATGGGTAAATTATTACATCCAAAGTATATAACTTATCCTCAGCTAATATTTTTGAATTGAAACTCCTAGAAAATCTTTTCATACTTCCTTTAGTGGAGTTTAATGATATATTAGTCATGGATTGGCTATCTTTATATAAATACAACATCAACTATTGGGAAAGGGAGATCACTCTTCACATCATGAAGCATACTATAATTTTTTTCAATTGTAAGGAGGAGGATTAATCTCCTTTAGAATCATCTTTTAAAGTGTGGATATTACTTCCATATGAGAAATAATTTTTAACAAAAATGATTGAGATTATGGAGATAATCATGCTCAAAGACATTCACATTGTGAGGGATTACACTAATGTGTTCCCTAAAGAATTGTCTGGTATTCCTCTTGATAGAGAGATTGAGTTCTCAATTAATATTATTCTTGGATCTCTACATATATCAAAGGTGCTATATAGAATGGACACCATCAATTTGGATGAAATGAATAAGCAGTTACATGATAATTTTTAAATGGGTTTTATATGACCAAGTGATTCACCATGGGGTGCTTTAGTCCTCTTCATCATGAAGAAGGATAGATTAATGCGCCTCTTCATTGATTATCATGAGCTCAAAAAATCATGATGAATAACAAGTATCCCCTTCCCTAGATAGATGAATTGTTCAATAAACTATGTGGGGTCAAGTATTTCTTTAAGGCGGACCTTTGGTCAGGATATCACCAATTAAAGGTAAAGAAGGAATAAATTACCAAGATTGACTTTCAAACAAGGTATGAACACTATGAGTTCGTAGAGATGCCCATCTGACTCACTAATGCTCTATAAATTTTCATGTACTTAATAAAAAGAGTCTTTAGATATTACCTTGAATTTTTTTTGTAGTTTTGTTGATGATATTCTAATATACTCCAAGAATAAGGAGGAATATGAAGAGAATTTGAATACTATGCTGAAGACTTTGTTTAATGAGAAAAATTATGCAATGTATAGTAAATGTGAGATCTGTATAGAGAAAGTATCATTCATGGGGTATGTTATCACCATCAAAGGAATATATATGGACCCTTCCAAGACAATGGTAATCAAAGAGTGTCCTAGGAAAACTTCTATAATTGAGATTCATAGTTTCCCTGGTCTAGATGAGTATTACTGATGATTTATGAAGAACTTACCATGATTTTCAAACACACTAAACAAGATTACACCAAATAGATTAAGGTTATATAGACTAGTTAATGTGAATACTGATTCAAAGAGTTGAAAAAGAGGCTTATCACTACACCGATATCACACTTCCAACAAGTTTGGAAGTATTTATGGTATATAGAGTTGCTTCAAAGAAGGGATTATACTATTTACTAATGAAAAATAATTAAGTGATATCCTAAACCTCAAGGAAGTTAAATATTCATGAGAAAAACTATCTCATGAATGATCTGGAGTTGGGGAGTATGATCTTTATATTGAAAATATAGAGGCATTATCTATATGGGAAGAAGTGTGAGATAT
The DNA here is from genome assembly GCA_963277665.1 of Viscum album. Classification (NCBI taxonomy): domain Eukaryota; kingdom Viridiplantae; phylum Streptophyta; class Magnoliopsida; order Santalales; family Viscaceae; genus Viscum; species Viscum album. The sequence continues at coordinate 340,570,892 of OY728129.1, forward strand.
ATACTAATCACAGGAGTCTCAAATATATATTCACAAAAAAAGGATCTTAATATATTGCAGATAATATAGTTAAATCTCATCAAGGATTATGAATGCTGAATCCACAACCACCCAGGTAAATAAAATAAAGTATTGTAAAAATTATCTCACAACATTATCAATGATGAGAATTGAGAAGGATATAATCTTCCCAGACATGAAAAGGATGGACATGGGAATCATTAAAGGAGGAACATCATCAATCCTTTCTCAAATGACTACCCAACCATACCTTATGAAGAAAATAAAGGATGCAAAAAATAAATGATGAAGAAACTCAGAAAAATATGGAATCTATCAAAAAGGGAAAATCCTCAGAGTTCAAAATTTATGAGGGTATATTTTTAAGATTTGGGTCATGATTGTATATACCATCTAATATAGATATAAAGAAATAGTTTCTAAATGATTCACATAGATCAACATTATCTACTCACCCAGGGAGTATAAATATGAATTGAGATCTCCTAGAGCACTATTAGTGGGACAATATGAAGAAGAATATCATCGAATATACATCAAAGTGCCTGGTATGTAAGCAAGTGAAGGTTGAAAGGAAAAAATTATAGGGGGATTATCCAACCATTACCCATACCAATATGGAAGTGGGAGAAATTCACCACATACTATGTCATTAGACTTCCAAAGAAATCTAGAGGAAATAATGCTATATGGGTCATTGTGGATTGTATTACAAATACATCTCACTTTATCACAATTTGAGAGGACTTCTCACTCAATAAACATCCACTGATATACATTAGTGAAGTGAGGAGGTTTCCTGGAGAAACACTATAGATTGTACTTTATTGAGACAACATAATCTAAAAACTAAGTTGAACTTCAGTACGACTTATCATTCTTGTTGGTCAGAGTAGATGAATCAAGAGGGGAGGGGGGGATGGAGTCTCAATAAAAATTTTTGGTTAAAAATTATTCTTAAACAGTGTTCCTAAAAAGGTTAAATACAACCCAGTTAATCAAAGTAATATGGTTATGAAGGTTTGACTGTTTAAATAATTTCTTAGAAGATTGATTAATTCTCAGTAATCATAATTTCACTTGTTAATATTAATTTTGAATATATTCTACTAAGACAAGACAATTATAACTTCTATCCAAGATTAACTATCAAAGTGAATTTTGTGATTTCTGAATTATACAATAATGCAGTAAAATAGAGAAGACTAAATTATGCAGCATAGTGGATATGAAACAAGTGGTTCAGTCTCAAGCTGAGACCTAATCCACTCCACTTGGTGATCACCTTCCACCAAGCAGTTTATATAAATAAACTTGATCCACACCCTGGATCGGGGTTAAACAGTAGTACACATGACTTTCTAGGTCACACATGGATCTATTCCACAGTTCTTCATGGGTAAAAACAACCAGGACACATAGGGACCTCTTCCAAACTTATCCGTGGGTATACACAAGATTAAAGAGATGTTTGAGTAAGTATATATTATATCCTCCAGTTTAATGTAGGAGACAAAGTGTATTGTTATAAAAATACTAACACTGCTCAAAATCTAATAAAATGATACACAATAGAGCAAAAATATTGAGATAGGTTTAGAAATGCTCTGAATGTTAGTCTTTTTAGATCTGGACTTCTGAGATGAAGCAGATGCAGAAATGAAGTCCTCGTATGGAAAACAGAGTGTTACAAGTCAGATAGATCTGGATTGTGTTATTCGTGATGTTTGACTATGAGAAGATGTTCTCGATTCTGGGATTCATGTGAGCTTCGTGTGTTCTCTAGTAGCATTGAGTTTCATGAGACAATTATTTCTTTAAAAATTATCTAAGCTTATTATTCATTATCGTGCTAATGACCACTCGCTTGTTTTTCCCTTTTTTGTATGTTTTTTTGTTTCTGGGATGCACTACTCTTTTATATTAGAGTGCATGCATATGAACCGATAGGTTGCATGTATTCTGCACCTCGTACCTCATACTGTCAGATGACATGTCTATAAAGAAATATTAATTATGTAAGTGCATTTTAAATCTTCAAATATGACAGTTTGAGATTAAATTGAAAGAAGACAAAACATATTAAGAAACAGTGTCATAGTATGTCCTAGAAATGGTGTCTTGTTCACGGTATCTTGTTCAGGGTGTCTGGTCCACGATGTTTGGTTATCATGGTGTCTGGTTATCATGGTGTTTGGTTGTCATGATCTCTGTTTGTCATGGTGTCTGGTTGTTACGTTGTTTACTTCACGGTGTCTGGTTGTCATGGTGTCTGCGTCACAATGTCTGATTCACTGTGTCTCATGGTCACAGTGTCTGCTTGTTCATAGTGTATCGACTTAGAAAAATATCTGTATTCAGACTTAAGAAGTGATATTTATCGAATGGATTAAATTCAATCATTTTTCAGAGAATAAATTATAATGTAGATCAACAGATAGTATATAGTAATTAAACTGATTGTATAACACTTAAGATCTTTGGATAACTTTTACTAAACAATTGTGCATTTTATGTGAGACATATTACATAGATTTAACAAGGTTTATAATCTAAATAGGATTTGTGATCATTAAAAAATGATTAATACATGAGGAGTCCAACAATTCTCAAATTGATGGTTAATCTGAGTGAACTATTTAGAAACTGAAATACATGTGGTGAGAATGTTCTATGGAATTCAAGGGATGATGGGACTAAAATATTACTCTTTTCAAGTTCTCCTACAAAAAAAGTTTCCACTCGAGTACCCAAAGGGATTCATATGAATCCCTTTATGGGAAAAGATGTAGAACGCCGACATTATATGATGAAGTCGTTAAATATAATCTGTTAGGACCTGAAATGGTTGAAGAAATGGTAGAAATGGTGAAAAACATTCAGGAAGACATCAAGGTAGCCCAAATTCAATAGAAGATATACGTAGACAATCATTGATAGGATATAGAGTTTTAGGTTTTAGAAATGGTATTACTCCACATATCTCCCTAGAATATGATCATGATTTTAGGGAGAAAGGAAATCTAAGTACCAAGTACATCAACCCCTTCTAGATTATTGATTGTGCCGGAGTTGTGGCCTATAGACTAGCACTTCCACCTACCATGTCTCATGTACATGATGTATTCCATGTATCCCTCTTAAGAAAGTACATACATGATCCCTCACATTACTAAATTCATAGGTGGTATAGTTGGAAAATGATCTTTCTTATGAGGAGTAGCCAATGAATATCTTGGAACATAAAGATAAAGTTTAATGCAACAAGACTACTCACATGGTCAAAGTATTGTGGAGGAACCATATGTATGAAGAGGAAACATGGGAACTGGAGGAAGAAATGAATGAGAAGTACCCTCACCTATTTTCCCATAAGTTTGTAAAATAAAATTTTGAGGATGAAATTTCATAAGGGGGGAAGAATGTAATGACCCAAAATTTTATCAATGGAATTTACCTTATTATAATTAAACCATATAGTATAAATCACATAAAATCATATAAAATCACATAGATAACACAATAAAAACTTTATAAATGAATAATAAATGAAATAAGATGTATTTCTAGAAATTAAAGAACATATAACAATGGAATAGTAACTTGACCTTTGGAATAGTAATGTGACCATTAAGAATTGTAACATGGCCAATAGAATAATAACCCAACCTATGAAAGTATAAATAAAATTTAAGAATCTTATAAATGAAAATATGATATAATTATATAATAATATATGTAAATAAATGTTTTGAAAATGATAAATAAAGTGTGGTATTTTTATAAAACATAAATGTTTATTTACAATTTTATAATTAATATAATGATTTAAAATATTTTTTTTCATAAAATAGATTAAAAAATTAATATTTATTTTTATTAGGATTATAAATTAATTTTATGAGACCTTAATTAATTTTTTAAAGTGTTTTAAAATACGTTATAATTTTAAAATCGATATTTTTCAAGTAAATGATAATTTTAATTAAAAATTAAATTCCTCATATTTATAAAATTATTTTCATAAAATGGAGTTACTTTAGGAATTAAACATGTTGAAAAATGGTTAGTGTGTATTTTTGGGATTTTTCTAAACTAGTTGAATTTTTGGTGAATAGTGAAATACAATAATTTACCATATTTGCTAAATACAAGATTTTTTAGTCATTATTATTGTATGGATTATGTAATAACCATTAGTTAGAACTCACATACACTATTTACTATACTTATTAATAAGAATCCACACTATTCATAGTCTTAATCCAAAACAATAAACTAATGAGTAAAATAATCAAAAACACCTCACTCCTCAACTATAAATACCACCCCTCACCACCCCTTCACCTTACACCTCCAAATCCTTGAATCATGTCCAAATTCTATCTAATTATCTCCCAAATCTCCCACCACCTCTAGGAGACTTTGGTCTCAATAAAATACCAAAACAATTTCCATAAGGAAGTTCGCAAGGAGGATAAATTTAAGAGGTAAAATCTCCTTTCGTTCTCTTTGAGTTTATTTTATTTTATTTTATTTTCTTATCCTATCCTCACATCCCTTTCCTAAAGTGAAATTATAACACTAGTAACTTTTAAATACTATAATTTTATTATGTTAATGTGATGTCTATCATAAATTATTTTTTCTTACCCTTTTTCTTCTAAAACTAAAAAACATCATCCATGATGTGTTGAATTCACCACCTTCGTGGATGATGATTTTTCATTTTCTAAGAAAAACTTCAATTCTAATAATGAAACCATTAAATTTTCTAAACATATTATAAAATTTATGTTATAATCTATTTTATGTTCCAGAATTAACATGTATGCATAATATTAAATAATAGAAGAAAACTAGTTCGTAATGATCGAAAGACCACCAAAATAATCTAAACGGTTATCATCAACATATTATATAATGAATAATCATCATATATAGAAAAAAATTATATATAAAACCATTTAATATTTTTTTAATTTCATTAATAACATATAATTTCAATTCTGGATAACTATTATCATTTTACATGAACCTCCATACATGTATACAAGTGAACTGATCATAAAAACCAAGGAAACAAACACTCCCAAACTATGAAATTGTATCTTATAACTCATGAAAAATTTTATAAATGAACTTAAAAAATTATAATAATTCAAATACATATATAAAAGGTTATGAATAAATTAATTACTGGATTTAATTTGATTGTCTTGGACATTAAGTTCAAGTACAGAACACTTTCAGACATAAGGTAAGCGATTCTTTCCAAACCTCAACTTTTTCCTTTGGGTTATGCCTTTTTTATCTTTAACCTAATGTAATTCTTCGTTAATTTAATATAATTACTCTAAATTATTCGTATATGTTCCAAAATTATTTATTAATATTAGTTCATCCTTCTTTAAAGAGGAAATACATGTTTTAAAAAGGTTATCTTCTTTATTCTTCCTGATAAGAAAGTATGATTAAAGGGAACTTCCCGATATCATACCCATTTTCAATTTTTCTACATAATTTTTTAAGACAATTTTTTTTCAAATCACTCGTTTTATCAAAAAAAAAATATCTTGGTTAGTTTCTGGTTTTATACAAAAAATTATGCCTTTTCCTTCTTTAAAGACTCTTTAAAATTTTCCCGTAAAACCGCACTAAATTGTATCATTTCTTAAGTTTCTTAAACACTTTTTTTACATGTTTCTATAACTATTTTACATCACATTCCATGTTTTTTCCCTAATTAACCTTATGAATGTGCATTTATGATTTGAATCTATTCTTTCATAGACACCTTTATGATACACCCATTTGTTATGTCTTATGACATGATTATGATATACATTTCTTTACATGGGTATCCCTTTTGTTTTTTATTGGAACACATATTCATGAACATGTTATGATGGGTGTTCCCAGATAGTGACCCAATGCATTGTGTAATGTTTTGTCTCATGAGTCATCATGTGAAATGGTCTTGGTAGTTATCCTTGAATCATGCTTCTCCATGTACAATGGTCTTGATAGTAAGCCTCGACTCATGATCCTCCATGTGAAATAGTCTTGGTAGTAGTCCCTAACTCATTATATTCCATGTTCAATGGTATTTTCAGTTAGCATTGACTCATTCTTATGTCATTTTGAATATTTTTCCACATTTCTATGATTCCATAATTACATGATTACATGTTATACATGTTATGTTTCCCTATTATTATTCATGTTCCATGCATTTTTATATCATTATATTATTACTTATAACATATGCTCTATGATTTACTTCTATACGTATCCCCTTACTAGGATTTTTATCTCATCACTTTGTTCATGTATTCCCCAGGTTATCTTACGCAGATGTAAGGGCTCAAAGGAAGTTAGGATCTCATTATGAAGATTAAATAAAAGATGTTTTATTTTGGCTTATTACTGTCTAATTATGTATTCAATCTCCAAAAGACACTAGACATTACAATAATTGGTTCTAATTTATGGTTAATTATTTTTAAAACCATGTAATTATATGTGTAAATGACTAAGTTTTCAATACATTTATTCTATCATGAAATAACATTATAATACTTCCATTATGATCATCAATATAAATATTTATTTTAAACATTAATAAAATAATTAAAATAATTGGAATAAACTTGAAATTTATTAAAATATCAATAAAAACCAATAAAACAAAACATCATTAGTACTTGTGTATGTATGAGGAATTTATGTTCAAAAAAATTAATCAAACATGTATTTTTTTTTATTTTTAGTGGAATATAATAATAAAAATATTTTTATAAAAGACTGTAATTAAAATAATTAAAATTATTTTATTTTATAAAAATATAATCAGTTTTACAAAATTGAATTGGCCATATTAAAATTTTTAAACTGGTATATAAATTTTTAAATAGATGTATAAAATTATTTAATTGACAGTAGAAAATTAATACTTGGAAGTAGAAAGTGGTTTCTAGAACTACCACTATCATTGCATGTTGTAACCATGGAACTCCACTCACACTTCTACAGTTGTGTGGTACCATTGAAGTGCATCATTCATTGAAAAGAAGTGCAACTGTGAGAGAGGCACTACTACTACCAAAGAGTCAGGTGGTGTTACCGTTGTGCAGTGCTACCATTTCTTATGGTGATACTACTACATTGGAGATAAAATAGATTCTGTAGAGAGATGCTACTACTTTTTGAAAATGAGGTGATGCGGCTGAGTGGTATAAAGAGATAAAATGTATAAGTGCTATAGTGGATTAGGTGATATCAAAATCCATACAATTCTACAATCAAAATGAAGTGTTGACACTACCGTCAACCCATTCTTTGGATAATGCCTGAAAATGGTTCCAACACTTATTATGAGTAGTGCCACTATAGGAGAGATATCAGTGTTTTGTGAACCTTTACTCACTAAATAAGTGGTTCATCTGTTCAAAAATTGAAGTGGATATGAAGTTTCATGTATTTGTGAGATGCCTCAAGTGGTAGGAGAGCTTCTCAAGTGGTAGGAGATCTACCATCACTGAACAAATCTAGTTTTGAGTGACGATTTTATGATTGAATGAAGGGGAATAAATTAAAATGTTGGAAAAATGTAATCCCACAAAATGGAGTTTCATGGAAGAAGGTGGAATCTCTTAAGATGGTGTTTTCACGAAGATGAAGTTATGGAGGTGTGCTTCCATATTGGGTTGAACCAAGTGGTTTTTCAACATGATTTAGAGGATAATCCATCACATAAGAAGACTCACATGAGGTAGAACACCAGATATATATATATATATATATATATATATCCTATAAATATATTTATATTTGAGACATTATATACATATCCATATATTTATATATAAAAATATCAAATATATTATTATTATTGAAACTAATATGTTAAACTGAATTAACAATATTCACACACACACAGACACACATAGATATATATATATATATATATATATATATATATATATGTGATAAATATCACATTTTAAGATGAACACATACAATTAAAACATGGTCACATTAAAACATGTGATATGAAATATAAAATAACAAAAAATTAAAGGTTGTGATAATATTAAGTATGAGATGAATTGTAATTTATGAAAAAAAAGTTATGATCAAATTAAATAACATGTACATATGGGAAACAAATTTATCATATGATCACATTAACACATGTGATATGAAATATAAAAACTAAATATTTAAATCATATCATAATATTAAGCATGAGAGGAATTTTAATTTATCAAAAAAAAATATGCAAGTCCAAAAACTAATATATCCTAGGGTAAAATGTAAAAAAAACTACGTGCATTCCACCAAAATATTCATCCACATAGTTCAAACACATGTATTTTGTTTTTACTAATTTGAGAGAAAAGAAACCATTAATTTAGTGTATGATCATGAAATTACGAGTAAATAGATAAGTGAATAATAGATTCCCTTCATGTAATGTGACTCATCCTCGAATCATGTGGTATGGATCATCATTGAGTTTAAGTACTTATAATACAATGATAATGGAATTTGATAAGATATATGTGTATTTTATTTCCCAAAATATACATTAAAGAAATAAAAATATTAACATGACAATAAAAAATTATTGAAAATAAAATTTAGAAAACATTATATAAAATGCGGGGTTAACTCCCAAATAATGATTAATTTATCATATTCAACCAGTTATTACTTGGAATGATATCCAATGTCTATTGTAGGTTGTGAAGAATTATATTTAAAAAACAACATGTGGGTTTCTTAATGAATCGACAAAAAGAAAATGTTTTATGCATGTGAGAGGCTCTTTGGTAGCAATCACACATCGAGTATCTATAGAGTAATTTCAATGTTTCATAACCCTCCCCCACTGGGAACCCCTACTGGGATAACAGTAAAATAGAGAGTGACCCTATATGTCCACCTACAATAGGCCACATGTTATAGACTATCATTTATGGTATACTGTTCATAAATAGAAAGAAATACCAAAAAATACCAAAAAAATAAAGGAATGAATCCACTAGTCAAAACCAAATTTTTTAATTCCATAAATAAATTCAACATACCGAATTTCACTTATATTTCATTAAATACAAACCAATAAAATAATATGAAAATAAATCACCTGATACCATAATTATCTACTAAGCTTCATTCAAGATACCCAAATAGTAGCCTCATTCACCCTTGAACTATTATAAAAATCACTTAGAAAAATTTGGAGGGGTGAACACTTGGTATTACTTAGTAGGATCATACTTATCAAAAAATAAACATACATGTTTAATAAATATACAGAAGTAGACAGGGGTGAAAACAACCTATAAAAACATAATCACAATATAAATAGAGTAATCATCAGAATATAAGAACCAATATCTCTATTACATGTCACACCCACTATGTCATTTTCAATTATGAATTTCATTATTTATAAATTTTTATTGAACTCCTTTATTTTTGGCTATTTTATTTATATTTATAGAAAAATAAGGAAGTTTACATATCACATGGTTTGTTAATGGTTAGTTGAAACTATGTGACTTATTCATACAAGGGTCTACAATACATTATAGTGGTGTCTGTATGGTTGGAACATGGGTTTTCAATCCATGCAGCCACACTATGTGGCTCCTCTAGTAGCGTCGAGTTCCATATGCTTTATTTGATCATGGTTTGGTAAACCTTATTTTTAAACTATGTGGCCAAACCATTTTCATTAAAAATTATATTTTATAGATCTACCCATCCTCATTTAATCTCACCCAATCCTTCTTTATCCCCTATTTCAAAATCTCAAAGCCTATCTAGAATTGAAAACTCATTCCTCATCTCATTGTCTTGATCTTAGTTTTATTCCAACCCTAAGGATATGGATACCTAGGGTTTACTTTACATAAATTAAAATTAGTTGGTTTTGGATGTTTAGGGATTTCTCTTAATAAAGTGGCTGACCAAAATCATCTATCAAAGGAGGAAGAAAATTTAAAAACATATTAAAGGTATTTTTAAAATAAAATTAAATATAATAAACAAACTATGTAAAACGATGGGTTTTTTTCCATTTATAAATCTAGAAAATGAATGTTGGAATAAGATTTATATTTTTTTGTTTTTCTTTTGAAATGTGATTGAGAAAACACAATGAGAACAAGTTTTTTTAGAAAATATTTTTAAAATGCGTAATCAATATAACTCTACATATTAACTTAATTATTAATAGATATCATTTAAATTAATAACAAGTTAATTATGATCCCCTAATTTTTTAATCCTAGAACCCTACAATAATTTAACTCAATCATAAAGATGAAATTAATTAAACCCTATGCTAACTTCGGAACATGCAATCGTAGAACCCTATGTTGATTGTTGTTCCAAGGATAGATTATGTTTAGTGGTGAATTAGGGATTATATCCACTCTATATGTGAGGATAAATTGAGTTTAGGTATTATATTTTAACTCTAAAAATTTATCCAGTGTGGTTTTCTTTTACTGATTAAAGTCGTGCTCTCAAAATTTAAACAATTCTTAACCTGACGTGTTTTGTGTTAATTATTCAATTTCTTGATTAGTTTATTTTAAATAAAAAAATCAATACATAGATCATATTTTTTGAATTATAGTATCTTATTTATTCAAAATAAATAAATGAATAAGTTAAGAGGTAGATCGATTACTAAAAAAAATCAACTCCTCTATGGGCGGTGTAGTCATTATAGAAACATTTTGCATTCAAAAAAGTCATGGGAATGGTATAAAAAAATCAGGTTTTTACTATTGATTTCCAGAAAAAATATAAATATTATAGATGAATAAAATTTAACCAAACATAAGAAATAGAAGAGGTAATAATAAGTTTATTTCAAGAACATAGACATTTCAACAAAGAAAATGAAAAGAAGAGAATTTTAGAGGAGATCCTAGATTGATAGTTTCCCTCCTCTAATGGTGAATGGAAATCATAAGGTACCAATTAACATCTTCTCTCAATACTCTAAGGCATGTCTAACCTCATACAAATGATAAAAAACCAATTTATAGAGTGGAGGGGAGGCTAGGTTACATGCAGTTTCAAGTGTCAGTGGGAAAATTCATCCAAATATTTTAATCCCATTGGAACCTACTATTTGACCTTGAAAACATGTAAACCAGATGTTATTACAGAATTATGATTTTCTTTTTAAATTTGGCTGTTTAGCTTCTCTTTAAATTTTTCCCCAATCCAAGCACATATGAAGAAGTTATATCCAAATACTTAAGTGTTTTCCAATTTGTTGAGTCCACTATATATATTTAAGTTTATGTTGCATTTACGCTAATAAAATTTGTGATTTAGCTCACATGTCCTGAATGAAAGATGTATCCTATTAGGTCTGAAACAAATTTATAATATTTTTAGTTAAATTACACAAAAATATTTATCGCTGAAAAAATACAGTGAATTTTAAATGGAAAAATGAAATTTTCCTCAAATTTTCAAATGAATGACCTATTCCTAAATATTTTATAAATAACCATATTTAACACAATTTTAGGAAATGATGTCATTTATTATCATTAAATTATTCAGTAAAATTTTATTTTTTAATTCCCACACACTTACTCTTCTGAACTCCTAGAAAAAACCTTATATCATGTAATCTAGAAAATTATGTCAAGATATGCATGTTCACATTTCTCAGTCCACAGTGGAAATATAGGAAAATTAAGAATACCATATATAGTGAATATCAATAAATTTGAAGTTCATTGTCTCATAAATTATATCAAAATGAAATCCCATGATGTTAATGACACTAATCATAGAAAAACAAGTTATGGGTCCACCATTCTATTAATTCTCTATGTTTGTGTGTGCCAACCATTTTAATCTTATATCTCGATCCTTTATTTAGTATATTCAGATCAATTAAAACAATGATTCTTACCTAGTTTAATTCACCAAACCTATTCTACATTCCTTTTCAATCAAATTTCAATACCCACTCACTTAAACATTACCAAAATTCAAACCTTAGGCTCCAAACCTAGATATCCCACATGTTGTACATTTCATAACTCCCCACTTTATTAAGAGAATAAATATTTTTTGGGTTTTTTTTGTTTTTTTATTTGATTTTCTTAAGGCTGTACAACTTTTTGATATAATGTATACATGCTTAGGTCAATTTGGTATAGTAATGAAACTGATCGGAAGAGAAATGAATGTATGGATCAACCATTGATATAATATTTATTTTTTTTACCTAACTTGGCTATACATTCAATTGAGTAGAAAAAATTTCACAAGTCATGGTTGCATGAAAAGTTGTGTAGATAAATAAATGAAAATTTACCATAAAAAATATCACAAATAATTGTGTCAAAATCTAAATTGTTTTATAATGACACAACCAATCATATCATCGATGAATTCCATTTTTATAAAAATCAACCCCTAATAATTAAATATTTATTATTTTTATCATGACACCAATGAATTTTGAAAACATGAATTTTTTATATTTTCCACATGTACATGAGCATTTTAGATGATATTTTTTTTGTTTTTTTTATTTTTCGATAAATTATTAGAAAACATCATTGAAAACACAGACAAAACACAAAAATTAAAATCCTAAATAGATACCCCAAAATTTTGTCCCCTCCCCCACATAAAATATGTCATTGTAATCAAAATGAACCTATGAGATGATATGTGTAAATGAAAAGTAGAATTTTAAATAGGAAAAATAATATTAAAAGTTAAATGGTTAAGAACATCCTGATATGTTTAAGTGATTATGGGGTCATATAGTGTGATGAAATCAACTGCATCAGTAGTAAGTCCCGCGGTGTTTTTATTCAAACATTTCCCATTGAATGTAAATCCCCATCCAGTGTCCCCTTATGCGATCTCCATGATGGGAGTTTTTCATGATATCCTATAAGCCCAAAGCGCATCTTCCAAGATCTTACTCCAATCTTTCCTATCAGGGTGCTCGGTTTTCTCCAAAATTTGTTTCAACTCCTGATTTGAAACCTCATCCTAAGCATTTGATTGGGGGTGGTATGGAGTATATATTTAATGCATCAAACCATACTTCTGAAGGAGGGAAGATAAATTTTGATTAAAAAAGTGTCCCCCTTGGTCACTAATGATGGTTTTTTGTACTCCAAACCAACAAAAAATTTGAGCCTTGAAAAAATCCACTACAACATGAGAATGTTGAGTCCGGTGACCTTGTCATCCATTAATTTTCTAACATAATAAACGAAAACAAAAATATACAAAAAACCAAATTATCCTAGAAAAGGACCCATAAAATCAATTCCCCATACATCAAAAATCTCAGAGAATAGTATGGGGTTTTGGGACATCTTGTGTCTCCTCAAAAGTTTTTGTGTGTGTTGGAAATGTGATCATGACTTACAAAACACATGATAATCATAGAATAATCTAGGATAATATAAACTAGAGTCTAAGACTTTATTTTATGTTCGTTGGTGTGAAAAGTGTCCTATACGTGAAAGTGCATATAAAAAATTATTAATATACTAAAAATCATGATCAAGAACACATCTCCTTATAACATGATCACTACACATGTGCTAGAGGTAGGTATAATCCTAAAAATAAAATCTGGGCTCGCTCTTTAATTTTGGGACTTGATGTTTCTTTAAATTTGGAAGAATTTCAGGGGAAATAAGTTAGTTAACTAAATCATCATATGAAGGATGTGTACCTGAGCGTGTTTAAAGATTCTCATCAGAAAAATTGTCTTGAAGTTGTACCTAGTACATGGTGTGATCCTCTAGCGTGTGAGAAAGCCTACTCATGTGGTTTCCCACCAAGTTCTTTGACCCCTTATTTTCCTTTATCTCAATATAAAATTCTTAAATAAGGAGAATCTATCAGATAAGTCTGGTCTTTGCTTCTGGCTTCTTCAAGAGGTACCTCAGTGCTTTAGGGTCAGAAAAAACAACTACTTTAGAGCCTAATAAACATGAATAGAATTTATATAAATAAAATATTACAGTAAGAAACTTATTTTCTATGGTTGTTTAGTTTTATTGTGCTTAATATAGTGTCCTCGAAGAATAGGAAATCACATGTGAACATCCCTCCACCCTATGTGATAAGATAACTTCCATTGAGAAGTTTGAAGCATCAAACATAAGTTGAAATGAAATGTCCCACCATTGGTGTTGTATGATTGGTGGAGTGGTCAAATTCTTCTTAAGACCATCAAATGATACCCTACATGAATCATCAAAAATGAATTCAATATATTTCTATAGAAGTCGATATTAGGGTAGAGAGATCTTACTAAAATCTAAAATTAAGCATCAATAAAACCTGAATTCCCTAGTAATGATCTAACATATCACACACAAGAAGGATATAGAAATGGTAAAATAATATCTACTTTAGATCTATCAACCTCTATTCCATGTTTGGACACTACATTCCCTAATAAAATTCCATGCTATACCATGAAATGACACTTTTCAAATTTTAAGACCATATTATTCTCAATACAATGATTCAAAAAATTTCCCAAACTAAAGATACATTCATCAAATGAATATCTATACACTGTAAAGTCAGCCATAAATACCTCAATCCAAGTCTCAATGAAATATGAAAAAAATACTCACCCTGCATCTATAGAAGGTACCTGGGGCATTACAAATTCCAAATGGCATCCGTCGGTAGGAAAATGTACCGAATGAACAAGTGGACGTTGTCTTATCCTAATCCTACAGAGCTATAAGAATTGAAAAATATCTAGAAAATCCATACAAGAAAAATAGTGTGTCTTCTGAAATAGTCTCTCAATCATTTGATCAATAAATGGGAGGTGGAAATGGTCCTTTTGAGTGGATTGATTTAGTTTCCAATAATTAATACACACATGACAACTTTTTTGTACCCTCATTGGAACTAACTCCTCTATCTTATTTCTAACAATAGTAGCCTCACTTTTCTTAGGCACAACCTAAATAGGACTCACCCATTGAAAATATAAAATGTGATAAATTATACCTTCCTTTTGCAAATTTTAAACTTCTTTTTCAACAACTTATAGAAGATTTGGATTCACTATCCTTTGTGGTTGCATAACCGGTTTATCCCCATCCTCTAAAATAATCCAATGCATGAAAATGGAAGGGATAATACATGATATGTTAGCTAAGGTCCACCTAGTTTCCCTAATGTTCTCCCTGAAAAAATTCAAAAGTTTTTATTCATGTTCAGGAGGGAGGTATTAGGAGTGATAATAGGTAATATCTCACCACTCAACAAGTATGAGTATTTGAGATTTGGTGTCAATGGATTGAGTTCCAATGTAGGGGTGACGTTTGGATGGGGATATTTTAATAACTGAAATATGTGCACAAAGAACAACAATATTAGAATATAAATCATCAAAATATGAGTATAATTCATTAAATACATCTACATACTTAGAAACCATGTCATAAATAGAGTGAACATGATCAAAATTAGAATATTAATCCACATAAAAATCAAATATGAGAGAGGTTTATGCATCAAAAATAGGCATGGAAGTGGGCTTAGACATAAAACAAGAACCAATACTCATAATCTCCCTAAGCATATGATAATAAAAAATAATGGGTTTTTTACTTGGTGGTTCAAAATGGAAGATAAAAAAAGAATAATGGTCCTATTAGGGGTACTTCATGGAGCCCATAACATTAAATATCACCAATTCATCTCTAAAATCCATGGAAAGTGTACCCTCATTGATATTTATGATATTTTTTGAAGTTTTGAGGAAGGGCCTTACTAAGATAATAAGATCATGAAAATTACTATACCAACCTCTATGTTAACCACAAATAAATCTACTAGAAAGATTATGTCTCTTTCCCAAACAAGCACATCCTCAAGGACTCCCACTAGATATGTTATAGCTCTATTTTACAACTATACCACCACTCCCATCAACTTAAGATCACCAAAATGTAAAGAAAAAAATATAGAGTGACGCATCACATTTATGGAAGCTCCCAAATCACATAAATAGTGAGGAAAATTTAAATCTTATATGGTGCATGGGATGGTGAATGTCCCTGGATCCTTTCAATTTGTTGGCATTTCTTGAGGGGGTGTAATGAGTGCTGACACATTACTTCCAAGATTAATGTAACGACCCAAAAATTTATGAATAAAATTACCCTTTTGATTTAATTAAATTTCTTATGGATATATAAGACACATTCAGTTATTTTGTTTTATTATATCCAATTGGATTTAAACGAGCATTTCGTATTGTTACTATTGACAATATTTCCATTGAACATTGATCACATGACTAGTATAAATATAGGGTTTTAACCAATCCTTCTGACATATAAAAAGAAAGTGATGGAATCAAAAATTAGGATCACACCTTATGAAACCAATTTATTAGAGATTACAAGGGAGATAGAATTTTTAGGCTTTTCCCTAGACTAATCCCAAGCTGAGATCTAACAACGTAAGCATGAGTGAAACCATTTATGAGAGAAGTTCAAGCTCATCACATCCCAAACCAGGTTGAACAAAAAGCCCCATGAAATCCCCACCATCATGAACATTACTCTTAGGGTGTATTTTGGTGTAATAAAAAGATATATATCAAGACCCTGGTATGATTAAAATATACATTATTTTTTTGTATAGAATAATGAATATATTTTTCCTATTATCGTTACTTTGTAAATTATTTTTAATTAATATTAAAATTCAAATAAGAAATATTTTTTATGAATTAATGTATTTTTGAAATATTTAATATTTTAGTAAAATATTATTATTAAATTAATTTTACTAAATACTAATTATTATATAAACTTTATAAAGTCAAATGTAATTTTTATGAAGGTTTGAAAACTATTTTTTTTCAAAACCCATAAATTTTTAATAAATGTTAGATTTTATTTTAAAAGTAAAAATTCAAATATTTAGAAAATTATTGAGATAAAATGAATATTATTTTTTAATAATGATGTCAAAATTATCCAATGGTGAATTTTTCATCAGTTTCTAAAACAATCAAATTTTTGGGTAAAAATTAAATATTGTATAAATATACAGTGTGTTTTATGACATTATAATGGCCCAATAATGATGTAATAAATACTATAAAAGGTATAATAATCCAAATATATGTTTTATCTTTAAAATAAGGTGGTTTAAAGTTAATTTTATTTATTTTAGAAAGCCTTAGTGAATCCTCCAAGACATAGAAAATATTTTTATATTTTAAAATCATTTCCTTGAAAGTGTGACTCACCTCCACATAAGTAAGGAAACTATTTTAATATCTTTTGCCATTAGCCTTATAAAATAATTTATACCACTCCCCTTTTACAAAAAACATGGGAAAAAACCATGGGATGGTTTGTGTTTTTGAATATTTTATTGTATAGTGTCCAAAACCAAAATAATAAATCAATCCCCTCATTTCCTATATAAACCCACCCAAGATCCTATTTAGCTTCACTAAAAATATTTTAATCTAGAACAACCTCTTCCCCCTACTACCTATAGTCCTCAAAAGGCACCCTAAAGCTTCTAATAAGCCTCTCCCAAGCCTTTGGAGTCACACATCCAAGTAAGGGATCTTTCACTCTCCTCTTTTATCAACCAGTCCATTTGTGATATGCCTTTTAATTTCAATTTGAATATGTTGGGATATGTTCATAAATAATCCCCTTAATTTACATTTGATTTATAAATAATGATATATTCCTTCCACTCTCATTAATCTATCCATTATCCTTTATATACACCTGTTACCATGCTGAAATTTCATAAGGGATTTTTCTCTCCTCATTCCCATTCAAGAACTTATTTTATATTATGCATCAAAAATTCCATTTTATGTTTTGGGGAATAATGTTACATGATACCCTTACTGTAAATTTCATGTATAAATTATGAGATAACCCTTTATCTTCCATCAACATATTTTATGAATTTCTATTTGACACCGTTATGCTGCTGAAATTGCACTATGATTTTCCATCATGTAGTGAATACCAAACTCATTTCTCTACTAAGGGTATTAACATTTATGATCACATACTATTGATTGGGTACTTGTATGTATGTATTCCACATTCCTTGATCATGGAATATCTTATAATGTCTAATGATTCCATTTTATATGATCTATGTGGCACACTTATGCATGAAATGAAATGTTTGTAAAGGGTGTGCCCTGATAGTGATCCAATACAATGGGTAATGTTTAGTATCACGATACGTCAAGTAAAACGAGGGTTTAATCATGCTAATTCATGTGAAATGAGGGTTTAGTCATTCTAATTCATGTTTATTGACGGTTTACTCATGCTAATCATTGTGCAATGAGCCTGGACTCATGCTAATATCTTGTTTTATGTTGTTGCTACATTTCCATGTTATGATTATCATGATATATTATTCCTTTATATTCACATTCCTTTATGTATCATTGATATTTATTGTATAACATGTATCATTATCCTCATGTTATGACATGTTTATTCCCTTAATAGGCTTTATAGCTCACCCCTTTCTTATGAATTTACTCATATTATCCCATGTAGTGTTAAGTACTAAGGAATTTTGTGGTTATGTAAATGAAGTTTTCAAAAAAGATGTTGTATTTTATGTTTTATGTTGTTATGTAATTTTCCTAATTTTCCAAGACACTATACCTCTCGATATTCAGAGTTGTAATAAGTTAAAATCTATGTAATAAATAATGTTTAAATATGAAATAAAGACCAGAGTTGTTATAGTTAGTATCAGAGGATAGGTTTTGTTTTTTTAGGATTAGGATTAGAAAACCCTAGTGAAACCCCTTAGGGATAAGACTACGTATGAGAAAATCATCCCCACATTTTGGTAAGTATAGAGTAAGTGGTTTATCAAGAAAATACATCACTGTATGGATACTACATGTGGGCATGGTTCTGGAACAGATGTACCTAGGATAAATAACTCTGACAAGGTGTTCTGGACTAGACTCAGGGTAACCTGGTACATGAAAACATGCCTTATTGTGCACCTGTTTTGACACTCCTATGGGATATGATTTGGTAAATTCATAATCTCATTACGAACCATGATTAAGAAAACAAAAAAATGCCAATATAAATATATGTTAGGAAGTAGATAATGGATAACTTATACTAAAGCCTATAAAATCATAAGTTAATGAGTAAATGTAATTTATAAATTTTCACTTTAATTTCATTGGATTCCCCTTTATGTGTTTAATAGTTTAAAAATACTCATCCCTAAGTCTATTTTGGATAAAGTTAATGAGTAGAAATAAAATCAAAAAGTGAAAGGCATGGTTATCAAAAAACATTCTATGCATTCTTTTATATCTTGAAAGTTTAGTAGAATAATCAAAACACCACCACAGGGAATGGAAGTAGAGATGTTAGTGAAAATAGAAAACAAGGAAATTATTGCATCCCATGAATATAACTCCCCATATCACAATTTTTCGATTGAACTTCCTAGTGAACCTTTTCATACTTACCTTAGTGGAATTTTATGTAATTATGATCATGGATTATATTTCCTTATATAGAAAAAACATAAATTTCCATGAGAAGGAAATCACTATCTATATGGGGAATCTACCCCCAATTCTATACAAGTTCAAAGAGGAGAGTGAATCTTCTTTATCACCATCATCCCAAGAATGGATATTACTACCCTATGAGAACACATATCTTTCTCATATGATTGTATCTAAGGAAGTAACCACCCTAGAAGACATGCATATTGTAAGGGAATTGGATGAAGTGTTTCTGGAGGAATTCCCTGGTCTTCCTCTTAGTAGAGATGATGAATCATTGATTGATATTATAATTGGGAATTGAAAATATACAAGACCTTGTATAGAATGGTTGTTGTGGAACTTGAGGAGCTAAAGAAACAATTACAGTAGATTTTGGATAAATATTTTATACACCCAAGTGACTCACCATGGGGTGCACTAGTCCTCTTCATCAAGAAGAAGGATGGGTCAATGCACCTTTTAATCGATTATCGTGATCTCAACAATCATGATAAATAACAAGTATCCTTTTCCATGAATTGATGACTTGTTCTATTAGATATGTAGAGCACAATACTTCTCCATGGTGGATCCGTGGTCAGGATATTTCCAAGGGTGAAGAAGGAGGATATCCCCAAGACTACATTTCATATAATTTACGAGCACTATGAGTTCATAGTTATTCCATTCAGACTCACCAATTCTCTAGAAATTATCACGGGCTTGATGAATAGATTATTTAGATATTAACTTGAAAAATTTATGGTATTATTTATAGATAATATTCTTATATACTCTAAAACTAAGGAGGATCATGAGGAGAACCTAAGCACTGTGTTAAAAACCTTGAGAAAGGATAATCTCTAAGAAAAGTACAACAACTGTGAGTTCTGGTTCAAGGAAGTCTCATTACTAGGGAATATAATCACAAGAAATGTGATATCTTTGGATCCTTATAAGAAAAAAGAAATTGAGGGATGGATGAGGAAAATATCCATGATAGATATCCGTAGTTTCCCTGGTTTAGTTAGATATTATCAATGATTTGTGAGAAATTTCTCATAATTGTCAAACCCTCTTACGAAGCTAACTCGGAAGGGAGTCAAATTTTATTGGAATGATGAATGCAAAGAAAGATTCATTGAGTAAAAAAGGAGGCCTATCATTTCCCCTATTCTCAAACTACCCATAAGTGGGGAGCTTTTCATAATTTTTAGTGATCCTTCAAAGAATGTATTGGGATGTGTGTTGATGAAAAATGATGAAGTTGGCACCTATGCCTCAATAAAGTTGAAAAATCATGAGAAAAACTATCCCACACATGATATAGAGTTAGTAGCTATAATCTTTGCATTGAAAATGTAGAGGTATTATCTCTTTGGGGAGAAGTGTGAAATATATAAGGATTATAAAAGTCTCAAATATATATTCACCCCTAAAGATATGAATATGCGCTAATGAAGATAGATAAATATTATCAAGGATTACAACTGCTCAATCCACTACCATTCTAGGAAAGTAAAAAAGGTAGCAGATGTTCTAAGTAGAAAGGACCCATCAATTCTATCATTTATGAGAATTGAGAAGGATATTATCTTATTATATTTGAAGAGGATGGACAAGGGAATAATAATTAAAGGAATATCATCAATCCTTTTACAAATGATTTCTCAACTATCTCTTTTGTAATAGTTGAATGATGCTTAAAAAGATGATGTAGAAATTCAGAAAAAGTAGAAACCATCAAAAAAGGGAAATACTCAAAGTTCAATGTTAATGAAGAAGGAATTTTGAGATTTGGGAGAAGACTATGTGTTCCATAAAATCCCAATTTAAAGAAAGAACTTTTTTATTATGCACATAGATCAAATTTCTCCATTCACCTATGAAACACAAAGATGTATCGAGATCTCCGGGAGCACTATTGGTGGGACACCATGAAGAAGGATATCGATGAATATATATCAAAGTGCTTGGTATATTAGAAAATTAATGATGAGAGGAAGAAGTATAAGGGGGAAATGAAACCATTACCCATATCAACATGGAAATGGGAAAACATCACCATGGACTTTTTCATTGGACTTCCGAAGACATCCAAAGGAAACAATTCTATCTGGGTTATTTTGGATCTTCTTACAAAGAATGCACACTTCATTGTGATTCGATAGGATTTCTCACTGGATAAACTAGAACGGATATACATCAAGGAATTGGTAAGGATACATAGAGTACCACTATCGATTGTGTCTGATCAAGATCCAAGACTCACCTATAAGTTTTGTAAAAGTCTCCAATATGATCTAAACACTGAGTTAAACTTCATCACAACCTATCACCCTAAAAATGATGGTCAATTAGAGAGGACTATACAAAAACTTGAGTTCATGTTGAGATATTTCTCAATGGACTTCAATGGAGGATGAGACCAACAACTTCCTTTGGTGGTGTTATCTTACAACAATAGTTTCCACTCGAGCATCCAAATGACACCTTATGAATCCCTTTATGGGAAGTGGTGTAGAACACCATCATGTTGGGATGAAGTTGGGGAATGTACACATATAGGTCTTTAAATGGTTGAAGAAATGGTGAATAAGGTTAATACCATCTAGAATCACATCAAATATGATTAGAGTCGATAAAATTGCTATGATTATAATCATCTACATTACCTAGAGTTTGATGTTGGAGAAATGTTATTCCTCAGCATATCTCCATGGAAGAGAGTGATGCGATTTGGGAATAAGGGAAATCATAGTCTAAGGTATATAGTCCCTTTTGAGATCATTGATCGCATCAGAGCAGTGGACTATTGACTATAACTCCCACTAAACCTATCTCAAGTACATGATTTATTCCATGTATCTCTTTTAAGGAAGTACATCCTAGATCCATCACATGTACTCAATCCAGAGGTGGTACCATTAGAGAATGAACTTTCCTACGAGGAGAATCCAATGATGATCTTAGGTTATAGAGAAAAAGTTATATGAAATAGGACAACTCCCCTCATCAAGGTTTTGTGGTGAAACCACAATTTTGAAGAATCAACATGGGAACTAGAAGAAGTGATGAAGCAGAGTTACCCTCATCTGTTTTAGTGTGAGAAAATGAAATTTCAAGGGGAAAATTTCTTAATGGGGGAAGGTTGTAATGACTCGAACACTTAAGAATAAAATTCCCCTTTTTATTTAATTAAATTTATTATAGATATATAAAACACATGAACTTCTTTTATTTTATTATACCCAATTAGATTTAAATGACTGTTATGTATCTTTGTAACGACCCAAGATTTTATTAATGAAAATTCCTCTTGATATAATTAAATGTATTATTATGAAAAATGTTTATATAAAACATATGAACTTAATTGGTTTTATGTTTTTGGATATTAAAATACCATTAAGAATTGTTACCATTGCTAATATAGATATTGAATAGTGATCACATGATTAGTATAAATATAGGGCCTTAAAAAATCCAATTTACTCATACAAAAGAAGTGATAGCCTCATCGAGTATAATTGATCCATATGAAGCCCATTTATTAGATATAGGAAATGAGGTAGAATTACTGGGCTTTGATCTTGACCAAGCTCAATTCGAGCTTCAACATGTTAAGCTTGAACAGAACCTCCTTCAAGAGAAGTGAAAGTTAATAGTGATTAACACCTGAGAGATGTTATCTGAGCCGCCCCAAGAGTCTGTCACCATCACACACCTTACCCTTAGGTATTATGTGGGTGTTATAAGGGGTTATTTAACAAGACCCTAGCACTATGATTATGTGCATTATTTTTGTATAAAGAATATACATTCATTTTATTATTGTTACTTTGTAAATGATTTTTAAAACACAATTAGCATTTGTACTTAATATTCAACTAAGAAATATATTTTTATTAATTAATGGATTTTATAATTAAATTATATTTTAGTAAAATATTATTACTAATTTTTTTTATTAAATATAAATGATCGTACAATTTTTATACAGTTGTAATTTTTATTAAGGTTTGAAAGCTGTTTTTGTCAAAACCCATAAATTTTCAATAAATGTCGGTTTTTATTTTAAAAGTAAAAATTCACATATTTAGAAAATTATTTAGATAAAATGAATATTATTTTTTGAATCAAGATGTCGAAATTATCCAATAGTGAATTTTTCATAATTTTCTGAGACAATCGAATTTTTGGGTAAAAATTAAATACCTTATAAATATGTAATGTGTTTTAGGACCTCATAATGACCCAATAGTGATGTAATGAAATACTATAAAAGGTATATTCGGACAATATATGTTTTAACTTTAAAATAATGTGATTTTATATTTTTTTATTAATTTTATGGTTCCTTAGTGGACCCTTTAGGACTTAAAATATTTTAACATTTTAAAATGATTTCCTTGAGAGTGTGACTAAACTCCACATAAGAAAGCCTAATATTTTAATAAATTTGGTAATTGGACTTATAAAATAATTTTGTACACTCCAATTTGGAAAAAAATCATGGGTTGGATTGTGGTTTTGAATATTTATTTATATAGATTCCAAAACCTAAGTTTGTAAAATATTAAAGAATTCCCCTCTCTTTTTCCAATATAAACCCACACAATATCCCACTTCTCTTCACTAAAAACCTTTTATAACTTCCCTACTCTTCCCTAATCTCTCTATAATCCACCAAGGAACCCCAATATCTCAATAATCCCCTCATTAATCTCTTGAAGTCACACACTTCCAAGTAAGGGATCCTCACTTTCCTTCCTTCCTTATTTATGTCCAAGTTTATTTATATTGTTATGCCCTTTTATTTTCAATTAAAAATGTTGGGGTATGACTTATAACATATCCTATACATCCCTCCTTATGTTTTAATGATGATATACCAATTTATATATCATTAATGCCTCCCATGTACACCTGTTACCATGCAGAAATTCCGTAAGGGATTTCTCTCTCCTCATTTACATTCAAGAAATTATTTTATATTATGCATCTAAATTCCATTAAATATGATGGGATATTATGTTAAACGACCCCTTACTGTCCATTTAATGTATAAATGATGAGATACCCCTTTATCTCTCATCAACCCATTTTATGATTTCTATTTGACGCCGTTTTGCAGCTGAAGTTACACCAAAATTTCCCATGCCAAAATCATCGTGTAAATGAATACCATACACATTTCTATATCAAGGGTATTCACCTTTATGTACATTTAATTGTTAATTTAGGACTTAAATTTATGTATTACACATATCTTATTCATGTAATAAATTATGATGTTTAATGAATCCAGGTTATATGATCCATGTGGCACATTTATGAATGAAATGAAATGTTTATAAAGGGTGCACCCTGATAGTTCTCCAATGCAATGGGTAAAGGTTATTATCATGATAAGTCATGTGAAATGTGGTTTTAATCATTCTAATTTAAGTAATATGAGGGTTTACTCATGATCCATGTGCAATGAGCCTTGGATCATGCTAATATCATGTTTAATGTTGTTTCCATATCTCTATGTTATGATAATCATACTATATCATGCCTTTATGTTCATGTTTTTCTTATTCTCCATTGATATGCCTATTTCCTAACATGTGTTGGATTCTTCTTGTTATTCCTTGTTTACTCCCTTACTGGTATTTATAGCTCACCCTTTTCTTATGTATGTTCTCATGTTATCCCATGCAATGCTAAGTACAAAGGAATGTTGTGGTCATGTAAAAGCAGTTTTCAATAAAGATATTTTATTTTATGTTTTAAGTTGTTATGTAATGTTCCTAATTTCCCAAGACACTATACCTATCTATCCTCAGAGTTTTATTAAGTGAAATTTATGTAATAAATCATGTTTAATTGTGTACTAAAGAGCAGGGTTATTATAGTTGGTATCAAAGGATAGGTTTAGTTATTTTTGGGATTAGAATTAGAAAACCCTAGTGAATGCCTTAGGGATGAGACTAAGTATAATAAAAACATCCATAAATTTTGGTGAGTATGTATTAAGTGGTTTATCAAAAAAATACATCCTCATCTGGATACAAACAAGCAGAGGTGGCTCTGGAACATATGTATCTAGGGGTAAAACCCGAAAACACCACTTTGAGCTAGAATCGAACGGGAACTAGTGCATGAAAACATGCCTTAATGCACTCTTGGTTAGACACTCCTAGGGGATATTATTTGGTAAATTCATAATCTTAGCATGAACCATTTTTAAGGGAATAAAAAAATTCCCCTAAGAATATATTTTGGTAAGTAGATAATGGATAATATAGATTGAAGCTTATAAATTCATAAGTTAAGGAAATAAATGTAATTTATAAGTTATACCTTTTTATCATTGGATTCCCCTTTATGTGTTACACATAAATTTCCTTTTATTCCAGCCAATGGATACTAATAGGAGGACTCAGGATGACAACCGATGTGAAGATCAATGTAATGACTATTCTAATGAGATTCCCAATCTGATGGAGAAGAAATCGAAAACATTTTCATGATACTCTCTCATTTAAATCAAGTTTTGAATAGAAACATGGGTCAATAGGATCGTAACCCCCCCCCCCTAAGAAAGAACAAGACACAATTGAGAGCTTCATGAGACAAATGCCTCCTACTTTCAATGGATCATATGATCCCTCAATCGTAAAACAATGGATCAACTCCATTGAGAAGATATTATCCATCCTTCAATGTCCTGAACAAGAGAAGGTTCTTCTGGATGCTTATTGTATGGAGGGTGAAGATGATCAATGGTGGACATTGATAAAAAAATACAAAGCCTAAAGAAGAGATTGAGGTTTTGTAATGAAAGGATTTCTGAAAAATGTTTTATGGTAAATATTTTCCTTGAACCCTTTGACTTAAGATGGAAAGGGAATTCCTTTCCCTCAAGAAAAAAGGAGGATAAATTCATCCGAGCATATGAGTCAAAAATCACAAGGCTTTCATGATATGGCTTTATCTTTGTCGTTATTCCAAAATGAAAGGTTGAACTCTTCTTTGGTGGGATAAAACCTAGCCTAAGAAAATCCATAGTGATCCGTGACTTTGATAGCTATGCAGAAATTGCTCGATGTGCCCTCAATGTTGAAATTGAGATTAGAGAATCTCAGGGGTATCATGGGGATAAGAAGAAAAAAGTGGACTTTATTTCTAGTGGTCTGATGGATAAATCTAATGATGCTAAGAAATTACAGCACCCCACTTGCCAAAGGTGCAGAAAGAAGCACCCCAGAAATTGTCTGAAGGGGATGGTGAAATGATTTAGGTGTGTAAGAGAAGGGAACCTGGCCCTTAATTGAAGACAAGAGAAACCCACTGCTGTGACAGAGGAGAGTAATTATCCATTAAACCCTTAATACATTGTTCATTGCTTAAAATTCAAATAACTAGGGAACTTTTCAAACTAGTTCCCTAAGCCAAGGGGTTTCAGAGGCAACCAACAACCTCCAAGGTATCAAGGAAGATCTTTTTCCATCACTACCACTGAAGAAAATCCCAACAATGAATTAGTGACAAGTACACTAGTTATTAATTCAAGAATAGATAACATACTTTTTATTATGGATCTATTAATTATTTTATATCCCTAAAGTTTTTTAGAACAATCCCAACACCTCCACAAATCATAGAAGTTGAGATGTCGATGAGAATGGAAAATGGGGAAATTATTGCATCCCATGAATATAACTCCTCCCCGGTCACAAATTTTGGATTGAACTTCCTAGAAAACCTTGTCATACTTCCTTTGGTGGAATTTGATCCAATTTTTGGCATGGATTGAATTTCCTTATATAAAGCCAACATAAATTTCTGTGAGAGTAAAATCACTCTCCATATGGAGAATTGACCCCCAATTCTGTATAAGTGCATGGTGGAGGATGAATCTTCTTTAGCACCATAATCTCAATAGTGGATATTAATGACCTATGATCACGCGTATCTTACTTATATGACTGAGTATAAGGAAGAAACTATCCTTGAAGACATGCCTATTGTGAGGGAAATTTCTGAAGTGTTTCTTGATGAATTTTCTAGTCTTCCTATAAGAAGATATGTTGAATTCTCTATTGATCTTATACTTAGGGAATTGACAATGTCCAAGAATCCATATAGAATGGATGTTGTGGAGCTTGAGGAGATAATGAATCAACTATAGAGGAATATAGATAAAGGGTTTATACTCCCAAGTTCTTCACCATGGGGTGTAATAGTCCTCTTTTTTAAGAAGAAGGATGGTTCAGTGTGCCTTTGCATTGATTATCATGAGATCAAAAAAATCACAATAAAGAACAAGTATCCTCTACCACGAATTGATGACTTGTTCGATCATATAGTGGAGCACAATACTTATCTAAGGTGGATCTGCAGTTGGGATATTACCAAGTAAGAGTGAAGAAGGAGGATATCCCCAAGACTACTTTTCTTACAAGGTACAAGCACTATGAATTCATAGTAATTCCTTTTGGACTCACTAATACTCCATAAATCTTCATCAACTTGATGAATAGAGTCTTTAGAGATTACCTCAAAATTTTTTGGTAGTCTTTATAGAGTATATTCTAATATACTACAAAACCAAGGAGAAGCATGAGGAGTATCTAAGAACTATACTAGAGGCCTTGTAAAAGGATAAGATCCATGAAAAGTAAAACAAGTGTGAGTTCTGGTTGAAAGAAGTATCATTCTTGGGTCATATCATCACAAGTAATGGGATATTAGTGGATTACTTCTAGAAAAATCAAATTGAGGGAGGTTTGAGGCCAACATCAGTGATGAATATCCATATCTTACTAGGTTTATCTGGATATTATTTCCGATTTGTGAGAAATTTCTAACGATTGTCAAATCCTATTACCAAGATAACTCAGAAGGGAGTCAAGTTTTCTTAGAGTGATGAATGCGAAGAGAGCTTCAAGAAGTTAAAAAGTGTCTTATCACTACAATCATGCTCACACTACCCATAAGTGGAGAAATTTTTGTGGTATTTAGTGATGATTAAAAGAGGGGTATGAGATGTGAGTTGATGCAAAAAGACAAAGTCATTTCCTATGCTTCAAGGTAATTGAAATTTTATGAGAAAAACTATCCAACACATGATCTGGAGTAGGTTGCAGTAATATTTGCTTTAAAATTTTGGAGAAATTACCTATTTGGGGAGAAGTGTGAAATATATATGGATCAAAAAATCCTAAAGTATATATTCACCTAGAAATAGCTGAATATTCTCCAACAAAGATGGTTAGATCTGATCAAAGACTATGAATTCTCAATTTACTATTATATGGGGAAAGAGAACAAGGTGGAAGATGCTCTAAGTATAAAGGATTCAACAACACTTTCATTAATGATAATTGAAAAGGATCCAATCTTCTTAGATTTTATGAATATGGAAATGGGAATCATAAAGAAGAGAATATCATTAATCATTTCACAAATTATTACTCAACTGTCTCTTTTGGAAAGGTTAATTGATTCTCAAAAGGATGATGTGGGAATCAGAATAAAGTGGAAACTACCAGAAAATGGAAATCATCATAGTTCAATGTTAATAGAGAAGGAATTGTGAGATTTGGGTCAAGACTATGTGTTCCATCAAATTCAGAGTTAAAGAAATAACTTTGGGATGATTCACATAGTTAAATTTTCTCCATTTACCCAGGAAACACAAAGAGATATCAAGATATTTGAGAGCATTATTGGTGGGATAACATGAAGAAGTAGATCGCTAATTATATATCAAAGTTTCTAGTATGTCAGCAAGTGAAGGCTGAGTGGAAGAAGCCTAATTGGATGATTCAACCATTACTTATAACAACATGAAAATAGGAGAAAATCACCATGGACATTGTCACCAAACTTCCAAAGACATTCAAAGGAAACAATGCTATCTGGGTTGTTGTGGATAGTCTTACAAAGACTACACAATTCATTGTAAATTGAGAGGATTTCTCACTGGATAAACTAGAACTGATATACATCAGGGAAGTGGTAAGGAATAATGGAGTACCACTATCGATTATATCCAATCGAGATCCAAAATTCACCTCTAAGTTCTGGGAGATTCTACAATAATCTCTAAATGCTGAGCTGATATTTATTACAGATTATGATCCTCAAACTGATGGACAATATGAGTGGACTATCCAAACACTTGAGGAAATGTTGAGATCATGCTCAATATACTTCAAAGGAGGATAGGATCAACATCTTCTTTTGGTTGAGTTCTCTTATAATAACAATTTCCACTCAAGCATTCAAATGTCTCCTTATAAAGCCCTTTATGGGAAGAGATACAAAACACTAGAATGTTGGCATGAAGTTTGGGAGTGAAAACTCCCAGGTCCATAAATGGTCGAAGAAATGGTGAATAAGGTTAAGACCATACAACATCACATTAAATCTACTGAGAGTCAAAAAAAGAGTTATGCTGATAATCATCGACAAGACCTAGATTTTGATGTGGGATACATGGTATTCCTTTGCATATTACTATGGAAGAGATTTATGAGATTTGGGAAGAAGGGAAAGCTTATTCCAAGGTACATCATACCTTTTGAGAACCTTGATCACATTGGAGCAGTGGCCTATCTACTAACACTCACACCAAACCTATCTTATGTACATGATGTATTCTATGTATCACTCTTGAGGAAGTACATACCTGAACCATCACATGTACTAAATCTAGAGGTGGTACCACTGGATAATAACCTCTCCTATGAAGATAATCCATTGAAGATCTTAGATCATAGGGAAAAAGTTCTACGAAATAAGACAATGCCCCTCATTAAGGTGTTGTGGAGAAAACACATGTTTGAAGAGGCAATGTGGGAATTATAGGAAGTGATGAAACAGAGTTACCCTCATCTATTTCGTGTGGGATAATGAAATTTCTAGGGTTAAATTTCTTAAAGGGGGAAGATTGTAATGAGACAAACTTTTATTAATGAAAATTGCTCTTGATATAATTAAATGTATCATTATGTAAAATGGTGATATAAGACATATTCACTTCCTTGATTTTATGAATTTGGATTTTAAAAATACCATTAATAATTTTTACCATTGCTAATATAGCCGCTGAACAGTGATCACATGATTTCAATAAATATAGGGCCTTAACAAATCCAATATACTCAGACAAAGGAAACGATGGACTCATCTAGTAGAATTTCTCCATACGAAGCCCATTTTTCAAAGCCCGGAAAGGAGGTAGCATCACTGGGGTTTTCTCTTGACCAAGATCAAGCCTAGATTCAACACTTTAAGCTTGAACGGAGCCACATGTGGGATAAGTGAAAGTTAATAGAGATTACCACCCGATCGATGTTATCCGAACCGACCCAAGAGTCTGTCACCATCACACACCTTATTCTTAGGCTTATGTGGGTGTTATAAGGGGTTATGTAAAAAGACCCTATCATTATGATTATGTGAATTATTTTTGTATAAATAATATACATTCATTTTATTATTGTTACTTTTTAAATGGTTTTTAAATCACAAAGTTTATTTTTAGTTAATATTAAATTAAGAAATCTATTTTGATGAATTAATGGATTTTTTATTTAAATAATATTTTCATAAAATATTATTATAAAATTAATTTTTATTAAAAATAAATGATCGTACAATTTTTATACAATTGTAATTTTTATTAAGGTTTGAAAGCCCTTTTTGTCAAAACCCATTAATTTTCAACAAAGGTAGATTTTTATTCTAAAATTCAAAATTAACACATTTAAAAAATTATTTAGATAAAATGAATATTATTTTTGGTATCATGACATCGAAATTATCCAATGGTGAATTTTTCATAATTTTCTAAGATAATCGATTATTTGGGTAAAAATTAAATACCTTATAAATATATAATGTGTCTTATAAAATCATAATGATCTAATAGTGATGTAATAAAATACTATAAAAGCTATATTCGGCCAATATATGTTTTGCCTTTAAAATAATGTGATTCTAGATTTGTTTGATTAATTTTATGGTGCCTTAGTGGACCCTCCAAGACTTATAAAATATTTTAACATTTTAAAATGATTTCCTTGAGAGTGTGACTCACCTCCACATAATCAAGCCTAATATTTTAATAATTTAGGAAATTGGATTTATAAAATAATGTTTTCCACTCCCCTTTCTAAAAAAACTTGTCAAAAAACCATGGTTAGTTCTGTGGTTTTGAATATTTAACTATATAGATTAAAAAACCTAAGTTTTTGAAATATTAAAGAATTCCCCTCTTCTTTCTTATATAAACCCACCCAATATCCTACTTATCTTAACTAAAAAACATTTCATCACATCCCTACGATTCCCTACGATATCTAGATTCCTCCAAAGGCACTCCAAGATCTCAATAATCCTCTCATTAAGCTCTTGAAGTCACACACTTCTAAGTAAGGGATCCTCACTTTCCTTTCTTATTTATGTCCAAGTTTCCTTATATTGTTATTCCATTTTATTTTCAATTAAAAATGTTGGGGTATGATTTATAAAATCTCCTATACCCCTTCTTATGTTTTAATGATGATATACCCCTTTATATCTCATTAATTACTCTCATGTACACCTGTTACCATGCAGAAATTCCATAAGGGATTTCACTCTCCCCATCTACATTCAAGAAATTATTTTATATTATGAAAATAAATTCCATTAAATATATTGGTATATTATGTTACACAACCCCATTACTATCCATTTAATTTATAAATGATGAGATACCCCTTTATCTCTGATAAACCCATTTTATGATTTCTATTTGACATCGTCATACTGCTGAAGTTACACCAAAATTTCCCATGCCAAAATCATCGTTTAAGTGAATACCATACCCATTTCTCTATCAAAGGTATTAATCTTCATCAACATGTAATTATTGATTGGGGAATTAAATTTATGTATTCCACAACTATTATTAATGGAATAAATTATAACGTTTAATGAATCCATGTTATTTGATCCATGTGGAACACTTATGCATGAAATGAAATGTTTATAAAGGGTGCGCCCTGACAGCGCTCCAATGCATTGGGTAAAGGTTAGTATCATGATAGGTCATGTAAAATTAGGGTTTACTCATGATAATTTAAGTGAAATGAGGGTTTACTCATGCTTCATGTGCAATGATACTTGGGTCATGATAATATCATGTTAAATTTTGTTTCTAGATCTTCATGTTATGATAATCATGCTATATCATGCCTTTATGTTCATGTTTTTCTTATGATCCATTGATATTTCTATCACCTAACATGTATTGGATTATTCCTATTATTATTTGTTTATTACCTTACTGGGATTTATATTTCACCCTTTTCTTATGTATGTCCTCAGGTTATCCCATGCAATGCTAAGTACGAATGAATGTTGTGGTCATGTAAAAGTAGTTTTCAATAAAGACGTTGTGTTTTATGTTTTAGGTTGTTATGTAATGTTACTAATTTATCAATACACTAGACCTATCAATCCTTTGAGTTTTATTAAGTTCAATTTTATGTAATAAATCATGTTTAAGTGTCTAATAAAGAGTAGGGTTGTTATAATATTTACCGTTGATAACATAACCATTGAACAGTGATCACATGACTAATATAAATATAGGGGTTTATCCAATCCTTTTGACAGAGACAAATGAAGTGATAGCCTAAACCTCTAGGATCGTACTCTATAGATCCCATTTATCTGATCTTATGAGGGAGATATAATTTCTAGGATTTTTCCTAGACCAATCCCAAGCTGAGATCCAATAACTTAATCATGAGAAAAACCGTTGACGGGAGAAGTTCAAGCTCATCACAACCACAACCAGGTTCACCGAACGACCCCATAAATGCCCCACCATCACACAACTTACTCTTAGGGTTTATTCTGGTGTAATAAAGGTATATGTATAAATACCCTTGAATTATTAATATGTACATTATTTTTTATATAATAATGAATACATTTTTCTTATTATTGTTACTTTGTAAATTATTTTTGATTAATATTCAAATTCAATTAATAAATATATTTTGATTAATTAATGTACTTTTGAAATAATTAATATTTTAGTAAAATATTATTATTAAATTAATTTTATTTAGTAAATATGATCATTTAATTTTTATGAAGTCAAATGGAATTTTTATTAAGGTTTTAAAACTGTTTTTGTCAAAACCCGACAATTTTCAATAAATGTATGTTTTTATTTTAAAAGTGAAAATTCACAGATTTATATAATTATTTAGATAAAATGAATATTTTTTTAGAATTTGGATGTCTAAATTATCCAATGGTGAATTTTTCATATGTTTCTAAAACAGTCAATTTTTTGGGTAAAAATTAAAAACCGTATAAATATACATTGTGTTTTATGATATCATAATGGAACAATAATGATGTAATACATACTATAAAAGGTATCTTTAGAAATATATATTTTTTATCTTTAAAATAATTTGTTTTAAGGTTTATTTTATTTATTTAATAAATCCTTATTGAATCTTACAAGATACAAAAAACATTTTAAGATTTTAAAATCATTTCTTTGAAAGTGTGAATCACCTAGACATAATCAAGAGAAATATTTTAATATATTCAGCCCCTTTACTTATAAAATAATATATACCAATACCCTTTTCTAGAAACCATGGTCAAAAACATTGTATGTCTTGTGGTTTTGAATATTTTATTGTGTAGTGTCCAAAATCAAAATAATAAAGAAATCCCCCTCATTTCCTATATAAACCCACCCACGCTCCCATTTCTCTTCACTAAAACTCTTTAAAGATTGACAACCCTATACCACTACTCCCTATAGTCATCCCACGTCACCCCAATCTCTTAATAATCCTCTCCCAATCCTTTTGAGTCACACATCCATGTAAGAGATCTTCCACTCCCCTCTTTTATCAAGCACTCCTTTTGTGATATTCCTTTTAATGTCAATTTGAATATGTTGGGATATGTTAATACATACTCAAATTATTTTAAATTTAATTTATAAATAATTAGATATTTCTTACACTATAATTAATCCATCCATGATCCTTTATATACTCTTTTTCCCACACCAAATTTTTGTAAGGGATTTCTCTCTCTCCAGTCTCATTTAAGAAATTATTTCATATTATGCATCTTAAATTCAATTTCATGTGTTGGTGAATAATTTTCCATGATAACATCAATTTCCATTTCATGTATAAATGATGAGATACCCATTTCACTCTCATTAAGATATATTATTAATTTCTATTTGGAATCGTTATGCTGCCAAAATTACACCACGATTTTCCATCATGTAGTGAATACCAAACTCGTTTCTCTACCAAGGATTTCTCATTAGTTGATCTTGAATGGGGCACATATAGTGTTGAGGTGAATCCTGGTGGAATGATAGGTGAAGATGTATCAGTTTTTTTCTTCTTACTTCTCAATGGAATGGCACTAACATTTTCCTTTGGATTTGAAGTATCTTGGGAAGGAATATTTCTAGAGTTTTTACATACCAGTTCATAGAGGGCAGTAGAAATATGGCTCATTTTCATGTTCAAATCCCTCAACTCTAATCCTCGACTCTTCATCTCATTCTACTGATTAAGATATTTTTTTTCCAAAGATCATCAGTATTATAATCTACATTTGGTTGATAATTTTTTTGTTTTTTACTTTTGATTCGTGGGATTCAAACCTCCTTTGGGGTTTTTGAAAACTCTATTGGTAAGGCGAAGGATGCTGGAAGTTTTGTATAAAAGGGGGAATTTATTATTTTCCAGATTAATACCTGAGGTATGATTAATCCTTCCACCCTTGGTTGAATGTTGGTGATAATTAATCATACTTCTTCTAGGGATTCAGTTCCTGCTACTGCTGATATAGTCTCCTTGGGAATATGACCGTGCAATCCTCCATCTCTTGTAATTAGGGGAAACCATCAGTTCAGTGGTATGTTTTAGTGAAAATGACACAAGGCCTTAAAGGTGTGGGTTGGGATGTCTTTTGAGACAAATCAATTTGTCTCTCCATAGTGGTCAATTATTTTAACTTAATATTAATCAAATTATTTTCAATAGAGGAAGGACTTACCTTATATAATCCTCTAACATGTGGTGTACCTCAATCAAAATTTTTTTTGGGAGTTTTGTGTCATATTTTCAATCAACACACAAGTATCTATTGGTGTTTTTTGGACTAGTGCCCCTCCATCTGCAACATTCACCATACTCCCATCCATAGGTGTGAGTCCTTCATAGAAGTATTGGATGAGGATTTTCTCACTGATTTAGTGATATGGGCAGCTTGCACACAACTTATTGAATAGATCCTAGTATTTGTACATGTCTATACTTGTGATTTCTTGATCCCTAATATCTCCTTATGAATGGAAGTTTTCCTTGATGCTGGAAAAAATATCTGCAAGAAAAGACATTTAAAATCATTCCAACGTGTTATGTGTTCAAGTTTTAATTAATACATCTAATATTTTGAAGTTCCATCAAGTTAAAATGGTAATGCTCTTAGTTTTATTTGATATTTAGAGAAATTTCTTGCTTTCAATGTTGATAAAACCACATTTAATTCTTTTAGATATTTTTTGGTATCCTTTCTAAAGAGGCCATGAAGGTTTGTAAGTAGATGTATCAATATATATTTTTATTCAAAGTCTGATTCAAGGTTTGGATATGTAATACAATTTTGTTGGTAGTTAATGTTGGGTGCAATGAATTATTGATTGGTTCAATTAAGTATATTATTATTATTTTCATCCATTTGTTTTTGTTTTATGTTTTAATTATAATTTATTCCAATTTTAATGTTACAAGAACCAAGTAATTCCCCAACTGGGAGAATTATGAAACTTCCCGCAGACTGAGACTGTCTGATTCAAGCCCCAAGGTTGTGTTCAATATCAGGGTCAAGATCTAAGTGATAATTGGAATTAATTAATTCTATAATTAAAATAAAAATTAAATGAATAAAATTAGACCATAATAAAAATATGAGAAGTTTGAGTTGATGGTCCAAAAAAGAAGAAAACAAAAGAATAATCAAAATTCAGATTGGGTAAATAAGGAAGAAAGATGAGAAGAAGAGAATAAAATGAATAATAAAATAAATACGCTTAATTAGTTGTAATAATTACTTGAATCCCTAGAAGTAAAACCAATTTGAAATGAGTTATCGTGGGTGATTTCAAATGATGTGCAATTTTTTACATTTTAGGTGCAACAGAGTGTTTGACTAAGGTCATCTCTCAAAGGAGGAAGTAAATTTCACAACATAATAAAGGTGTTTTAAAAGTAAAATTAAATATAAGAAAAAACTACTTAAAAATATGGTGGTTTTATATTTATAAATATAGAAGTATTATTTTTAAGGAAGATTGTATATTTTTTGTTTGTCTTTTGAAATGTTATTGAGAAAACACAACGAGAAGATGCTTTTTTATAATTTTTTTAAAAGGAATAACAAATATAACTCTACCTATTCACTTAATTATTAATAATTATCATTTAAATTAAAATAATCTTAATTATTATCCCCTAATTTTTTAATCCTTAAACCCTTTGATAATTTACCTCAACCACAAATATGAAATTAATTAAAACCTAGGTTAGCTTCAGAATATGCAATCATAGCTCCCTACTTTGATTTTTGTTCCAAGTATAGATTATGATTTGTTGTTTTAGGGCTCGTATCCACTTTGTAAGTGTGTAATGCCCAGAACCTAGTTACCCAAAGTCGGTACATTGTTACATAACATTGGCATGATCACAAAAGATCAAGTCTCAAAAGACCAATTAGTTTAATAGCCTTGTAAATACTAGATACATTCATAAGTTTCACATTACATTATACAATGAAAAACTAAAACAACATAGTATTCATGTTCCACACTCATATCCCTTAGAATATCCCTGTAGGTCAGTCATAATATACTTCTTCGCATCCTGGAAAAAATAAAACAGAGAAAGGGGTGATCTCAAATGCTCAGTAAGGATAACAATATAGCAGAAACTTTAATAAATAAGCATAAACATTTAAGAAAATGAATAAGACTAAAAAAAGACCTTTAAACTTAAACTTTAGTATAACATGGTAAAGATACAATAAAATAATTCCATTTACTTATTCACATGGATATTCTACTAGTCCAATAATCACATGCAATATCAATAGCCACTTTCATAATGATGGAATGCATAATGCCAGACTTTCATAACCACATAGTCAAGGCCTTGTGCCAAGGCTAAAAATAAGATTTTTTCAAGGATTTGTTCCAAGACACTAGTTTGTCTCATGAGACCTACCAATGCATCAAGGATCTATATCGGGCTCCACCCATCACTTACTAAGTCCAATGCATTCCTCATATGAAAAGGTTTAAACATAACATAAACATTTGTATTGAAACTAGCATACGAAATGTCAATACTTTATCCATAAACCATAAATGGTATAAAATAACACATCCACAGTCAAACATATCAAAAAACCTTCAATACAATATAGAATTTTTGTATTATAATAAATCAACTTCAAATAAACTTAAAATCTATCAAATAATGTTGACATAGATGAAGTAAAAACCTTTTTAGAGAAATATCTCATTCTATTTTGAAATTATTTACAAGTCATGTAATTATAAAAGAAAACATTTATTTTTAAAAATATTCTTATAATCTATTAAGGGAAGCTTCGATGTAGTTATAATGGCGGAAAATAGCCACACCCGTCGTATAAGTTAAAAAAAATTCTTACCTTAATTTTGTTGAAAAGGTCATAAATTACCTTGTTTGGAAAATGATAGAAATATTCCTTTCAAACCATTTTATAAAAAGTCAAACAAGGGTATAAATTACTTTAACCCATAGTATAGTAAATAGTAAAAATGTTTTGGAATACATTTTTAAGAAACATGGATATGGATGATAAAGAGGTCCCAGTAGATAATTACATATAAAGAACCTCAGATGATGAAGAGATTGTAGAATTAACCATTACCTTGTACTTTTCCTTGGTCGAGGGTAGGTTAACCTCATGTATAATGGTGAAATAATTGTTATTAAATTATACAATAATCATATACATTAATATGATATCATATATGATCTTTTAACATTGCTTTCTTAATAATATCTTAGTATTATCATTGTTTCAGGTGTTAACAGATTCGTTTTACTTTATATTCTTTGTTATGTGAGTCATATTTGTTATGTATGGGATGTATATTATTCATATATAAAATGATATCAAGTCTTTAAACATTATTTTTAATCATCTAATGAAAATTAGTCTTGAATGGATACGATGGGGAATGAATCTCATCGTGTTCGCAGAGACGGTAATCCGTACGTACGTACGAGCGACAATATCATTCTTTTGATATTAAAATGATATATAATTGGATGGTATATCATATACAAAAAATCATTATCATTTTATATTTATTATTTAAATCAATTACACATCATTATTATACCCATCCAAATAATAATGTATTAAATAATAATTACACCACGACGTGGAGACGGTAAGCCGTATGTACGCACTTATGGTGACTTGTCATTAAAAATATGGATAGAATAATGAATTTGGTTGTACAATATTTAAAATAATATCACAGTATATATAGGATACTGGAATTATTATTTTATAATGGAAACAACAAAGAAAGAGGAAGCGGAAGAAGAAAGGAACTTGAAAGAGGTGATGAAATATTTACCTCTTCTTCGGGTTCTTCCTTTTGATTTGATCAAAAGGGATAATTAGGTTGGCTTCCTGACTAAAGGAAGGCCTATAGGATGAATGGAAGACAGTTTATAGGGTATTTGGGTTGGGTTTGGCTGAGCCAAATGGCTTTGAAGGTGTGAATTAGAGAGAAGGGGGAGTGGCCTTTTATAAGAGGGGTGAGGGGCACCTTAGGAAAAGGTAGAAATATTATTTTATAATAAAATTATTTCAGTTTATAATGGATAAAAAATGAATTAAATAAAGTATAAGGTGGGTCTAGGTTGAAAAAAACTCAACCAATAGGTTTTAGACAGGTTTGGGTCACTATATTAACTTTATCTTTTAGATTTAACTCTTAGTTAAATAGTTTGACATTTACCATGTCTCTTTTTATTTTTATATTATATGGTTAATAAACTTACTATATACTACCAAGATACCCCAAATTGGTTCATTAATGATAAAAATATCAT
The DNA here is from genome assembly GCA_963277665.1 of Viscum album. NCBI lineage: Eukaryota > Viridiplantae > Streptophyta > Magnoliopsida > Santalales > Viscaceae > Viscum > Viscum album. The sequence continues at coordinate 340,610,735 of OY728129.1, forward strand.
TATATAAGTACTTTTTCGGTATCTTAGATTTTTAGGAATAGAATATCAATTAATAATATAATATTTGTTTTAAAAACTCTTTTATATCAATTTTGACACTATTTGGTATTTTGTTTTTTCTAAATTCATAAAAACATTAATAATTATAAAACAATCCATATAACCAAACCTAACAAGTAATATTATCCTATAAAATTAGTTTAATTCATAAAAAGTCTCAAATTACATTTATTTGTATATTTATAATATCAATTGTTTTAATATTTCATTAATTAAGTAATTACTTTATCATTATTGTGTCATAAATAAATCAAATTATTTGATGCCTAAAAATTATAAATAAAATACCATTATGTAGGAAATTTTTTTATATTTCTAATGAATATTTATAGTTAAATTTATATTATGTGTAACCCTATATTAAAAATGGTTTAGTTATTAAAATTTGAATTTAACACTTTTAACTATTCTGTGAATTAAATAATAATAAATGTCCTAATCTAATCCTTGTGGACCAAAGAGGTTCATATTTTATTCCTAAGGTTGTTTTTGGACGAATTATACTTATCCAATAGAATTAGGACATGTTTTAGGGTAATAGTAATATCATTTTTACCCTTAATTACCCTATTTACTTTTAACCGTGGTAAATAAAAGTAAAAAGTTACTATTCACAAAATATTATTTTCATCTTATTGAACCAAATTTTTCTTACTAATATCAACCATGTATCTCAGAGTTTTAAAATTACACTCACATAAGCGGTAACATTAAGTTTTATGTGAATTTTCAAATTCTTCTATGAGGTGGGTAAAAGACCGTGAAAGGTTCAATAAAATTTTTATATATCTAAATTTATTCTAAACTGACTCCAATGAATTACATTGAAATTATCTAGGTATTTTGTATCTATTTTTACCAAAAATAAATTTAAATAAAATAAATAATTATTTAAATAAAAATTTGGTTTTAAACTATAACTCAATGTTTTTCACTATTCATCAAAAATTGAAAGTTTTCAGAAAATACCAAAAATTCACCCTAAGATAATTTTGATATTCCAAATCCAAAAATGAAGTCTATTTTGAATGATAAAATTTATAAAATTTTAAAAAGTGAGTATTAAAATTCATAACGGCTAGTTTGATTGGTTGTGGTGTGTTAGAACTTGAAGTTGCGTACAACACACGCTACTGTATTATTCAAAGAGAAGCGTACCGTGGAAGCTTGGGGTGTTACATTCTCCCCTCATTCAAATATTTTTTTCCTTGAAATTTATAGAATATTACTGCATAAAAAGACTTGGTTGGTTCTTCATTATAAGTTCCTCGGGTTCCCACATTTCCTCTTCCATCTTATGGTTTCTACATATAACATTTACCAAAAGAGTCGTCTGGTTTCTCAGTACTTGTTCTCTTGTATCAAGAATCTTAATAGGATCTTCGCAATAAGACAGATCAGGTTCCAGTTCTAATTCCTCACAGGTGAGTACATGCGTTGGCTCAGTCATGTATTTTCTCAACAGTGATACGTGAAACACATCGTGAACTTTGGAGAGACTTGTCAGCATTGCCAAACAGTAAGCTACAACCCCGATTCATTCTATAATTTTGAAAGGTCCGATGTACCTGATACTCAATTTACCCTTATTACTGAAATGTATACCACCCTTCCATGGAGATACCTTTAATAAAACATGATCTCCTACCTGAAATTCCAAATCCTTCCTTTGGTTATCAACATAGCTCTTCTATCTACTTTGAGCCGCTTTGATGTGGTTTTGGATTACCTTCACCTTTTCCATTGTTTCCTCCACAAGTTCTGGGCCTATAAGTTTTCTATCACCAACATCATCCCAACAGGTTGGTGTGCGACATCTATTTCTATATAACGCTTCATATGGTGCCATCTGAATACTTTAATGGAAGCTATTGTTATAGGAAAATTCTACTAGAGGTAAATATTGATCCCACATACCTTTAAAGTCAAGTGAGCAAGATCTCAACGTATCTTCTAAGGTTTAAATAGTCTTTTCTGATTGTCCATCAGTTTGAGGGTGGTAGGCAGTGCTCAAACGAAGTTCAGTATCCAAGGAATTCTGAATACTTTTCTAGAATCTTGATGTAAAATGGGGATCACGATCAGAAACAATAGATAATGGTACTCCATGAAGTCTCACAACTTCATTAATATATAGTCTTGCTAGATGTTCAAGTGGTAAATCTTCTCTTATATTAAGAAAATGTGCTGACTTGGTTAGACAATCAACAATGACCCATATTGCATCATTCCTTCTTGGAGTCTTTGGTAGTCTCATGACAAAGTCCAACATAATATTATCCCATTTCCACTCAGGTATGGGAAGAGGTTTGATGACTCCTCCAGGCTGTTGCCTTTCAGCTTTCACTTGTTGACAAACCATATATCATGACACAAAATCAACAATCTCCATTTTCATGTTGTCCCACAAAAAATATTCCTTCAAATCTCTATACATTTTTGTTCTCTCAGAGTGTATAGAGAAATTGGAGCTATGCGCATCATCTAACAATTCCCTTTTTAGATCAGGTATATTAGGAATACAAATTCTCTTCCCAAATTTCAAAATTCCATCATCATATACGAAGTCACTCAATCTCCCATTATTCACAGCTTTAATCATCCTTTGAAACTCCTCATCATCAACCTGAGAACTTTTTATCATTTCTAGTAAAGATGGTTTGGAAACCATTTGAAAAGGTATTTATGTTTCACCTTCCATGGTGATTCCCATATCCATCTTTACTAGATCCATGTATATAAGATCCTTTTCAACTCTCATCTTGTTCAAAACTCCATGATCCTTTCTACTCAAAGCATCTGCCACCTTATTTTCCTTCCCCGGATGGTAGTGTATAGTGAAATCATAATTCTTGAGTAGTTCAAGCCACCGCCTTTGCCTCATGTTGATTTCTTTTTATGAGAAAATATTCTTCAAACTCTTGTGATCAATATAAATCTCAAATTTTTCACCATGGAGATAATGTCTCCATATCTTCAAAGCAAAGATTATAGATGCTTACTCCAGATCATGAGTATGATAGTTTTGATCATAAATTTTTAGCTATCGTGATGGATAGGAAATAACCCTATCATTTTGCATAAGGACACGACGAGGTCCTTTCTTTGAAGCATCAATATAAATAACAAACCCATCATTCCCCGATGGTAGAGTAAATATAGGAGAATTGAATAATCTTCTCTTCAGTTCTTCAAAACATTCTTCACACTCTTTTTTCCAAATAAGTTTAACCCCTTTTCGTGTGAACTTTGTTAATGGGTTAACCAACCGAGAAAAATTCTGGACGAAATGTTGATAATAACCTGCTTAACCAATAAAACTGTGTACCTCAGTTATAATCGTCGGTACTGGCCATTCTTGGATTGCCTTGGTCATTGAAGGATCAATGGAGATTCTATCCTTAGAGACAATATGGCCAAGAAATGAAATCTCCTGAATCCAGAATTCACACTTGCTAAACTTCCCATATAATTCATGTCTTCTAAGAGTCTTCAGGATAATGCACAAGTGATTTTCATGATCTTTGTAGATTTTAGAGTATACCAAGATATCATCAATAAATACCACTACAAAGTAATCATGATATTCCTTGAAAACTCTATTCATTAGATCCATGAAGATAGAGGGTGAATTAGTCAATCCAAAAGGCATTACTGTAAACTCGTAATGCCCGTACCTGGTTTGAAATGCTGTTTTAGGAATTTCTTCCTTCTTCACACACAACTGATGATATCTAGATCAAAGGTAAATCTTTTAAAAGTATTGAGATCTATAAAGTTGGTAGAATAAATCATCAATGCGAGGTAGGGGATACCTGTTCTTTATTTTTATATCATTGATCTCCCTGTAGTCAATGCACAACCTCATAGATTCATCTTTCTTCTTAACAAAAAGGACAGGGGCTCCCCATGGAGAAACACTAGGGAAAATAAATTCCTTGTTACTCAATTTTTCTAGTTGTTTATTTAGTTCAACTAATTCTACAGTGGCCATGCTATAAGGGGTCTTCAATATGGTCCTTGAACCAGGAATTAAATCAATGGAAAACTCAATTTCTCATTCTGGAGGATATCCAGGTAAATATTCTTGAAACACATCAACATATTATTTAACAATAGGTACATCCCCTATCTGAACATTCCTTTCCTCACCCATAGTTACTTCATTCTATTCCTCCCCAATAATTTAATTTAGTTGAGCTACTGGGGGTGAATCTAGATAAAAATAAGGTGGTGACATTTCTGCTCTAAAGATAAGGTGTTCTTTATCATCATCCTAAAAAATAGTAGACTCCTTCTTCTTACAATAAATTTTTGCATCACGGTCTGAAAGACAATCCATACCAAGGATTATATCAAATTCAATCATGGGTATGACAATGAGATCAGCAGATAAAGAACATTTATATGCCATAATGGGACTGATTCAAAAAACTTTGTTTCAATGATACTTCCCTTAAGAGTTTTGACTGAAAACTCCCTTGTTAAATCAAATTGGAAATATCTAATTTTCTTAGTAAACTGGGAATATATGAAACAATGCGATGATACAGAATCAAATAAAGCATTTTCTAAACTCGAGGAAACCATTAAATTACCTGCCACCACATCTTTCAGATCTTCAACCTCAGCAGTAGTGATAAAATAAGCTTGGCCTTGATCCCTTGGCCTTTTCTGAGGTAAGATCTCCTAACGCTTAGGAAATTCATTCACATAATTACCCCTTTATCTACAATTTTAGCATTCAACGTTGAAAACCTATTTCTTCCCCTTGAGATCATGAGTTTGGTGGCCTTTTTCACCAAACTTATAATAGACTCCAATTCCCTTCAGGAAAGTACCAGGGTGTTTCTTCCCACATTTACTACAGGATGGATATTCAACTTTTCCTTTCTTCCCCTTATTTTTATTTCTAGAGTATTCAACAGATCTCTTCTTCTCTTTCTTTTCTTTAAAGTTGTAATACATAGATAATTATTTTTCTATCTTGATAGCACATGAGACAATATCTTCGTATGAAGATAAGGATTGTGAGACTAATTCTCAATGAAGAAATGGTTTTAACCCATCAAAAAAATGATCAATCTTACTTCTTGGGTTACATATATAATCTACAACATGCCTCGCTAACCTTGTAATGTTAGATTCATACTTTGTGACATTCTCATCCTCCTTTTTCCTCATACTCAGAAATTGTCTTTCCATATCTGCTCGATGGTCATGAGGAAAGTATTTTTCTAAGAAAATATCTTTAAACTCCCTCCATTCCATATTTGATACTTCATCATCTTCCTTTATGTTTTGAATCAATGACCACCATTGATCAGCATCTCCATTGAGGCGATAAACTTCCATGATGACTTTTTCCCTTTTACTACTCCCCAAGGCGTGGAATATTTTCTCTATGGAATTTATCCATTTCTCAGCTACTAGTGGATTTGTAATCCCATTGAATGTTGGTGGTTGTTACCTCATGAAGCGATCTAACATTGATTTTCCACACTATGGATCAGGGTGCTCCACACGGGTAAGGTTATTATTCATAACCTGAGTGATTTGTCCCGGTATGGTGATTAGATGATCATCACTAGTTGCATCACCAGCTCCACTATAATTATCTTGATTAGGAGGGAAATCTCTACATAGAGTGTGTGCATTGATACCATTTCCATTCCTTCCACTAGGCTCCATTTCTAAACAATGACACAAACTAGATTAGTTTATTAATCAAAATACATAATTCCAAACTTGTAACACACTTAACATAAACTGAACAGTTTATGGATATAATACATAATCATAAAAATGTTTTCTTTGAGGAAGTATATACTCATAAACCCTTCATAATGGTTTGTAAAGAAAATGATAATTATCCTAAGCATTTCCACTGGGAGTGTCGTAACCAAGAGTGCAGTATGACCCATTGTCGTGCACCAGTTCCTGTTCAAGTCTAGATCAAAGCGGTGTTTTTGGGTTTTACCCCTAGGTACATCTATGCCAGAGCCACCTCTACCTGCTCATATCCATATAGGGATGCATTTCTTGGAAAACTGAAAAAATATCTACAATACCAAAATTCTAGGAAGTTATTCTATACTAATCCTCAAAGTCTATCTTAGGGTAATGTGATCTAATCAGAATTTATCTGAATCTAGATTCCAAGGTTTGTACTAAACTTCCTCTGATACCAACTGTAACACCCCAACCCTAGTTACCTAGAGTCGGTGCATTATTACATAACATTGGCATGATCACAAAAGATCAAGTCTTGAAAGACAAATTAGTTTAGTAGCCTTGAAAATACTAGATACATTCATAAGTTTCACATTACATTATAAAATGAAAAAATAAAACAACATAGTCTCCATATTCCACACACATATCCCTTATACTATCCCTACAGGTCACTCATAATATACTTCTTTGCATCCTGGGAAAAATAAAACATAGAAAGGGGTGAACTCAGATACTCAGTAAGGATAACAATATAGCGGAAACTTTCATAAATAAGCATAAAAACTTAAGGCAATGTATAAGACTAAAACGAAAGCCTTTTTAACTTAAACTTCAGAATAATATGGAAAATATACAATAAAATAATTCCATTTACTTATTAACATGTATGTTCTACTAGTCTAATAATCAAATGAAATATCTATATCCTCTTTCATAATGATGGAATGCATAATGCCAGACTTTCATAACCACATAGTCAAGGCCTTGTGCCAAGAATAACAATAATATTTTGTCAAGGCCTTGTGCCAAGACACTATTTTGTCTCATGAGACCTACCGATGCATCGAGGAGCTACGGTGGGCTCCACCCATAACTTACTAAGTCCAATGCATTCCTTATATGAAAAGGTTTAAATAGAACATAAACATTCATATTGAAACTAGCATATGAAATGTCAATACTTTATCTATAAACCATGAATGGTATGAAATAAAAAATCCACAGTCAAACATATCACAAAGCTTTCAATAAAATATAGAAGTTTTTTATCATAAAAAATCAACTTCAAATAAACTTAAAATCTATCAAAGGATGTTCACACAGATGAAGTCAAAACCTTTTTAGAGAAATATCTCTTTCTATTTTGAAATCATTTACAAGACATGTAATTATAAAAGAAAACATTTATTTTTAAAAATATTCTTATAATCTTGTAAGGAAAGCTTCGACGTAGTTATAACGACGAAAAATAGCCGCACCCGCCGTATAAGTTAAAAAAACATTATTACCTTAATTTTGTTGAAAAGTTCTGTTTCGCGCGGAATCCGGGGATGACCTCCTGGACGGGAGATTCAAACGTTCCGATCGGTTTCTAACGGGTTTGTTCGTAGAACCGGAAACATCCAATGATTCCACATCCGTTTGGACCTACTTTCCAAAGGCAGGCGCTCATTAGCTTGTGGGATAATGAGGCTTAGGAATTTGCATTGGTCGAGAGGATGGGAGGTCGGACTCATCACACCTTTTTGAGGGGAATTATTGTCTACTCCGGGACTCTCTTTATAGATTTAAGTTAAGTTCGTGAATCCTTATTACATTACCAAGTATAAAATGAGCTTTCCTTTAGTTTTAACAATCAATGATTAAATATGAAAGAAATTTAGAGAATCTTTTATATGTATTCGAGGTTCTTCATCAATATAGAATCATCTATATTTGTTTAGAGATTCTTGGTCAATGGTATCCTTCAAAACATTTATATAAAAGTCTCTTGGTCATTTTGATGACCAGGCTGGTTTTAAAGCCACTCAGTGGGGCACTTGAAGTTTATTGTCATTCAGAAGGACAGAGATTATTTCAATGTTGGGATCGAACCCATAAATGGGCTACCTACGTATCCTTTGTTTTGAAAAAAGGAATCAGAACCCACGTAGTTCGAGGAATGGGGTATGATGTTTATGATTGATGGCTCAAAGATGAATGTCATAATTACTTTTACATTCTAAGCTCACGTGAGTCATGCTCGGTGTGAGAAACAAGAGGTATTGGTAAAATTTAGACAATTGTGCCATGAAGGATGCAATCATAAGAATTTGTTTGGGGCTTATGTATGGATGACTGCCCAGATAGATGAAGGTTTAGGATTTACTTTTAGGGAGAAAATCCATGAACAGGGTCCACAAAGTTATATGTGCTTCATGGAGATTTGAATACTCTAATCTTGGGGCTTAATCCTAAGGAGGATGCCCAAGTTAGGAGGGGACTTATGATTGGGTTTTATTCCTGAAAAGGAAACCCAAATCAAAGGTAATTTATGACTGGTTAAGAGAAATTTTAAGAGACTTGGGGCTTACTCCTAAGAAGGATGCCCAAGATTTATGACTAGGACTTATTCCTGAGAAGGAAGCCTAGGTTAAGGGACTTGGGGCTTACTCCTGAAAAGGAAGACCAAGGTTATGACTGAGTCTTATTCCCGAAAAGGAGACCTAGGTTAGGGATTAAGGTTTGGGGCTTACTCCTGAGGAGGATGCCCAAGATTAAAGGACTTGATTGGGGCTTATTCTTAAGAAAGATGCCCAAGATTTATGACTAGGACTTATTCCTGAGAAGGAAACCTAGGTTAGGATTCTCTCATCTTAAAGGATGAGGTTGAAATGAATGAACTCTCAATCTTTGGTGATATAAAGATGTTTAAATCACTAGGTTTTGAGAGATATTTCACAGAATTCCTTTCAGATAAGGATGTCAAATCAAGAAATCATGCCATAAATGGCTTTGAAGAGTATCTTGAAGACTGAATCTTGAATAGGAAGGGTGAAATGGCTTAAGAGGGGTAAAAATGGGCAAGATGGGCACCCAAGAAGATAGGGGCGCGCAAGTCCTGAAAGGCGCGCAAGTCCTGCGGCGGCGCGCAAGTATTGGTCGCGCAAGTATACTTGCGCGACATTAGGGGTACTTGCGCGATTTTCAACCAGAGTTGAAATACTTGAGAGACTCTTTATTAAACCCTTTACCATTCTCTTGAGGTTCTTCCAGAAGAGGGACGCGCAAGTTATATTGGAGGAATTAAGTCGGCGCGCAAGTGTTTGATAAGTTTCAACACTTAGGCCTTCCTTTTTCTCTTTAGATCTTCCGTTCTAGGTAAGAAATTACCTTAGAAGTGTTCTGGAAGCTTTGAGAAGAGACTTGGGCGTCGGGAGCTTCAATCCGTGTTTCTGGAAAAAGATCCTCCCGAATGGGGGGCCCACAGGGTCTATTTTTAGGCAAAAGAAGACCCCGGGCGGTTACTGGGCGGTTACCAGATATGTCGCGCAAGTCCCTTGCACAACCATGAGGGGTCGCGCAAGTGTTGAGGCGGCGCGCAAGTGTACTTGCGCGACCAAGAGGGAACTTGCGCGACCTATGGGCAATGTTCTCCTTTTCCATCCCTTTGTCGATTTTTTGATGTTTCTTCAAAGGATTAATCACTTTGAGCTCAGATATTCCCTTTTCCGATCTTTAGATTCTGTGACGAAAGGAGCGTCAACAAAAGTCCCCCCTCAGAGTTGGATCCGGAGGAAAATGAGGATGTGACTCTGAGGAAATCGAATCCCTCTAAAGGAAAAGGGCGGCGCGCAAGTCTCCAGTGCACAGAAGTCGGCGCGCAAGTCTTCGTCGCGCAGGCATTGAGCGCTCTGGGTGCGGCGCGCAGATAGGCCCTCTGGCCTATAAATATGCCGCTTCCGGCCGTAGATGGCATCTGACCCTGAATTTCTCGAGCTCTCGCCGCGCAAGTCTTTGTCGCCGCGCAAGTCTCCTATTTTCGCTGTTTCCTCGCTGCGGCGCTACTCTCAAGGTAATAAGGCTTGCGCGGCACATACTTGCGCGACAAATACTTGCGCGACATATGTACCACTTGCGCGACATCTCCATACTTGCGCGCCTTAATGCCTTGGCCATTTTTTTCAAATTCTTTCACAAATTTTATGAAAAATAAACCCACTTAAGAGTTTAATTTATTCAACTCCTGTGCAGATTCAATGGCTCTTAGACCTGGATTAATTGATGAACTGGCTAGCAAGAGGATAGATGACATGATGAATATCATTGGCCCTGATTACTATACTGTAAAAAACAGTACTCTTCCAGATTTGGCTAAGTATCTGAAGAAATATCATCGCGACTTTCCTCACTGCACTTATCTACCTTTGTATGGTCATGGTCATCTGCAAGAAGTCATTATTCCAGAAGTAAAGAATTATCTTCCATTTTCTTGGTTTCAGAATTATACCAATTTTGCTTCAGCAAATATCTCAGGCGGAGGAGTATTTCAAACTGCTAGAACAGTAGAGAAGGCTTATGTGATGCATCATAGCCCTTGCACACCAGATCTGAAAAAACATACACCTGAGCTTCAACCACATTGTCATCCTTCAATCTTCCGAGATGCTCAGATGGATCAGTCCAAAGGCTGGAAGAAAAGTTGGGATTTCCGCCCTGGGGGAGGTGTGAAGCCAACTTGGATGTGGGCATACTGGGTGCGACAGACTTGCGCAGAGTTTATTGAGGATCTGAAGAGAGCTGCAATATATGAAGCTGTTTGGGTTGGGCAGACATATATTTACAGACATGATATCTTCGTGCCAGAGATACTCAGTCACTGGAGTCCAGCGACTAATTCTTTCCACTTGACTCATGGAGAAGTAGGTATCAGTTTGTGGGATGTCCACAAGATTTCAGGAGCTCCAATATTAGGCGATATGTATGATGAATTCATTCCTCCCAAGGTGACTTGGAATGATCCAGAGAAGACTCCTGCTTTGGCTCGAGAATTATTCAAAATCTTTCACAAGCTCAAGAGTTCAGAGACCTCATTAACTCATTTCAGAAAAGATATCCATCCGGAAGAATGGATGAATGTGTTTCTTACTGAGAAGAAGGGGATGGATCCAAAGGAAAAAGGATCCAAGAAAAAGAAATCCAAGGATACCCGGCCCAGACGTCCTACCACTTGTCCAAAACCTGAGAAGAGAGGAGCTCCTGGCACGTTCTGGCCAACTCTAGAAGCAGGAGAGTTTGAAAAATGGGGCTATGAAGTGAATCAAAGAATTCCAAAGAAAACTCGTCTGGTGGGTTTCTTGGCAATGTGGCTCAGTATTTACCTCTTGCCGGTCAGGGATTCGAAGGGAGGCGTTAGGCCAGGGACCTTCGTCATTGCGGCCAAGTTAGCTGAGGGAAAAATGGTTGGGTTAGCCACCCCCATTTTAGCAAAGATTCACAGGAGTTTACTTCACGTCTTCCAGGGTAAATCTCCTTTAAGAATAGTGGTACCATTCCAGGTTTTGTGGGGATGGATCACTACTCACTTCAGGACTTACAATGTACAGAATGGGTTACAATGGATTCAATTCCTTGATAATTTATCTGAAAACAAATTACCATACTCAAGTATGAGAGAAAATATGTAAACTATGGCTTAAGAATATTTGAATCTGAGGAATGATATGAAAAAGAGCTAAAAGGCATTAGAAAAAGTAGTTTCCAAGAATGAAGTTACTATTATTTAACAAAACCCGTTAGGGGGTTGAAATATGCAGGGCCACCTATGGGCATTGGCTGCATAGTCAAATAAAATAGCATCTTTTGGCTGACAAGTCTATTATGTGGACTGTTTATGCAAGGCCACCTATGGGAACGTGCTGCATAGTCAGGCAAAAGAACTCTCAGAAATTTACTTTCCTAGTGCTAAAAGCCAATGAAAGTTTATGGAGATTCAAATTTTCTAAAGCATAGAGTTTGTTGTATGGAAAGAGGTACTTGAATATGGAAAGGATATTTCCGAACAAGAATATCGAAGAACTGGATGAATATCACTCCTACGAAGGTCTGACCCAAACGTAGGGAAGAAGAATAAACCATAGACTTGAATACTTTCAGATCATGAAAAAGGATATGGGACAAATATGTTAAGGATGGCTATTTTTTGCGGATCCCTACATACTGTCGTTTAAGACAAATAAGGACAAAAGAGGCATTCTTCCCAAGAATGAAGTTACTATTATTTAACAAAACCTGTTAGGGGGTTAAAATATGCAGGGCCACCTTTGGGCATTGGCTGCATGGTCAAATAAATAGCATCTTTTGGCTGACAAGTCTGTTATGTGGACTGTTTATGCAAGGCCACCTATGGGCACGTGCTGCATAGTCAGGCAAAATAATTCTCAGAAGTTTGACATTTTTGTGACTAGAAGTCATGAAAAAGGGTTATGAAGATCTGAAAATATTTAAGGTTAGGATTATAACACATAAAGATGGGTATTGTCCAATGTATATAGAGATACATAGGTCAATGAAAACCATAATCATGTTGTGGCTGGGTCCTGAATTGAAACTTGGACTTCACTACGTATCTCATAAGAATGAGAATCAAGCCATACGTAGTTCTTGAAATGCAGTTTAACATCGTGCAGGACGAAAGGATGAGTGATCTTAGTTTTTTTGGGGTCATAGAATTCGGACCATAATAATGAATACACAGTGTGTGTTTTCATGAGGACTTTTCAGCCAAGGGACTGAAAGTGAAATTTGGGGTTAGGCCCAAAAGACTTGGGACTGGATTCGAGGGACACTCGAATGTTCCTACGTATCCCATAAAGATGGGAATCAAGTCCACGTAGTTCTAGAATTACCCTTTGTACAAATTTGGTTCGTACATGTGAAGGGTGAAAGGGGACTTTAGTGCAATGATGGTTTAACCTAAGATAAAAAGTTCAGGCATTACCATGTATGCACGTAGTCTTTTAAAAAAATGAAAAACTATGATTGAAAAATCAATGTCAATAATAGTTCTCTCTCAAATGAGGAAATAAAAGAATATTGTAGTTTATTGTCGTACCGGACAAAAGTGTTGTATAGTTTAACGTCGTATAACAAGGACGAAAATGAATCAATGTAAAGATATTGATTTCAGGGGCGGTTTCACAAATCAACATCATATGAGATGGTGGTGAACCGATGTGAAGAGATTGTTTTTGGGCTTGAACCTTGGGAGGTTGCCTACATACCCAGCCTGGAGGGCAAGGATCAAAGTCTGTGTAGTTCAATTAAAGAATGAATTAACGATCAAATTGTTTTTGGGGACAATGATCTAATAATAAAAAAAAATGTTGTTGGGACTTACACATGGTTAGTGGCCCAAAGGGAGTGTTATGGTTGATGTTCGCTCTAAGCTCACGTGAGTCATACTCGGTGTGAGAAACAAGAGGTAATAACAACCTTAACGATGCACAGTTTAATGTCACGTAGGACCTATCAAAGATTTTCTGTACAATTTAGCGTCATGTAGTTAGGACAATGGGGATAAAATAGTTTAACGTCATATTGGACGAAAAAGGGGGACTGTGCAGTTTAATGTCATGCAGTAAGGACAAAAGAGTGTACCATTTTAATATCATGTTGGAAGAAAGTGCGAATAGTTTAAGGTCATATGCATGGACCGTGAATGGTGCAGTTTAATGTCATACTGGACTTTTGAGATTATATAGTTTAACGTCTTTCCGGACGTGAGGGACTTTTATACAGTTTAGCGTCATGTAGTTAGCACGTCACAGTTTAACGTCTTGCTGGACATAATGGATTTGCAAAATAGTTTATGGTCATATACATGGACCAGGGATGATGCAGTTTAAGGTCATGCTGGACGGTTTATGGAACTTTTTCACAGTTTAATGTCGTGCGGGACGAAGTTGCAGTTTTAAAGTCATACTGGACCATTGCTGTATAGTTTAACGTCATATAGAAAGGACGATCTGGTGCTGTACAGTTTAAAGTCATGTAGCTAAGACTAAGGTGAATCAATATGAGGATATCAGTTCTGATCTTTTTACAGTTTATCGTCATGCTGGATGATGAAAGTGCCACACAGTTTAATGTCATGTCGCTAGGACAAAATATAGTTTAATGTCATCTCAGACAAAATATAGGAACTTCTATACAGTTTATTGTCATGTAGGACAAAATCAGGGACTATGCAGTTTAAAGTCTTGCAGTTAGGACTATTGGTGCTGCACAGTTTAATGTCATGTTGCAGGGACAAAATTTAGTTTAATGTCATCTCGGACATTGAAGGTGACACAGTTTAACGTCATGTTGGACGAAGTTGTAGTTTAAGGTCATACTGGACCATTGCTGTATGAACCAAATGTAAGAGTCTTGGTTCTGGGAAAAAATATTTTGTGTTTATACAAAATACTTCTTCAGAAATCTGGCATTAGTTGGAGTCGTGATGTGTTCTCCATCCATTGAGATCAGAGAATACGCTCCATTGGAGTAGACCTTATGTATTGAATAAGGTCCTTCCCATTTTGGTTCAAGCTTGGGAGGTTTCTTTCCTGGTATCATTGGTGTTCTGAGAACCAATACCAATTCTCCCTGAATGAATGAACGAAGACGAACTTTTTTGTTAAAAGCTCGTGCTATTCGATTCTGATAGATTTCCAAGTGGTGCAAAGTGCACAATCTCTTCTCATCTAACTGTTCTAATTCATTCAAACGCTTTTGGGATTGCTCATCTGTCGATAACTGATCACAAATGGCTATTCTGAGTGAGGGAAATTGAACTTCAATTGGCAAGACTGCTTCTGTTCCATATACTAATGAATATGGAGTAGACCGCGTTGCATTGCGAGTGGTAGTCCGATAAGCCCATAAAGCATGAAAGAGTTTATCAGGCCATGACCTCTTATCTTTATCCACCATCTTTTGCAGTATATTTGAAAGAGTCTTGTTGAAGGCCTCTATCTGGCCATTAGCCGCTGCATGATATCGAGATGAATGGTTGGACTTAATGTTGTATTCTTGATACAATCTCTTTACCTCAGAAGAACAGAAGTTGGTGCCGTTGTCTGTCAATATGGTATGAGGGACACCAAATCTAGTAATGATGTTAGACTTGATGAAGCTAACAATGCATTTAGAACTGACTTCTTTGAGAGGTACTGCCTCTGCCCATTTGGAAAAGAAATCAGTAGCAGTAAGAATGTACTTAAACTGCTTGGCCGTAGCTGAAGGGTAAGGTCCCACCACATCCATTCCCCATGTGGCAAATGGCCATGAGTATTTAGCTGTATGAAGCAACTCTGGAGGTTGATGAATGAAGTTGGCATATACTTGGCATGAATGACACTTCTTTGTGAAATTAACACAATCTTGTATCATTGAAGGCCAAAAGTATCCAAGCCTTCGAATTTGATCAGACAGTCTATGTCCAGACTGGTGGGCACCACAGACTCCTGCATGCACTTCTTTTATGACAACCATTGTTTCTTCACCATCAATACATCTGAAGAGAACTCCATCAAAACCACGTTTGTAGAGAATTTTCTCGAGGTGGTTTGGACCATCATAAAGAGTAAAATTGACCACACGTCGCCGAATTTGTTCTTTCTCAGCTCTATCAGGTGGAAGTGTTCCATTTTGAAGGTATTCCTTGATAGGTGACATCCATCCTGTAGTATGACCATACGTTTCAGGAATGGGACTAATTTCATTAATTTCCTCTGTTCTGACTTGAACATAAGGTGAAATTGCACGACGGTGGGCAATACAGATGGTTGTCTCGTCCCGATTTGGATCTGCTAATGCTGTGGCTATATTAGCCAGTGCATCTGCTTGAGCATTTTGTGATCTTGGGACATAAGAAAATGTCGGTTCTGAAGGGAATTCCGACATTAACTCTCTGACGTAATCATACAAAGGGATTAATTCTTCTTTTCTGATGGCATAATCCCCATTGACTTGTTTGATTACCAGGTCTGAATCACCTTTCACCTTTAAGTGATTCACTTGTGCTTGAAGCGCTAACTCCAAGCCTGCAATGAGAGCTTGGTATTCAGCTTCATTATTGGTACCACCTTCCCACAACAAAAAGGAATAAGGTAACACTGCCTTATCTAGAGAAATGAGCACAATTCCTAAACCAACTTTGTTGAATTTAGGATTTTCCATTTTCTTCCCTGTTGGACTTCTAGAAGCACCATCAAAATACATTTCCCATGTTTGAGGATTCTCTTGAATAGAAAAAACTTCCTCATCAGGGAGTTCGATATCTGAATACGTGTCTTCCACTGAAGGGTGTTCAGCCAGGAAATCAGCCAGAGCTTGGCCCTTAATTGACTTTTGAGACACATACTGAATGTCGAACTGCTGTAGAATAACCGCCCACCTTTCCAGACGTCCTGTAAGCATTGGATGACTAAGGATGAATTTGAGTGGATTATTACGAGATACCAATTGGACCTCGTGATGTTGCAGGTAGTGTCTCAGTTTCTGAACTGCAAAGATTAATGCTAGGAAGCACTTTTCAATACTCGAATACCGGGTTTCTGCTTCAAGCATAGTTCTACTGAGATAGTAGAGACTATTTTCATTCCCAGCATCATTCTTTTGAGCGAGAAAGGCACCCAATGATCGCTCTAAAGCTGTCACATAGAGGATAAGAGGTCTACCCTCAACAGGTGGCATGAGTACTGGTGGACTTAAGAGGTATTTCTTGAGAACATCAAATGCTTCTTGACATTCTTTAGTCCATTGGTAAGTGACTCCTTTCTTCAATAATTTGGTAAAAGGTAAACTTTTGCCTGCCAAATTGGCGATGAAACGCCGAATATAGGCTAAGTGTCCTTGAAGTCCTCTTAATTCTTTCAAATTCTGAGGAGGTGACATACCAAGGATTGATTTGGTCTTCTCAGGATCGACTTCAATACCACGATGGCGTACAACAAAGCCGAGGAATTTTCCTGAGGTTACCCCAAAAGCACATTTTAAGGGGTTCATCTTCAAATTATGTTGTCGAAGCTTGTGGAATATGACTTCCAAATCAGCCAAGTGATCAAAACGTTGTTTGGATTTAACCACCAAATCATCTACATAGCATTCAACAAATTTCCCTAGAAAAGGTTCGAAGATACGATGCATGGCGCGTTGATATGTTGCACCTGCATTCTTTAAACCAAAGGGCATCACCCGATAACAAAACACACCTTGAGGAGCTCTGAAGGCTGTATATTCCTCATCTTCTGGGGCCATTCGGATCTGATTATATCCAGAATATCCATCCATGAAAGAAAGTACTTCATAGCCAGCCGTCGCATCAATTAAGAGTTCTGTAATCGGAACTGGAAAATCATCTTTGGGACAATACCGATTAAGATCTCTGAAATTGATGCAAACCCTAATTTGTCCGTTCTTTTTCTTTACTGGGACAATATTAGCCAACCACTTGGGATATTGAACTTCTCTGACGAAGTTATCTTTGATAAGCTTATCCACTTCAGCCTCGATTTTGGAAGCATAGGTTGGGTGTGTTCTTCTCGCGGCTTGCTTGAATCCTCGATGTTCTTTTGGCAAACCCAAATGATGGGTGGCAACATCAAGATCAAGGCCAGGCATCTCTGTATAATTCCAAGCAAAAATATCTTTATTTTGCTTTAGAAAAGAAATATACATCTCTTGTTCTTCAAGGGTCATGGCCGCACTAATTAAAGTGGGGCGTGGATCTTTCTCTGTACCCAGATTTACTTCTCTGAGTTCATCCACAGTGGTAGAGATACCCTCTTCAAATGCTGGAGGAGCATCTCTAAGATCTTCCTCTTCCTCTTCATCATGTGTTATATCTTCCGTTTCTACTTACAAAGTAGATGAAAAAACGAAATTCTCATGATCATAAGAGATGTCAAAATTTTCACATTTTGAAGAAGAAGCTTCCATTTCCGACCCTATTGATGAAAAAGGGTCTTCTTTGGGAAATAAAGAGGAGATGATGGATTGAGAATCGACATCAACATTCACCTCTGGTGTTGCTATAACTTCTTCTGGCCTGATTAGCGAAGTATAGACTTGTTGGATTTCAGCAGACGAAATGAAAACGTCACCACTTATGCTTTCATCACTGCTTGGTAAGTTACCAATTTCTCCCATGTTGTCTGGCTCGATTGCCGTAATTGACATTATGGATCTTTCCATAAGAGTATTTTGATTTGGGCCTATTTTGTCAATTTGACTGATTGGTAACACATAATATGTACTCACATGTGAAAATGGATTTATTGGAATTTTTTCCAAACCATATGGAGCATTAACTTTGGTAATTTCCTTCATTGTAGATTTTTCTCTTCCCTTCATGTGATAAAATTCCGCCTCAATGTATTGAGACTCACATGTTTTGAACGGGGCCTTATCACCATACAATGTTCCAACTTGACCATCGAAACAGTATTTGAGACATTGATGGTATGATGACGGAATAGCTGCATGCTGATGTAACCAGGGTCTTCCAAGCAAGATATTGAAAGCTGAGTCTTGATCAACAATCATGAAATCTGAATTGGAAACAAGATCTCCAAACTGAGTTCTAAGCGTAACTTCTCCCAGTGGTTCTTGTTCATTTTTATCATATCCTTGCAACATCATGGTAGAAGGAGATAAATCAGATTCCGTGAGGCCCAATCGACGAAGTGTGCGAATGGGCATGAGGTTGACTCCTGAACCATTGTCAATAAAAGCTCTTAGAACATCTATACCATTGACTTTGCCAGATAGGTACAAAGGTTTTATGTGCCCATGCACAACATCATCTTCATCTTTATCAGTAAAAGATATCACTGCATGGCATTCTGCAGGATTATTCTCTATGTGATAAATTTCAGCTGCAGCAATTTCAGCTTCAAACTCCTGAGGACTTGACAAAGCTTCGATGAGTGCTTCCCGAAGATCTTTTGATAGATTCAAAGCATCCAAAATTGATAATTTGGCTGGTACTTGGGCCAAGTGTTTCAATATATCATACTTTTGATCTAGAGGCCTGCGTTTCCCAATAGGAATATGCGGTTTAGCAGGTACCTTGGAAGCAGATGCTTTGGAAGCTGATGCCTCTTGTATTGAAGTTGGCAACATCTTTGGTTTTGGAAAATTAGACTGATTAGATCCATTTACTTGCTGAGATAAATAAGATGGAACATTTAATCGGTCTTCCAAAATAACTGTGCCGAAGCTGAGTTGGCCATTGGCAGAAGAACTTGCTTGTTCATTTTGAGCTCGCTGAAGGGCTCTACCACGAGTTTCTGCTGCATATACAGTGCTAGCAGGGGTATAATTAGAGTAGTGGCTTCGGAAAGATCCACGTCTTCCCCTATATCCTGAACCTCTAGAACTTCCTCGGGTTCCTTTATTTGATACAGGGAATTCAGGCTCATCAAGACTGGAATATGAATCTGTTAATTGAATCATATTAACAGAACCAAAGATCAATTCTTCGTCTGATAAAGACTCTGCCAAGTTAGCCTGTTTAGGCTGTGCCGTTTGGTGGGACGGTGCCCGTGGCTTTGAAGTAGATGGCATGAAATCTGCCAGAGTCAAAGACAATTTAGGCTTTGATACATACTCATCTTCTCCTGATTCCTCTTTCTTCTTTGAATTGCGCTGCCCTTTTGAGGATTTGTCCTTTGATGGAGGCTTTACTGCAGCTTTTGTAGGAGACACAATTGGCTTCTTCAATTGTGTTCGCAAAATGGAATGGGTCCGATTGATTGTCTTTCTGACCATCCAATCATCATATTTTTTCGCAGTTTTGCTTTTGACTTCCTGCCACTCGCCTCCTTCCTCTGGATCTGTAGCGGTAATACACGCTACATGAGCTGAAGAACCCTTCAATTTGACTTGTCCCAAGTCAACCATCTTTTGTAGGAGGTCTTTAAAGACAAAACACTCCTGGATGGGATGTCCCAACATTTGATGAAAGGGACAATAATTGGGACGGTCTTCATCTCCTTCCTTGTTTGGTCTCTTCGGCACTGGTAATTGAACCAAATTATTTTCCAGAGCTGAAATGAAGTAACCAGGAACTTGCTCACTTCGGAAAGAGTATGTTTTACTCTTCATATCCTCAAATTGTTTTCGTCGTTGATCTTTTTGATCATTTGGACGAAACAGCCTTTGTTGTTGGCGTTCAGGAGGTGGAGCCCTTCGAGAAGATGAAGGTTTTGAAGTAGAAATAGGTACAGGTGCCTGTTTAAGCATAACTGTAGCAGTTTCTGCTTTACCCATTCTTCTTCCTGGAGCTGATGGAATTACACGAGATTTAACCTTAGCCTGCATAAGGGAATCTTCAATCTGTTGAGCGATTGAAGTAAGGTCTCGAAACCCTCCTGTGTATTTCACAGGGATCAATGGCGTGCGTAATTCGTCACGCAAATTTGCCACACAGATTGGCAACAATTCCTCCTGAGGGAGTGATAAACTCAAGGAATACGTTAATCCCTTCCAACGAGCAATGAAATCAGAGACTCTTTCATTCTCCCTTTGCTTGCAGTTTGTAAGATCGAAAACTGTCGTTTTTGGCAAAGTTGAGCTGAACTGAAGAAGGAATTTTTGACGAAGATCCTCCCATCTGATGACTGACCGGGATTTCAAGCTTGTATACCAGACAAAAGCTGGTCCTTGCAAGGTTCGCACGAAGCATCTGAGTTTCACTGCTTTTTGTTGCTCTGGAGTTCCCATCATAGGATCACAACAAGACAAGTAATGCGTCAAATGTTGTTCAGGGTCACCTGATCCATTGAAAGTAGGGAAAATAGGGTTTCCAAAACTGGATGGAGGAGAAATTGAATCTACCCATTCAGGGTAAACTTTCTTTTCAGGTTGAACTTGCGCCCGTTTCCCTTCCATAGTTTCTAACCGAGCTGTTAATGACTCAATAGTAGTTATTAACTTTTGAGAAACGTCAGGTTGAACTTGGTTTTGGGTAGGTGCAATGAATGGAGCTTGGACAGCCGTGGAGGTTGGTGCTGCAACTAATGGTAGTGCTGCCAACCGTTGTTGCGTTTGACCCGTAGGATTAGACCTCTGTGGGTGTACTGATAAAGGAGGATATTCCCGATCCATCTCAGTAGTTACAACAAATTCCTTCGGCTGTCGGACTTCAGCATTCTTAAGAAGAAGACTACTCTGAAGTAGTTCTGCATTCAACCTTCTTAATTCTTTCATTTCTTCCTCCTGTTGTGCAAACCTTTGCTCTAATGAGAGCGATTGACCTCCTTCAGAGGAAGGGTGATAAGTAACCTGATTCTTTCCTTTCCCCTTATTGGATCCTTTTCGGAGAGGGGGAAGTGGGTTACTTGAAGGAATACCCAGATTTTGGGTATGCCTTTGATTACGTGTGCGCACACCTTCTTCATTTAGGTCTGTGTGCGCAACTTCTTGAGCAGGAACCTCTTCATCTGATCCCTCTGATTGAGCCTCATCTGGTGAATCAGCAGCAACGGCAGTGATGACATTAATGGATGCATATTTCATGGAATCCTTTCTATCAGCATTTCTGTGATATTGTCTCCTTTTATGTCCATGATAAGGCATGGCATTCCGTTGACTTGATCCCTCAGGAATTTCTTGGAGAACCGTCACTTGGAGAGAATCTCCTGACATCTTGGCTCTTCGTTACTCTTGAGGCTTATTCCCTAATCGAGAGAATACTGACTTTCTCTGAGGGAGGGATTGAAGATTTGAAAAAGTCCCCAGTCCGGTGGACTGGGGGTGTTCCTTTTGCTTCTGCTCAACTCCTCGAATCCCATTCGTTGATTCTGAGGGTTGGGTTAGAGAAGTCCCCAGTCTGGCAAGCTGGGGTGTCTCTTGACATGCTATGTCTGAGATCTTTTTAAAATCTCTCTTGATCTTGCGAATCTTAGTTCGGAAATTAGCTGGATGCATTAACCTGTATCCACTTTTATCACCTGGTTCAACAGACCGTTGGATGATTTCCGAAACTTCTGTCATTTGATGACGTGTTTGCTCCAGACGAGAGGCTTGCGCAATATTCTCGCATGCTTGATGTAGGAGCAATTCAACAACCTGTTCTCTATATACTTGATTTTGAGAGGAACTAGTTGAAGCTTTATCTCGAGCAAGATTTTGATTATGAACAAAGCCCATTGACTGTGGCCGGCCATGGGCAATAACATTGCATGAGACCATTTTCGGCGGGCTTTGCTGATCGGAAAGCACTGTGAAATGTAGTGCTCCGTGAATACCCCATCCTCTGATATGAACATTATATGGAGCATTGGAAATTAACTGACGCAATCTTCTTAGTGCGCCAAGGCATGAACGTTGAAGGGTTCTCTGTTGCTTTTCAGCCTTCGGATACCGAGAGACTGATAGAGATGCCAAATCAATCTGGCGTTGTAACCCTTCTATTATCTTAAGATGATTTTCATATTCATCGTAAGATAATACCTTCTTCTTTAATTGAAAAAGAGTTTTCCATATGTTAAGACGAATATCATGGATTCCATCATCCGTCAACATCTTTGGAATGTCATACTGTGAATCAGCCAAAGGCCAAAACATGACTGGTACTTCACCTTTTGCCAGTTTTTTCCTCATGTTCAGCATTTCCTCTTTATCATTAAATGAAGATTCTTCTACCTGTTTGGACCAGAGTTGGTGTTTCCTTGTTGCTTCATCGGATTCAACAAGATTGGTAGAGGAATCACTATTCATGCTGGAAGATGAATGACCCAGGGAAGGTTCGGAGAATAACCTGAACCCCAAGCTATCTTCTGATGGAGAAAGAGTTTCACCTGCCGATAGTAAAACTTCAGACATGACTGGTTTTACGTTTGCAAGTGCCTCGAGATAGGAGGGCTTTCTCGTCACTACATTGCCTTCTGAAGAATTTTCGAGACAATGTGAATCACTACTGCGGAGAGGACTTTCGCAGTGAAGTTCATCACCATGAGGAGGACCTTCATGATGGGTTACAGCAAAAGATGAGATCTCTTGCTCCTTGGTCTTCTGACCACAAAGAGGGTTCCTGTGGTTCTCATCTGAAGAAGAAACTTCAAGATTGACCGAATTTTCATGAAGCAAGTCTTCATGAGGAAGTGTCTGTTGAAGACCTTCGGGATTAATGTTCCTGTTATTGGGAACTGAGGGAGTAGAATCTTGAATTCCGACAGATAAATGTCTGAGGGCTTCAAGAACTCCAGCATCGAGCAAGGCCTTGTTGCAGATTGGCCTTTGATCTCCTGACTGTGCTGGGCAGATCTTTTTCTTAGATGCCTTCTTACTCGCTTTAGAAATCACTTGATGACGAAAGTGATTGCTCTGAGCAGGTGTATGTGCCTGATCAGGAAAGATGGTCAGGTTAGGCTAACGATCATCGCTCAAATCAGGTGTATGTTCCTGACTTGGTTGTCCATATGATATGGGGGAGTAGGCCCCACAACCCTCTTGGACTGGAACAGATGTGTGTGTCTGTTCCGGAGTGAATTGTTGATGTGTCACTCCACTGCTAGGGATAGATTTATGTGTCTGTCCCTGAGATGATGCTGAAGCTGTTATGATATCCTGGCAAGCATCCAGAATATGAGCAGGAATTTGATTCTGCTCTTTCACCATTGACAAAATATGTTTGGTGACTTCAGCCGCCGGAACGGGGATATACGTCCATTCCGGGCTTGGAGTAGGTGTATGTTCCTGCTCCTGTCCTCCTTTTCCTGTCAGTGAATCCTGACAGTACTCAAGTGTGGAGGCAGAGAGTTTAGTCTGCCTCCTGTTTGTCGTCGGGGCTTTCCGACTGACTTCTCCGTGCGCTACCAAGCGAGACTGTTGGTAGGCTTGATTAGTATTAGCAGGTGTATGTGCCTGCTGATTACACTTCGCCAAACGCGGTTGACGAGATCCACCATATGTAGTCAGACGAGCCTGCTGACTAACTGCTGATGTATAAGCAGGTGTATGTTCCTGCCTATGGTACTCCGCCGGAATTGCCTGGCGGGATCGGCTTGATGCTGCCAGACGAGTCTGCTGGACAGCGGGATTAAAAAGGGCAGGTGTGTATGCCTGCTCGTTGTTTGCCACTAAGTTAGGTTGGTGGACTTCTCCGGAGATGGCAGGGATGACAACCTGCCTATTGTTAACCGGATTCCGTCTCTGGCGATTCATCTTTCCCGCTCGGGTTCGAGGAACCTGAGCTGAACGCCTGGAGTCAGTACCCTCATCATGTTGAGGGCGCACTACCGCACGAGTCTGGCGGCGATTGTTGATGGGAGCCTTTGAGAAGGACTCCTGTCTTTTTGAATTAAGGTCCCGCGGGACCTGCTCATTCACTTCCTCGGAGTAAGGGAGTGAATGGAAATTGCGTTCCGGGGATAACGACCCGAAACGGTTGGAGACGGTAGTCAGCACCGTCTGCTTCTTGATTGCTGGTCGCCATTGTCCGGACGACCAGGTAGAATTGTTAACTTGGAGGGCTTGACGAGCGGCCTCCAGAGTTGGGATAGTACCGTTGCGACGGTACTCCTTAACCAGTGCATTAGAAACACAGCGTTGAAGACGCTGAGTTGGTGATGTCATCCTCAGAGCGGATGACGTTCCAGCAGGAGTAGCAGCATTGGTTTTTACAGCAGCAGACCTCACAGTAGAGGTGTTCCCAGCAGCAGTATTCACAGGAGTGAATTTAAGGAAAGCCATTTTTGTAGAAGATCTTGAAAAAAAGAGTGCCTGTTCCATGTAACAGACATAATCAAGATGAATCCGGCCACTGCATCTTTTGGATGAGCACATGTCAATGATTGCCTTGTTGGCCCAAAGGGCCTAACAGATAAGAAGAACATCACTTTAACTTGGTTAAGGATTCACGTCGGGTTCACCATTTTTGTTTCGCGCGGAATCCGGGGATGACCTCCTGGACGGGAGATTCAAACGTTCCGATCGGTTTCTAACGGGTTTGTTCGTAGAACCGGAAACATCCAATGATTCCACATCCGTTTGGACCTACTTTCCAAAGGCAGGCGCTCATTAGCTTGTGGGCTAATGAGGCTTAGGAATTTGCATTGGTCGAGAGGATGGGAGGTCGGACTCATCACACCTTTTTGAGGGGAATTATTGTCTACTCCGGGACTCTCTTTATAGATTTAAGTTAAGTTCGTGAATCCTTATTACATTACCAAGTATAAAATGAGCTTTCCTTTAGTTTTAACAATCAATGATTAAATATGAAAGAAATTTAGAGAATCTTTTATATGTATTCGTGGTTCTTCATCAATATAGAATCATCTATATTTGTTTAGAGATTCTTGGTCAATGGTATCCTTCAAAACATTTATATAAAAGTCTCTTGGTCATTTTGATGACCAGGCTGGTTTTAAAGCCACTCAGTGGAGCACTTGAAGTTTATTGTCATTCAGAAGGACAGAGATTATTTCAATGTTGGGATCGAACCCATAAATGGGCTACCTACGTATCCTTTGTTTTGAAAAAAGGAATCAGAACCCACGTAGTTCGAGGAATGGGGTATGATGTTTATGATTGATGGCTCAAAGATGAATGTCATAATTACTTTTACATTCTAAGCTCATGTGAGTCATGCTCGGTGTGAGAAACAAGAGGTATTGGTAAAATTTAGACAATTGTGCCATGAAGGATGCAATCATAAGAATTTGTTTGGGGCTTATGTATGGATGACTGCCCAGATGGATGAAGGTTTAGGATTTACTTTTAGGGAGAAAATCCATGAACAGGGTCCACAAAGTTATATGTGCTTCATGGAGATTTGAATACTCTAATCTTGGGGCTTAATCCTAAGGAGGATGCCCAAGTTAGGAGGGGACTTATGATTGGGTTTTATTCCTGAAAAGGAAACCCAAATCAAAGGTAATTTATGACTGGTTAAGAGAAATTTTAAGAGACTTGGGGCTTACTCCTAAGAAGGATGCCCAAGATTTATGACTAGGACTTATTCCTGAGAAGGAAGCCTAGGTTAAGGGACTTGGGGCTTACTCCTGAAAAGGAAGCCCAAGGTTATGACTGAGTCTTATTCCCGAAAAGGAGACCCAGGTTAGGGATTAAGGTTTGGGGCTTACTCCTGAGGAGGATGCCCAAGATTAAAGGACTTGATTGGGGCTTATTCTTAAGAAAGATGCCCAAGATTTATGACTAGGACTTATTCCTGAGAAGGAAACCTAGGTTAGGATTCTCTCATCTTAAAGGATGAGGTTGAAATGAATGAACTCTCAATCTTTGGTGATATAAAGATGTTTAAATCACTAGGTTTTGAGAGATATTTCACAGAATTCCTTTCAGATAAGGATGTCAAATCAAGAAATCATGCCATAAATGGCTTTGAAGAGTATCTTGAAGACTGAATCTTGAATAGGAAGGGTGAAATGGCTTAAGAGGGGTAAAAATGGGCAAGATGGGCACCCAAGAAGATAGGGGCGCGCAAGTCCTGAAAGGCGTGCAAGTCCTGCGGCGGCGCGCAAGTATTGGTCGCGCAAGTATACTTGCGCGACATTAGGGGTACTTGCGCGATTTTCAACCAGAGTTGAAATACTTGAGCGACTCTTTATTAAACCCTTTACCATTCTCTTGAGGTTCTTCCAGAAGAGGGACGCGCAAGTTATATTGGAGGAATTAAGTCGGCGCGCAAGTGTTTGATAAGTTTCAACACTTAGGCCTTCCTTTTTCTCTTTAGATATTCCGTTCTAGGTAAGAAATTACCTTAGAAGTGTTCTGGAAGCTTTGAGAAGAGACTTGGGCGTCGGGAGCTTCAATCCGTGTTTCTGGAAAAAGATCCTCCCGAATGGGGGGCCCACAGGGTCTATTTATAGGCAAAAGAAGACCCCGGGCGGTTACTGGGCGGTTACCAGATATGTCGCGCAAGTCCCTTGCACGACCATGAGGGGTCGCGCAAGTGTTGAGGCGGCGCGCAAGTGTACTTGCGCGACCAAGAGGGAACTTGCGCGACCTATGGGCAATGTTCTCCTTTTCCATCCCTTTGTCGATTTTTTGATGTTTCTTCAAAGGATTAATCACTTTGAGCTCAGATATTCCCTTTTCCGATCTTTAGATTCTGTGACGAAAGGAGCGTCAACAAGGTCATAAATTTCCTTCTTTGGAAAACGACAGAAATATTCCTTTCAAACCATTTTATAAAAAGTAAAACAAGGGTATAAATTAATTTAACCCACAATCTAGTAAATAGTAAAAATGTTTTGGAATACTTTTTTAAGAAACATTTATGTGGATGATAAAGAGGTCCCATTAGATAATTACATATAAACAACCTCGGATGATGAAGAGATTGTAGAATTAACCCTTAACTTGTACTTTTCCTTGGTATAATGTAGGTTAACCTCCTGTATAATAGTGAAATAATTGTTATTAAATTATAAAAGAATCATATACATTAATATGATTTCATATATGATCTTTTAACATTGCATTGTTAATAATATCTTAGTATTATCATTGTTTTGGGTGTTAAAGAATTCGTTTTACTTTATATTATTTATTATGTAAGTCATATTTGTTATGGATGGGATGTATCTTATTCATATCCATAATGATATAAAGTCTTTAAACATTATTTTCAATAATCTAATTAAAATTAGTCTTGAATGGATACGATGAGGAATGAATCTCATCATGTTTGTGGAGACGGTAATCCGTACCTACGCATGAGCGACAATATCATTCTTTTGATATTAAAATAATATATAATTGGATGGAATATCATATATACAGAATCATTATCATGTTATATTTACTATTTAAATCAATTACACTTCATTATTATACCCATCCAAATAATAATGTATTGAATAACAATTACACCACGAAGTGGAGACGGTAAGCCGTACGTACGCACTGTAACGCCCCGACCCCAGTTACCCAAAGTCGGTGCATTATTTTAATACATTGGCATGATTTATAAGGAATCAAGTCCCGAAATATTTATCAGTTTAGCAGTCTTGGAAAATATATTGCATACAGTAACATTACATTACACTTTCAAACATAAAACACAACATAAATAGTTCTTTGAGAACACCATTATTCCCTTTAGCTTAACCCTACATATCAATCATAATACACTTCTTGGAATCCTGGGAAAATGAAACATAAGAAAGGGGTGAGCTCAAACTCTCAGTAAGGGTAAGTAATACAGCGGAAAATGACATAAATATTAAGGAAGGTGAATAATTAAAACCACTATCCTTTACCAATAATAAACATGAATACTTTTATGACAAAAATATGAGATGAGTAAATAATGCCATAATAAAACATAACCATGGGTATTCTACTAGTCGAATAACCACATGAACCATCAATATTACTTTCATAATGAGGGAATGTATAATGCCGAACATTCCGAAACATTTTGTCAAGCCCTCGGCCAAGACGTCTAAAAATGATTAAGGACTCGGCCAAAACCATAAATCAAATTGGTAAAGGGCCTCAGCTAATTCCACGTCTAGTTTTCTCATGAGACCTACTGATGCATCGATGAGCTATAGTGGGCTCCACCCATCACTTACTAAGTCTAATACATTCCTCATATGAAAAGTTTTAAACATATCATAAACATTCATATTAAAACTAGCATACGAAATGTCAATACTTTAACCATAAATCATGAATGGTATAAAAATAGCACATCCATAGTCAAACATATCACAAAATATTCAATACAATATGGAAGTTTTGTATCATAATATATCAACTCCAAATAAACATAAAATCCATCAAAGGATGTTGACATAGATGAAATCAAAACTCTTTTTAGAGAAATATCTCTTTCTATTTTGGAATCATTTAAGAGTCACATAATTATAAAATAAAACATTTACTTTGAAAATATTCTTATAAGCATGTAAGGGATGCTTCGACGAGTTTATAATAGTAGAAAATAGCCGCACCCTCCGTATAAGTTAGAAAAGACATTATTACCATAATTTTGTCCAAAAGGTTAAAAAGGACCTTGTTTGGAAAACGACGGAAAGATTCCTTTATAAACATCTTATAAAAAGTCAACAAGGGTATAAATGACTTTAACCCATAGTCTATAAAATAGTAAGAATGTTTTGAAATACATTTTTAAGAAACACGGATTTGGATGATAAAGAGGTCCCAATAGATAATTATGTATAAACAACCTCAGATAATGAAGAGATTGTGAAATAAACCCTTACCTCGTTGTAATCAATCAAGTTGTATGAACAATTGTCAATAACCACCAAATGAATCACATAATATCATGAATATAAAGATAATAATGATAATATATATATCAAATGGTAGTACAAAATACACCACATGAAATAAATAAGTGGTGAACAATTGAAATCTCATGGAATTAAAAGTGAGATAAGAAACCCCTTACCTCGTGTCCGACTTGACCCGTTCGTTCTTTAATATCCTTTAATTTGGGTAACTTCCTTTGGTTTGAACCAAAAAGGACTCTTGAAGTGACTTCTACCTAAGTTAAGGATTCTAGGAGGAGTAGAGGGATGTAGGGAGATTAATTGGGTAGAGGTTGGATGATCCAAAAGTCTTGAGAGGTGTGAGGAATTGGTTATAAGTGGTGTCCTTTTATAAGTGGGAGGAGGGGCTCTTTAGAAAAAACTTAAAGTATTATTTTATGATAAATTTATATTTGGTTTATAATTGTTCCAGACTAGATTATTTAAAGTATAAGGTGGGGATGGGTCTAAAACCACTCAACCAATAGGTTTTATACAAGTTTGGGTCACTATTTTACCCTTATCTTTTGGATTTAACTCTTAGTTAAATAGTTTGACATTTACCATGTCTCTTTGTATTTGTATATTATATGGTTAATAAACTTATTATAAACTACCAATAGAACCCCAAATAGTGTATTAATGACATAACTATCATCATATAAGTCCTTTGGCCGAACCTTAGATTTTTAGGAATATTATACCAATTAATAATATAATATTTGTTTTAAAAACTCCTTTATGTCAATTTGGACACTATTTAATAATTGAATTTTTTGAAAGTATTAATAACTTTATTAATTCGAAAAAAATTTATTTAATCAATTCTAACATATAATATTAATCAATAAAATTAGTTTAATTCATTAAAAGTCTCAAATTATATTTATTTGGGTATTTATAATATCAACTATTTTAATATTTCATTATTAAGGTAATTACTGCATCATCATTATGTCATAAATAAATTAATTTATTTGATGTCTAAAAATTATAAAAAAATACCATGATTTAGTAAATATTTTTACCTTTCCAATGAATATTTATAGTCTAAAATATAACTTATATAACCCCATGTAAAAATTAATTTATTAAAAGATATTTGTTTGTGTCATTTTTGTCTTTACTTTAAATTAATTAATCTAAAGAGTCATTATCACTCTCAAGTGGCTCCATGGGGTCCCAAAATCGACCCAATGATTCCCATGGTCTTCCATGACTCATCCAATAAGTTTAGAAAAAGTTTTAAGGTAATTTTGTATTATTATAATATACTTTTTATCTTGAATTACTCTATTTACCTTTAACCGTGGTATATAAAAGTCAAAAGTTACTATTCACCAAAAATTATTTTTATATTATTAAACCACATTTTACTCTTTGATATTAACCATGTCTCTCTGATTTTTGAAATTCAACTCACAAAAGCGGTTAAATTAAGTTTTATGTGAATTTGTAAATTCTCCTAGGAGGTGGGTAAAAGACGGTGAAAAGTTCAATAAAGTTTTTATATATCTAAAATTATTATAAACTATCTACAATGAATTAAAATGAACTTATATAAGTATTATGTATCTATTTTGACATAAATTAATTTAAATAAAATAAATAATTATGTAAATAAAAATTCGGTTTTAAACTATAACTCATTGTTTTTCACTATTCATCAAAAATTGAAAGTTTTCAGAAAAATACAGAAAATTCACCCTAAGCTAATTTTGATATTATGAATTCAAAAATGAAGTATATTTTACCAAATTCAAAACATATAAGTTTCATTTATTAATTTAAAATTAATTCCTGTTGTCAAAACCAAAAGGCGTATTTTTAAGAAACAACAACTATCAAAAGATTGACACTTGTTTATGTCCAATTTCAAAGTGAAATTACTTACAATGAAAAGAATTGGATTAAATGGTAAAAATAAAATCTATTTATACTTTCGAACCATTAAAATTTATAATTTAACACTATAAATTTTTTCAATTAAAAAAGTTGTTTTTAATTAAATTTAGTATTTTTCATTATTCACCAAAATATGAAAGTTATCAGAAAAAAACAAAAAATTTATCAAAACTATATTTTTATCTCCCAATTCTAAAGAAGAAGTTTATTTTGTCAAATTGAAAATATAAAAGTGTCAAATACTGGATTTAAAAATGGTTCTCCCTCAAAAGGTGGTAAAATTGCATTTTTTGAAAAATACTTCCTTTATCTAAAAAATTGAATTTGATGTTAAATTATGTCTAAGAAACTCATAATATGGATTCTAAAATTATAAGGTTTATATAAATTTTAAAATTTAGTTAATACTATTCATAACCTCTTTTGAAGGGCTAGTTTGGTAAGTCGTGGTGTGCTTGAACTCGTTGTTGTGTGTAGTGAAAGTTATTGAATTACTTTGAATAAATAACATACTATGAAATCTTGGGGTGTTAGATTCTTCCCTCCTTCAATAAATTGCTTCCTTGAAATTTGAAATTGTTCTTCAAAAAAAGGTTGAAAATAGAAAATACCTTCGTGGGAAAACTCACATCAGAAATTGGGTTAATAAGATTTAGTCTTAATAAGAGGAAAAAGGGAAATTAAAGGGTCACCACCAAATTATGATCTTGATTAGGAGAAAATTGGTGTAAATTAAAGACATATAATTGGAGGAAAAACATAAATATTTATAGGTAGTGATTGAGGTCATCAATCACAGACAAGTGTAAAATTGAGGGCCTTAAATTCATCAATCTATGATGATTTAAAATACCATCGGTTCAACAAAACATATGGTATTTGTATAACACATTTTTTGTTTTAAGATTCCTTCACTAAAGTATAAGAAATAATTTTTTCATAGAATAAGAGAAGAAGAAAAATATATACTTGACAAGTAGAGTCCCATCCTTTTACTAGTTTTTACAACAAACTCATCTTTCACTATAAAAGATAAAATAATATTCTATTTATCCTATTCATATAGGGTTACAAAAAAATGAATTTATAATTCATCTACCAAACCTTTTTAAAAAAACTACATTTTTCAATCCAGGACATCACATGGTCTAGTGGTAGGTGATACACCCTTGTCGCCCTTCGGTTGCTGGTTCAAGTCTCGCGGCCTTTCTGGACACGACGGGTTGCCGCCCGACCTTCGGGTTGTCCTTTTATGGAAATCTAAAAATAATCTCAAACTAGAATTATCTAAAATACTTCTATCCAAACTCACAGTCCAAAATTTATAAGCAAGGTAAACACAATTAAGATCCTTTTTGCTGCGTAATAACATGTGAACACTTTCATCATGTATTCTTTTAAAACACTGCAACATCCTGAACTACCATAAAACATTATTGATTACAATCATGATCCCTTATTCCTTATAGAATACTCGATATAATCCTTTTATCCAAAAATGTTGTAAACTCCAACAATGATGGAATATACAAATCATTAATCAGTTTCAAGGTAATCAAGAATATCCAATATAATTTATCCAAATCAATCATGTATTATTCCAAAATCACTACCTCGATATCAGAACCATATTATGCTTTATCTTTCTCTCAACTATATATTTTCCAAAAATTAAACCTGTTATTAAGTCACTTTTCTTGGTTCCAGAAATCTCAAGTCCTTAATGAAATAGTACCGCAGTACAATCCTTATATACTCCATAATTATTATTACCAGTACATTATTGCTACAATACTCAAATGACATAATTCTCTAATAACAACATAAGAACTCTAATCATTACTCTTCATCTATAGTAGTATCATAACTTGATTATTATCCAATAGAATCATTTGGGGAATACTCTGATGATTTGAACATCGGTTTGCATAGTGTCCCAACTCCTTGTAGATGAAGCATTGTTCATTTGAAACATTTTTCTTACCCTTGATATCACGTATTTGGTGTCCTTTTTTTCAACACTTATAACAAATTCCCATTTCCTTAAAGCATTTACCAAGGTGATTATTTCCACATTTATCACATATGGGAAAATCCTTCTTTCCCCTATTCCCTTTATCCATCTTTCTCTCTACCATCCTTTTCTTGTCTTGCTTCCCTTCAAAGCCATAGGACTTAGAGAATTATTTACTTATCTTACTAACACATGATATTATTTCTTCATATGTTGAGAATACTTGGGAGACTATTTCCCTTATAAATTTTAGCTTAATACCATGAATGATATGACCCTTCTTACTCTTTGGATCATATGTATTGCTGGAGTTCTCATTCCTTCTACTGGGTGCCATTTCTAAACAATGGCATACACTTGGTCAGTTTATAAATGACAATTCATAATTCCAAACATGTAAAATACCTAATGTAAATTGAACAATTTATGGATATAATTCATAATCACAAAAATGTTTTCTTTGAGGATATATATACTCATAAAACCTTCATAGTGGTCTGTAAATAAAATGAGAATTATCCTAAGCATATCCCCCAGGAGTGTCATAACCAAGAGTGCAGTAAGGCACGTTGTCGTGCACTAGTTCCCATTCGAGTCTAGCTCAAAGCGGTGTTTTCGAGTTTTACCGCTAGGTACATCTGTTCCAGAGTCACCTCTACCTGCTTGTATCCAGACAGAGATGTATTTACTTGAAAAACTCACAAAATCTCTACATTACCAAAATTATAAGAAGTTCTTCTATACTAATCCTAAAAGTCTATCTTAGGTTTATGTGATCTAATTAGAGTTTATCTAAATCTATCTTCCAAGGTTATTTCTACACTTCCTCTGATACCAACTATAATGCCCCAACCCTAGTTACCCAGAGTCAGTGCATTATTTTAATACATTGGAATGATTACAAGGAATAAAGTCCCGAAAGACCGATCAGTTTAGTAGTCTTGGAAAATAGATTGCATAAATTAACATTACATTACTCTTTCAAACATAAAACACATCATAAATAGTTGTT
This sequence comes from Viscum album, assembly GCA_963277665.1. Lineage (NCBI taxonomy): Eukaryota > Viridiplantae > Streptophyta > Magnoliopsida > Santalales > Viscaceae > Viscum > Viscum album. The sequence goes on from OY728129.1 coordinate 340,644,741, forward strand.
TGATAACGCCATTATTTCCTTTAGCTTAACCCTGCATATCAATCATAATACACTTCTTGGAATCCTGGGAAAATGAAACATAAGAAAGGGGTGAGCTCAAACGCTCAGTAAGGGTAAGTAATACAGTGGAAAATGACATAAATATTAAAGAAGGTGAATAATTAAAACCACAAGCCTTTACCAATAACAAACATGAATACTTTTATGGAAAGAATATGAGATGAGTAAATAATGCCATAATTAAACATAACCATGGGTATTCTACTAGTCGAATGACCACATGTACCATCAATATTACTTTCATAATGAGGGAATGTATAATGCCGAACATTCAGAAACATTTTTTCAAGTCCTCGGTCAAGACGTCTAAAAATGATTAAGGCCTTAGCCAAAACCATAAATAAAATTGGGAAATGGCCTTGGCCGATTTCACATCTAGTTGTCTCATGAGACATACCGATGCATTGAGGAGCTATAGCGGGCTCCACCCGTCACTTACTAAGTCCAATACATTCCTCATATGAAGAGGTTTAAACAAATCATAAACATTCGTATTAAAAATAGAATACGAAATGTCAATAATTTAACCATAAATCATGAATGGTATAAAAATAGCACATCCACAGTCAAACATATCACAATACCTTCAATACAATATGGATGTTTTGTATCATAATAAATCAACTCCAAATAAACTTAAAATCCATCAAAGGATGTTGACATAGATGAAATCAAAACTCTTTTTAGAGAAATATCTCTTTCTATTTTGAAATCATTTAAGAGTCACATAATTATAAAATAAAACATTTACTTTGAAAATATTCTTATAAGCTTGTAAGGGAAGCTTCGAAGAGTTTATAATGGTAGAAAATAGCCGACCCTACACATAAGTTAAAAAATACATTCTTACCATAATTTTGTCTAAAAGGTTAAAAAGGACATTGTTTGGAAAATGACGGAAAGATTCCTTTATAAACATCTTATAAAAAGTCAACAAGGGTATAAATGACTTTAAACCATAGTCTATAAAATAGTAAGATTGTTTTCAAATACATTTTTAAGAAACATGGATGTGGATGATAAAGAGATCCCAGTAGATAATTATGTATAAATAACCTCGGATAATGAAGAGATTGTGAAATAAACCCTTACCTTGTTGTAATCAATCAATTCATATGAACAATAGTCAATAACCACCAAATGAATCACATAATATCATGCATATAAATAGAATCATGATAATATATATATCAAATGGAAGTAAAAGATACACCACATGAAATAAATAAGTGGTGGAAAATGGAAATCTCACGAAATTAAAAGTGAGATAAGAAACCCCTTACCTCGTGTCTGACTTGACCCGTTCATTCTTTAATATCCTTTAATTTGGGTAACTCCCTTTGGTTTGAACCAAAAAGGACTCTTGAAGTGGCTTCTGCCTAAGGTAAAACTTCTAGGAGGAGGAGAGGGATATATGGAGATTAATTGGGCATAATTTGGACGAGCCAAAAGGCTTGAGAGGTGTGAGGAACTGGTTAGAAGTGATGTTCTTTTATAAAGGGGAGGAGGGGCTCTTTAGAAAAAACTTAAAGTATTATTTTATGATAAATTCATATTTGGTTTATAATGGCTCCAAACTGGATTATTTAAAGTCTAAAGTGGGGATGGGTAGACAACCACTCAACCAATAGGTTTTAGACAAGTTTGGGTCACTATTTTACCCTTATCATTTAGATTTAACTCTTAGTTAAATAGTTTTACATTTACCATGTCTCTTTGTATTTTTATATTATATGGTTAATAAACTTACTATAAACTACTGAGAGAACCCCAAGTGGTTCATTAATGACATAACTACCATAATATAAGTCCTTTGGATGAACCTTATATTTTTATAAATATTATATCAATTAATAATATAATATTTGTTTTAGAAACTCCTTTATGTCAATTTTCACACTAATTAATAATTGATTTTTGTTAAAGTATTAATAACTTTATTAATTTGAACCAAATTTATTTAATCAATCCTAACATGTCATATTAACCAATAAAATTCGTGTAATTCATTAAAAGTCTCAAATTATATTTATTTGGGTATTTATAATATAAATTATTTTAATATTTCATTAATAAGTTAATTACTGCATCATCATTATCTCATAAATAACTTAATTTTTTTTATGTCTAAAAATTATAAAAAATACCATGATGTAGGAAATATTTTTATATTTTTAATTAGTATTTATAGTCGAAAATATAACTTATATAACCCCATGTAAAAATTAATTTACTAAACGATAGTTGTTTGTGTCATTTTTTTCTTTACTTTAAATTAATTAATCTAAAGAGTCATTATCACTCTCAAGTGGCTCCATGGGGTCCCAAAATTGACCCAAGGATTCCCATGGTCGGCCATTACTCATTTAATAAAATTAGGACAAGTGTTAAGGTAATTTTTTATTATTATAATATACTTTTTATCTTGAATTACCCTATTTACCTTTAACCGTGGTAAATAAAAGTCAAAAGTTACTGTTAAGAAAAAATTATTTTTATCTTATTGAACCTCATTTTACTCATTGATGTTAACTATGTCTCTCGGATTTTCTAAATTCAACTCACAGAAGTGGTAAAATTAAGTTTTATGTGAATTTGCAAATTCTCCTAGGAGGTGGGTAAAAGACGGTGAAAAGTTCAATAAAATTTTTATACATCTAAAATTATTATAAACTGACTCCAATTAATTAGAATGAACTTATATAAGTATTATGTATCTATTTTTAAAAAAATTAATTTAAATAAAATAAACAATTATTTAAATAAAAATTCGGTTTTAAACTATAACTCAGTGTTTTTTACTATTCATCAAAAATTGAAAGTTTTCAGAAAAATATATAAAATTTACCCTAAGATAATTTTGATATTCTGAATTCAAATATTAAGTCTATTTTACCAAATTCAAAACATAGAAGTTTCATTTATTAATTTAAAATTAATTCCCATTGTCAAAACCAAAAGGCGTATTTTTAAGAAACAATAACTATCAAAAGATTGACACTTATTTATGTCCAATTTCAAAGTGAAATTACTTAAAATGACTAGCATTGGATTAAATGGTAAAAATATAATCTATTTATAATTCTAAACCATTAAAATTTATAATTTAACACTATAAATTATTTTGATTAAAAAAGTTGTTTTTAATTAAAATTTAATATTTTCACTATTCACCAAAATATGAAAGTTATCAGAAAAATACCAAGAATTTATTAAAACTAAATTTTTATCTCTTGATTCTAAATAAAATGTTTATTTTTTCAAATTTAAAATATAAAAGTGTCAAATATTGGCTTTAAAAATGGTTCGCCCTCAAAAGGCGGTAAAATTTCATTTTCTGAAAAATACTTCCTTTATCTAAAAAATTGAATTTGATCTTACATTATGTCTAAGAAACTCATAATATGGATTCTAAAATTATAAGGTTTATATAATGTTTAAAATTCAGTTAATACTATTCATAACCGCTTTTGAATGTCTAGTTTGGTATGTCGTGGTGTGCTTGAACTCGGTGTTGCGTGTAGTGCAAGTTATTGAATTACTTTGAATAAATAACGTACTATGAAATCTTGGGGTGTTACACGCATGTATGGTGACATTTCATTCAAAGGATGGATATAATAATGAATTTGGTTGTACCATATTTATAATAACATCACAATATATAGAAGATACTGGAGTTATTATTTTATAATGGAAACAACAAAGAAAGAGGAAGTGGAAGAAGAAAGGAACTTGAAAGAGGTGATGAAATATTTAACTCTTCTTTGGGTTCTTCCTTTTTATTTGATCAAAAGGGCTCCTTAAGTTGGATTTATGACTAAAGGAAGTACTCTAAGATGAATGAAGTACAGTTGAGAGGGTATTTGGGTAGGGGTTGGATGAGCCAAATGGCTTTAAAGGCGTGAATTAGAGAGAAGGGGGAGTACCCTTTTATAAGAAGGGTGAGGGGAACCTTAGGAAAATCTCAAAATATTATTTTATAATAAAATAATTTTCGGTTTCTAATGGCTCCAAAATGAATTAAATAAAGTATAAGGTGGGGATGAGTCAAAAACCACTCAACCAATAGGTTTTATACAGGTTTGGATCACTATATTAACTTTATCTTTTAGATTTAACTCTTAGTTAAATAGTTTGACATTTACCATGTCTCTTTGTATTTTTATATTATATGGTTAATAAACTTACTATATACTTCCAAGAGAACCCCAAGTGATTAATTAATGATACACCTATAATTATAAAAGTCCTTTGGCCTAAACTTAGATTTTTACTAATAGAATATCAATTAATAATATAATATTTGTTTTAAAAACTCTTTTATGTCAATTTTGACACTATTTGATATTTTGTTTTTTCTAAATTTATAACAGCATTAATACTTCGAAAAAAATTCATCAAACAAACACTAACATGTAATATTAACCTATAAAATTAGTTTAATTAATAAAAATTCTCAAATTACATTTATTTGGATATTTATAATATCAATTATTATAATATTTCATTAATTAGGTAATTACTGCATCATCATTGTGTCATAAATAAATTAAATTATTTAATTTCTAAAAATTATAAATAAAATACCATTATGTATTAAATAGTTTTATCTTTCTAATGAATATTTATAGTCTAATTTATCTTATGTGTAACCCTATATTAAAAATAGTTTAGTTGTTAAACTTTGAATTTAACACTTTTAACTCTTGTTTGAATTAAATAATAATAAATGTCCCAATCTAATCCAAGTGGACTAAAGAGGTTAATATTTTATTCATAAAGTTTTTTTTGGTCAAATTATACTTATCCAATAGAATTAGGACATGTGTTAGGGTAATAATAATATCATTTTTACCCTTAATTACCCTATTTACTTTTAACCGTGGTAAATAAAAGTAAGAAGTTACTATTCACTAAAAATTATTTTCAACTTATTGAACCAAATTTTTCTTAATGATATCAACCATGTCTCTCAGACTCTTGAAATTCCACTCACAGAAGTGGTAAAATTATGGTTTATGTGAATTTTCAAATTCTCACAGGAGGTGGGTAAGAGACGGTGAAAAGTTCAATAAAATTTTTATATATATAAAATTATTATAAACTGACTACAATGAACTACATTGAACTTATAGAGGTATTATGTATCTATTTTGACCTAAAAAAATTTAAATAAAATAAATAATTATTTAAAAAAAAATTGGTTTTAAACTATAACTTAGTGTTTTCACTATTCATCAAAAATTGAAAGTATTCAGAAAAATACCAAAAATTCACCCTAAGATAATTTCAATATTCTGAATCCCAAAATGAAGTCGATTTTGAAAGATAAAATTTATAAAATTTCATAAAGTGGGTATTACTATTCATAACTGCTAGTTTGATTGGTTGTGGTGTGTAAGAACTCGAAGTTGCGTACAACACACACTACTGTATTATTCAAAGAAAAGTGTACTGTGGAAGTTTTGAGTTTTAAAAAGTGAGGATAAATTGAGTTTAGGGATTATATTTTAACTCTAAAAATTTATCCTGTGTGGTTTTGTTTTACCGATTAAGGTCGTACTCTAACAATTTACACAATTCTCGGCCTCACGTGTTTTGTGTTAATTGTTAAATTGATTTCTTAATTTATTTTATATTAAAAAATAAACCCATAGATCATATAATTTTAATTATAGTAGCTCATTTATTCAAAATAAATTAATTAAAATTTAATAGGTAGATTGATCACTAAAAAAACTAATACTCCTTGGGCGGTGTAGTCGTCATAAAAACATTTTGCATTCGTAAAGGTCATGGAATGGGTATAACCCGACCATATTTATAATCTTGATTTCCTGACCAAATATAATGGTTATATAAGAATAAAATTTAAAGAAACAAAATAAATAAAAGGGGTAATAATAATTTTAATCTAAGAGCAAAAACATTACAACAAAAAAGAGGAAAATAAGATCATTTTGGAAGATATCCTAGCTTTATAGATTCCCTCCTCTAATGGTGAATGTAAATGATAATACACCCAATATAATGTATTATAAATTCCCTAAGTCACTTATATCCCCACACAAATGTGAAAAAAATAATTTATAGTGTGGAGGGAGGCTAGGTTATAAGTGGATTTAAGTGTGAATGGGAAAATTTTGCCAAATATCTTAATCCTAATTAAACCAACTATTTGTCCTCTAAAACAAGTGAACCATAGGTTCTCTAAGAATTATTATTTGTGAGAAATTGGGTTTTATATATTACATCCAAAATTTTTCCACATACAAAAAGGGATGAAGACTTTATGGCCTAAATACTAAAGTGTTGTCCAATCTGGTGAGTCCAGTCCACCTTTGAATTAATGGCCCTTTTACTCTAATAAAATTTGAGATTTAGCTCAAATATACTGAATGAAAGTTGTATCCCATTAAGTCAGGAATAAATTTATAAAATTTTAAGTTAACATAATAAAGAATATATATTTATGGATGAAATACTATAGTGAATTTTAAAGGGTAAAATTGGAATTTTCCTTAAATTTTTAAAGGAATGATCTAATCCCATATATTTTATCAATAAATATATTTAACACAATGTGAGGAAATTATGTCATTTATTTCCAATAAAATATTAAATAAAATTGTGTTTTATCATGTATAATCATTTTAGAAGATCTTGATTTGGTGGAGGTGAAATGGTGGGTGTTATTCCTCTTGTGCCACAAATATGGGTAGAAATATTTTGGGTTTTTGGGTGGTTTTGAAAACTTGTACTATAGTATCACCAATTCATCTTCCCAACCCATTATTTTTAGTATTTTATGTTTGAAACCCTCTTTATGGTCATGTTTTGGGTGATGATTTAGATTTTCATATGTGGTTTCTATTGTTTCTATGATATTTATTTATATTATGGAATATTGGAATGTTAGTATTATTGTTTTACTTATATGAGTGCATGACTCACCAATTTATATTGAGGTGATGTTAGGTTCTTTGTAAGGACCCTATTGATGGATTTATTAGTAAAACCATTCCTAATGTTTTTTTCTTGATACTCAAGCACTAGTTTCTAGCCCATGGTGATTAGGAATTCCCTTGATACCTTTTCAAGAATCATATCAAGTATTAAATCATGGGTATCCCATGTTTGTTTATGAGAAAATGGTGTTAGCGTTTGGTTTTTTGATTAATTGTATTTGGGATGTTAACATAGATAGGATAAAAGACCATTAGGACTTGATAGGTAGGTTATGAGTGAGTGTATCACTAAAAATCATCATAATGATGCATGAGTCACAATGGGATGTTATAAAATAAGTATCTAGGAATGTATTTTGATTTTTTTTGGATTTTAAGATCATTCAGGTTAAAAAATATTAAGTTAGATGAGTTTTATTGGGAACATAGCTAAGGTGAATGAGTTATAAATTTTATCATTAAATCATGTGACTTGATTAGACGAGTTCTAGTGTGACCCATATTTTTAGAATATGATTTAAACAATTGTGTGGCTAACTCAAACCATCAAGTGGGACTTATACGGTTGACACATAGTTTGGAAGACCAAGAAATTAAACCATGTGTAGTGTAAACCTTTATGATTTATGTGTTCTATATTTTAAATGATTTCATATGATTCATAATGTTTTAAAGGGATATTTTTTGTTTTAATTTATTTTATTCACCTTTATTGATGATTTTATTCTTTTTATTTGATTTAATGTGGTGTTATTCCCACTTTAATACCTCTAGTGAGCCCTATAGAAGAAGATGTGGATAATTTTATACAAGATAATCATCATGTAGACAAAAATATCATTGTGGAAGTGGAATTAGGGGTTCGGGACATTGATTAAGGAGTGGGACCTAACCTAACATGGAATAAAGAGATAGGTCCAAACCTAGGCTAGGATAAGGACCATGCCTTTAATTTCCTTCATCATAATACTTTATCATTTTGAGGAAGTAATTATACTCAAGATGTATAGGATTGGAAATAGAATATTTTAGGTATATTTTAATTTCTTAAGAATCTAGTTTCTATTATGTTTAATTGTGTCACTTTCATTATTGAAGGTCCTAGCCATAAATGGTGGTATTCTATTGTTCAAGATGAGATGTATGAGAACATGTAGTCAAAATACCTCAAGGTTTTGTTCACTAACTAGTTCTACCCAGATACTATGTCCTTGGAAAAGAATATATAGTGTTACTACCTCTAATGAGGTAGACCATGGATCATAGAGTACACTAACTTATTCATGAAGCTTTTTTATCATTTCCCCACACATTTTCTAATAAAAAAAATTAAATGTAAGAATATTATAATGTCCTTGTAACCTAACCTCTGATCCTAAGTCTTCCTATCAAATCTAAAAACTAATTTGGAGTAATTATATTTATCATTTATTGTGAAAATAGACCAAATTTGTATGTCATCCATCCAACGGCCCAAAGGCCTTCAAATTGTTTATTATAATCAAACCCCCTTTTAAGGAAAGAAGGGGGAGAACCCAGACAGACATCATAGACTTAAAACAAATCACACCTGTAGGTCAAGAGAGACAAACTAAACAGACAACACGGAGAACCCATCCCAATCATAAAATCGTGATAAAGCTCTCCATCGTTGCAAGGCTGAATGACAAGCAAGTGTCCTGTGTCAAAGCAAAAGACTGATCCGATGGTTGACGCCATACCCTCTAAAACATCCAAATCCGTAAAGCACCGCAATAATGAATAGCTGGATCTGGAACCTCTCTGAGGCCTGATCCATGTGTCAAATCTAGGTGCATCTCCATTACAATAGAATTGAACCACGATAAATCACCACAAAACTTAACCATGAAATAAAACCATTAAAACTATCACCAAACGATCACCATCATTGCCCGCTTCGCAGAACTGATGCCAGAAGAACAACGCAACCCCAAATCCAACTCAGACAAATAAGAACAACCATTAGATCACATAAATCACAGCCATCTGAACCAAATAAAAAATCACAAAACCTTCAAACCTGAAAAAACTCCACAAACACTCTGGAGACCATTACCTCCCCCCTCCGGGTCACCCAGATCCATCTTCGGCCATCACTGGAGCCACGCCAAAGTGCCGCTAGGCCATTCTAGACCGAGCCAAATCTGGATCCACTACACACCGTCTGAAAAGACCGATCCCTACCGAATCAATCCGCATGCAGACACGATGGAGCCAACCCAAACCAAGATAAAGCCGGTGTTCCGTGAGACATGTCTTCACTGAGATCAAAGACACTGCCGAACCAAGCCGAAACCCCACTGCATCGCACCATCACAAAGTCGCATGCTGAGAAGATCCGGAAGAAGCGGGCCAATGAGACTATCCAGAGGAAGCCGACGAAGCCACGTCACACCGAGATTATGCAAAGGAAGACGAATCGAGACCGAATCACACCAGAGAGGGAAGGGTAAGTGAGGGCGGTGGGAAAACCATAGTCGCCACCGAGGGAAGAAGAGAAGTCGTTCAGAGGCAAAAAATTATCTCACATTGAGACCTCAAATTTTTATGTCATAAATGATCTATTTTACTTCCATTATTGGTGAGAGAATATTACATTTTTCTAAAAATAATAGAAAGTGGGATTATCCTTGATAGGGGAGTGTCAATGGTTGTTAACACCCATACAAGTATATATCATCATCAACCAAGTGTGGTGGGGATCTTACTCTATAAATATGGAAATATTGGAAATATGAGGCCTTAATTCCTATTATCCCCTAAGGATTATCACAATTGTTGGTGTGTTTTCCATCAACCAAAATTTTTAGTTCCTTCTCCACTCACCAAATCAATGGTATCACTTTATCTACTAGAGAATCCAAAATGTAGTCTGATGCCTCTAAAGCGATGGGACCTTGAACTCATGAGAAAAAAGGAATGAGTATTTCATCACATATATAGATCTAATTTTTGGCTAAGCCTTGTGTTAGTGTTATGCCTCAAGCCTATTTAGAGGTACGATAGTTTCATGTAGTGGAGGAGGTTCCTAGGGAATTATAGGTAATACCAATGACTATGAGAGGTACCATTCCTATTTACTTGCCTATGGAAGTTTCTATATCTGATATAGGTTCATACCACACTTTTATATCTTCTTATATCTTTGATTTTGTTAATATCTCATTTGAATTTATACCATATGTTATGGAGATATCATCACCTATCAGGAAGAAGAAAAAGTAATGATTTAAATTTCATTTTTTTATATTTTCTCCATAGTAGGAATAGAGATACCATTGGATTTTATTATTCTTAAAATGTATATATTTTTTGTTTTTATGGATATGGATTGGATAATAAACTTTAAATCCATCATATAATTAAATATGTATAGGGTGAACATCATAAAATTATATGGGAGTTATCATATACTTTAAATAGAATGGGGATCATGGTAAAATAGAGTGGTACCACCTCTTCTTAAGGATGAAATATTAATAAGTTTGATGTAATCTCTTATAGTTGTGGTTGATGAAGGGAACTTTGAGAGTGATCTTCAATTGTTTGTAAGAGATTTTCTTAAGATGTTTTCATATGAATTCATGTGGCTACATCTAGAGTTGGAAGTCAGGTTCTAAATTGATCTTACACTTGTAAATAATTCGATTTCACTAAATTATTATCATATAGAATATATATAATTGAAAGAATTTCATAATTCAGTTGTATAACTTGGAATCCAATGGCGTCATCTATCCTAGTGTATCTCCATGGGACACTTGGATTCTCTTTACTATGAAAGTGGGTGGGGAATTCCACTTATTCATTTATTATATAAATATTTACTAATTGTCCATTAAGAATAAATTTATATCACCACAAATTGATGGATTCCTTATTCATTTGAAAGGGGAAAAGTGGTTTTCAATGATTGACCTATTATTGGGCCATTATACACTTAGAGTAAAGGAGTATGATATTCCTGATAATTATTTTAGAATCAATTATAGTAATTGTGATTAGATAGTGATATTGTTTTGTTTAAATATTATTTTGGTGAACTTTTTGGTGCTTCTAAACTATATATTTTAAATATATGTCAATTTTTTTTTGTATTAATGGATGAAATTTTGGTCTATTTGAATACCTAAGAGGGGAATAGGAATCATTTGAGAATAATTTTTTGTAACTCTTTATGATAATCACCTTTATGTTAAATAAAAAAAGTGTAACTTTTTGGATCAATGATGTCATGTTCTTAGGGAATGTGGTACCAAAACAAGGAATATCAATTGATTCGGAAAAGGTAAGAGCTAATATTTCTTGATAATAACCAATGGATTTCTTTATGATATGATTATTCTTGGTCATATCAAGTTATTACCAGTGATTTGTGAAGGATTTTCCTATGTTTTCACTACCCACAACTATTCCTACTTTGAAATGTGTGAAATTACTATAGATCCTTGAGTGTTGAGTATATTTTAGTGATTTAAAGTAATGGATGAAAACCACCCCTATTTTGAATCTTACCTAGGACAATCAGATATAGTTTGTTTGTTGTGATGCATCAGTTGTAGGTTTGGTTTGTGTGATTATACTATGTGATCACATGTTGGAATATCATTCTCACCAACTTCATCTACATAAGAAGAATTACCAAACTTATAACCATGATCTTGCAGTTTTTATACATGATCTTAAATGTGGGCGTCATTATCTTTTTAGGGATATATTATTGGTTTATTCTAATCATAAAAGTTTAAGATACATATATTCTCATAGTTATTTAAATCTCATGAAGATTTGATTGGTGTAATACCATAATGAATTTGAATTTGACCTCACCTTGTGCCATTAATTGGGAATGTGGTCATCGATTCTCTCAGTAATAAGTTACTTTCTAAATATTTGAAAGAATATAATGATTAAAGGAACCTGATGGGTTTCTTTGATCATACGTATTTGGGGGTGAAATAAGATAATTAGGATATGTTTTTATATCATTTATTTAAACTCACTTATTCTTGAAATTATCTAGGGAGAGAAACTAGGATATTATAAGTGTTGGTGAATTTGGAGGAATATAAATTTTAGGGAGACCACCAATGAGTGGTATTTAACTTCTGAGGGTTTCCTTTTCTTTGGGGGTTGTTATATGGATCCCTTTTCCACGAGAAGTTTAGTCATGAACAATTTCCACTACTTCCAAGAGGAATTCTACCCAGGTGATACCATGATTTACTATTATATGTGATGCTAATATTGGTGGTTGGGTATGAGACAAGACACCATAAATTTTGTGACATGGTGTTATGCTTTTCAGTAAGTTAATGCATAAAAATAGATATCCTTCATTCTAGTTAAACCTCTTCTTATACCCACCAGTAACTGGAATGAGAATCCATACACTTCATTATTGGATTTCATTATACTCCTCGGGTAAAGAATACCATTTGGGTTTTGATTGTTCAATTGAACAAAATTTTTCATTTTATTATGATAAAGGATTCCACTAAGTTTGTGGAGCTTGGGAAGTTGTACATGAAAGAGATCATTATGTTCATGGGGTGAATTATCATATAATTTCTAACAGATAACCATTGTTCGCATATAAATTTTATAAAGGAATTCAATATGTGATGGGATCCTAACTGAAAATGAGTATTTCTTAATATCCATAAATAGATCGGTATAAGAAGGGGGTGATCCAGATTTTGGAATACAATATCCATTCATGATTTTTTAATTTTATATTTCATGGGATACCAATTTGTAAAAGTAATAATTCACTAATAATAATAGTTATCAGTCATATATCAACAACTATCCTTATGAATTATTATACATACATCCATATTGAACTCCCCTCTGTAGGACTGAGGTCGATGAGAATTCTCTAGTTAGACCAAGTATCATCAAATAGGTCATGGGTGTGATTCAGGTGATTTGAAAATAGTTAGTTACAACTCAAATTCTCCAAAAATATTATGTTTACCAGTTCCATCCTTTTGATTTTTTGGTTAGTGACTGGGTGTTATTAAAGGAATTTCCTTGATTTTGTCACTAACATCTCTAGAAGAAGGGTAAGATTAATCTAAGGTATGTGAGACCATTTGAGATCACTAAGTGTGTTATTAAGGTTGATTATCATTTTTTGTTGCGTCCTTAGTTGAGTTTGATAAATAAAATCTTCCATGTTTCTCAGTTGAAGAAGTGTCATCATGATCCCTCATTTATTTTGAATTGTGATGATCTATAAATGGATTCATATGGCATGGTGTGTAAGAAATTGATCTAGATAATTGGATCCCCATATAAAGTTCTATAAGGGAAATACATTCCTTTGGATTGGATGTTATGGAAACATGAGGGTTTGAGGTTTCATTCAATGAAGAAGTGTCAGTCAGATCCCTACCCAATGACGTTTTTTGATGGATATGATGAATATAACATAAGAACATGATGATTAATTATATGCATCATGATTGTATCTGAATAAATGTGATTATGGAATATAAGAACCAAGGGATTAGGTATTTCACATTAAATTATAATTAATTTAATATCAATAAATATACCTCAGTCGTGAGTTCTTTCTTCATTATAGACGTTGATCGATTAAAACTCATATTTAATGTACCAATGTAGCATTGTAAGGATCCAAAGTAGATTCCTTATAGGGGTGATCCACACATGCACCTAACTCTTTGAACAAAATTGAAGGAATACCAAGTTCTAACATGGATGATCCATTTATCATTCATTGTTCTTATTGATCACAAAAAAATACCTCAAACTTGAAGTTTTTTTTATATCATCTATTGATCTCGAGAAGAGTAATGATATGGTGGTGGAATTCTATCATCCTAGAATGAACCCTTGATATTTTCATCAAAGAGATAATTCTATAGGGTTTTGAATTTTATGCACAACAACCTTATATCACATATAAATGAAATAACTAGGTACATAAATAGCTAGGTTTATAGAATGAATATATTCACAGAGTCCCTTAGTTAATCTCTTAAACTTTAGAAAACCCCATGTATAATAATACTAATATAATTATTATTTATTTGATGTGAGCTTGTCCTATAGATAATATGAAGATCAGTATATAAATTAACATTTGTTTAAATGATACTTAATATATAATTTATATTATGGTTTGATAAATTTATCCTACCCACCTTCCTCTTTATTTACTAAACCTTTTATAATAAATATATATTATTCATTCAATAAATAAATAAAATTTATATTCATGGTCTTGTGAATAAAATTTATTTTAATAATCTAATAAGTAAATAAATATTTACTTCATAATAAATAAATAGTATTTATTACCTTATAAATTAACAAGAGATAAATAAATATATTATTCAAAAAAATTATGAATAAATATTTATTTACATATTCAACTCACATATAAATAGTGATTGAATAAATGAAAATATTAAATCAGGGAAAAATATAATTTCTTGGTATTAATAATAATATTTGTATGAATTGTTAAATTCAGAAGTACTTAAATGGGATTGAAGGATACAATAAGTGTATAACCCTCTAGGACACTTCCTCAGTGGTATTAGGTGGACTTTCTTAAAGTCTAATATCAGCATCTAGAGACACATAATGGATCCCATAGAGGAAGAATAAAATATCACAATGACCACAACCACATATGACTGATCGCTATCAAATACAATCTCTTTATGTTGATATCCCATCAAGTGGGTTTCATACTCTTGTGATCAAAAGATATACTCGATATCTAATTCTCTAACTATCTGAAACAAAACCATAAATACACATTAGCTATGGATTTTGGTTTTAAAGTTCAATTCCAATTGAAGGGTTGAGATTTAAACTTTTATAAGGATGAAAGGGAAAAAACATTTCTTGAATTATTCATTAACAACATATCATTTATGACTCTCCTAATGAACAATACTTCTAGTGAGACTGTTTTATTAGGGTTTTGGTCAATATATCACAATACATGAGAAATTATATGTATTAATAATAATCTTAATGTATAAGGATCATTTCACATGTTCATAGATAGGAATATCCAATGAAATGTAACATGCATAATTCCAATAGGTGGGTCTTTCTAATAAATTTTCCTCCTAGAGATTACCAAGTGTGAACTTCTTGAGATTAAGTCTCATCCAATAACAAGTACTTACACATGAAAGTAAACTTACATTGTGTCTTGTCATAGAATATTATATATCTATAGAACAATATTTAGGAATATTTAATATAACTTCAAGGAATTCATCGTAGTGTGGAAATATTTTATCCTTTTCAATGTGATAGATATCCCAATGACATTATCAAATTAATGTGATGTTGGTGAAAAATCATGAAGTGATAATAAATTTCATTAATATACACATATTTGAATATATATATATATATTCAGGTAATATATAGTGTAAAGTATTTGGTTCTAGGTCACAAACTTCAAAAAAGTGACTGGTTGTAGGGTACTAACTTCAATAGACTCCCACATCCATTAAAACTAACTAATAATGACCTCGACTCCATTAACTCACACATTATATTTATGATTATGCTAAGATATGGATTTTTTCAATGAGACCTCCATGATTTTTGATGAAGAAGCTCGACTGATTAGGACCTCACCTCATTGAGAAAAAACCATCAAGTGATAATACTTTTGATGTGAATTATCTGTTGATGCGATCTTAGATTATTAGAAAGAGCCACCATAGATGTATTATCACAATACATTATGATAAGATCTTTACAGCTAGGTACAACATCAATCTTTTGGATGAAGTTTAATATCTAGACTACTTCCTTCACTATATAAAAAATCTACAATATAATCTTAATATACTACAGAATCAAAAACCAATAGCTTCTTTGAGCTCTACCATCTCACAGCTCCTCCATTAAGGGAGAAGATATATCTCAATTGTGGTTTTATATCACCTTGATCTATCTGGAAACTAGAATACATATTTCCCATAAGAACTAGGTTCTCATATCCTCCAAACCCTTGGAATATATCTAGAGTACACCTAAGGTATATCTGTATATTCTTGAATTCAATCTAATTAAAGTCCCCTTGACCTTCAAGATATTTTCCATTTTTTCTCAAAGTGTAGGATACATCTATCCTGGTACATAGCATGGAATACACGACTGACCCAGTCACTAAACCATATATAATACTTGTAATAATCTTCCCCTCCTCATGTATTTGAGGACACATTTTCTTAGTGAGATAAATCCACATGAGATAGGAAAAAATCCCCTCTTTAATTTTTATATAATGTATCAATTCAATATCTTGTCAATATATGTTCCTTAAATTAGTCAAAGTATCCTCTTAGATCTATCACAATAGATTTTGATCCAAATAATTTATGTTTATTCACCTAAGTCCCTTATAGAGAAACATGTGTTTAACCACATCTCATCATATTATATGCTTATAATCTCATTTCCAATTAGTACTATGTAATCGATATATATTATTAGGGAAATGATCAGACTCCCACTACACCTCTTATAGACACGAGGCTCACATTCATTATTAATTTAACCAAATTCTATTATGGATTCATCAAAGAAACTATTACATGGCCTATGTGATTTTTTAATCCATAAATGGATCTATACAACATGATCACCTTATTGGAATCCTTTAGAGTATCAAACCCTTATTGTTATTTTATATCGATATATTCCTGAAGGTTCCCATTAAGGAATGCTGTTTTAAAATTCATCTACCAAATATCATAGTCATAGTGAGCTACTATGGAATGTATAATTCTAATGGATTTAATTATAGAAACTCATGAAAATGTATTATTATAGTCTATTAACTGAAGAAATGTAAACCCTTTTGAAACAATTTGGTCATTATATGTTTTAACTCTCTCAACCATATCTATTTTATTCTTAAATACCCATTGACAAGAAATGGGATTCACATCCACTAGGGGATCTATAAAAATACATACATGGTTTTGGTAAATTGAATCTATCTTGAAATTCATATATTTTTTCCATCTAGTGTCTTATGTTCTGCCTACTACTTTTTTGTAGGTCATATTCTTATTATTATCAAATAATAATGAGTTTCCATAAATATTGAACATAGTAAACACAGAAACATATCTTTTATGTTATCTAAACTCTCTTATGATCTTATGAAATTGTTTTTTCTATTAAATATCCACTTCCATGGGTATTTATGGAATATTTCCATGTTCCAAATTCTATGTATCTTGATCCTAGACTTCATAGAAGTCTATCTTTCTCTCATCATATCCTTTTAAAACATTAAACCTATAGAGATATATGGAATATCTTTCCTTTATTACATTTTTTATATGGGGTATAATAGGTTATAACACCTTATTTCTTTATGGTATCTTATATAGATACACTTTCTCCCTTAGGGTATAAGTTTGTTAATTTAAGTGGCCTTAAAAATTATTTTCATCTATAACGACTAGTGTTTTCATGAAAGTAATTTTTTTTCAATTTGAAACGTTTTTATAATTATGGTAAACATGTACTACGACCTAAGGAAGGTCCCAGTAGCATCTAGGGCCTGTTCGGATCTTGTAATTATAGAAAAAATGGGCATAATACTAGGCCACACGTTTTGGATAAACTATTCCACCCATCCTGTGCGATTTCTCTAAAATTGTGATGTTGGAGACATTGGGTACCTATAGGACAAACGATTTACTTGAAACCATGTAGGACAAGGTGCATTTCTATGTGGTCCTACTATGTTTTGAGATAAAGACAATTTGCATGGTTTTCACATGGTTTGAAAACTGTGCACCAAAACTGTGCACCCCCTTATTTGGGTTTGAATTTACTTTTCTTCCCATTATTTATTCTCATAGCCTTTTTTCTTGTCCACCTTTTTCCTCTTGTGGATAAAATTCATTTCTCCTCTCCCATGGCTCAAAAATCTTCTTAACCAAATATTTGAGGTAACTCCCACATATGGTGTCCATTTATTGATCCATCAAAGGTGTTGGTTCCCTTAAGGTATTCTCTCCCTTCTTCTTACCTCCTATTTAATTTATTATCCATATCCATCACCCTATTTAGGTGAAATATCATTTTACCTATTTTCATGGAGTTAGAATAAAACTCATATTTCTATAAACCTACTCTGAATCTAAGGCCAATATTGAGTTAGGAGTCATATATAGACTTGTGGTGGGTGATCACGTCATTTCTCCTTCGAGTTTTGAGGCTTTGTAGCTATTCCATTATACCACACACCGACATTTTCTGAGTGTCCAATTTATATTGAGTTCTTATTGTTAAATTTATCATTGGAACCTATTATATATATATTGATCCTTGTTTAGTAGTTTATAGGTTTATTCCCTCAGTTATGCACACCCCATGGTTGTGCCAAGTCAATTATCCCTTAATGGTTAATTTCTAAATTTCCATAAAAGCCTATTTATCCTTTGTATTAGACTTTAAATGGGTTTTCTCTGAATTATATAAGTGTTTAATGATCCCAATAACTTTTTAATAACTTTTCCTAACTTGTTGTTGGAATTTCTCATGTAGACATTTCCCCTCTTGACAATGACAGCTTCCAATTGACACCTTAATCCTTATAACTTGAATTTTATTTGGCATAATGAATTAAATGAAAATGTAATGGCATGTGTTAAATGTTAAGGTTTTTTCAAAATGAACTAACCTTCATTAAATGAATTAATTTATTAAAATGGAATGTTTTATACATGTTTTCTTTCACTTCATTTGATGAAATGAATGGTTCAAAAGGTATTATTAGAGGGAAGTAAGACCCTACCCATTATTGCTTATTTATCAAATGCTTATATGTGTAAAGACGATTATGAATTGATTATATATATGGTCTTGTTAAAAGATATGTATGAGAGGTAATTCACTATGGAAATTATAATTTTAATACTCCTTATTATAGGTTATGATAAGGTGGTAAGGGACCTGTTGAGCATGACAGTATCACTGTCCCTTACATCAGTTGTTGAGCACAACATATCACAATATTGACACTAGTTTGGCATTAGGATTTATGCATTGCATCCTTTTTTGAGTGATGACATGATGGATCACTCACTATCCTAAGTGTTGTTCTTGAAGTCTCGCACTCTTATTGGGACATAGGGAATGTACACCTTGTCTTGAGATTATAGGCTTGTTAGACTGGTCACAGATGTCTGAGTTATGCCTTAGTCTAGCTAGCACTAGTACTCTAGGTATATGGACACTTACGTTCACACATACTTGGTTTATATAGGTGGATACAATATATAATTAAACTATATATATAAATACTATTACTATATTTATATGGAAAATGTTCAGACACAATTCTTGGTCATGAGTCGAAGCAAGTAGATCCTCTAGGTGTCCTTTAGGAACCTAAGTGTCTTGGTTATTTATTTATTCATCATTGTTAATTTTTAATTATTCATGCAAACAATTTAGTTATGAGAACCTCTTAGATTACATGCAGACACAGTTGGTGGTGGCCTAATGAGATTTATATCTCACACCTACTTACGTTGCCTTTAGTACCTGAGAAGACTATCTTCTTATAAGCATGAATAAGGAAAATCAACCATCTACAAGTTGTTGATATTATTTTTCTTATAAATTGATATTAGGAGTAGAGGATCAAGCATTATCTCAATATTCTAGTGGAGTGGTTTTTGTTATTTTTGTATATTATATAGCATGATTGTATCTCCCTGGCACCTATTCCCCTTTTATTAGAACCATTTCATGCATTCATGTATCAAACAATGCATAGTGAATTTTTGGATATTCATTAAATTATTCAGTTTATTTACACTTCCATTATTGTTTATTATATCAGTTATATTTATTCTTCCGCTCCATTTTTATTTTGTTTGTTTATATTGTGCTTATACTATTGATTTTATCTGATTTAATCTGTTCTAACACTCTGATATGAGGGTATAGTCTCTCCGCTCTACCACCTTTATAACCTCCCTACTAGTTGGAAGCCCTTGGCATATGGGAAGGAATTATTTAGGCAATGTGACCCACTGGCTTAAGGGAAGAGGTTAAATGGATCCTGAGACAAGACGTTACAAAGTAGTATTAGAGAATTTATTTTTTGTTTGTCTTACTATTTCAGGTATTAGATAGGTGAATAGGAGATAATGGGATTTTTAATTCACCATGTTCCTGGACGTAAATAACTAATGCATAGGGGAAACCCAAATTACCAAGGACGGGAACTTGATATTATTCATTTCACATATTATGGTTGATATGACTTCACCACTATGCAACTCACTTGTTTTATGATGTTAATAATATTGGCATTATTAAAATGAGATTTCCTTACCATGGCCTGATGAAATGAGGGCCTTGAATTAGATAATGCATCACTGTTAATAACACTATGATTAATGTACCATTTATTTTTCCATGTGAAATATGTTTTTAGCATTCATTTTCATGTTTCATATTTATAGTACATTGAATATGTATCAAATTGTGCTAACAGTTCCTGAAGGGACTAAAAAACATGATTGACACTTAAAATTGGATACCTTAACCTAACAGTTATTTCCTAAATAGGTTAAATAAGACACCTAAAGTAGTCAATTATGGACAGTTGATCCATAGACCATTGGTCACATGGGATGAAATGTGTTATGGTGTAGGTTAAGTGGATGAAATATTTTTGTTCATAAAAAGTATGGATCCTTACAGACTAGAGATGGTAATCCACCCAATTAATCCTTTAAATTGAGTTAATTATTTGAACAAGATCGAACCTAAAATGAATATGAATATTGAAGTGAAATTAATTATCCTATACCTATAAAACAAAGACTTAGATCCGAACCAGACCTTGATATTTGGTAGTGGGGTATCTATTACATTCTTATGGCCTTTTAGGTATGTTAAACCATATAGACCAAGCTTTTGAAGCAAGAAGAGTGGTGTGATCATTTCTATAGGAATTATTTTTACCTGTTCTAGTTTTTTAAATTCAATCCTATCCATTTTTAAATCTATTCTATTGCATTTTTTTGGAATTTTAGTATTATGCCACCATTTCATCCTCCGGTTACATTCCATAAAGGTGGTGAAGAATATACTACTAAAGTGGCGGGCCATGAGCCTCCAGTGGTCCCTCCTATAGTTACACCTATGTCACCCTTTCTTTTTTCAAATATGGGAACTAACTCCCAGTTCTGAGATGGATTCTTTCATATTTTGTAGTCTATGAAAGGTGTAGTTCGACGTTCCCAAGTATAGAAGAGTTGACTCATGAATTTCATTAGAAGAATCTTCACAGATTTTTGGGGGATGGAGGACCTCATACTACAGAGTCTTAGCTTGAAGATATCATTCCTATATTTGAGTATCTTGAGATACCTATAGATAAAAGGGTAAAGATAACAACATACATGTCACAAAATTATTCTAAGAGGTGGTGGGACATTATCACCCAGGCATACTAGCATCATGATATGATCTAGGTAGACTTTTTGATGATATTTTACGATTACTTATTTCCCAAAAAACTCAGGGCTAAGAGAGACAGAGAATTTATGTAACTTATACGTGGGAGAATGTAAGTTATGGAATACTATGGTCATTTCAAAGAGATACAATAGTTCACTCATACTCTAGTTATTGTTGATCTTATGAATGCTTGGTGATTTGGTGATGGGTTGATATACGACATCCATTCATAGGTCAATATCTTTTGATTGATTACCATAACTAAAAGCATCTATTAGAACCTTATTATAGAGAGAAATATAAGGGAAGATGATGGTGTGAGTCAAGGTGGTTTGAAACTGAAATCTAGCAGTGGTTTTCTTCTGGGTGTAAGCGACGTTTTTAGGTTTCACATGGGGGTAGAAATAGCCAGGCTCCTCACATTGATAGATTCTTGATTTCTTACCATTATGGGATGCCGATTAACACAAATCCTCAGTTATTATGGGATTTAAAAGAGTGTAGAGGTTGTGAAAGGATGGTCCATATCCCACGTTTCTATAGTACTTTTTCTATAGTGCCTAGAGAGTGGGGAAATACGCCTACTCCACTATTAGGAGAGGGGCCAATAGGATCATGACATGCAGGTAGTTGCAATACCATCGACCAATCGGGTTGATTAGTGGCCAAGATAGAGGCATTTAAACCTATGATTCTTAGTTCCAGTAGAGCAGGCCTACTCAGGGCAGTCAGGCAGTGACTCAGGGTCACAGTACATGCCAGTTACATGCATTCTAGAATATGTCGAAGGAGTAGAGCACCAAAAAATTTACTCTATGAGGTATTATTATAGTAGCCTCTAATTTAGTTTTTAATTTATTTAATAAAGGAACACATCACTCATATATATCTAAGTCAATTTCTAAGATTCTAGGACTTGAGATCGAGCACTACTATGGAATTATGATGCTGGACACCCCGTTGGATATCTGATAAGTGGCCATCCACCATTGTATGGATAACCCCTTGATATAAATGGTTACCTTTTCATAATTAATATTTTCATCCTCAACATTTCGAGCTTTGAAGTAATCTTTAGGATTTACTGGTTAGTTACCTATAGTGCCTTTATTGAATGATATCATTAGGGGGTGACATTTACATCACCATATGGTGTTAGGCATGTGAATAAAGGAGAATGAGATGTTAGTGTGACATGAACCGGAACTGAGGAACAAAACCTGGGTAATGTGATATATTAGATTACCGATCTTTACCTAGATGACTAGGGATTACAAATCATTATTTTTTCTTCTGTAGTGTAGAATTTCATGAAAGTGTTTCCTAATGAATTCACTAGTCTACCTCTAGTATGATAGGTATATTTTACTATTGATCACACACTCGGATCATCGTCTTTGACTATTCCTCCTTATAGGATGGTACATAAGGATATTATAGAGCTCAATAAGTAGTTGGGGGATCTATAGGATAAAGGTTTTATATGCCCCATAACTTCTCCTTATGGTTCACCAGTTTTTTTATAGGAAGGTTGACGATACCCTTGGGATTAGTGTGTATTACTATAATTGGAATTATCTCATGATAATGAATCGATATCCACTCCCTAGAATATAATAACTCTTCGATCATGTATGTGGAGTGAAGGTGTTTTCAAAGATAGATACAAGGTCGGGATATCACCAGGTTCATGTTAGAACTTTAGACATACCTCACACAATTTTCAAGAGAATGCATTATTTATACAAGTACCTAGTTATATAGTTTGGACTTTCAAACACACATGCTGTTTTCATGGCTATTATGAATTAGGTTTTCCAAACATATCTAGATTTATTTGTGGTTTTATTTTTTGAAGATATCTTGGTGTATTCACACTCTAGACGTGACAATGAAACCCATCTTGATATAATGTTGAATACCTTGAAAGAGCATCAACTCTTTTCTAATCTATGTAAATTCCACTTTTGGATTGATAGAGTCCACTTCTTTGGTCACATCATCTCAGAGTCAAGAGTTATAATAGACCCAAAGAAAGTGAGAGATGCAGTTTATTGGGAGCATCCCAAGAACATCTTTGACATTCAGTGTTCCTTGGGACATGATAGATATTATAGATGATTTATACAAGATTTATCATGCCTTGCAGTACTGCTTCTAGGCTTGACAAAGAAGGGAGTGGAATTTGTATGGTTGTAATCTTGTAAAGTAGACTTTCAAGAGTTGAAAGGTCATTTGAATTCAGTGATGATACTGATTTTTCTATATCTAGGTATGAGCTAAAATATATATGTGACATATCAGGTATCAGGCATGGATTTGTTTTGATGCAGGACGATCAAGTCATCGTATATGTATCTCATCAGTTGGGGTCTCATGAATGGAATTACCTAACACACTAGCTTGAGATCACAGTTATTGTGCATGCCTTACACTATTGGAGACATTTTCTACATGGAGAGTGTTTTTTGTTATTCAATGATCACAAAATCTTCAAATACATCTTCACACATTGGGATCTTAATCTCAGACAGTGTAGGTGGGTTGAGTACCTACAGTCATTTGATTTCAAGCCTTCCTACACACTTAGAAATTTGAATTCAGTAGCTGAAACTCTGAGCCAGAAGACTTAGAAACAAGTAGTTTAGGAATCTAGAGGAGAATGAAAAATCATGGGCTTATTCTCAAAGATGTATTTTGAGGTTAAGGAGTAACCTGGTTAGACTATCCTGTGATCCTTAGTAGTGACCTCTACTCTTTTGGAATGGGTATGATAGAGGAAGCTATCTGATCCCGAAGGCCTTTTCCTAAGGGAAAGTCTCTCAAATGAAAATATATATTCAAATCATACCATGGATGGGGATAAAAATTTAATATTCCCTGGGTGTTTATGGGTCCCAGTAGACATCAAAGATGAGCTGATGTGGGAATTTCACACCACAACAATGATAGTTTACCCTAATTTCACAAAAAATGTATCTGGATGTTTGGTGCTGGTATTGGTGGTCTGGTATGAAATGTGAGATTTTAGGATTCATCACTCAGTGATCCTTTTATCAATAGGTGAAGGAGGAACATCAGATATAGATAAATATTTTACATAATTTTTCAATTCATTAGTGGAAATAGGATGATGTTTTGATGGACTTCATGACTGGTTTATCTAGATCACCTTGTAAAAACAATGTTGTGCGGGTTGTCATAGATCACTTGAAAAGGTCCACACACTTATTAACTATGTAGATAGCTTCTCTGTACATGATATAGTAAGGATTTAAATTAGGTATACTGTACGTCTTTATGGAGATCCTTGTTATATAGTTTCTGATATAGATTCTCATTTCACATCATAGTTTTGGAAGGGGTTGCAAAAGGACTTGGATGCGCAGGTACTTCTAATAAAGACCTGTCATCCTCATACTGATGGATATATAGAGTGTATTATTTGGGTTCTATAGGACATTATCTGTGCATGTGTCCTTGACTTTGGAGGTTTTTGGGAGAAACACATTCCCCTCATCATATTCTCTTATAATAACTGATTTTAGGAAACCATTGAGATGGGTAATTTTGAATCCTTGTATGGTAGGACTTTCAACTCACCTCTATGTAGGATATTGGCATGTGAGGAATCTATGATTGGAAAACATCTCATTCAGGATACTATAGAGTAGGAATATTTGATCATAAAGTGCATGATGACAACTTAGTCCACACAACAGTCATATGCCAACAGATACTGGAGACCTCTTGAGTTTGAGGTGGGAGATTGGTTTTTTTTTATTCTCAACCAGGATGAGCCATAGGTGTATTTGGAGGTAGGGTAAGCTCTTAATGAGGTTAGTTTCACCCTTTGAGGTCATGAAATAGACTAGATTAATTGCTTACCAGTTGGAACTTCCTCAGAGATATCGGTCAATGCATGATTTCTTTCATGTATCTTAGCTCTAATGATATCTTCCAAACCCATCACATGGAATTTAGCCTAATGATGTTGAATTAAATGTTTATTCTTTCTTTGAGGAGTATCTAGTACTTATAGTGGATCAGAGTATGAAGGTACTTTGATGCAGGTCAGTCCCTTTAGTATATGTGTTTTGGAAACATGGTCAAGTATAAGATGAGACATGGGAGTGGGAAGTAAATATACAGGAATAACAGAAAAAATCTTCATTGATAGTACCTATTTACCCTCAAAAGGACAACTTGAGGATTAGTTTCTTTATATAAGGGATCTTGTAAAGAATCATCTTTTCATGAAGGTACATATCACTAATTTTTCAATTTGAACCTTTAGTTTAATCACGGTAAATATGTACTAAAACCTATGGAAGGTCCTGAGATAATCTTGGTCATGTTTGAAGCCCTACATTCTAGAAAAATAAGCAAAAAACTAGGCTATGTGGTTTGGATAATGTATCCCCGCCCACAGGGTTTCTCTAAAACAATGAGGTTGTATAAAATGGGAAACTATAGGCCACACAATTTTTCTACACCTATGCGAGCTGAGGAGCATGACCATATGGTGTTGCTATGTTTTTTGATAGAGCATATCTACATGTTTTGTGCATAGTTTGTAAATCATTAACCTAAACTGTGCACCCCATTATTTGGGGATGAATTTACTTTCCCCCTCATTTAATCTTAAAAACTTTTTTCTTTTCCACCATCTTCCTCTAGTGGATGGAACTCATTTCTCCTCTCCTGTAGCTCATAAATATCCTTAAACTATGATTTTAGGTAAATCTCGGATTCGGTGTTTGTTTTTCAATCCTTTAAAGGTGTTGGTCCCCTTAAGGTATTCTCTCCCTTCCTCTTACCTCCTATTCAAGTTATTCTTCAGATCCATCAAACTATTTAGGTGAAAGATCATTTTCACTAGTTTTAGGGAGTCAAAATAGTTCTCAGATTTCCTCGAACCCAATCTAAATCGAAGACCGATATCAATAAATGAGTCATTTATGACCCTGAGGTAGGTGTTCACATTGTTTTCCCTTTGAGTTTTAATGCTTTATAGCAACATTGTTTTGCCACACATCGGCCTTTTCTGAGAATCCTCTTTATATTTAGTACTTTGACTTAAATTTACCATTAGAACCTATTATATATCTATTGAACGTTTTTTAGTATATTAGAAGTTGATTCCCTCGGCTATGTACACCCCATGGGTGCACCAAGACAATTTTCCCTTAATGGTTAACTTCCAAATTTCCCAGAAAGCCTATTTAGACTTTGGATTAGACATTAAATGGATTTTACCTCAATTATATAAGTGTTTAATTATCCCAATCACTTATTTAGTGATTTTCATATATTGTTAAATTAATTTACCATGTAGGAATTTTCCCTCTTAATAATGACACCATCCAATTGACACATTGAGCCTTTTAACTTGAATTGCATTGGCTTAATGAATTAAATGGAAGTTGAATGTCATGTGTTTAATGGTAAGGCTTGTTCATGATGGCTTACCCTTACTTAAATGAATTAATTGATTAAAATGGATTGGATTATGAATGTTGTCTTTCTATTCCTTTTATGAAATTATTGGTTTAA
This sequence comes from Viscum album, assembly GCA_963277665.1. Lineage (NCBI taxonomy): Eukaryota > Viridiplantae > Streptophyta > Magnoliopsida > Santalales > Viscaceae > Viscum > Viscum album. Next base: position 340,671,860 of record OY728129.1, read on the forward strand.
ATGGGGTGATTATATGGTGGCAAGGCCATGCCCATTTTAAATACTTAACAAATAGTTATATATGTAAAGATGATTATGCCTTGATTATATATATGGGCTTGATAAAAGAGATGAATGGGAGGTAATTACCCATGAAAATTATAATTATAATACGCCATGTTATATGTTGTGATACGATGGTAAGGGAATTGTTGAGCATGAAGGTATCACACTCTCTTATATAGAATGTTGATCATGACATTTATCACCATTGACACTAGTTGGGTATTGGGATTTACACACCGCAGCCATGTTAGAGTGATGAAATGATGGGTCACCCACCATCCTAAGTGTCATTCATGATGTCTCACACTATTATTGTGATGTAGGGATTTACTCTTTGGCTTGAGCTTATAATATCGTTAGACTGGTCATGGATGAATGAGTTACACCCTGGTCCATCCATCACTTGTACTCCAGGTGTATGAACACTTACGTCCACACATACTTGGTTTATATAGGTGGATGAAATATATAATATATATATACATTATCACTAAATATATATATATGGTATATGATTAGACAGACTTCCCAGCCATGAGCCAAAGAATGTAGATCCTCTAGGTGTCCTTTAAGAACCTAAGTGGCCTTGTTATTTATTTATTCAGCATTTTGAATTATTAATTATGACTAGATACTTTTTAGTTATGTGTACTATTTAGATTACACATATACACCATTGCTAGTTCCCTAATAATATTTATATCTCGCGCCATAATGAGGCTGTCATTGGTACCCAAGATGACTATATTCCTATAGGTATGGGTAAGGGAAATCATCCTTCTATAGGTTGTTGATATGATTTTTCTTATAGATGGAGTTTATGAGCAGAGGACTGGTCATTAGCTCTAGATTCTAGTGGATTAGTTTTTTTTTCTTTTTGTATTTTTTATAACATGATTGTATCTACCTGACCCCCATTCCCCTTTCATGTATCAGGAAATCCCTCGTGGATTTTGAGATATTTATTCAGTTATTCTATTTATTTATGCTTCTTCACTTGTATATTATATCAGTTTTATTTTTTATTCCATTACATTGTTATTATGTCTGTTTATATTATGCTTTTATTGTTGATTGTATTTGATTGCATCTACTGTGACACTCTGATATAAGGGTATAGTCTCCCCACCGTACCACCTTTACACCCTCACTGCTATTCTAAAGCCTCTAACATATGGGAAGGTTCACTTGAGGCCATGAAACCCACCTGATCAAGGAATGGGTTAAATGGATTGTGGGTTGAGACATTAAATCATCCCTACACATGTATCTGAGGTAAAATAGATGTAATTTTACACCAAAGTTTTTATATAATATTGTTTTCCACTTTAGTTGGAACATGGTTTAAAATTCATTCCACAATCTGTTATTCATATCCAAAAAATAATAATAGAATACATATATGAATCATCATTGATATCAACATGTCCAATAAGGCGTATTCCCTCTTCATTTAAACAATTTAATTATGGTGTACAAGGTGGAGTGAGTTGATATAGAATCCCAAACACCCGTAAATGATCATGCATCTTTAGATTACATATTCTCTAGCATTGTTTGAGTAAATTTTGGTTATATTAATATCAAGATGATTATCAACATCATTATTATATTCTTTTAATATCAAAAAATAATTTGATTATACCTCATTAAATAGATATATAAATATATACTAAATTATACAGTAAAATTTATAAAGTATGAGAATCCATCCCTTGCTTCTATAGTAAATAGTCCACACAGATCAGTATGAATTACACATGAAGATTTGTGGCCCTTTTACCCCTTAATATAAATGGATATTTGATCATTTTTCCTTGAAAACAAACATGACATGTATCAAGTGGTCTTTGTTCAAAAGAATATAAATAGTCATCATGATATAATTTTGTTAGTCACTTTTAATGTACATGACCTAACCATTGATGCCAATGTTGTGTGTAATCTGAGTCTTGTGAAACTGAATCATTATCGATTTCAAAAACTTAGTTTTTTTTGTATTCCAACACATACAAAAAATTATTAATATGTGATTTAATATAATATATACTATTTTTTTAAATAATTAACTTTTATTCCCAAATATAATGATAAAACCATCCATATCAATTAAATATATAGTGATAATATTTTTACTATGGATGTAATATATTTATAGTTATTTAAAACCAAGATATTTCATGTTGTAAATGTTAGGTGATAATCTCAAAAGCCATTATATCAAGTCTAGCTCTATTGGTAGATCATAGATCCACCTCACGCCAAGAAACTATTCTGAATCTACTTAGTTGTTGTAATTGAATAAAAATGTGTTCTCTATAAACTATATATAATAACCAATTTGTAGAAGTAAATAGATTTCATTCATTAAAAAACACACTATAATCATACCCTAAATTCTTTTATATGGCTTAGTTCTTATTGTAGGGGACCTTCTTTCCACATAAGAAGTAGAAAAAATCATATTCCTTTTATTTACTAGGTTATTTCTCCTTTTAGAGGGGTGTTATAAAGAGGCCTTAGATTTGGTGCTAGTATTCAGGCATTTCCCCTTTCCCTTTTTCTTATTAACCATAATAACTGATGTATTATCATGTTTCATGTCCTTATCTACCTAGATAATGGGAGTAAAGTGATCTAAGAGAGACTTCTCAATGTTTTTCATATTAAAAATCACAAAAAATCTTGAAAATTTAAGGGCCCAAATCAGCATGAGATAACTAAGAGCGGAAGGGGAGAATCAGTGATCCTTTTTTACAAATTATTCCTTTTCAATTAAAACTTTTTTTATATTTAAAGCTTTCATACACTATTATTTTTTCTCACAACCTCACCTCGGATAATGATTCAAATCAAATTTAGAGAACATAAGGATTTAAAAGGTTCAATATAAAGACATAAACTTTACTATGTTGGTTAGACCCCCCAACATAGATTCTCCACTATAATATTTTTATCAATTAAAATAGTTGACATAGATTCAAACCTTATCTTAACTCCCCAGTCAATAAAAAATGATCTTTTGATTGTTTCACATAGAGTTATCATGTTTTAAACTATCCTCCATTATATTTAGTCACATAATAAGATCTTTACACCACTTCACACAGTGTTACCAATGTCTACATTGACCTTTTACTCTTGAGTCCACATGGGAGGGTATTTATAGTAAATCACATAGTCTTCTCTTCTTCTTAGTTTGATCCACTGTATAATGTTCTCTTGTTCTTCCTCCCTAATCTAACCCGGTCTAACTTTCTTGGGTATACATACAAAGCCTTTTAACCTGATGAATTAGTGTTTATAGTCTTTCTTAGACATTTTTAGTAACAATATATGACCATCTTGTTCAGTATTTTCAAATGATCAGGCTTGAATTATTACTTATTTAAATTAATTATCAGACTCACTTGGATGTATTTAATAGATGCACATAATTTATTCATATATTATTTTATACAAGAATAATCTTTCACTACTCAAATTATTCTCATTTTTAATTCTCACTATTCACAATAGGACTTTATACATGTTGGACACATTTTATGGAGCATATTGTAAACCATAAAATGCCTCTTTTATAAATATTATTATTTTATGTTCATTTCAATGGTTTTATGTCTTCAATTATTTTATCATGTGAATATGTATTCATATACTTATTGAAATAATTCAAGAGATATCATCTCACAAATAACCTAAAAGGGTTCATGATCATGAAAATATATGCATGATATCTCTTATATCCATTATGAAAAGTGAATGATAGATCTATTATTCCTTCTTGTATGAAACCCTGTGCTTCATGAAACTCAAAGTATATATCATGTAATAGATTATGAAGACTTTTCAAAAATGAACACACTTATTTACACAAACCAATATGGCTTCACAAAAAAGTTCTAAACCTAAATAATGATTATGTTATAAACTCAAGTCCATGCTATCTCAATTTCTTCATGAAATTATTGAGTGATAGAGTCTCATGTAAATAGGTTATGGGATGTACTTCTTCTAGAAATAAAAGTGCTCTTTGTAGTTATTTGTTTCTCTCTGGAAAATGAGAGCCTTGAAAATGGAGACAACTCTCTCAGTCTCAGTGCTTCTCCTTTTATAAGTGACTTCCACCACCTCTCCTTTTATTCTCTCATAAAACCAAATTACCTAATAATATTATATATTAATTATTAGGATTAAATTAAACATCAAAGAAATTTTAAAACTCTTAAATATCTTAGTGTGAAATATTTTAACACAAATTTCCTTCTTTTAATATCAGGAAACATTGATAAAGGTATTGTATCTCCCTTCACGTAACCCCCCCATAATGGTAAGAATAAATGTTGTGTATGGTTCAATTACCCAATATTCACAATACTAGATTATAGGAAACTTCATCCCCACATTAGATTCATAGTGTATATAATGGTACACTCATGAGGTTGAAGATAACTAGCAATGTGATCAAATAGTGTTAATTAATTCCATTAGATGGATACAATTTATCCATATCTTTTTAGCAGAAGATCATTTACCACTAACTTGTTCTCCAATATCATTTCTCTTCTTAGTCAGGTTCTCCTTAATAATACATTTCATTCCTTTAGCGACTCAGTTATGATTTTCCCTGTGTCTTCTCCCAGAACCACACTTCATTCATTATCACATGGTGTTGTTCTACTACACACAATTGATATGGAACCTCTATGTGTTCTCACCCATGTGCACATCCACCTTCTCATACAGGTTCTCACCCATGCAGTATTTGTGGCTGCTATACTTCCTCACTTACCTCCATGGGATATCCATGTTAACTGTCTCACACATGGTTGACCACCTAGGTCCCACATGTGGTTGAGGTGGTCCTTGATTGGCTTATGATTGGACTATTTTTTTAGTAAACTCTCATAAAAATAGTTATCCAAGTCTTCAGTATAAAAACAGAAACAAAATTCTCAAACCAAATTCCAAGACACTCCAATGTATTAACTTATACACAAAAAATCATGAAAACTTATATTTTTCATGGTCTTCATAATTCTTCACTGCATTAAATATTGTTGACACTAAGAACACTCTCCTAGTTCAATTGAATCATGTAATTAGGATTTAAAACTTGTTAAAAAATAATCAAAATATATATAGAGAATAGTTATTATCCATGAATCTTTCCCAACAACTTCACTTCACTTATTATAATACAAAATACATAAAGACTCTTTATTTAAAATAAATACAATTTAAGTCAATTAGATTCAAAAATATCTTCCATTGGATTTGTTTTAAATAACTATAACAATTACACAACTCAATATATGAATTATTTTCATTTTATTCTCCTACTAATTGATAATAAATACAAAGATAAATTCAATGGTTGACCTCTCAAATAATATAATGGAACCTTATTATTTTTGGAAGAAATGATATTTTAGTAAGTCAACTCTAAGTATATATGGGATAACCTAGTATAGAAAACAAGATAAGTGTTACCAAAGAATCAATGTTTTCCATGACAAATATTATTCTATGGTAAAATCCTCAATATCATTCAACTTCTTTATTTTAGGGCCTATGAGAACTAGTTAATTAAGATATAAATTTTATCCATATCAACTAAACAAAATAAATATTTTCAATTGAATAAAATATTACTACCCATAAATTTCATTTTTCTTATAAAACATCACTCCCCCTTGAGAATTAATTTGAAAAAAATCAAGGAAGATGTTCATGTGTAAAGATCAGACCCCAGATTCAGTGTTTCTCCCCTAAAAGGATACACTCCATTAATCATCATGGAATAGGTGTTCTCTATGATTAATATTTCTTATACTTAAATTATGTATATGTTAGTTGATACAAAAATAGTAAGGGAATAAGAATGGACATCAGATGTTTTAGAGTAAATATTAAGGATGAGTGTTTATTATTAACCTTTCTTTCATATTCTTCCACTTAGGATCAACTTTCAAAGATAATTTTTTCTCAATCCTCCTAGAATATATGCTTTATTTTTCTTTATTAGTAGATACTTATGATGTGGATTTATTTTCCTCTTCATGAATAGAATCATTTATTTGTTATTTCCACATCATATTCATGTTTTATTATTGGGATGGTAGTATTTTAATGAAATGTTTTATTTCATGCCTTGTTTGTTCACACCATTAATACTTCAGAATTTTCAAATCATCATTTATAGAGAAATTATTTTTAACTTTACATTCCTTAACTATCACCATTTTATTTCCTTTTTCCATGTTAATATTTTTATATTTCTTTATTTTTTATCTATGGATACTAGGTCATCCAGATATCTAAACATTCGTTCTTAATATTCTTAGTTTTTTGAGATTATCACATAATTCACTAGTGAGTATATATTTCTTTATTATATGACTTCTATCCTCATTTTTATTGTGAGAAATATCACCCAGTGAGATAAATCAATATTTCTTATCTTTGTGACCTTATTGGCCACATCTTCCACAATATTTATTCAAGAATTCCAAAATTGTCTATGTTTATAGTTTTGATGTTTTCTTGGTCATGTGCTTCTATTTCTAATAAAACGAACTCATATTTTGAGCATTTCTCCCCATTAATTCATTCCTATTTCTTATTAGTGAAATAATTTAGAAACATGAATGAGATTTAATATCAAAAACACCAAAACACTAGTAGTATCCTATGAACTGTGATCTTCCAGTCTAATAATAGTTATATTGGGAATATTTTTACTATTTTATTTTCACATACTATGTTTTTTATTCTTGGAAGTTAACCTTTTGGATGAGTGTGTTCACTCTTCCTTTATAGAAGATGTTTTCTCATTTTTTCTTTTGGTCCATACATATTCATTATTTTTATTTTATGATTTTACTATTATAAATTAAAAATGAATTTTGAGATTCATAAGGTATAAAATAAAAAATTTTCTATAAAACAATATTCATAGTAGATTGAGAAGATTCATCCTTAAGTTAAACTTATTTGGTGAAGCCTTATTTCATGTTAATTAACTTACTTTGAGTTGAAAGGCACATAGATTGTGTCTCAGATAATTATTCACTTTTCTTATTAAGTATTTATTCAATAATATTTACCATATTTTCATGTCCAACTATCTTTAAAATGTTTTTATTGTTTTATTATGTGAATTAAATTTCATTCTTTTTACTCTCTTATCTTCTAGATTATTTTTCTTCAAAATCATTTAGTTTCTTTTTTATCTCAACTAATTTATTTATGTATTCTATTATCTAATTATGATGTGTATATTATTTCAAGACACACTCTTTATTTCCATTTTCCAATTGTCTTTTCTCCTTATTGAGTTTCATGTTATGCCCAAGATTAGATTCTAGATTATCTTATAAGAAACATTCTTGTTAAGTTCTATATTTACCCTCTACACTTTCAAATGTGACTTTATCTACTTTATCTTTTCCCATTAAACTCAACTTATTTATGGATTATTGTTCATCTTATATCCCAAAACTTTTGAATGGCCCAAAGGCCGTATTTTTAATTTTATTATGGATAATCCCCCTTTTAAGGGTTGAAGGGGAACCCTTACATAACCCGTAGGCCCAAGGAACAAGGCCCAACATGACCCGAAGGCCCAGAGGAATACTATGCCCTTTACATGACTCGTAGGCCAAACCCAGTAGAACTTACCCTACCCATCTTTTGCATCGTTGATCCCACAACTTGATGATGAATATTCATCAAATTCCATTCTCATTATATTTATTCAATTTTTCCAGGAAAAATTATTATTTTTCTTCTCCTAGTTACCTTTTTTATGTTTCTTAGATTTTATCTTGAAGTATTATTTATTAGTATCAGTCTCAGTGAAATTAAAATTATTATTTCGACAGTTATATACAAAACTTCCAAGTCTATTATAGTTAAATTACTTTACTTTCCTCATTCATTTTCTACTTATTCCTCTATTATGAATCTTTGAAAACAAGGTCATTATTTGATAGAACTCCTTCTCATCTTCTTCATCCTTATAATCACATAACTCTAGTTCTTATATATCTTTAAATTTTACCTTTACCATATCTTCAAAATCCATATCAAAATTTTCTTTATTCTTAATAGTTGGTATATCTCTCATTTCATATACCATGATAATATTGTGAAGCTCATCTAGTGATATATTATAATGAACAATAATTTACATACATAGATATTACTTTAAAATTAATGAATATTCATTAAAAAGTATAACAATTCCATGACAAGAACATATAGGTATAGTGTATTTAGAAACTAGGAAACACAAATAACTGGTTCATAAGACAACTACACCGTCTCCTGCTTATTCCTTTATAAATAAACCCCCTTTTGACATATATTGTTTAATACACTTCGTCATGACCAGAGGAATAGAAAAATAATAAAGGGTAAGATCAAATGTTTAGTAAAGAAAAATAAGGGATATATCAATTATATTATAATCATAATACATAAGAACATAACATTTGAAAATATTATCCTACTTATGAAATATCAGGATATCATGTAATGAGATAATTCATAAAAGTTCATAAATAATCAAGGAACATTTTCCCAAAAGTCATAACAAAATACATGGAATTTTCGGAATATAAATAATCATAGAAAATCATTTCATATTTGTCAAGGCTCATTTCCAATACCATCATAGCGAACAGAGTCCATTACTGAACGGATCTCACTCCTCATTCTAACCCTGTATTACTGAACTGAGATCATTTCCCATTCTAGCCCTATCTATTTGATGAGATATCAATAATTACCCAATGCATTGGAGGGGAACATATGTCCCACCCATATCATAATGAAATCATTCTTAATTATTCTAGAAAAACATAAATCATTCATCATAACATAAACCAAGGAATAAAATTGGTTTCTTAAACATCATTCGATCATAAGATAATCCATGTCAAACCAATGGATTTTATAAATATTATTCCATAATAAACATAATAAAATAATAGGAACAATGGGGATAGTATACTTGAAATATAACCCTATTAAATATTTCTATCTTAGATGGAAAATAATTTTGACAGAACACTTGAAATTAATTCTTGAGGAAAATATCATTTATTCTTCATAAATGATTTCTTTTCTCAAAATGTTGTGTAATTTTAAAATAAAATAATTAATTTAAAATAAACTTGAAATCTTATAAAGAAAGATTCATGGAAATAATTTTTTTTGAACATGTAAAAATATGTTCATGCTGTATAAGTTAAAATAAAACTTTCATCTCGTACTTTTATTATAAAGTCAAAAAGTACCGTGTAACGAAAACGAGAAAAGATTCTATTCATATAGTTTAATAAAAATTAACCAATGGGTAAAATTGAATTTAAGAAATTTTAGAAAAAATATTTTGGAATTCATATTTATGAAACATGGACATGGATGCCAAATATACCCCATTTAATACATACATATAAACAATCTCAGATAAAAATGAGATTGTGAAATTATATCTTACCTTAGGTCCAATATACTTTGTATGTATCAGAACCTACTTTATAATGATTTAAATATTGTCATTGACTTATTACAGAATCACATTAATATTTTATGATATCATATATGATGATATTATTATCCATTTGTTAATAACATTTCATTGTTACTCATTATTCGGGTATAAATGAATTTATTTTATTATGCATGTTTTGTCAAATAGGTTATGATTATTCTTAATAGGTTATAGTTATATCATTTATAGAATTAAATTAATATAATATATCATATTTATTTATTATATTCATTTATTCTTAAATAGATATCATATAGAATGAATCACATCACATTGTGGAGATGGTAGGCCGTACATACGCACGAGCGATAATATCATTCATTTAATTATTAAATGGTATGCAAGTGGATGGTATATATATTGTTACAGAATATATATCTTGTTATAATAATAATATATATTTATTATTCCTTTCATTATATCCATCCCAATAAAGTGTTAGTGAAAAATAGATCACACCATGACATGGTGACAGTAAGTCGTACGTACGCACGTGTGGTGATATCCTTTTTTGTAAGATGGATAAAAGGTGGAGTAAGGTTGTTCGATAACCATAATAAAATATTAGTAAATTGGTGATATTATATTTATTAATTGATATTGGAAATAACAAAGTAAAAGTATGTAGAATAAGAAATGATATTGAGAGAGTCGGTAAACGAGATTACCTATTCTTCAGCGAGCTCTATCTTGATCTCCTATTTAAGGAACTAGAGTTGGTATTTTGAGAAGAAAAATGCCTCTAAAATGTGACCAGGGAAGTATATAATCTAAATGGGTAGTGGATGGATGATCTTGAATGCCCAATTAGTTTTGAATAAATGAGGGAGGAGGTTCCCATTAATAGTTGAGGTTATGGGTACCTTTCGAAATTCCAAAAATATTAATTTATAATAAATTAAAACCACATCCAAAAACATCAAAAATGTCTTAGTTTAGAATATTAGATATGATAAGGTTGTAATATCATCAACCAATAATTCTTAGACATGTTTTATGTCCATTTAAACCTTATAATATTAATTTAATACTTAGTTATTCTATTTAATTTTTACTAAGGTAAAAAATATTTCAATATTAAAAGGGTTCAATATTTACTTATTTGATGTAAATTAGACCATAAATTAATAATTTAGAAAATTTTATAAAATTTCGTAATTATTTTATATTTTTAAATTATTTTTATGATTTTGAAATAATTTAATTATACATTATTTTGGTAAACAATCAATTGTGTCAATTTGGATATAATTAATTACTTATTAAAAATTTAAAGATAACAAGTTAACTTCAAACTAAATGTATTATTATACTCATAAGGGGTCAATTTCATCTATAAAAAATCATTTTATAAATTAATTATCCCAAATTAAATTTATTTTATATTTTTATTAACATTTCTTTATTATCTCCATTAATAAAATAATTACAATGTCAGTTTTTATAATTATTTAACATACTTATTTGTTGAATAAAAATTAAAAATAAAATACTATAATGAATATAATTCTTCTATATTTCATAGGAATATTTATAGTAGAATATATTTTCATGGAAATCTTATATTAAAAATGTTTTATTTATTAAAACATGAATGTGATAACTTTAACATCACTTTAAATAAAAAATTATAAGGGTCATAATATTTTCTATATACCTATGAATGGTCAATAAATATACCCTTGGATGATTATGTTTGATATATACTCAACCAATAATATTTGTTCAAGTGTTTTTGTATTTTAATGGTTACTATTATTTTAATAAAATTAGAATATTGATTTTTCATCAATTAAATAATTTCTGCATTATTAATATATAATCCTTTAAAGTAATTATTTATTTCATAAAAATTATAAATAAATTTCCATGATAAATAAAAAAAATTTATTTTTAAAATGATTATTTATAATATAATTTATCTTTTATATAGCCTTATATTAAAAATGATATAGTTATTAAAATTTGAGTGAGACATATTTAACTTTTCTTTAAATAAAATAATATAAATGTCTTAATCTCATCCAAGTAGATTTCAAAGGATACCATTTACACCCAAGGATGCTTTTGGTCAAAAAAAATCATCCAATGACATTAGGAAAAGTGTTAGGGTGAATTTATAACATTATTTTTAACCTTAATTACCCAATTTACCATTTTACCGTATTAATAAAAATTATCGAAGTTACTATTCATAATGATAAAAAATAAATGAAAGATATTTACATAATTTGGACACAATGATTAAAAAATATGGATTTTTTTTTCAAAATTCAAAACATATAATATTCTGTAATTAATTTTAAATTAATTTCAATGTTGAAATGAGAAAATGAGTTTTCAAAAGTTAAAACATTACAAAAGATTGAAATTTTTTTACATCTAAATTCAATGTAAAAATAATTCCATCGAACTGCATTATATTAACTGATAAAAATATATTATATTTATACTTTTAAACCATTATATAATATAATTTAACCAAATAAATTATTTAGATGAAAAATTTTGTTTTTATTTAAAAGTTAATATATTTTTACTATTCATCAAAACTTGAAATTTATTAGAAAAATATAAAAAATTCATCCAAACTAAATTTTTATATCCCTCCTACATGGAATATTTTTATTTTTTCATATAGAAATTATTAACAAGTCAAAATTTTAATTTAAATAGGGTTCTCCATTAAAAGGCGGTTAAATTACCCTTTCAAAAAATATATGTTTTATACATAATATAGGGGTTACTCATTCCCAATGAGTAAAATATCTATTGGATGGATATCAAAAATATTTTATTAAATATTTAAAATATATATTTCATTAATTTAATTTACTAATTATAAATCACTTAATTTATTAATACGAAAAATAAAAATATTTCCTTCATATTTAATTTGTTTATTTTTTTAAAATAATTAGTAGCCAAAGAAATCACCCTAAATTTTCATAAGTTAGTTATTTATTCCTGATAACCTAATGACTAGGTTATAATGGTCATTGTATAGTATGGGCATCACATAAATTTTTTTAAACTCACAATTGCATGCAATGTAATCTATTGAAGAATTTAAATTGTTTAAAGAAAATATTTCATAAAAACATATGAGTGTTACATATATATTCTTAGTAATCTAGTGAAGAATCCTTTGGACCAAATCTATCTGGAATGTTTCTCATCAAATTCATCATAATGGATGAGTTATATAGCTTATCCAAAAAACCTATGATGATACTAATAATCTCATTTACTCTTGTAAAGTATTCATAAATACTTTCATCATATACCTTTTTAATATATTAAAATATTATTCTTGAAAATTTTAGTTTGGATTTATTAACTTCTACTTTCCCCTCATAAATGACCCTTAAATTTTTCTAAATCTCCTTAGCAGTAGGAATTCCCTATACAATATTTTAATGCTTCTTAGGGAGTGATATCAAGATACATTTTTTCCCTTTTCTATCTATTTCCAGATTTATCTCATCCATAAAATTAATAGTATCATTCTTATTAAAGGGTTGAAATACCATTATTGCAACATCTCTAATTTCTACCTCAAGTGATTAGAGATACAATATCATTGTATTTATCTATCCCTAATAGTTCTCACCATTGAAATGGGATCACCCAAACTATTTGATGAATTTGTATTCACTATCCTCAATAGTCTATTGGATCTTTCAAAGTAGACCACACTCAAATAAAAATTTAAGGGCTTGGGTTAGTGTGAGATCACTAAGAGAAGGAGTTATGGATCAATGGTCTCTTTTTTTATAAATTTTTCTTTTTAATTAAACCTATGAGACTGGTTAAATATTAGATCTACTCTTCTTGTGTATATTATCCTCGCCTCTGATAATCCATAAATAAAAGGCATAAAACACAATGATTTTCAAGGTTTAGTACAAATACCGACTTCTTTACATGTTGGTTTGACCCCCCCCAACATGGATTCTCTACTATAATCCTTTTATTAATTAAAATATCCCATACAGATTCACACTATATCTTAACTCTTATGTCTACACAGGAGAATATTTAAACTACTTCACATAGTCTTACCGGATTCCAAAATAACATTCACACTCTTAAGTCACACAAAAGAATCTTTTTACTGCTTCATACAATGTTACCAAATCCCACATTGGCCTTATACTCCTGAGTCTACATAAGAGGTTCTTTATCTACATCACATAGTCTTACATTATTATTGGTTTGATACACTAGAAGATGATCTCTTGATCTTCTTCCATGAGATTTCTATATCCGAGTTTCTCATTTACACATCAAGATCCTTTGGACCAGATGAATTAGAGTTCATAGTCTCGCTCAAATAATTTCTGATAGTAATATATGGAAAAATTCCTCAATCTTGTTAAATAATTGAGATTGAATTCTTCTATCTATAGATAAAGTGTTGGACAAATTTGGATATGTGAAAGATATGCACAAAATTTCTTATGTATTATTTTATGTAAAAATAATCATGTACTAATCAAATTATTATCTTCCAGATTTGTCAATTATAAGAAGATCACTTCATACATATAGGATACATTACATGGTCTATATTTCAAACACTAGCACACCTTATTTATATATATTACTGTTTTATGTTCTTTACATGGGTTCTCATACTTCAGTCATTTTCTCATTTTCATATGAAATCATATACTTAATGAAAGTATGCATACACTATCTTAATATCACTAACCCAAATAAGATCTTGATCCTGAAAACAAGTGAATTATATCTCATGTATTCTTCTTACAAAGTGAATGCCCGATCACTTCTTCCTTCACGTGTTTAACATTTTAATTTTAAAAATTAGGTGTATAATTCACATAACAGATTACATGGAATTCTCAAGTATGAACAAACTTATTTGTATAAAATAGTATATATTAATGAAATAGTTCTTCATGAAAATTATGAGTATGTTATCAAATCAAGTGTTTGGTATCACAGTTTCTTTATAAGAATCTTGAGTGCGAGAGTCATAAGTAAAGAGGCTAAAAGATCTTATTATTAATGAATGCATAGTCTTATTCATGGTACACTATTCATCTTAAAAAATAAAGAGCCTTGAAGATGGGAAGAATATCTTTCAGCCTCAGCGTTTCTCTATTTATAGGTGAGTTCCACCACCAATCCTTCTATTTTTACACAAAATAAAATGACTAAATAATATTTTGTGTTAATTGTCTAGGTTAAATTACACATAAAGGATGATTTAAAACTCCAAAAGATCTTGGTGTGTGAAATATTTCCATTCAGTTTTTCTTTCTTTTTAATATCATGCAACACTAAGAAAGGTGGTGTCTCTTCTTTCATTAAGTTACCACGTAAAGGTAAGAACTAGAACTACATAAGGGTAAATATCCCAATCTTTACAATACTCAAGTATAGATAATGTGGTCCCCACATAATGGTTTGAATCATATATACTGTTACATTTGGGAGGATGAAGATGATAAGTGATGAAATCAGATAGCATAGATTAATTCTATCGGATGACCTGTATTTTACCCTTATTTTTAATGTAGGAAAAGTGATCACTCACTTGATGTACCACATCAGTTGTCCACATAGTTAATCACTCCATTATAAGTCATTGTATTCCTCTAGTGGATTATTTGTGAGTAGCCTAAGGTCCGTTATCAGAACCACACCCCAGAAACAATCGCACGCCAATGTGCCACCAAGAATTGTGGCTCTGGATCATCCATGCATGCTCACATATGTGTACACCTCATTCCCATGTAGGAACTCACACATGCTCTCTCTATGGGATCTATTCTTACTTACATACCACTATACTATATATAAGTTTACTAGATTTCACATATTTGACCACCTATGTCCCACGTATGGTTGTTTTGGTCCTTGATTAGCTTATAGATTTCATATTTTTTA
The DNA here is from genome assembly GCA_963277665.1 of Viscum album. NCBI lineage: Eukaryota > Viridiplantae > Streptophyta > Magnoliopsida > Santalales > Viscaceae > Viscum > Viscum album. The sequence continues at coordinate 340,687,386 of OY728129.1, forward strand.
GTAAAACCTCATAAAATGAGATAACAAAATCATAAATATAAAACAACAAGGAATTATCAAATAAAATTCTGACCTATTGAAATGTCTTCACTTATCCTCAAATCATCATGTAAACCAATATTTTTCATGGTATTCATAATTTTTCACTTCTTTAAATGTTGTATACAATGTTCACTCCCTCCTAGTGAAATTGGAACTTGTCATTGGGCATTAAAACCGGTTCAATAATCATCATAATTTTTATGGAAGATAGTCATTATCTATGCTTCATTACTAACACCTATAATTCTATAATTATAATCTCTATTAAATATTTACCCTATATTTAAAAAAAATTAAATTCAAGTGTAATGAAATCAATAAAAACCATTGATGGAATGATTCAAGAATGTGATCTGAGAATAATTATTCATGTATCCTAAACATAAGAATCTCTAGTTACTCAATATATCCAAATTTTTTTGAATATGTGTGATCAAACATACACAACCTCTCCATGTTTTTATATTAAAAGTTCCATGTATATATCATATCTCTCATATCTATCCCTTATCTGATAAATATCATAGGGAGGGTGAGCATAGTGTATGTATCCATGGACTCATGTGACTTATGCTATTCAATAGACATGGAAAATAACATCATAATCCCGACATCTAATGCATTATCCAAGAATTTCTTATAGACAGAGAGCTCCTCATCACTAACCTCCTTAGTAGGAATATTAGGAACTAGGGATTCTAATATATAAATCTTTGTTTCCTTACAAGCACTGTGTTCAAGCTCCTGTACCACACTTTAAAGTTACTATTATTCAGAAGGTCATATTTCTCTAGTAATGATCTTCAAGATATTTAAGATGATGAATTTTAATTTTTTTAAAACAATATAAAATAATATATTTAGTATTTATCTTGATTGAAAAAATATACTAGATGAAATAATGTTAATTATCTTATTAAGTAACCCTCTATTTTATCAATTCCTAATATCCCTCACTATTAGACTTGGAATATCCTATTACATAGAAATTACTATGGTTAAGATCCATACATCCATTCTTATAACCAAGGAAATGGGATTCTTTAGTTACTTAAATTTATTTAGGTGGTATGTTTTGGAAACTTTGGACTTACAATGCCTAAATCAATTGAGTTCACTCCCCAATCCTAAAATCCGGATTTGGATTTCCTCAATACTTTCTTCCAAGATACATTATTTCTAGAAGGGTTTACTCCTCTTGATTTAAAATTGGTTAAATCAGACCAAACCCTTTATAATAACTCCCTGATAAAATTTAGTAATCTTAAAAGGTCCAGACTAATGCATAGTTCAATGGTTTCATCCATAATCTTGTTATAGAAAGTAAAAATGACAAAAATATTTCCTTGAGGGATATTCTTAATATGTGAAAATTTATTTATTTTATCCTTTACATGTATTATTTGTATTATGTTGATTTTATATAATTTATTGACTATGTTTATATAAAATATTTACTCATAATCAATTTATTTTACTTTATCTTTCTTGACATGTTATCTCATTTACTTTATGTGACCACATTTTACATCATATAAAAATTTATTGAATAAAAAAGATAATAATGTATATAGAAAAGATAAAATAAGTAAAATGACTTAATAACGATACTTTTAAATGATTAATGATTGAGGGGGAAATAAATCAACCTATAATCTAGGAGAAAACTAATTTAGTTAGTACTGGATCGAGTTGTGCCATTATACCATTAACATTTGTATCTTTTTAGTTGGTTTGAACTCAGATCGAGTTTCGAATCATCTCCTATCATTAGAGATACATCCTTTATATGTTTTATACTCAATTATTGGTGATGGGAACTAGGGGTTTCAGATACATAAATAAACCATTGAAATGCATGTCCGACACAACAAAGGGGGAGATATGACATATATAACCTCATATATAATTTAATAAAACATTATTACATTATAAAACCCTTGAAATATTATTAAATTAAATATAAACCAGTACATTAATCACCCAAAGCTAGTGATAAGTCATATACATGCAATGACCTCACAATTATATAGTCTAGAATATATTTCAAATCACTATTTTAATTAAGATAAATTTCTCTTGAATTAATAATATTATCTTATTAATTAATTAATTCATTAACTTAATTATTAATCTAATAATTCCTAGAGATAAATAAGACACTCATATACTATAATTTTTTAAATAAATAAAATAAATTATTTTTATTTAATATTACTCAAGTACACATCATGTATTGGAAGTAACATGGTGTGTATGAATCTGACATCATGATGCGTTTAGTGATCATGTAAAATGCAGTCACTTGGCATGTAGCATACATGGAATTTCACATAATTACATTACATGTAAACAAAAATTTAACCTATGTGGCATGGAACTATTTAATTTATCATGTTATATACACTTTGTGTATAAAACCACCTGAAATTTAGTTCAGAAATTTACATGAAATTAATTAGACATTTAATATTCAGCAAGACTCTGGAATACAACCTATACACTATCTACATGTCATGTTATTCATTTTTAATGTCGAAACTAATTTCATTCTATGTAATTTATTTTATAAGTGTATGTATGAACTTGGTGTGTTCCCTATGTAAATGGGTATGAGTTACACAATGTGTACACTAGTTACATGGCATGTAGCATACTTCTTATAATCCTACAATACACTCCTATGAACTTAGTGATTAATCCAAAAGGGATATTAATTTGTTACATAGAATGTGTAATATCCAAACATAATATAATATAAATGGATCTGTGTTGGTTTTCTTGCATTAAACATGCAACATGTGAATTTAAAACACTATACATGAATTAATCACATGGTCACCATGTCATGTTGGAATTAAATGGTGTGTATAGTTATTTCACATCGTATAACCTAAAAAATATGTTCTACCAATAATCCTACCTAGGTAATAAAAAATTTTACATTTTCATATTGTGTAAATACTTCTTACATGGAATTCCATGATTGGTGCAGCCGTGGACACATGTGTGGTTGACTGAGATACATGGTGTGATGTCTGTTCAAGAAACCAATATCTTCAACACATCTAGATGGTATCGCCATGTTTTATTCACATGTTCATAGTTTTTTCTAGGTTATATGATAGAAAAAATATTATCTCAATTTTATATATAAAAAATGATAATAAAAATCACACTAACAAAAAAATATAATTAAACAAAAAATAATTAAATAATTATAAATTTAAATGCGTATTCTCTGATACCAATTTTAAGTTTTAGTCATAGTGGAAGTGTCATTTGGGCCCACACATAATGATAATTTTTGAAGGATTTGGTGAATATACCATAAAATTGTGATGATGAATGACATATATGATGATAATATTTTAATAAATAGGTAGAAATAATTTTGGATCCCATAGAGAGAATATCTCACATTAAATTTATAATTTATTCAGAAAAATAAATATACCTCAATATTGAGTTCATTATTCATTTTTGATGTTGATCAATTGAACCTTGGACATGATGGAATATCATTGAACTGAGAGGATAATAATTATAATCCCTCTATTGATGATCAAAATGTACACTTTGATCTTTGAACGAAGGTGTAGGAATATTGAGTGCTAGAACAGACGATTCATTCATCTTGTATTGTTCATTTTGATTACAACATAATCCATCAAGCTATAATATTGTTTATCTTATCTATGATGCCTAAGAAGATAATATGGTGGTGGAATTCTATAAGGATGAATAAGAACCTTATAGATGTTATTCATAGAGAGAATTCCCTAGGGTTGATAATGGTATGAAAAACCAAGTTATCTCTCACAAAAATTATATAACTCAGTATATATAGAGCTTGGTTTATATAATTACTAATTACAAAAATGCCCTTATTTAATATATTAATACTTAGAGAACCCAAGATAAATTATTATTATTATTATTATTTATATTATTTCATTAACGTGTGCATGTCTTACAGACAAGATAAATATTAATAATTAAATTAACAATTATTTAAATGAAATTTGGTATATCATTTCAATTACTAGGCACTAAGAATTTCCTTTCCACCTTCCTTAGAATTTATAGAACCTCAAATAATAAATATATATTAATTATTCAATAAATGAATAAATGTTATATTCACAATATTTTGAATGAATATTTATTTTAATTTTTTTGAAACTAAATTAATAATTATTTAATAATAAATAAATATTATATATTACCTTGAAAATATAAAATAGGTAGATAAATATTCTATTCACCAATATTGTGAATAAATATATATTTAAATATTCAACTCATATATAAATAGTGAAGGAAAAAATGTGATCAATACATCCTGAATAAATATTATATCTCAATATTAAAAATAATAATTATTATAATTGTAAAATACGAAAGTACTTAACTGATATCAAAGGAACATCAAGTGTGTTACCCTATAGGCTTCTTCACCAATGGTATAAAGGGGGTTTCCTTAACATCTAATATCAACATCTAAGAACACATAAAAGAATTTAGAAAAGGAAGAAGTAAATTTCCCAATGACTACAACCACATATGAGTTCTCACTATGAAATATAATCCATTTGTCTTTATATAACATCAATAAGGATGTGTTCTCATGTTATCAAACTATATTCTTGATGTTATTTGTTGATGATCTGAAATTATCTTTTCAATATACCATGGATATAGAATTTTGTTTGATAGTTCCATTTCAATCCAAGGGAAGAGATATAAACTTCCATAAATATGGAAGGGAAAAATCATTTCTTATATTATTCAATAACAACATATAATTCAGGATGCAACCAATGTATCCTACTTCTCATGAATGTATGTCATCACAATTTAGGTTAGTACATCAATGTATGTGATTCATGATATTTATTAATAATAATATTAAATTATAAGGATCATTTCACACTTTTTTAGATAGAAATATCCAATGAAACATAACATGTAGAATTCCTATAGGTGATTATATTCTCATAACCTTCTATCTTGAATATTACCATGTAAAAAATTCAGTGGATAAAGTCTCATACACTTAATAATATTATCACATAACCATTAATTTGTTTTTCATGTTATATAATTTCATCTGACCGTATAATTTTATTTAGGAATATATCATAACACTTCAGCGATCTCATCATAGCAGGGGATGCTACAGATATCTGAAGGACATTATCATATTAATGTAACATATAAGAACAATCATCATGTGATGATAAATTTAACTAATTTTCACATTGTTGAATATATATATATATATAGAAATGTAATCTAATGTAAAAATTAGTTGGTTCTAGGGAACCAAATCCAACAAAAGTGACTCTCATGAGATGTTTGAGTAAGAATATTTTATGAGGGATTAGTGGACTCACCTATCTATTAATTATCTATCTTCAAGATGACTTTTTAGGGTTATAAAGTGATAAAACGGGGAGAATTTTCAAACCCACAATGTTATTTTTAGGTACATATCTCATTATTTATTGATTTTTATAATCATTTTTTATTTCTAGGTCTTTCATTGGGATTATTAGAAAAATGAATATGTTGTGCATATAACATGGTTTGTTCTTGATTAGTGAAAACCATGAAACTTATCCATATTATAACCTTCTAAAAATATTATAGTGGTATTCACATAGTTGGTGCATTGTTTTTTAAATAATTTCACTCCTCTAGGAGTGTTCAATTCCATCCACATGGTTAGGAAATGATTTGGTAAATTGTATATCCAAAATATAAAACCTTCCCAATTTCATTTAAATTTTGTTTTTATAGATATACACAATGGAATTTAAACTATTGTAAGTCTTTTTCTCCCTAATTTCAAACCCTCCAAGCCTCCATCACATTGATCTCTCCTTCCTCCTTACTTTGGAAACTTTTTATTGTGGTTTTCACCAAGAATCACATGGATATCATCAATTAAGTTGTTCATCCTATCATCCTTGGTTATCCACTTTCCATTCATGGTTTTCTCAGAACCCTAAGGCCATGGATTCCTTGGTTTTTCATTAATAGAATTGAAATAGTTTTAATTTTGATGTTTAGGGATTTCTATTTCATTTTAAGGGTATTCTATTTTCATTTCTTATGGATTCACTCCTTTGGAAAATGGTTTCATTGATTAAGGTGGGTGTTTTCCTGAATTTCATTGTTTTATGAACAATATAATCTTTCATTAATATAAAAAAGTGTTTAAAATTGATTTAAATCATGTTAATGATTATTAAGTAATGAATATGTGTGATATAGTTGATTAAAATTGTTATATTTTTTAATTGAGAAACCAAAGTGCATTCAAGGGAATGTTTTATATATTGAATTTACATATGCACTTCATATTATAGATTAAATTCCCCTTTAAATATAAAAAGTTTTTAAATAATAAAAGTGTAATTATTTAAATGGTTAATGGGTCATGGGAACCAAGGGGTTTATGTGGAAAGAGTAGAAAAAGTACTATTACGAATTGAAACACCCTACCCTTCTTTGGATTATGCTATACTAACTAAAATATACTTTATATGAATGTGAATTACCCTTAAGACTTGATGTATTTATCCCTAGTGTCATGCTCATGGGTCAGGATATAATTGGTTTGATAGCTGATATAATACAACAATATTGAGGTTTCTTGAACTTATTTTCCTTAGAGATTCTCTCATGGTTTTTGTTTTAATTTTTTTAAATGGAATTTAATTTTATATTAAAATTATTAGAAAGTTTGTCATGTGTTATCTTCCTTCAAAATGTAAAAATAGTATTTTTGTATGATTTACATTTAAACTTGACTTCATTTATTTTTTCAAAAAAATTCATCATCGAATACATAGTGGGATCCTAACAGGATAGTTATTCTCACACTCTATATACACCAAATGGGTTTGTGTTTATCTTGGTATGATTGACACAACTGTAGGAAAGTATCCCCTTGGAGGTAATGAATAATAATTTTATTGGATCTTGGGTTTGTGGTGGTGTCATTGTTGAGGAGTTATACCTCATGAAACATTAATATGGGAAGCAATATTTGGTTCATTTTTCTTTGTAAACTTGTAATCTGGTATCTCCAATGTTTCTTCAAGTCTAGTTTTTTTGTATATTCATATTTGACCCCATTTTTTGTCATGTTTTGGATAATGATTTATATTTTTTTATGTGGTTGTTATTTTTTCATTCAAATTTTATTTATATTATGGAATATTAATGAGTTATTGTTTTATTTTTTCTTATATTTTTTCATGACACACCAACTTATGGTGAGGTTGTGTCAAGTTCTCACTTATGAACTACACACATAATTTGTTTGCAAAACTATTACCAAGGTGTGTTTATTGATGCTTGAGTACTAGTTTCCTTCCAATGGGGATTTATAATTCCCTTATATCCTTGATAAAAAATGAATCGTGCACTGATCCATGGGTATTCAATGTTGGTTTTTTTACATTCCACCTCATTTACCATAATGCTCCTCTCATTTCCTACAGTATCCTCATTCATTTCCCAATAAAGATTCCAAACCAATTCCTAGTCCAATAAAATTTTTACATTCCACTATAATAATAATTAAATACGAAATATTAGTATCTCTATATATATCATCAATATCAACCAAATATAAGGTCCCAAATTACCATATCTCTCACCTTTTAGTACAATGGCCCCTCTTACTCTAACTGGTAGAAATACAAAGGGAAAACCCCTCACTAACTAATAGGAAACATGTGAATGAAATAGAAACACCACATCATCAACCATATATTCATTCCATTTCCAACTACCATAATATATATATATATATATACACATACATACCAAAACTTCTCAACCATAAACATAATTCCATATCCATATACCGTATTATCAAATATCCACTTTCCATAAATACATACATTGGTAGGGTAATGTAACCACAATGAAACTCAAAACCATACTCAAATACTTCCATGTATATTCCCCAACCAAATACATGTAACCCAATCCTTCTCATTATGGTAGAGTTTCATAATCCTATAGGGAATCAATCTCATGTCATCCTACTACCAAGAATTACCCTTACCATGTGTCAGATCATCATCACAACCATGTAATATTTCTAAATTGTATAATATATTTTATAACAGTAATCCATCAAAACCCAAATACACATAGCTACTTATCACCATCACATCCCATACATTATAACCTTGTTCCATTAAAGCCTATACATCATAACCTTGGTCCATTAAAGGCCATATAATTCTTCCCGTCATCCTTCTTTACCACTTTATATTGAAAAAACACTTTCACAATATCAAAATAACAATATAGGAACCGTGATCTAAAACACTAATTTCCATAACAAAATCACCATCAATAAAAAAACCAAAATTATATGAAAAATTAAACACTATCAATAACTACACATTTCAATTTCATTTCTAATCTTTACATATACCATTTACTTGAATCATTAGTTTTGATTATGGAATTTATTTTTAAACATCCCAATTCATATAATTCATTCATCATTAATCTCATCTATTCTATTCCTGATCATTTGTCATCAATTTTTATTTACCTTCCATTAATTTTTAGCTTCATAATCCATTGATCATTAAAATAAAATAAATTCATCCAAAATTTATCTTACCAGCCAACCAATCATCATTGTATCAATATGTATTTTTCACTTCATGTTTATGAATATAAAACCAGGCATACATTTTCATCCCCATATCCATTATAATCTACATCTCATAAACAGGTTTAAAAATTTTAGAGTAAAGACATGGAAACCAAATATCACATTAACACCCAACTTTCCAACCATGATAAAATAGTCCAACCAAGTTCACGACAAACCATCAAAAATATTAAAAAATAATAACACAACATCAATATAAATAGAAAAATAATAATAATATATCTTCAAATTATGTTTTTTTAGAAATATCCCATTTTATTACCATATTTAAGTGATTTTAGAATTGTGAAGTTGAAAATGTCTTTTTATTATGAAAATCACAGTAGTGAAAATTATTCAATATTAATCAGCACCTATAAAACAATATGACTTTCTCATAAATCATTCTAAACTCCTCTTCCCCTCACAATTATTCTGAACCACTTTATTTTCTTCATTTAATTACATTATTCTTTAACAATGATTCTAAAAGTCCCCATTCCTCATAACCAATACTCAAGTAGTTGTAACTAATCACACGAAAAAATAAAATGAGAAGATTGTTGGAAAGAATCATAGTAATCTATTCAAGCATATTATTCTAAAGGATTAAATAATTGTCTAAAAATCCCCTAACTGAAGAAAATATTCAACAATAGTTGCGCAATAACTAGAGAAATAGTTGATCATAAGGGAAATATTATATAAGGAAAACCAAAAAATATATACCACACAAACCTAAATAAAATATATGACCCAAGGATAATAAAACCAAAGCTGATCCATGTATCAAATTCTCTAAATAATAAAAATTGTAAAAAAACCATAAAGAACAGAGTATAAACTCACCTCAAATCATACAACGTAGATCTCTTAAAACCAAGGGATAATTTGAAACAAAAGTAAACTCAAGGGTCTCAATGTATTCACCTTATACTATATAGGGTTTAGAAAAATAAAAGGCAATTAAGAATAATTTATAATGACTTATAAATTTATGTAGGAGTAGGAAATTCACAATGCCACAACATAATATGTAATGGTAATTCTACAAAAGGGACATATTAAGTTATTCCCTAAAAATAACACTATTATCTCTTATATCTACCCCATTTAATAATAATCCAACCACTTAATTAAATATAATAAAATAAGGTTAATTTAATGATGAAATAATCATGGCGAGATGAATCAAAAAAAGGAAGAACCCCAAAAACTCAACCTACAAGTCTCATGAAGTGAGAAAGGTGTCCACACTCTAATTTACACTCGTAGATGAATTAAAAAAGCTCCCACAAACTCTTTCACTCCATGACCAACTATACCACACCATGATCAACATGTAGCAATGTAAAATGTATGAGTAAATAAAACCATATGTAAGAGTGTTTTTGGTGAAATGTATGGTTTTACAATTACTAAAAATCTCTATAAATATTTCACTCTATGAAAAAACCCTCATTCCATTACCCTACTTTTTCTCCAAAATAGTGTGGTGCCTAACCCTCATGTCATGAAACCCCAAGGTATGAAACTTCACCTTACCATGAAACCCCAAAGTGAAAAACCACCCTCTTCCCTAACCATACCCTTCATTTAGTGATGCTGAATGCCTCATCTAAATCACTCCTCCTAGATGAAATATCATCTTTATGTCCACCTTATTTTCTCTAATTTTATCCTAAAAAATTCTACACCTAAATTATTTAAGGTAAGAGTAAGAGAAATACAAGTTTTTTACAATAGATAACTATCAATTATTATCATCCTTGTGAGTAATGAAACCAAATGAGGAGAAACCGAAGCCAATCCATAGTGGGATATACCTCTAAAATGGAATGAATGCATTACCAACACCATTAAATAAAGGGATAAACCATAAAACTAACTTTTCCATAATAAAGAAAAAACCTAGAAAAACTCACAGTCATAGAGGCTAACAATAAAATAAGAACACCACCATTGATTAAAAACAAATATAGCATCAATAACTATACCTCACAACCAGCTCCTACAATCCACCATTTCATTTTAATCATATTTTAAATTAGATAGCCTTTAAAAAAATCTCTATAAAATTTAGATCCTTTTTAAAATATGATCTATGAATTTAAAAAAAAGTACTTTATATTTTAAATTTCATTCAACTAAAACTTTAAAATGAGTTTTAAAATAATATATAAGGGTTTTAGTGAAAGGATTAAGTCGACCCCATGAAATTCCTACAACCAACTCTCCACCAAGGACTGGAAAACACTTTGAATATAAAGAAAATAATACTAAATATACCCCATAGTATTACATGAAAAACATATTGAATCACTATAAAAAATGACACATCAAGCTACCTAACCCCTGGTTTTGAAGTCATGTTGTTTCTATAGAATATAACCTCAATCTAATAATCTATGAACCATGAAATAAGAAACTCAAAGAATTCATCTCAAACTCCCTAAGCACTTAGGAGGGGCCTTCCCCAGGTTCTTCCACTATAAATAAACACTTATCCATGGTAATATCTTGATATATACCCTCTATTAAATACATTAACTAAAAATACATGATTTTTTACTAAATATCTAGCCTTAATTCAAACTAAAAACACATTACTTGTTGTTCCTTGCTGGGGGAAAATAATGAAATAAGCTTATAAATTCCATAAAATAATTACTAAATCTATTCACACTTTCATACCCTTATTGAATCATCAATAAGATCTATAAATTGATCATTCATCCATGCTTGGGAGAGGAATTAATTCTTAAATAATTCAATGAAAACATCCCATAACATATCTTACAGGTTTATAGAATTTATCTCCCACCATTATTAAGATATATTTAGAAATAATAAAACCACCAAATTAACACATAATTCATCTAAAGAATTCACTAATTTAAAGTAAACATCAGATTATTCTAACTTTTCTACATCTAAAAGGCTAGATGCCTCACCATGGAACTTTGGTAATTCTTTCCATTGAAAATTAAACACATCTTTATCCCATGATTCATTTTCATCATTCTCATTCTTGAAATCTAGATGATGATTCAATGAAATATCTTTCAATAAAACCATAATAAAGATATAATAATCATACAAATATAAATAATGATATTAGATTTGGTACCTTAGAAAAAACTACTATGGAAAATATATTACCAAAATATTCATGGTGGTGAATATTAATTATCATATTATAACATATTGATCATTATTATGTGTGATAATGAATCTGATAATTTCCTTAGAGTACATGTCACATTGGATGTTCATAGTTTTACCCCTATTATAATGAGAACACTAAAGTGATATGATAGTATTCTTAAATTCATGTTATATAGATGAAAGATATTTTCTGATGAGGCAGAGATGATATAGTCTATTAGAAAGTTCATCCTTAGTAATATATATGATAAGTACTTTATGAGAAAATGACCCACCAATAAGATATAAACATTTATATGTGTCATTGGATGTTCCTATGTATGAATCCATATAATGATCCTTATACTTTAATATTATTATAAATTTATATCATGAGTTTTATAATTTGAAGCATTGATGAAAATAGTGATCATATAATCTATCGTTGAGGTAGGATACATTAAGTGGTTAATGATTAATATTGTATTAATGAATAATTAAAGAAAGGATTAGTACCTTCTATTATATAAAAGATGTTGATCTTGTGTGGAACACCGCTGAAGGTATTACTAGAGAAAATATAGATCACTACTAGAGGGATTTTACCCTTGAATCATTATTCCTCAACAACAGTACACCAAGTATGAGTTAATTGATTCTTAAATGAAGAAAGAATTCCAAATAGAGGTAATTATTTTTCCTAACTTATATTAACTATAAATTATATGTGATTATCCAATATCAAGGATCTTAGGGTTGTTATTTAATCTACTAATGATGATAAATCCAAATAACTTATTGAAAAATTATTTTTGGGCATGAGCCTGATCACATCCACTATGCCCCAAAACCTTCAAATATCATACAAGATGGTCTCAAATAATTGAAAAAAATCAACCCAAATATTATTCCACCAACTAGTTCACCCTCACAACACCTCAAAAATCCACATTTCCACTCCCCACTTCATCGATCCTCCATTAAACCACCATAAGAAACTATTTTCACAACACTAATCTCTCTCCATCAAGAGAATTATCATACCACTCCTCATATATAATCCACATCATCTCATTAAAAAAATTGTAAACCAAATATACCAGTGAGCACTTTTCACCTCTCAAACCACCCCATAACAACCATAATATTTACTGCACAACACATGTCAACCACCCAAACCAACCAAAATAATCCCCAACTTGTACCACATAATCAAAACACTATAATAGAGCATACCTTAAATAATTAACATACAATTATAATAATAAAACACTTCAAAAATCCCCTTCTTATAATATTCCTTCATATTAATTTAGATTATTTTTATGGTAATTATAACCTTAACTCCATATTTTACATAAATAATTTATTACCTTCTTTAAATTGTTAACATTTTGTGGAAGGTGATACCATAAATTCAATCATAAAAACATCCCATAATCACAAAAACATAAAACATCACTTAGAATAATCACTTAAAACAACTTTTAAAAAAAATTCATAGAACTTATAAGAATAAATTTAATTACTATAAAATCACATATTAGCCAATGATCTAGATGATCATTCTATAGTTTTAAAAAAAGTTTATCAGATAAAAATATCGTCACTTTGAGACAATAATCATTATATAAAAAATATTGAAAAACACTAAAACTTTATTAAATTAAATTTATGAGAAATCTATATACATTAAATTAAATAAAATCAACTAAATGTGAAAATAAATTGTGAATTAAAAGGTTTACATGTTTTCTTCCAGTTCACCATGCTCGACATAATCAATTAAAATTATTTAAACATTTTACCATCAATGAAGCATACTTGCATATGACATAAATAAAAACATACTTTCCTATTCATATTTGATGTGAAACATGATCAACATAAAAACTATATTAGGTTATTACATATTAGTTATTTTATATCAATTTACATAAACTCTCTTTCAACTTTAGATATGCTTCATATAGTTAACAATCCACATGTTACCCCTTTTATAACATATATCCATTTTTACTTTTTTTACCTTTAGATGTGTTCATAATCATTAAAATAAACTATATAAGGTATGAATTTATAATTCAACATATAACACATAAATATTTCAATATCCCAAAAACATTATTCATGATTGAAAAGGAGATTTTCAGGTTAATTCATATGAAAGACCTCTAAATTCAATGGGTTATCATTAAGATTACATGAGATCTTCCAATAATTATATAAATAAATTACCAATATCCAATATTGAAATAAATTCCTAACAAATTCATATAATCTATCAAGGTTTAATGATAACTCATTACATAGTAATTTATTTGAATCCAAAACTCCTTAGCATGGTTTTGAACCAATTTTTACATTATAAAAATGGAATTTATTAAGGTAAAATTAGTTTCAAAAGGATCTTAAAAATTTATAATTTCCTACAATAATAACACATTAAACATATTTTAATATCAATTCTAAGCATAATGAAGGTGGTTAACATGTTATACATTTTATCAAGGGTAATGAAATAAATTCAAGGAAACTCACGTCGTAACAAGCATAGAAATAATATATCCGTCATTCAAAAAGTGTTTATTTAGACCATACAATATAGTTAATAACCATTTAACCTCAGTATAAGACATTTTTACCATTACAAAAAGATAACTATAAATTATCAGTGGTTATTGCATAGAAATATAATCATAGAAACAAAAACAAGATCCATAATGTGAATTCAAAAGCACATACTAGAAATGATGCATGTACCACCCTATAAACTCTACTCAGAAACAATTACACTTTTACCTAATTTGTTTATTATATTATAAAAGTACTTACATTTTATTAAAGTGGTTCCCACACATTTGTTTCATGGTTAGTCTCCTTGGTCAATATAACATGTTCAACTTGAGTTTCATCATTCCCCAATCAATCCCATGGAATCCTCACATTTTACTAACTCTAGAACCCACCATAACTCTCAACTAAAATCATCAATACAACCTTTTCACAACCCTTCCCTACTAGGAACCCTTACTAGGTTTATAAAGAAAAATATAGTGAATTCCAAATCCAACCTACAATATGACATAGGTTGGAGACTATCACCAAACATATAACACTCACAAAAGGGAGGCATTCCCCTTAAAAAATCTTAGTTATTAAAATGAATGAATGTACCAATAAACTCTATTAATTTACATTAAATACATAACTTTCATAGGATAAAGGTCATTTATATGTATAATTATACAAACATAAAAAAATAATATGCAAAAAAGCTCCCAGTACCTCGATCATCCACTAAACTCTATATGTGATGCTCAGATAACATCCCCATTCCCCCTAAAAATATATTATAAAAAACTTTAGAATTATTTAGGGGTGATAAATTGTGAGTATGTGGAAGGATGCAACTTGTAAAAAAGTCAGCATACTTGAAAAATAAATATACAAGAACATACATTGGTGATAAAAACTAGAAAAACATGATCATAATAGAAATAATATAAGAATAGGAATATATGAATCAAGCTCCACATTCGACTTAATTTGAAACAATAATCCCCAACCCCATTATTTGTAATATCCTTAACCATTTACAAACCAATATTCCAAAAAAATAATTGTTTAACCAAAGTTTCAACTAACATAATAATAATATATAAATAATAAATATCTTCAACTCTATAAACATCATAAAAATTAACCAAAGAAAATCTTGTGTAAATTATCATTGCACTCGCCTTTTAGTTCAAAGGTCACTCTAACTCATATTTCTACTGAGACAATAAGAAAAAACCACACCAACTAACCAAGAATGAAAGAATTAAATAATAACACCACATCATTAACCATATCTTCATTCCATAAACAACTACCATTACATACATCCACATACCACAACATACCAACCATAAACATAATTCCACTTCTACATACTATATAACAATATATCAATTTCATATACCACATAAATTATTAGGGTAACTTAAAAATGATGTTCACAAAACTCATACCCTAATACTTCTATGTTTGTTCCCCATATATATTTTTGTAACCATATCCTCCTCATTATGGTAGGGTATCGTTAACATGTATGAAATTAACCTACCTACCCTCTAAACTTGCATGAACCCCACCATTTTCCACATCCATATTATATCATCATCACAACTGCATAATCTTGTCATCTAGTATATTAAATATAATAACTTTAATCCATTCCAACCCATATTCAGTTACCAATTTTGATCTATCACAACTTGTACATCATAGCCACGATCCATTACATACTATACAAAAAAACCATAAGCCATTATTTCCCATGAAATTACTCCTATCATCCTTATTTTATAATTTATTTCCCAAACCCTCTTTTAAAATATCATAATAATAATATTGAAACCATACACCAAAAAACCATATTCCATAACAAAATTATCATCAATAGAATAACTGAAACAATATAAAAATAAATTCAAACCATTAATTACTCAACATTTAATCATCATTTCCAATCCCATCACTTACTAATTACTAGACTATTTAATTTAATTATGTCATTAATTTACCCACTTATAATTTTAAAGTATTAATTCATCATTAATCATATTTAATCTACCCATGATTATTATAAATAAAACATTCGTATGTTTCCTTTTATATTTAGTTTCACAAGACATTAATTATTAAACTAAAACAAATTCATCCAATTTAAATAAACTATCCAATCCATCATAATTTTCTCAAGATGCATTTAATTTTTCTACTTTATGAGTACTAACCCTAACTTTCACTTCAATACTCACTAACACAATGAGAATTATAAAATTAACTAATTTATAAATACTAGAGTGAAGACACAAGAACCAAAACAACATAATCACACCCTTTCGAAACATGAAAAATAATTATAACCAAGTTCACCCCTAACCATTAATAAGAATAAATAGAAATAAAACATCATCATCATAAATAATAAATAACAATAACATTTTCTCAGATTTTATGTTTTAGAAATACCATATTTTATTATTATATTCAAGTAATTAACCAATTATGAAGGTGAAAGTGGTTTTTAATAATAAAGTCATAGCAGTGAACAATGGTTAATATAATAAACACATAATTAAAAAAATATAAACCATAAAACACATGTGACTCTACTTATTATCCCAATTATTATTACTAAGTTTTAATATTTATTAAATTCCATTCTTCCTTAAGAAATTTTCCATAAGCCCCCCCTTCCTCACAACCAGTCATTCAAGAGTCTGTAACTAATCATGTTGTAAATGATGATGAGAATATTCTTGGATTACATCACAATAATATAATTAAAATTATTATACATAATATTGAAGATGAGTTTATAAATCACCAAACACAACCAAAGATTCAATAACCATTGTGTATGAACTAAAGAAGGAGGTGATCACAAGATAAATATCCCATTAGTAGAATATAGGAAACCAATATCAAAACAACATCCATCAAATATATAAACCAATGTAAGAAAATAAAGCTGAGACACTATCATAACCTCTATCGATAAGAAGAATAATAAGTAAACCAGGAACAATAGAGGTGAAACTCACCTCAGATCACAAATGGTAGATCTCCTAATTCCATGGGATAATTATAATCATAAGGAAACTCAAATATCTTCAAGGATGCAACTTAAAACTCCTATATTTTGAAAAAAAAATTAAATAATAATAATTTTTATTATCTTTTGAAATTAATCAATTACTCGTAATTCATAGTGTGATCGAATAATAAGAAATGATCATTCCCTAATAGGGCCATCTTGAGAAAATATATAAAAATATCATTGTGATGTCTTATGAATCCCCCAATTTAAAAATTGATAAACCAATTAATTTTATATAATCTAAGAGGGATTATACTATAATTAATGTATCAGGGTGATATGGAACCAGAAAAGGGAAAATCTCCAAAATCAACCTCTAGATATAATTTCATGAAAAGGTGTCCACACTAATATAGAAACTCATGTAATAATAAAATAAACCCCCCGGAATTTTTTATTATATGGACAACCGTAACACAATGTGACTAAAAAATAGAAAAGGAAAATTTATGAGTAAATAAAACCATATGTAAGCATATTTTTAGTGAAATACAAGTCATTATATTTATTGATATTCTCTCTGAATCCTTCACAGTATGATGAACAACCCTTATTACATGACCTATATTTATTCTCAAAATAACACAGCACTAGAATCTCATAGTCTTCAACACCAAGCCATGAAACCTCCTCCGACTACAAAACACCAAACTAAAAGGCCACCCTCTTCTCCATCCAACCACTTCACTTCATGAAACTGAATTCCATGCTACTACATAATCCTCTAAGATCAGATCTCAAATCCCCCTCCACCTTCCATCATCCATCCTTCTCCCAACACTCCCAACACCTAATAGTAACTAAGTAATGATCAAATAAAGTCCAAGCCATTAAATAATGGTTACCATTTATAATTTATAATATCTTTCTTTACATATTTTCCCCTTGTTATAACTAATCCATTTAAAATTAATTTAAGCTTAAAAGAATATATAATATCCCACTCTCATATTAATAATATCCTCCACAAACCCCTTCATGTGTGGCACAATTATAAACCAAAAAATTATGAATTCTACAACATTTTACATGTAAAATAGTGGAATATACTTATCTAAATTGGATTTAGTAGAAGTTGAATCATTTAATTCTATAAAATTTTCATCTTTAACCACTCAATATACTTCAATATAAATTTTAATGCACTTATTCTTTAATTAAATAGTTAATGGAGTGTTGATAATTGAAGAATCATTAAAAATTTTCATCAATACCTCCATTTCCACATATTCAAAAATTAAGGTGGAATAATATTTATTTTACCCATAGATTATATGTATACTTCCATTTAAGGGATATTAAACTCCATCTATTTAAATCCTAATTGACTATAAATTTTACTCAATTAAGTTCATAAGAATATAAAATCATATCATATGTCATGAGAAATAATATCAACAAAAAACTATTAAGTATTAGTTCATTGTTTTCTTTTTTCATAATTTTACATTAACTTAGAAGACCTTTCCTCAATATAGATTATGTTATTTTATATATTTTAGGGACACTTTATTCTTAGTAAATACATATTCTCATAAAAATACTCATTAATTAATATCATTATATCTTTTGTAAATTTTTATTCTAATAAAATCTACCCCTATATATTTACGTCTAATAAAAAAATTAACCAATAAATAAAAATAAATGTGGTCTGAGTGGTATTTCAATAAAAATGAATCAATTATGAACATATTTTACATTTTAAAAAAATTAAATAATGCCTTAGATCAAAATATTATAAAAAATAAAGTTATATAATATTTTTTGGTTTGAAATTTATATATGTCTCAATATTAAACATTTTTATATTTTAATTTTCACAAAAATAAAAGGAAAATACAATACCCTATCCCTGATAATGGTTCCAAAAAATGATTTTTGTTGGTATTTTTTATATTTTTTGTTAATACCATGTAAAAACTAACTACCTTGTCCCCAATAATGATTTTAATTTTTTATTGTACTATAATATAATGTGTTCAAAAAAGGTATTAATTATTTATTAGTACCAAGTTATCTGAAAATTAAAATGATTCATTTTATTCTTAGTTTAAGTTTAAATATAGGAAGTAAATATATATAGGTGTGTGAGGTGTCAAGTAATAATAAGGAAGTGGAAAAATTTGAACAAAACCAAGAGACTCAATGATCAAGGGTTTTAGAATCTACTAGAGTGAATGAATTTTGAATGGGAAGTATTGAATTAAAAGTACACCTAATCCTATTTGTTAATCATGAAAAATAAGATAATAAACAACCACTAGATTCAAAGGAACATGAATGGGATACTAATTTTTTTAATGAGAATGATAATCTCTATAGGGTTGTAAGAAATTCTTAGTAAGCTAATTTGGTTATATTGTCTTGATCTGTGTAATACCATAATCATTATGGTAATTATCATTTCATGGTGATTGTGTTTGGATTTCTAGTGAATAGATTTTGAAATTATTATTTATGTATTAACCAAAAACTATGGATATTCATTTAGTGATAAATTGAATATATAATTAAGAAAAATTAATCTCAATCAATACTTAACATATCTATAAATGAATTGATAATGATCAAAAAATTGAATTCATAACCCTATAATATAAGTTTAGTGACATACACTGACCTTCACTTTATCTATTGTTTTATATATTTTTAAACTTTATTTATTTTTTCTATAGGGTTGGGTTGAGTTTTCTTGATTTTTTTGAAGTGTTATAAAGTTTTAGGGTGTTTCATGGTTATCACATAGTTTGTTAAAACCATTTAGGTCTTAGGTGAAACCGTTCGAGGGGCTCTAGTAGAGTTTTTCATGGATGGAGCACATTTTTCCTAATAACATGAGGTATTTGGGTATTTTTGTGTCTTAGTATGGTGAATAATGGAAAATCACATGGTTGGATAATAGTTAAGGGAAACCATGTGGTAACCTTTCTAATGACTTTTATATAAGGGGTGTTCTACCCAGTATCTTCCTCGTGGTTAGTACACAGTTTACCAAACTATACTGCCAAACTATGTACCTTTCATAGATTCATTAAAAGTGTGAATTATCCCCCCACAACCTTAAATTAAATCCTTATGACATAATTTTACTCCCCCATTTAAAATCCCCAACATAAGGCTCTTCTCCCTTCAGATTTCCCCTCCTCTTGGTGAAAATTCATCAGGATTCCTCACAGTTTG
Source organism: Viscum album (assembly GCA_963277665.1). Taxonomy (NCBI): domain Eukaryota; kingdom Viridiplantae; phylum Streptophyta; class Magnoliopsida; order Santalales; family Viscaceae; genus Viscum; species Viscum album. The sequence goes on from OY728129.1 coordinate 340,708,106, forward strand.
AAGCTGAATATCAAAGGCAATCCCCTTCTTGTCTCTTTAACTGCTTTATTTATTTATTTTCCCTCTTTTTATCACCCTAGGAAGTTCATAGATACCTTTTGTTTCTATATACCTTATTTCTCATGAGGTTTAGTGTTTTAGGATTTTTTTTTCTTCACCCATTTGGGTTTCGTTAAGGTAGATTACCACGGCCGTTTGTAGTAGAAACATGTTTATGTTAGATTTCTCCATTCCTTATACTATAAAATCAAAACTATGAATTCTTGATTATTTTACATGTATTTTTTCAACATATTTTATATTATATATATAATTGGTAGTAGATGGTGGAAAAATAAGTTTTCCTCAAGTTATTTAAAAATAAAACATGGTTTTATTCTTATAAATGGTATTTCAAATATATTTTAATGTTTTATGCACACAAAGTGTTCAAGGAAATTAGAAAATATATTTATAAGGTAATTTCAAAGACATAAAGGTAATGAAATTGATTTTAAATATATTTTAGGGTTTATTTTTAATTTAAGGATTATTGTAAGGCCCAACTGGAACATTCAAATGATTTCTATTGAAAATGAAAACCTATTTTTAAAGCATGACCCTTGGTAATTTTTGAATAATTTAGGAAAGTTAATTTATATGGTTTGGTTTCTCATGCCTATATGAGTTATTATGGCTTAATTTTTTTTTATAAAATGGGTTGTTTCCTTGAAGTGGTTTTGAATGTGATTAACTTGAATTTTGGTTTAATTTCATTTTTATATGATGCATATTAGTTTAACATACTAGCCTTTATTTACATGACATGGGAAAAATAGGATTGCTAAGTGGAATGTGTAGGTACTCATTCTACTTTAGTTTAATATTGCACTCTAACTAGTGGAACTAAGTTTAGATTGTGGTATTCTTAAGGTATTTTCCCCTTATTTAAGATAGCTATGGAAATACTGAGTGTTAAGGCAGTAAATCTTTATATCCAACACATGTATTTCTATATTAGTTATTATTGGTTTTTTCCTACATCATCCTTAGTCACTAAATATCTAATAAATATGGACTTTGTTATAATTATATTTTTATGTCACCCAATGTTACTATATTCTTAGTTTCCATTAAGAATTTCATTCACTCTATCTTATAAAGTAGTTTAATGTGCTTTTATAAAAAAAAATCTTATGGTTTTTAAATGGATTTTTTTAAAAGTATCGAACTTAATGATTGTTTTAAATGTAAAATAAAAGATATAATTTCTCTACATACATTCAAAATAGAAATAAATAGTTTCATTATTAAATATCATTAATGGGGTTTGGCTTTTAGCATACCTTTTAGGCTTCATGATCATAACTATCATATTATAGTTCTAGATAGTTCCTCTTAGATATAGTCATTGGTGAAGTGCCCAGATCAGTGTGAATCACTGAGAGGGGGAGGGGGTGAATCAGTGATCCTTTAAAACTTTTTACTAATTGATTATTTATCAATTAAACCTCTATGGCTTGTTAAGGCCTCGATCCACTCTTCTTTTATCTCTCAGCCTTTCTTCGAGTGATGCAGTAAATGTAAAGGCACAGGACACAAGGATTTACAAGGTTCGACACCAAAGGACTACGTCCTTGCCATGTTGGTTATACACCCCAACATGGTTTCTTCCAATATAATCTGTTAGTATTACAATGGTCAATACAGAGTCCCACTGTATCTCTCCTGAGTCCCACAGGAGGGTCTTTATACTGCGTCCCACAGTGTTACCAGAGTCCCACTGGCCTGCTCCAGAATCCCATTGAAGACTTCTTCCACCCCGAGTCTCACAGGGGGCTTCTCCTGGCTCCTCGAGTCACACGAGTAGATCTTATTCACTTTAAGCTCTTCAAGTATCTTCAGCAACCTGGGATAAAGGCTGATGGCCTTTCTCTTCACTTCTGATCACTTGATCAAGTCTTCTCGTCTTGCTCAGGATTTATCTCCTTCTTCTCAGGATGACCTGGCCTCTCTCTTCAAGAATCTTCAACAACCTCTGATAAGGTCTGTTGGTCTTGCTCACAACTTCTGATCACTTCTGTTGATCAGGGTCTTCTCAATTACTGAAAACTCAGGCAGCTGATGTCTTTAACTTTAGTCTGGCTTCAGTCTCACTTCACATCAACTTCATGCACTGAGTGCATGGCAACTCTTCTTCCTCATGCACTGAATGCATGGCCTCTCAAAAATCTTCAAGAACTCTTGGTCTTGGACAAATCAAATGCACACAAGCAGATTCAACTTGTTCACGTGTGCACGTGCATGCATGCAAGCATGCACTCCCCTTTCCTTCTTCTTGGTGCAGTAAACCCTCAATGAATGTATTCTCTTTAAGCACACACACCACTTCTTCCTTCACACTCTTTGTTCTTTTTGTCCACACACTTAAAAGTGTGTTATACTTTAGTGTGGGTGTCCTCTTCCTTCTTCTTCTAAATGTGTACACTTTGCACACACCTAGGTTCGGCCTTCATGTCTCTTTGTTCACACTTCATTCAATTTTTCACACAAGTGAGCTTGGCCTCCCTTCTCTTCTTGCACACACCCAAGGCTACGACCTCTTTTTCAATTGCACTTATACCACCCGTAGGGTGTCTTCACTTTGCACACACACAAGGTGCAAGCCTTCTTGTTCACTTGTCTTGCGCACACTTGGTTGCGGCCTTCTCCAATTCTTAAACACACACAATGTGTAGTCTCGGCCTCCACTTGCACACACCCGAACACCAACCAATTGAAGGCATGCAAGGTGCGTCCTCTTCTCCTCTTCTTCAAAGCGCGAAAGGTACACTTGGGTGAAAAAGGTAGTGCGCAAGGTCCAGGGTGCAAGCACCATTCAAGGGTGCACTGGCCGCGGGGTGCACAAGGTGCAACAGCCGTGCAAGCCCTCGAGTGTGCAAGGTGCAACACCGCGGGCTCCTTCCTCCTGCCGCGCAAGTGTGCAGGCAGAGAGGGAATCAACCACGGGTGAGCAAGAATGCGGCCTTGGGTTCTTCCTGTCGCGGAAGGGAGGCGCGCAGGGGAATCCTTCCTTCTTTCGTGCAAGTGTGCGCGAAAGGAACCAAACGGATCTAGGAAAGCTCCGGGATGCTGCCGCGCAAGTGATGCGCGCAGGCTGTTCTTCGCGAGACTTTGAGAGCTCTCACGGGACTTCAAAGTTTCAGCAAGTGAACAGAGAGCCTCGACCTCTCTTTTTATAGGCAAGGGAGAGGCGGTTCATCTGTGTGAGATATTTTTAATCTCCCGAAGATTTCGAGAATTCAAGATTTCCTTAAATCTTGTTTTCTTCTCTCTGTTCATGCAGGTTCTCTTTTTTATTTTCCTCCTTCACGTGCATGCGACTTAGAACGCATGTACGGCCTTCCTTCGGTCCAAACCATGCAAAATAAAACCTCATGGCCTCGGCACTTCGTTTGCCTTTGGCCGAACTCCAAATTCTCATGTTGTTGCATGCACACCCATTTTTAGGCATGGATGTGTTCGTTATGCTCAGACGATCTCAATGGTGTCTTCGGCTTGATCAATAGTGGCTGGGAGCTCAAGATCAGTGCTCAGAGACCCTCTGGTTTAGCGGGGGACGTAGGGTGGCCTTCGGCTGAGCTTGAGGAAGGAGACGCCTCGGAGCCGTCGGATGTGGCGTTGAAAAGATCATCAACGGCTGGATTAGATCGCGACGCGCAGCGGATGAGATGAGCGGCTGCGATCCAGCGCGCGATCGATCGTGCGGCCAGGATGCGCTCCCGGTGAAATTTGTGCATCCCACATCGAATCGCCGCGGGATTTTCTTGCGACTTATCAAACTGGCGCTCCCCCAGCCAGCTCAATTGAACTTACAACCTCCATGGTGCCGCCCCGCACCGTGTTCTCTTGCGGGCGCGCTCTTGCGCCCACCCCTACCACTTGGGCGCGCCACTGGCGCCCACTATGCACACACACGGGCGCGCTCACGCTGCGCGGGCTTCATCACCGCGTGGCCTCAGGGATTATACACGGCCCCGACCTCTCTCTGGTTGGCCCCATGGGATCCCCTTGGGCGTGGTGACCTAGTCCTACATGTGCCTTGGGTTGAACCCTTAAGGCTGGCCCTTGGTGGCTTCCTTTTTGCTAGAGTAGAGATTTAGGGACTTTGAATAAAAACAAAGTAACCCAAGTTCAAATGCCAAATGCCACTTCTTCCAAGCCATTCTTCCTCTTCTCCATTCTTCTTCTTCTTCAAAAGAATTCCTCCATCTTCTCATCAATTTGTATTCTTAACTTAGGAGGGACTTTACAAAGGTTTCTTCCTTCAAACGAAGCTCCTGAATCACATAATCTTCAATGTTCTTCATTGATCCAATCAGAGATCAAGTTGGATCTTCTTCAAATTCACATGCACTAAGTGATAGTGCATGGACTTCATTAATCCACTTCATCCACTTAGGAGGTGTGGATGGATCATCTTCATCTCCTCATGCATTGTCTTAACAATGCATGGTCTTCTAATAATGTGGTGACATTGTATCCGGTTGATGCAAGTTCATGGAACTTAAAGATCAGATCATCAATCGTCTAATGTGACTAGAGAATGTTTCAACCATCATCTCCTATGTCACTTAGTGAATCTACTAAGTGACATTCCTCTATGGTCCATGGTCATTCTACATTCATCACCATCACCATCACATCCTTTGACATTCACATCATGACTCTCCTTGACCTCCATCCATTCCATGTCACCTTTTAACAACAACATACATAATTGACAATAAATGCAACACAATGCACTTCAATCTCCCCCTTTGTATTTGTTGTCAATACACTTCTTCAGAACATATGAATGGGTCAATATGTGTGCCAATCTTTTCTCCCCCTTATTGGCAATAAAATGCAAAGATGTGGTGTGGCTCTCTCCAAAATATCTCTTCCTCCCTTCGAATAGAATCTTCTAGAAAAGCACTAAGAGAGGGATGATGTCACATGTTCTATTTAGCAAAGAACCTTTAGTAGATCATCTCTAAGTCTACTTGGGCTAACCCAGTGTAGAAAACAAGAGTGATGTAACCAAGATTATCAATGCTGCCCAACATTTACTATACATGTGAGATCATGCTTCAAGGGGTTTGAAATTTTTCAGATATAACAATGAATTGCTAAATCCTACATATACTTCACAAAACTCATTAGAAAGTTCAGTGCAAAGATAAAGCTCCCCCTTCATCCATTTGCCTTCAATCAATACTCCCCCTTAATTTTCATGATGAATACAATTAAGAAATAAGGAATGAATGTATGATTGGAATACCTTCAGCTTTTCTCAAGATGGTGTTAAAACTTAGAATACCATCTTCTCCAGATTGGCTCCCCCTCAAGGGGTGCACTCCATTCTGTACAAACCACTATCTAGATGAGAATGATCATCATCTTCAATTCCCTGAAATGTTAGCACATGTAAATACAAGTGGTTAGGGAATAAGATGGAACCTACTTGGTTCATCAATGTGAACAACAAGGTTGAGAAGATTCTCTCAACCGAGATGTCCCATTTTCACCATTCTTCACACTTGCACATTTGATCTTCAATGATGTTTGTGCTGGTGTGGATCTCAACACATCTTCATGTGAAATCTTCTTCTTCCCTTTGGCCTTAGCAATTTACAGAACTTCATCTTCAGCTCTTTGCAGATCTTTGGCAAGTTACAACTGATTTGGCCATATGACTAGTAAGTCACTTGGAAGTGTGGCCTCAGTTCTGGAAGTTCCACATGGTTCTTTTAATGATGTCAAGCTACCTTTCTTAGGCAACTTGTTTTCAATCAATCCCTTCTACTTCTTCTGGATTGATTGTCTTTTTGAGTCCAGTCTGCTTCTATTGAATTCCATGGCTTCTTTACAAAGATCCATGGTATGACCTTTCTTTCCACAGTAGAAGAATTTCTTCATGGTGGTCCTTCTGGATGCATCACCCTTCTTGGATTTAGACTCCAAGGTCTTCTCTTCATTTTTCATAATCCTCTTGGGAGCATCTTCCACTTTCTTATGCTTGCTTCCCAAGGATTCTTTCTGAGCTAGGTTCTATGATCTTTTCTTCATTTTAGCTCTGGATACAGTTGGAGATTGACATGTATCTTTTTGACCACTTTTGCAATCATACCAGATGTTGTCAAGTAATCCAAATCTATTTGAAGTAAACAGATGTCTCTGGACCTGTGGATGCTGCTTCTTTCCCTCTGGCTTGCTCCCCCTTAGCATGGGCTTGCTTTGTGCTTTGACATTCAGTGGATTGTACCAACAATCCTTTGCACAGTGCCCATACTTATTACAACACCAACACTGACCCACAAATCTTGACCTCTTGAGTCCTTCTTGTTGTTGGGCATTTCTCTTGAATTGTTGTGTTGTTTTAGGAGAGCTCTCTTTCTTCATCTTCTTCATCCATACTTGTTTAGAGTTATTCTTCCATCCTGCACTTTTTGTGGAAAAACATTTAGAATTATTAGTACAAGATGGTATGGATGGTACCATTTTTTTTGAAGTTGTTGCCCTCTTATTAGAGGATATATTTCTTTTAGAATCATCCTGCTCAATGCTCACTTGAGTGGAAACATTTCTTCTTCCAGCTGTCTGGGAGGCTTTGGCTTTGGGTGATTGCTGATTTTTCAATATCACCTCTAATTCTAAACACTTCATGTTAAGGGAGTTCTTCTCATCCTAAACAGTTCTTAGCTTTCCTTCCCATTTCTCTTCCAACTGTTTCATCTGGTCTTCACGCGCCTTATTAATTTCAAGCAATGAGTTGTCAAGATCCTTCACCCTTTTTTACTTTGTCTTCAATTTGAGCATCTTTAAAAAACATTGATACTCTATGCCTCTTCTCCAGTGCATGGTAAACATCTTTGATTATTAATTTAAAGAATTCTTTCTCAGAAAGGCTTCTTTGCAATTCTTCAGCAGTGTCTTCATATCTTTCATTGCAAAGAGAAACAGTTTCATCTTTAGCCTTCACCAGCTTTCTGATAGTGTTGGTTATGCCAACACTTTTTGCCAATTGATCTTACATTGCATTGGATTCTTCTTCTAACTGTGATTTTTCTTCTTGAAGATCAAGGATGCCTTTAGCTCTACACATTGCCACTTCCTTGGGGACTGTCTTCTGAAGATATTCGATTGAACTTTGAAGATCTTTCATTGTTCCAACTTCATCACAGCTAGGACAGGCTTTCTTCATCTTCTTGGCCTGTTTCTTCTTTCTATTTTTCTGAGTCTTGGAAGATATCTCCATTTGAGGCTGGTCGCTCATTTCCTCAAATCTGCACTTCATAAAGACTCCCTTGGATATTTTAGAGGTAAACTTCGCTCTGATACCAATTGAAGTGCCCAGATCAGTGTGAATCACTGAGAGGGGGAGGGGGTGAATCAGTGATCCTTTAAAAATTTTTACTAATTGATTCTTTATCAATTAAACCTCTATGGCTTTTTAAGGCCTCGATCCACTCTTCTTGTATCTCTCAGCCTTTCCTCGAGTGATGTAGTAAATGTAAAGGCACAGGACACAAGGATTTACAAGGTTCGGTACCAAAGGCCTACGTCCTTGCCATGATGGTTATACACCCCAAGATGGTTTCTTCCATTATAATCTGTTAGTATTACAATGGTCGATACATAGTCCCACTGTATCTCTCCTGAGTCCCACAGGAGGGTCTTTATACTGCGTCCCACAGTGTTACCAGAGTCCCACTGGCCTGCTCCAGAATCCCACTGAAGACTTCTTCCACCCTAAGTCTCATAAGGGGCTTCTCCTGGATCCTCGAGTCACATGAGTAGCTCTTCTTCACTTTAAGCTCTTCAAGTATCTTCAGCAGCCTGGGATAAATGCTGTTGGCCTTTCTCTTCACTTCTGATAACTTGATCAGGTCTTCTTGTCTTGCTCAGGATTTATCTCCTTCTTCTCAGGATGACCTGGCCTCTCTCTTTAAGAATCTTCAACAGCCTCTGATAAGGTCTGTTGGTCTTGCTCACAACTTCTGATCACTTCTGTTGATCAGGGTCTTCTCAATTACTGAAAACTCAGGCAGCTGATGTCTTTAACTTTAGTCTGGCTTTAGTCTCACTTCACATCAACTTCATGCACTGAGTGCATGGCAACTCTTCTTCCTCATGCACTGACTGTATGGCCTCTCAAAAATCTTCAATAACTCTTGGTCTTGGACAACTCAAATGCACACAAGCAGATTCAACTTGTTCATGTGTGCACGTGCATGCATGCAAGCATGCACTCCCCTTTCCTTCTTCTTGGTGCAGTAAACCCTCAATGAGTGTATTCTCTTTAAGCACACACACCACTTCTTCCTTCACACTCTTTGTTCTTTTTGTCCACACACTTAAAAGTGTGTTATACTTTAGTTTAGATGTCCTCTTCCTTCTTCTTCTAAATGTGTACACTTTGCACACACCTAGGTTCGGCCTTCATGTCTCTTTGTTCACACTTCAATCAATTTTTCACACAAGTGAGCTTGGCCTCCCTTCTCTTCTTGCACACACCCAAGGCTACGGCCTCTTGTTCATTTGCACTTATACCACCCGTAGGGTGTCTTCACTTTGCACACACACAAGGTGCAAGCCTTCTTGTTCACTTGTCTTGCGCACACTTGGTTGCGGCCTTCTCCAATTCTTAAACACACACAATGTGTAGTCTCGGCCTCCACTTGCACACACCTGAACACCAACCAACTGAAGGCATGCAAGGTGCAGCCTATTCTCCTCTTATTGAAAGTGCGCAAGGTACACTTGGGTGCACAAGGAAGTGCGCAAGGTCCAGGGTGCAAGAACCGTTCAAGGGTGCACTGGCCGCAGGGTGCGCAAGGTGCAACAGCCACACAAGCCCTCGAGTGTGCAAGGTGCAACACCGCGGGCTCCTTCCTCCTGCCGCGCAAGTGTGCAGGCAGAGAGGGAATCAACCATGGGCATGCAAGAATGCGGCCTCAGGTTCTTCCTGTCGTGCAAGGGAGGCGCGCAGGGGACTCCTTCCTTCTTTCGTGCAAGTGTGCGCAAAAGGAACCAAACAGAGCTAGGAAAGCTCCGGGCTGCTGCCGCGCAAGTGATGCGCGCAGGCTGTTCTTCGCGAGACTTTGAGAGCTCTCACGGGACTTCGAAGTTTCATCAAGCGAACAGAGAGCCTAATCCTCTCTTTTTATAGGCAAGGGAGAGGCGGTTTATCCTCGTGAGATATTTTTAATCTCCTGAAGATTTTGGGAATTCAAGATTTTCTTAAATATTGTTTTCTTCTCTCTGTTCACGCGGGTTCTCTTTTTTATTTTCCTCCTTCACGTGCATGTGAATTAGAATGCATGTACAGCCTTACTTCGGTCCAAACCATGCAAAATATAAACCTGATGGCCTCGGCACTTCGTTTTCCTTCGGCCGAACTCCAAATTCTCACGTTGTTGCATGCACACCCATTTTTAGGCATGGATGTGTTCGTTATGCTCAGACGATCTCAATGGTGTCTTCGGCTTGATCAAAAATGTCCGGGAGCTCAAGATCGGTGCTCGGAGACCCTCTGGTTCAGCGGGGGACGTCGGGTGGCCTTCGGCTGAGCTCGAGGAAGGAGACGCCACAGAGCCGTCAGATGCGGCGTTGAAAAGATCATCAACGGCTGGATTAGATCGCGGCGCGCGACGGATGAGATGAGCGGCTGCGATCCAGCGCGCGATCGATCGTGCAGCCAGGATGCACTCCCAGTGAAATTTGTGCATCCCACATCGAATCACCGCAGGATTTTCTCGCGACTTATCAAACTGGCGCTCCCCCAGCAGGCTCAATTGAACTTCCAACCTCCACGGTGCCACCCCGCACCATTTTCTCTTGCGGGCGGGCTCTTGCGCCCACCCCTGCCACTCGGGCGTGCCACTGGCGCCCACTATGCACACACACGGGCGCGCTCACGCTGCGCGGGCTTCATCACCGCGTGGCCTCGGGGCTTATACACAGCCCTGGCCTCTCTCGGGTTGGCCCCATGGGATCCCCTTGGGCGTGGTGACCTAGTCCTACATGTGCCTTGGGTTGAACCCTTAAGGCTGGCCCTTGGTGGCTTCCTTTTTTCTAGATTAGAGACTTAGGGACTTTGTATAAAAACAAAGTAACCCAAGTTCAAATGCCAAATGCCACTTCTTCCAAGACATTCTTCCTCTTCTCCATTCTTCTTCTTCTTCAAAATAATTCCTCCATCTTCTCATAAATTTGTATTCTTCACTTAGGAGGGACTTCAAAAAGGTTTCTTCCATCAACCGAAGATCCTGAATCACATAATCTTTAATGTTCTTCATTGATCCAATCAGATATCAAGTTGGATCTTCTTCAAATTCACATGCACTAAGTGATAGTGCATGGACTTCATTAATCCACTTCATCCACTTAGGAGGTGTGGATGGATCATCTTCATCTCCTCATGCATTGTCTTAACAATGCATGGTCTTCTAATAATGTGGTGACATTGTATCCAGTTGATACAAGTTCTTGGAACTTAAAGATCATCTCATCAATCATCTGATGTGACTAGAGAATGTTTCAACCATCATCTCCTATGTCACTTAGTGAATCTCCTAAGTGACATTCCTCTATGGTCCATGGTCATTCTCCATTCATCACCATCACCATCACATCCTTTGACATTCACATCTTGACGCTCCTTGACCTTCATCCATTCCATGTCACCTTTTGACAACAACATACATAATTGACAACAAATGCAACACAGTGCACTTCAATCTCCCCCTTTGTATTTGTTGTCAATACACTTCTTCAGCACATATGAATGGGTGAATATGTGTGCCAATCTTTTCTCCCCCTTATTGGCAATCAAATGCAAAGATTTGGTGTGGCTCTCTCCAAAATATCTCTTCCTCCCTTCGAATAGCATCTTCTTGAAAAGCACTAAGAGAGGGATGATGTCACATGTTCTCTTTAGCAAAGAACCTTTAGGAGATCATCTCTAAGTATACTTGGGCTAAACCGGTGTAGAAAACAAGAGTGATGTAACCAAGATTATCAATGCTGTCCAACATTTACTATACATGTGAGATCATGCTTCAAGGGGTTTGAAATTTTTCAGATATAAAAATGAATTGCTAAATCCTTCACATACTTCACAAAACTCATTAGAAAGTTCAGTGCAAAGATAAAGATCCCCCTTTCATCCATTTGCCTTCAATCAATACTCCCCCTTAATTTTCAGGATGAATACAATTAAGAAACAAGGAATGAAAGTATGATTGGAATACCTTCAACTTTTCTCAAGATGGTGTTAAATCTTAGAATATCATCTTCTCCAGATTGGCTCCCCCTCAAGGGGTGCACTCCATTCTGTCCAAACCACTCTCCAGATGAGAATGATCATCATCTTCAATTCCCTGAAATGTTAGAACATGTAAATACAAGTGGTTAGGGAATAAGATGGAACCTCCTTGGTTCATCAATGTGAACAACAAGGTTGAGAAGATTCTCTCAACCGAGATGTCCCATTTTCACCATTCTTCACACTTGCACATTTGATCATCAATGATGTTTGTGCTGGTGTGGATCTCAACACATCTTCATGTGAAATCTTCTTCTTCTCTTTTGCCTTAGCAATTTCCAGAACTTCATCTTCAGCTCTTTGCAGATCTTTGGAAAGTTGCAACTGATTTGGCCATATGACTAGTAAGTCACTTGGAAGTGTGGCCTCAGTTCTGGAAGTTCCACATGGTTCTTTTAATGCTGTCAAGCTACCTTTCTTAGGCAACTTGTTTTCAATCAATCCCTTCTGCTTCTTCTGGATTGATTGCCTTTTTGAGTCCAGTCTGCTTCTATTGAATTCCATGTCTTCTTTACAAAGATCCATGGTATGGCCTTTCTTTCCACAGTAGAAGCATTTCTTCATGGTGGTCCTTCTGGATGCATCACCCTTCTTGGATTTAGACTCCAAGGTCTTCTCTTCCTTTTTCATAATCTTCTTGGGAGCATCTTCCACTTTCTTATGCTTGCTTCCCAAGGATTCTTTCTGAGTTAGGTTCTGTGATCTTTTCTTCTTTTTAGCTCTGGATACAGTTGGAGATTGACATGTATCTTTTTGACCACTTTTGCAATCATCCAAGATGTTGTCAAGTAATCCAAATCTATTTGCAGTAAACAGATGTCTCTGGACCTGTAGATGCTGCTTCTTTTCCTCTGGCTTGCTCCCCCTTGGAATGGGCTTGCTTTGTGCTTTGACATTCAGTGGATTGTACCATAAATCCTTTGCACAGTGCCCATACTTATTACAACACCAACACTGACCCACAAATACTGACCTCTTGAGTCCTTCTTGTTGTTGGGCATTTCTCTTGAATTGTTGTGTTGTTTTAGGAGAGATCTCTTTCTTCATCTTCTTCATCCATACTTGTTTAGAGTTATTCTTCCATCCTGCACTTTTTGTGGAAACACATTTATAATCATTAGTACAAGATGGTATGGATGGTACCCTTTTTTTAGAAGTTGTTTCCCTCTTATTAGAGGATATCTTTCTTTTAGAATCATCCTGATCAATGCTCACTTGAGTGGCAACATTTATTCTTCCAGCTGTCTGGGAGGCTTTGGCTTTGGGTGATTGCTGATTTTTCAATATCACCTCTAATTCTAAACACTTAATGTTAAGGGAGTTCTACTCATCCTCAATAGTTCTTAGCTTTCCATCCCATTTCTCTTCCAGCTGTTTCATCTGGTCTTCATGCGCCTTATTCATTTCAAGCAATGAGTTGTCAAGCCCCTTCACCCTTTTTACTTTGTCTTCAAGTTGAGCATCTTTAACAACCATTTATACTCTATGCCTGTTCTCCAGTGCATGGTAAACATCTTTGATTATTACTTTAAAGAATTCTTTCTCAGAAAGGCTTCTTTGCAATTCTTCAGCAGTGTCTTCATATCTTTCATTGGAAAGAGAAACAGTTTCATCTTTATCCTTCACCAGCTTTTTGAGAGTGTTGGTTATGCCAACCCTTTTTTCCAATTGATCTTCCATTGCATTGGCTTATTCTTATAACTGTGATTTTTCTTCTTGAAGATCAAGGATGCCTGTAGCTATACACATTGCCACTTCCTTGGGGACTGTCTTCTGAAGATATTCGATTTCACTTTGAAGATCTTTCATTGTTCCAACTTCATCACAGCTAGGACAGGCTTTCTTCATCTTCTTGGCCTGTTTATTCTTTCTATTTTTCTGAGTCTTGGAAGATATCTCCATTTGAGGCTGGTCGCTCATTTCCTCAAATATGCACTTCATAAATACTCCCTTGGATATTTTAGAGGTAACATTCACTCTGATACCAATTGAAGTGCCCAGATCAGTGTGAATCCCTGAGAGGGGGAGGGGGTGAATCAGTGATCATTTAAAACTTTTTACTAATTGATTATTTATCAATTAAACCTCTATGTCTTGTTAAGGCCTCGATCCACTCTTCTTGTATCTCTCAGCCTTTCCTCGAGTGATGCAGTAAATGTAAAGGCACAGGACACAAGGATTTACAAGGTTCGACACCAAAGGCCTACATCCTTGCCATGTTGGTTATACACCCCAACATGGTTTCTTCCATTATAATCTGTTAGTATTACAATGTTCGATACAGAGTCCCACTGTATCTCTCCTAATTCCCACAGGAGGGTCTTTATACTGCGTCCCACAGTGTTACCAGAGTCCCACTGGCCTGCTCCAGAATCCCACTGAAGACTTCTTCCACCCTGAGTCTCACAGGGGGCTTCTCCTGGCTCCTCGAGTCACACGAGTAGCTCTTCTTCACTTTAAGCTCTTCAGGTATCTTCAGCAGCCTGGGATAAAAGCTGCTGGCCTTGCTCTTCACGTCTGATCACTTGATCAGGTCTTCTCGTCTTGCTCAGGATTTATCTCCTTCTTCTCAGGATGACCTGGTCTCTCTCTTCAAGAATCTTCAACAGCCTCTGATAAGGTCTGTTGGTCTTTCTCACAACTTCTGATCACTTCTGTTGATCAGGGTCTTCTCAATTACTGAAAACTCAGGCAGCTGATGTCTTTAACTTTAGTCTGGATTCAGTCTCACTTCACATCAACTTCATGCACTGAGTGCATGGCAACTCTTATTCCTCATGCACTGACTGCATGGCCTCTCAAAAATCTTCAAGAACTCTTGGTCTTGGACAACTCAAATGCACACAAGAAGATTCTACTTGTTCACATGTGCACGTGCATGCACTTTCCTTTCCTTCTTCTTGGTGCAGTAAACCCTCAATGAGTGTATTCTCTTTAAGCACACACACCACTTCTTCCTTCACAGTCTTTGTTCTTTTTGTCCACACACTTAAAAGTGTGTTATACTTTAGTGTGGATGTCCTCTTCCTTCTTCTTCTAAATGTGTACACTTTGCACACAGCTAGGTTCGGCCTTCATGTATCTTTGTTAACACTTCATTCAATTTTTCACACAAGTGAGCTTGACCTCCCTTCTATTCTTGCACACACCCAAGGCTACGACCTCTTGTTCATTTGCACTTATACCACCTGTAGGGTGTCTTCACTTTGCACACACACAAGGTGCAATCCTTCTTGTTCACTTGTCTTGCACACACTTGGTTGCGGCCTTCTCCAATTCTTAAACACACACAATGTGTAGTCTCGGCCTCCACATGCACACACCCGAACACCAACCAACTGAAAGCATTCAAGGTGCGGCCTCTTCTCCTCTTCTTCAAAGCGTGCAAGGTACACTTGGGTGCACAAGGAAGTGCGCAAGGTCCAGGGTGCAAGAACTGTTCAAGGGTGCACTGGCCGCGGGGTGCGCAAGGTGCAACAGCCGCGCAAGCCCTCGAGTGTGCAAGGTGCAACACCGCGGGCTCCTTCCTCCTACCGCACAAGTGTGCAGGCAGAGAGGGAATCAACCACAGGCATACAAGAATGCGGCCTCGGGTTCTTCCTGTCGCGCAAGGGAGGAGCGCAGGGGACTCCTTCCTTCTTTCGTGAAAGTGTGCGCGAAAGGAACCAAACGAAGCTAGGAAAGCTCCGGGCTGCTGCCGCGCAAGTGATGCGTGCAGGCTGTTCTTCGCGAGACTTTGAGAGCTCTCACAGGACTTCGAAGTTTCAGCAAGCGAACAGAGAACCTCAGCCTATCTTTTTATAGGAAAGGGAGAGGCGGTTCATCCGCGTGAGATATTTTTAATCTCCCGAAGATTTCGAGAATTCAAGATTTCCTTAAATCTTGTTTTCTTCTCTCTGTTCACGTGGGTTCTCTTTTTTATTTTCCTCCTTCACGTGCATGCGACTTAGAACGCATGTACGGCCTTACTTCGGTCCAAACCATGCAAAATATAAACCTCATGGCCTCGGCACTTCGTTTTCCTTCAGCCGAACTCCAAATTCTCACGTTGTTGCATGCACACCCATTTTTAGGCATGGATGTGTTCGTTATGCTCAGACGATCTCAATGGTGTCTTCGGCTTGATCAACAGTGCCCAGGAGCTCAAGATCAGTTCTCAGAGACCCTCTGGTTCAGCGGGGGACGTCGGGTGGCCTTCGGCTAAGCTTGAGGAAGGAGACGCCTCAGATCCGTCAGATGCGGCGTTGAAAAGATCATCAACGGATGGATTAGATCGCGGCATGCGGCGGATGAGATGAGCAGCTGCGATCCAGCGCACGATCGATCGTGCGGCCAGGATGCGCTCCCAGTGAAATTTGTGCGTCCCACATCGAATCGCCGCGGGATTTTCTCGCGACTTATCAAAATGGCGCTCCCCCAGCCGGCTCAATTGAACTTCCAACCTCCACGGTGCCGCCCCACACCGTGTTCTCTTGCGGGCGCGCTCTTGCGCCCACCCCTTCCAATCGGGTGCGCCACTGACGCCCATTATGCACACACACGGGCGCGCTCACGCTGCACGGGCTTCATCACCGCGTGGCCTCAGGGCTTATACACGGCCCCGACCTCTCTCGGGTTGGCCCCATGGGATCCTCTTGGGCGTGGTGACCTAGTCCTACATGTGCCTTGGGTTGAACCCTTAAGGCTGGCCCTTGGTGGATTCCTTTTTGCTAGAGTAGAGACTTAGGGACTTTGTATAAAAACAAAGTAACCCAAGTTCAAATGCCAAATTCCACTTCTTCCAAGCCATTCTTCCTCTTCTCCATTCTTCTTCTTCTCCAAAATAATTCCTCCATCTTCTCATAAATTTGTATTCTTCACTTAGGAGGGACTTCACAAAGGTTTCTTCCTTCAACCGAAGCTCCTGAATCACATAATCTTCAATGTTCTTCATTGATCCAATCAGAGATCAAGTTGGATCTTCTTCAAATTCACATGCACTAAGTTATAGTGCATGGACTTCATTATTCCACTTCATCCACTTAGGAGGTGTGGATGGATCATCTTCATCTCCTCATGCATTGTCTTAACAATGCATGGTCTTCTAATAATGTGGTGACATTGTATCCAGTTGATACAAGTTCTTGGAACTTAAAGATCAGCTCATCAATTGTCTGATGTGACTAGAGAATGTTTCAACCATCATCTCCTATGTTACTTAGTGAATCTCCTAAGTGACATTCCTCTATGGTCCATGGTCATTCTCCATTCATCACCATCACCATCACATCCTTTGACATTCACATCTTGATGCTCCTTGACCTCCATCCATTCCATGTCACCTTTTGACAACAACATACATAATTGAAAACAAATGCAACACAGTGCACTTCAATTGGTCTATAGACCATGGTTTTGGTTGATGTAAATGAAAGTGGAGGTATCTTTCATACACATGGATATGGTATTTAGGGTTTTGTGATCTTCCCATTTATGTTGGGTACACAATGATGTATCGAACACTAAGGCCTTCACTATATTACTTCATTTAAATTTTAGTTTCAAGTGGCATATATTGTTATGATTTTCTTATTCAATTTATTTTGTCTTGTATATTGCTCATATTTCCTATGACTTGTGTGGTTTTTTATTTAATTTTCTTATTATGTGGCATGTATTTAAAATGTATGGAATGGTAATGCTATATTTCTGGGTGGAAATCCTATATCTTAAATTTGTTCTTCAGGATAATTATTCTCATTGGTTTTATTTGATGCTCTGGAAATGGACGCCAACTTAGGGGATTGAGAATTCCCTTCATGCCACGTCACAAACTAGATCGAGTGACTAGTCCATGGGTGGTCTTGATTGGTTCCTAAAAAATGGTATCAGATCCTAGGTTCTTAATCAATCCTTGGTTCTAGAGTTTACCTTGCTATTTAGTGTGTTTGGTAGATGGGAGATAGATTTTTTAGAACTCAAGGGTAAAATAACGAGTGAGTTCAAAAATTACTACCCTCCATTGATGAAACTTCGTTTATTAGGGGTGTTAGAATTGAAAATTTCTTAAACTCAATAAACAATTCTTGAGTTTTTTAGGGATTATTAGTCCTTATTTGAGTATTTTTTACTTCCCACTAAGATTTCATGAGATAATTTAGAGAAAAATCCATGGTTGGAGTGTAATTTTGAAGAAATCAAGGGCAAAATATTATTGTGTATGGTCTATAAAACAATATATCCAAATCTATGGGACTTCTAGTGAGACTTAATACAATTATCATATAGTTCTTTAGACTATTTTTTGAGTCAAAACGTGTTCCAACTTTCCCATTAATCATTTTGGTTTTAGAAATAAAAAATTACTTCTGTTTTTCATATGCTATTGTTTTACAATCGTAACCACATATGATATTTATTATTGTAATAACATATGTTATTCTAGTCACATAAATTGTTTTATAATCATAACCACAAATGATGTTTTCATAATCAGGATATGCATCTTATTCATGTTATCTATCATAACCATGTATCATATCCATTATATACATCATAATTATGTTATGGATCATAATCAAGTTATAAATCGTAACCATGCATCAAAACTAGGTTATATATTGTATTCACGTTATGCATTGTAACCATGTTATGTATTGTAAACATGATATGAATCCTAACCACAATATGAATCGTAACTATGATATGCATCTTATCCATGTTAAGCATCATAACCGTGTTATGAATCATAACCATGATATACATCGTAATCACGATATACATTGTAACCAAGTTATGTATCATACTCATGTAATGCATTGTACTCATATCTTACCCCAATACCACATACATGTTTTTCATTATATTTCATCTTACTCATTATTTCATACTTATGTACATATTGTTTTCTAACTAAAATGATATCTTTGAGTTAGTTATATACTAATAAAAATGTTGTCGTGTATTTTGTTTGGTTTGACCGTTATAATTATAGGTGTCCATGTCTCTCCGAATTTTCAGGAGAAATACGACCAATCGAGAAAATGTGACCATTGGAACCACATACCTATAAATAGGAGGTCATTTGAACCAGAGAATATAACTTTTTTATCTTCCAAGTTCTAGAGAGAGTCTGCGTGAAATCTCTCTTTCTTTGTGCGAAAAGCCTTGAGGATACAAGACATGAACAACTTGTTCCTAATTCTTAAATTTTAATAAGTGCTTTGTTTTGCATTGTGAGACCGATCATTTTGATAACGATAGAAGAATTCCAGGGATAGGAAGACAGTGATACCGATAGTTTTATCGAGGGATTTCCAGTATTTGAAAGACAGAGGTGTCGATTACCTTCTTAATCAAGGTATTCTATGGATAGGAAGATATATGTGCCGATCATCGTATCGAGGACTTACTAGTGAGGAGGTAAGATGAATCTTTTATCCTTGGTGAAAGGATACCCTACTCTTTGGGATAAAAGAATTGTAATACCTTTTATTTTTCATAGATATTTATAATAGAAAAGGGAATCATTTTGTTTCTTATTTCTATTAATATTATTTTATATTTTAATAATTTTAATTACGATACATTCTTCACATATTGTTTTAAAATATTATATACACTGTATGGTAGAATAATTTACATTTTTATTACTCTGATCATTGTATTCAATTCAAATAGAATTTTTTTAATAACCTATCATATAATTTCATATCATATCAATCAGATCTAGGACCCATATGGTCATTTTTATTGATTTTTAATCGCTTTAGTTTAAGACCTCTTAAACAAAACTCCTTCTTAAGAGTTTAAATACAAGATTTTTAAACCTAAAATTCACCACCCCTCTTGTATTGTGCCATCTCATATACATTTACATCTATATTACAATCCAACAATTGGTATTAGAGGAGGTTTCCACTAATTTGTTTTACTTTCTTTATTTATTTCTGTAAGACAAATATATTTTTATTATAAAACCATTGTTTATAATTACTTACTACACTAATGTATGGAGTGGAAAATGTTTTTATTATAAGATGACAGAAATGAATATTTGATCAGTTGGCAATCTGAACCCAACTAGACCACCTATTTTTGAGGGGAATGATTATGAGTACTAGAGAGATATAATGATATTTTTTTTAATTAATACTAGAGTATATAATTTTGTGATTCTCACTGGAGATTACAAAATTCTAGACAAAGAATTCAGAACCTTCACCAACCAAGAGAAACTAGAGTATCAAATAAATTTCAAGGTATACACTACTTTGTTATGTTCCATGACCAGGAATATATATAGTCAGATATCATCATGTGAAGCAGACAACTGTTTTTGGAAGAAACTTTAAGTTATGCATTTTGGTACATATAAGGATATAGAAACAAGAAGATCCATGATTCAAGATGAATATCATGGTTTTTTTCCATATAGAGAACCGGTATACATAATTCAACAAAAATTTAGGACAATCGTCAATAGTATTTAGTCTATGGGAAAAAAGGTCTTGATGAAGAAGTTCTTGTGGAAAAGATAATTTATTTAATTCCCAATGAGTGGGAATAAAAAAGGAAAACTATTGATGAGAATAAGAAAGTTACTCAAATCACTCTTGAGGAATTATTTGGTACTCTCTTATAGTATGAAAAATGAATAAAAATAGATAAAGATTTTAATAAGAAGTAGAATGTTAATGGAAGTTTATATTTTACTATCACATCTAAAGCCAAGACACCAGAAAGGGTAACAAGATCCAAAACTAAGAAAGCTGTTGTTATTTTAGAATCTAGGGAAAGTGATCACTCAGAGAATGAATTAGCCAATATTTATCTAATAATGAACAATATTGTGGGAAAGAAATATTTTCAGTACAAATTTAAAAAGAAATATAGAAAGATTAAGAAAGACTCATAAGTAACTTGTTATGAATGTAAAAGAGTAGGTCATATCAGACCAGAATTTTCTTTGCATAAAAGAAAGAACAGGAACAATATACATTATGAAAGAATCAAGAAAAAGTATTACAAGTCCAAGACAAAGAAATTCAAAAAATAAAATGATACTTAGAGTGAAAGTGGTGGTGATTTATAATACAAATCTTCTAAATATGAATCTTTTGGTCAGAAGAATATATGACTTATAACCAGACTACCATTTCAAAATACTTTTCTCATGGATAAGGAACAAAATTTAGAATCTATTATAAATGTATCTTTAAATTCCAATTACCCTGATGAGAAATACTATTACTATTCTAATGAAGAATATTACACAGTAGAGGATAATTTAGCTTCTTTTTAAGAACTATCCATATTTTCCAAACTTCTTGAGAATGAAAATTTCAAACTCAAGAAAAATCTTGATTAGGAAAATTTGAGAATATCTATCCTTAAAAATGAAGTATCAAATATTTCAAAAGATCCTGATCATAAAACTCTTCATTTTGAAAATATTTCAAAAAAACTTAGGGAAGTAAATTATGAGAAGGATAAACTTTTCAAGGACTTTGAAATTTTTTTAGAGAAAAATGATTTTGAAACAAAAATAATTTCAAAACTATTTCTTGTGATAATGAAATTTTTTTAATTAGACTAAAATATGAAATTTTTTCTCTTAAAAAGATTTTATCAAAAATTTACCTCTGGTAAAGAAAATTTTAACAAGATTTATTCTCAAATTATTCCTCCAAGAAATAAATTTAGAATATGTTATTCTTGTTCAAAACCTATTTCTAGACACAACTATTTCATTCTTAAAGTGACCAATTTTTCACTAAGTGTTAGAGTGGTGGACATTGGGAAATGATTTTTTCTCTTAATAAAACTCAATGTTTAGGATTTTATAAGGATCACTCTATAAAATGAATGTGAATTCCTCAAGTTGTTTTATATAAAATTTTTGGATCTAAATAAGTTTTGGTTCTAAAAATCTAATTGTTTTATTTTCAGGAAAAAAAAAGTGTACCAACAACAAGAATATTTTGTACATGGATAGTGGATTTTTTCAAAATATGACTGGAAGAAAAAATTTCATTAAAGTGATTATTGAAATTAAACTGGGAAGAATGACCTTCATATATAATTCTCAAGGAAAGATCATTTGTATAAGTAATATTGTTCTTTTTGGAAAATTTTTAATTTAAAATTTTTTGTTTGTTAAAGTTCTTTAGAAAAACCTTATAAGCATAAGTCAATTACGTGATGAAGGTTACATTGTGAATTTTCGGAATGATAAATTTTTAGTTCACAATTCCAAGGATGAATTCATTCTTTCTTTCCATTGGCATGAGAATGTATACACACTTAACTTAGAAGACCTTAGGAGCCAAGATTTACCTTGCTTAAGTACAATGGAAGTCCAATCTTGATTATGGTATAGAAGGACGAGACACTGTAATCTTAGGAACCATTGTAAAATATCAAAGAAAAGACTTGTTAAGGATCTACCACATCTCAGAATTTATTCTTCAAGAGTTTGTAAACCTTGTAAATATGGAAAGAAACATAAAACTTGTTTTAAATCAAATAATTAAGTTTCAACTTCTAATGCATTACAGTTAGTGCACATGGATCTTTTCGGTCCTACAAAAACTGGAAGTATTGGAGAAAAATACTATGTATCTATTTTAGTTGATTACTACACTAGATTTATATGGTTCTATTTTCTAGAAAATAAATATGAAGCCTTCTTTTATTTCAAAACTTTTAGAGATAAATTTAAAAATTAGAGAAACCTACCACTGATAACTATATTAAGTGATCATGGTGGATAAATTCAAAATTCAAAATTTAAAACTTTTTGCAGTAATAAAGATATCAATCAAAACTTTTAATCTCCAAGAACACCTCATAAGAATGGTTTTGTTGAAAGAAGAAATTGTATTCTTCAAGAAATGACAAGAACCATGTTAAGTGAATACTCAATTGATAAGAATTTCTGGGATGAAGTTGTAAGTATTTCATGTTATACTATAAATAAAGTTTTAAATAGACCTTTTCTTAATAAAACACATTATGAATTGTGGATTATACAAAAACCTAGAGTTTATTACTTCAGAGCTTTTGGATGCAAAGTATTCATATTGAATTCTAAATATAATCTACATAAATTCACACCCAAATCCGATGAAGGAATCTTTCTTAGGAATCATCCCAGTGTTAATATCATTGGTTTTTGAATGAGTATTAATGTTGAGGGATATTTTACACTTTTTTATATAAATTAAATTTTAATGATAATAATGGATCTCTCAAAGATTCCCATTTACAACTCTCTCATCTCCACATCATCTCCGGTGGCCTTT
Source organism: Viscum album (assembly GCA_963277665.1). Classification (NCBI taxonomy): domain Eukaryota; kingdom Viridiplantae; phylum Streptophyta; class Magnoliopsida; order Santalales; family Viscaceae; genus Viscum; species Viscum album. The sequence goes on from OY728129.1 coordinate 340,730,741, forward strand.
GATTCAGGATCTTCTGCTTTCTGGCATTCCCCAATAGCTATTGATCTAGTTGTTGTGCCTTCCCCTACATCATTTATGGATGTTATTTGTGGCAGTTCTCTTTATTCTTTTCCTCCATATTTTCCAAAATTTTTTGCACCCATCCATATATTTCTCTTGAATGATCCCAGATCTGTATGTAATTCCTTGCATCTTCATTTGAGGAGGCATCATATTTCTTGCTATGGACATTGATTGCCCATTTTGGGGTTCTAAACCTTCTTATTATATTTTGAAGTATATTTTTAGTTCTTGGGACCTTCAATTTCTGATAAAAATTTCCTCAATTCACAGAAAATATTTCTGTCTCATCTTGGGTTCATGGGAAGATTTTATTCAGACATGGTGTTTTCCCCTAATTTTGTTTGTTGATAGAAATTTTGCCTATCCAGATGGTCTTTGAATGCTCATCAGGGAAAGGAAAGCTTTATGGAAACAATTTGGATCAATCTTCTGGGTCTTCCCCTTCCTTTCCAAAATGAAGGATTTCTAAAACTAATTGGTTATTCTCTTGGTGGTTTCTTTTGTTGAGATATCAGGACTAAATCATGTACGGATATATCGATGGCTTGAATTTGTGTGGAAATGATTTTTCCTCAACTAGTACTATAAAAACTTGTTATATGGGTACAAGATTACTTTTATTGGTACCAAAATATTGTATATCCTATATTTCTGAGATTTTTCTCTAATTTCCTTCTTTAAGGTCACTCTTTGCAGACATGCCAACATGAAGGAAGGATGTGAAGGCATGCTCAGGATGTTATATTTGAGGAAGATAACCAGTTTCAAAATATGGATATTTTCTCTAAAGGGATATTGGAAGTGAATTATATCCTTGATGAGGTGGCTACTATCTCTCATTATGTTCAATCAAATGATCATATTCAAGAATCCGGGTTGACCGGTCAGGATATTTTTCCCTTTATTCCTCGACCAGAAACTCTATTTCAGGTTAATGATTGTTTTTCCTTCCTTTTCAATCGTTTTTTATCTTCATATTCTTTTAATATGGATATAAGTCTACTTCCTTGATATACCGGACCTCTGTTGTTATCTTACATAGAATCCAAATATGATCCTAATCAGAAGAAGGAAAATTCAGACATTATCCTATCATCGACTATCTTTTCATCAGATGATTTTCTATCTTCTCCTATTTCATTCTTATTAAAGGAAATAGTGGAAAAATCTTCTTCTAAACAAATATGAGAAATAGATTCATTCAAACTAGACAGGAATGGTAGAATTTACAATTTTAACTCCTCCCCTCATTCTATATTTTTCCCTCATAAGGCTAATAGAGATGGAACTAGTTCACGATATAAATCATAGAACGTAAGATTTATCTCCTACTTTGAGACGGAAACATGTTTTGGAGACAATACTAGAACTATTTCTTTTCAATGATCACTGTTTTCATATGGAATTATCAGGATCTTGGAAATCAGGTTAAAACAGATTTCATTTATTCTGAGGTATCTAAACACAAGATTGTTATTATTGGTATTCTTAAACACAAACAACACCCAGATAAGGTTGGTGATTTTTACAGAAAACTCAAAATGTATAGATTTTTGCATGCTAACCCGATTAATCATCATATATAGATCTTTTTTCATAGTTCTTTTAAGGTGGATCATATTCTATAAGATGATCAATTCATCACTATCAAAGCTTCTTGTGACTATCATACTTTCTTTTTCTCTTTCATTTATTAGAGTTGTAATCCCCAACATAGGTTACTGTTATGGAGTAATCTTAATTATTTTGATCCTGATAACATTCCATGGATCATTGGTGGTGATTTTAATATTATGGCTGAACCTGATCAGAAGAAGGGAAGATGTCCTTTTCCTAGTAGGGCCAATAATGAATTCAGTCAATTTATGCCAAGAAAAGGGCTGCTTAACCCTAGATATATTGGAGACAAGTTTACGTGGTGAAATAAAAAAAAGGGTGCTAATAGATTTTGGGGTCTCCTAGATAGATGTTTGGGAAAGATACATGCTTTATCCACATATTCTAATACTAATGTAAAACACTTGATGCAAGGGGTTTCTGATCATTCTCCACTATTGATCACTATATATTCTAGAATTTATTATCATAAGAGACTTAAATATTTTCTTTATTTGAACGATGATCCGACCTTCCATGATCTGGTGAGACAATCTTGGGAAGAACGTATTCAAGGCCAGCTTGGATTGTTGTCCAAAATAATCTTAGACGACTCGAGAAGAATATAAAAGTGTGGACAAAGGATCTCTTTTCTCTGGATATGGAATTTCATGACTCTAAGCAAGATATTGATCATCTTGAACAGTTTTTGTAAGAGGAATGTGATGATCAAGTCTTTGAGAATCTTTCCTGTAAAAAACAATATCTAGAAGATTTACTTCTTAAGAAGAAGTGTATTTCTAGAGATAAATCAAGGATCAAGTGGTTGCAAGAAGGAGATAAAAATATAGCTTATTTTCAAGCCTGTATCAAGGAAAAGAAAAAAAGTTTTTTAATCTGAATATTCTTCTTGAGAATGGAACTTTTACAAATGATAGATACACAATTGGGGACCTAGATTTCTCTTATCTTAGAGACCTTATTGCTGGTACTAATGTCAATATTCCTAATTGATTACAGAATATACCCAAAGATCTTTTTGATATTATTCCTTATTGTGTTTTAGACAGTAATAATGATGAAATGGAATCCCAACCTTAGGAAAATGATATTTTTGATGCTGTGATGAAACTTAATCCAGATAGTGTTGTTGGACCTGATTATTTTCCTATTTCCATTTATAGATCCTCATGGGAGATTATTAATGGTGAAATCATTGAATCGATCCATGGTTTTTTCAAGGGAGGATAGTTACCCCATTCTACTAGTTCCACCACTATTGTACTCATTCCCATGTCCCAAAATCATACTTCTATTCTCCATTACCATCCTATTAGAATATGTAACGTGTCTTATATAATTATTTCCAGTCTCATCAATGGTATGTTGTCTATTCATCTTCCATAGTTGATTTCTCTTGATCAACATGGTTTTGTGAAGGGTCATATCATTCAGGGGAAATTGCCTTGTCCCAAGAAATGATTAGAGACGTTATCCTTAAAACTCAAGGATCTAACGTGGCTATTAAAATTGATAAAAATAAAGGTTATGATCATTTATAATGGGGATTTATTAACCAAGTCTTATTAGGTATGCGCTTTTCCACTTGGAATATTGATTTTATCTTTCGCATTTCTTGATCTTTAGGGTTGGCTGTTTCTTTTTTAGAGAAAACATATGGTTTCTTTAAATCTACATTAGGTCTCTGATAGGGGGATCCAATTTCTACAAGTATTTTCATTATTATTCAAGATGTTCTTAGTTGAATTAATCATAGACTCCTGAATCTGTGTGTCATTCATCCTTATTGGTGTAGGATGGGATCCTCTTCAGTATCTCATCCAATGTTTTCCAATGACACCATTATTTTCTTAAATGAATCAAGAAGGTCGCTCTATGTTTTAAATAGTGGATTTGAAAAGTAATGATTTTAGAGTGGTCAAGTCATTAACAAATGAATGAGTTGTTTTTATATATCTAGTACATGTTCATAGAGTCGTGTGAATTCTGTGAGTCACATCCTGGATATGAATAAGGGAAACTTTCCTATGAATTATCTTGGTGAACCTTTATCATCTAGAATTTTTCAGATTCCTAATTTTTATATTTTGATCAGAAAGATTTTGGCTTGGATTTCTAACTAGAAAATTGTTATCTTTCACATGGGGGTAGAATTTCTCTGATTAATGGTGTACTTATTTCTTTATATATTAATTCCTTTTCTTCTGTCAAGGTTCCCAAGGGAGTGATCAAAAAAATTGATAGAATTATTGTTAAATTTTTATGGGATCCTAAGTCCAAGGGTAAAAGGAAATGGGTGTCATGGGATAAAATGTCTCACCCCGTGCATGAAGGTGGAATTAATGTTCGTAGTCTTGAAGATACTATTAGGCGCATACATGAAAAAATAGCATGGGAGGTCCAAGAATGTCGCACTCTATGGGGAAAAACTATGCATGGTAATTCAGTGGGAGATATGATTTTTTTGATGGTAATGGTTCTTAATTCTGGTTTGATATTAGTTCCATTATTAATGATCTTAATCATTATTCTCAATGTTTGGTTGGGAAGGGTGATATTTTATTTTGGAATCACAACTCGAGCAATGAGTTAATTGGATATCCAAGATGTCCTTCTACTTAAATATATTTTAAGGAAGATTTACATCACCCAAATTTTACTAATACAGTATTGGAAAGAAATCAACAGGCAATATTCAATATCATTATATTATCCTCCAAACATGATAAGTGTATCTTTACCCCTTCTCCTTCAGGTTCCTTCACTTTGAAGGATGATCACATGATCCTTAACTTGTAGATTCCAGTTAATTCATGGAACAATACAATATGGGTTAAAGCTATTCCCATGAAATATAACTTCCTTACTTAGAGGATTCAGAATGGAACTGCTCCTACTGATGAAAATGTTAAACGATGTGGGATTTTTATTGCTTCTAGATGCGTTTATTGAAAAATCCATAAAGAAGAAATATCTAACCATCTTTTCCTTAATAGTGAATGGGATCATGATGTATGGATTTATTTTAGTGATATCACTGCCCTATCATCTCCAGATATGGATAATCAATCCTTTCTTGAAGGATGGTTTCGTGGATCTAGTGTTGGTAGTTCTGAAAGAATGGCGCGTGATATCATTTTATAGGATGGTTGCTGGTGCCTGTGGTAGTTGAGGAATTAGTTCATTTATGAGGGTATTACTTCTAATGGCCGGATGATTATATGTAAAATTAAAAATTTTCTCATTAATTTTATCAGATCTTTTGGAAAGTGGAATTAGGCTCCTTATTTACAAAAATTATTCTACTCTCGGACATTTGGATCTGCTTCTCTTCATCAAGGTAGCTGGATATGTTGGAATCCTCCTTCAAGGGGAAAAAAACTTAATAGTGATGGATCTTCTATTTTTGTCTGGAGTAGCGGAGGAGGCATTGTTCGGGACACTAGTGGATTAACTATCTTGGACTTTTCTATCAGTCCAGAATAAGGTAATTCTATATATACTGAGGTGTTGGCCTTTTTTACTGGTCTTAACATTTTCATGAAAATAAATCTTCAGATTTCCAAAGCTGAAACAAATTCCATAATTTTATATAATGCTATTACCGGGAAAGGTTCTATTCCTTGTTCTATTTTTTATATTGCTAGAAAGTGAAAAATCATTATGGATGTTGATATAAAAGTTTCCCATATCTGGTATGATGGTAATATTGCTGTAGACTATCTTGCCTCAATTGACATTCCAGGTACGGAGAGATTGTTTTTTCATGATTTAAAAAGTTTGAAACCATAAGGTGTTAATATCATTAGAGGAGATACCCTTGGTCTCTAATATTTTAGGCACATTTGATTCTTGGTCATACAAAAAAAAATCAGTAGCACTTTCCACTACTAAAGATGAATATGTAGCATCTAGAAGTTGTTATACTCAAGTGTTGTGGATGCAACACACACTCACTGACCATGGAATGAGTTTTTCCAAAACTCAAATACTATGTGATAATACTATTTCCATTGCTCTTAATAAAAACCCTACACATCACTCACATGAAAAACACATTTATATTAGGCATCACTTACTTAGAGATCACTCATAAAAAGGAGATATTATTTTGTAATTCTTCAGAATACAAGAACAACTTGCTAATATTTTCAGAAAACCATTATCTTCTGATAGATTTGAATACATTAAACAGAAACTAGGAATGATCATTGTAATGTAATCATTCATATATATTTATTGTTTAAACCATATTCTTACATTAAGTTACTCCTTTTCAAATGGGTAGTATACAAATTTTTATCAGTTTCTCATTTTATTGGCTTTATATTTTATCAGTTTTCACTTTTTATTAGTTTAATATTTTATCGGTTTTACATTATATCAGTTTTAATTTTTATCAATTTTAAATTTTATCGGTTTTACATTTTATCATTTTCAATATTTATTGGTTTTACATTTTTTTCGGTTTCATGTTTTATCTGCTTTACATTCAATCAGTTTCACTTTTTATCGGTTTTACATTTTATTAAATTCACATTTTATCAGTTTTACATTTTATCAGTTTGATGCTTTTATCAGTTTCATATTTTTTATCAATTTCATAATTATTAGTTTTATAATTATTTATTTAATAATTATTGGTTTCATAATTATTGGTTTCATAATTATTTTTTTCATAATTAAAAGTTACATGTTTATCGGTTTTATGGTTATTGGTTTTATATTTTATCGATACTAGATTATTTTATCTGTATTAGTATATTTTATCAGTTTTATAATTTTTATTTGTATCATGTGTTTTTCAGTATTACAATTTTTATTGCATAAGAAAAATATAATGAAACCAATATATCTGTCTGGATACTCCGACATGTAAAATTTATAAAATCATATTTTGTTCTTTCAAATAGTTTTTTAATTATTTCTTTTAACTCCTAATCAGATTCATTCTGAATATGATTTTTCTTTAAAGAAAAACTCAAGAGTTTTAAGTCATTATCAACCATTGAATCTTTTAGATCTAATATCATCCATAAAATTACTTTTTAAAAGAACCCATTCATACCCATCCCACATCAAATTCCTCTAAATTTCTCCCAATTCTTGATGCTCTATAAATAACAAGCATGGTTCATAATCATTTTTTCCTCTTATTTTGTAATCAGAGAGGACCTTAGGTTTTGTAACTTGGAAAAAATTTAGTTTTAAAGATATTATTTCATGTATGAGTCTACTACCTCTTCTCCAAAGTAAATGTCTCCAAAAATATTTCTCTTCTATGACCATTTGAAGTGAAATGTTAGTCTCTTGAGATTTTTTGAGTCTTTTGATTCATCGTTGAAAATGATAATAAATTTCCAAGGTTGGGAATCTATTTGTATTGAAATTAAATATTCATATCAAGACTTTGTGTTTTATAAATAAGTGTTACAATTCTATAAAAAATGAAGATAGATAATGGGCTCAAGATTTCCTTTGTGATGTATGATAAGAAATGCACAACCTCTATAAAACAAGCAACTACTTTCCTAGGAGTTCCATCTGAGGGAGATACCCTTTGCCCTTCCCACAAATTACAGGAACTTGATGTGGCTTTTGATAAGAGGAAATAAGAGGAATCTCTTTTTGATATTCATGATGATAAAAGGAAGGTTAATCATCTATCAACCGACAATTGACTCACTTTTCTCTGGATGCAAGGATTTTTGGTACCGATAAAGGGTGATAAGGAAACTTTGAAAGTTTCTGATGTTTACGTTCTTGATTATTTAGCAAATATGTTGAAGTTAAATCTTATGGGATGCATTTTCTTGAAAATTGATAAACTTAAATCCAGTGCCATAAAGTCTCAACTGATCATGTTTCGCACAATTTTGAGAAATTTTTTGAATGTGTGCCTGAGTTTGCATAATCTCTCAATCAAGTAAGATCTAAAATCTTTCAAGGAGCCTCTCATCAGTAAGTATATGATAAGGAGACTCAAGTTAAAATTCAACCCTGAATCCAAATTTTTTGAGAAATATCCAGAAGCTGAGAAAGGAAAGAAAATAGCTAAAGGGAGTGAAAAACCTTCAAATCCCTCCAAATCATCTTTAAGAAAAATGAAGGTAGTTAGGAATACAAGTCCCAAAAAATTAAAGAAACAAAAAGTAGTATTGAATGAGGTTGTGGTAAAGTGGAGGAAGAAGAAGGAAGAAAGGAAGGAAGAGGATTCTCAATTTGGTTTGTATCCAACTGAAGCACAGGTAGTGAAAAAAAGAACCAAGGAAACACTAAAAGAAGAAGGTAAGAAGAAGAGAATGAAGAAGAGAAATTACCAAGCTATTGACATTGATATTATTCTTAAAATAGCCAAGGAAGCCATAACTAGAATCATCATAATGGAACCACCTATTTAGACTTAATCAGATCCAACAAAGAACGAGAAAGAGAAACATGCATCTGAGTAATCAGTTACATGAAGTATCATTCAAGAATCTGAAGAGGAAGAAGAAGAACAAGGGGAAGAAGAATAAGGGGAAGAAGAACAAGTACAAGAATAAGATGATGAGGTGGAAGAGAATGAATATAAAAAAAGAGAAATCATTCAACAGAATCATCAGAAGTTCCATCTTTTAAGTTTCTATCTCATGATCCTCAGCCATCTATGAAAATTTTTCAAAGGGTTTCTTCTAAGAAAGTCATTAAAATTTCAGATAAATAAGAAGAATAAGAATCTGGTAAGAATCATAATCAGCCAGCTGATTTTGTCTGCACCAACACTCATTTTGGAGATCTCTGATAATTCAATGAAGATACAGATTCAGAAATAACAATCACAGTGAAGGGAATTCAATACATCAAATAAGATTTTAATAGATTAAAAAGATTATACCACTCTTTCCAAAAATTAGAGCTAGGATAGAAATCATTTAAAATAGTCATAATGAAAGAACAGACCCTGTCAATACACTGAAGGACATGGTTATGAATCTTGAAGGTTATTTCAAAATATTCAATGAACATGGTGCTGAGAACAATTAGGCTTGTAACAAGGTTATCAAGTGGTCTTAAAACATTGATGATAATATCAAGAATCATGTGTACAATCTTGATAAATTGATGAAACAGGTAAATGATCTCAATTATGTCTACCAAAAGTTGGTCGCCAATTTGAATGAAAAATTTGAAGTCTTTCAAGGACCAAGTACCTCAAAAGAAATATCCCTTAAAGAGCTTGATCATCTAAAGGCGAAATTGGAAAAAGGTTTTGATGACATTGTTTTGATATCAAATAGAGTTTTAATCCAATAGAAGGAATATAGACTTTAATGCCCAGGAAGTTAGGATTAAGGCATATGAATCAATCAATCGTCTTCATAAACAAAGGATCTAAAAACAAGAAAGAATTATTAAAGAATTGGATGTGAAGTTCAAGGCTCATCAAGAAGCTCTTGAAAAATTGATGGAGGATAGATAAGAGTTTAGAAAGATAAATCTCCCCATGTTCAACCATTTTGAAAAAAATGGGAAAGAATTATTTTTTTGAAATGTTGTTGTAATAAAAAATTATTCCATATTAAAGCAATTTATATTGTTTTGTACTCTGTTTCTCTAACTCTTTACAGGAAATTAATGTTTTCCCTTATTCTTTTTGAAAATCACAAAGGGGGAGAATAATTTGGAAAAAAGAAATTTCTTTCACAAAAATGAAAAAGGGTGAATACCTTATTAAGGGAGAGATCTCACAAGTATAATTAATGAGAATATGATCCTTAGTAATATTTTTATCCTAAGGTGGAATTAGTCATATTCACTATTAATTTTAGAAGAGTTACTAAACTCATTGGGAGATAAGTCCTTTTTGTTTTTTTGTTCCGTGCTTTCCAAAAAGGGGGATATTATTGAGTCAAAATGTGTTTCGACCTTCCCATTAATTATTTTGTTTTGGAAATCATAAATTAATTATTTTTTTCACATGCTGTTTTTTTACAATCATAACCACTTATGTTGTTTCTTATCATAATCACATATCTAGTTTTACTCACATAAATTGTTTTACAATCGTAACCACACATGATGTTTTCATAATCATGATATGCTTCATATTCATGTTATTCATCGTAACCGTGTTTCTTATCCATGATATATATCATAATTATGTTTTGTATCACAATCACATTATGCATCATAACCTTGCATCGTAACCAGGTTATATATCATATTCACATTATAAATCATATTCATGTTATGTATCATAATCACGATATGAATTGTAACCATAATATAAATTGTAACCATGATATGAATCTTATCCATGTTATGCATCATAACCGTGTTATGAATCGTAACCACAATATACATCATAATCACGATATACATCATAATCACGATATACATCATAATCACGATATACATTTTATCCAAGTTATGTATCATACTCATGTAATGCATTGTACTCATATCTTAATCCAATACTGCATACACATTTTTCACTATATTTCATCTTACTCATTCTTTCATACTTTTTTACTTATTGTTTCCTAACTAAAAAAATGTTGTTGAGTTAGTTATATACTAATCAAAATGATGTCATGTATTCTGTTTGTTTTGACTGTTATAATGACAAGTGTCCAAGTACCTATGAATTTGGCAAAGAAATATGACCGTTTGAGAAAATGTGACTATTGGAACCTGAGGCCTATAAATAGGAGGTCATTAGAATCTGAGAATATAACTTTTGTATCTTCCATGTTCTAGAGAGAGAATGTGTGACATCTCTCTTGCTTCGTGCGAAAATCCTTGAAAATATAAGACGTGAACGACTTGTTCCAAGTTCTTGTATTTAAAAAAGTGCTTTGTCTTGCTTTGTTTGACTGATTGTTGTGATAATGATCGAGGGATTCCAGGGATAGGAAGATGGTGATACCGATCATTGTATTTAGGGATTTAAAGTATTTGAAAGATAGAGTTTCTAATTACTTTCTTAATCAATAGATTCTGTGGATAGAAAGACAGACATGCCGATCATCATATCAGGGGAGTACCAGGGTGGTGGTAAGACAAATATTTTATCCTTGGTGAAATGATATCCTACTCTTTAGGATAATAGAATTGTAATACCTTTTATTTTCTACTGCTATTTATAATATTAAGGGAATAATTTTGTTTATTCTTTCTTTTCATATTATTTTCTATTGTTATAGTTTTAATTATGATACATTCTTTTCATATTGTATTAAAATATTCTATACGTTTTATGGTAGAATCATTTACATTTGTATTACTCTGATAATTTTATTCAATTCAAATACAATTTTTTTAATAACCTATCATATCATATCATATCTATTGGATCTAGGACCCGTATGGTCATTTGTATTGATTGTGAATTGTATTAGTTTAAGACCTCTTAAACAAAATTCCTTCTTGAGAGTTTAAATAAAATGTTTTTAAACCTAAAATTAACCCCGTCTTGTATTGTGCCATCTCACATACATTTACATCTATATTACGATCCAACACTATAAAGCCAAACCACTTGTATTATTTATTCTCCTAAAATTTTTTATCTTGATTATTTATGGTTTGAGTTTACTTTTAGTCCTTAAACTATTGATTTTGAATTAATTGAGGTGTTTATTATGGATTATAGGTAGATTTTTTATTGATTTAATTTTTTATTTTCATGAAAAAACCTCATCATTACTTCTTAAAAACCATGGAATTAAATATAATTTTAAAATTTTATCATGTTTTTTCAAAATAATAACTATATGGATTTATCAGTTCTTTAATGTGAGAAAAAGTGGGATTGGGTAAAATTTTTAAGAATTTAAATGCGATGTTTTATAATATTTTTTTTGAATATTTTGAAAAGTGAATAAAATAGTTATTTTATTATTAAATCGATTATGTGGAGTTTGATAAAGAGTTTAAACAAAACACGGAGTTTTTATTGAAAAATATTTCCAATGGATGATTAAATGATATTTTGAAGAAATTTTTTTAATTTCCATATGTTTTATAAAATTTGGGATTGGATATTAGTGTTTTGTGAAGTGAAATTTTTTCTTGATAATTATATATTGGCCTATTTGTTGTTTTTAGTTTTGAGAAGTTTTTAATATTAAAATTTCCTTTTTTTCTATGCTTCTTGTTATTTTAGAGTACTCCCCCACTAAGTCCTATGGAACCTTGAAATGTATCTATGTATAATTACCCATTAGTATTACCTTTCGTAGGTCAAGTCCCATCATTTTTGAATGATTCTACTAATATAAACAAGGATTTAAGTGGGTTTCTTACTTTGGTTCAATATCAGGACTTCATTTAGATTTTTTTTTGAATTTGAGTCATCCTCACTTAGAATTATATAATAATAGGAGAGAATATGGATTGTTTTATAGTTTTAAGAAGATATTTTTCCTATATTAAGATCGTTGAGTCCCATAATTTCAAGTTTAAAAACTTTATGCTAGATTTTATATGTTGTATGTGGATCAATTTTATTAGTTAGACTAAACTATATACGGACTAATCATGAGATGGATTCATGGAATTTCTCATCCAATGGTACTTACATGATGTTTTGAGGATTCCAATGTCTAGGGAACTTTATTTCCTTTAGTAAGGTGATAAATTGAGGTTGAATTATGCAAGTTTTAACTCTAAGATAACACTATGAATTCCAAATATTTCCATAGATGAATCTTTGATGGCTTTTTATTTTGGGATATGACTTCAGTTAGACCATTAGTTGGTGGTGTAATCACTTCGCCTCAATATCTATTAAGACATGTTGAAATATGATGATTTAATTGAGGTTTTATTGTAATGGAGTATCGAAGGTGGTCAATGCTCCCCCATGTTTCCAAGAGTGGGGGAGACAACTCCGATAAAGGGAAAAGAAAGAAATACAAGTATGACCAGGTAGGAAGTGGTATCAAAAGTTCATTGTACATAATTACATCATATTCTTATAAAAACAAATTCTTGATGTTACATTAGTGAGGGAAGAAGAATATAAGAATTCATCATTCTAGGATCCTTTTAAGTCTTGTCGTACTTAAGGTCATATAGGCTATCTGAAATGATTTTACAGGGGTGTTTCTTTTGAGAGGTATGGATATTGATATTTCTCTTCATAATACCCTTAGGATTAACCTACTAAAATTGGTTTTTATTTGGAAAATGCATAAGGATTTTTATGGTGTAATATGTTTCTTTTATTTAATTGGTGTACTGGTATTGAATTAATGTTAACTTGGAATCTAGATTTAATATTGGGATTCTATAATATTACCTAGGGATTTTCATATTAGGACCTTTTATTGAAGTTCATGGTTTTGGTGGATGAATTAAGTGTTCTAAGCTTTAAAATCTTAGGTTTTATTTATGAATTCTATATAGTGCGGAGACCACCATAGGAAAGTACAATTTTATTAAAGTGAGTTGATAGTGATCTAGTTGAAATGTGTGTGTGATTTTAGTTTCTTTAATTATTTTTTCTATCATTATATATAGGGTTTCAAGTTTCATTTTTATGTTCTTCCCAAACCTAGCCCCACCCATAGACTAAATATTGGATTTTTAGATTTCATTTCAGATCAAGACATGTATAAGCCACTATTTTTTCCAATTCAGTGGATCATTAGGACAAGGTGATCCTTGGTTTTGGATTACATCTATAGAGGTTATATCTTCTATAACACTCTTTTGAAGTTGTTATTTTATTAGTTTAAACCTTTAGATGATCTGGTTGGAAGTTCTTTGTGATTTCCTTTACATTTTAAGATTCATGATCTTTTTGGTGTCTGGGTTCTGATGTGAGAAATATGTTTTCAATAGAAATATTAGTTTCATTTTTTCCTTTCCTAGTATTTTTGTTCTTATTTCATAAAATTAGGTTAAAACCTTTATTTTTATTATTAATCATTGTAATATCATATGTTTCTAACTAGATGGGATTTACAAAGGAATTTGAAATTTTCATTTGGTGGATGGGACAAATCTTATTTTGAGCATTGAAATGAAACTATGGGAATTTGAAAACTTAAAGGTGATGTTTCTATATAGTATTTAAGGCCTAAGACGTTTCTTTGGTATTTTATTGGGCTTTGATATTGTTCAGGTCTTATTCAAAGCTTAGTTATTTGAAATTTAGATGAAACATACCATGGTCACTGTTTGTTTAAAGTGTGTAACTGAAATTGCACAGTTTGGGTAACCATAATGGGTGATACAGAGGGTCTCTAGAGAGGAAACACATGCCTAGAATTGTTTTAAAAAAACCTTCACCTAAACCACATGGTTAGTGCCACTTATATAGTGATCTCACATAGTTGTCACTAGGTTTGGCTAAACCACATGGTCAAACCATGCACCTCATTAAAGGGGGTTGTTTTACTAATCCCCCCCCACATATTTAACAAAAAAAATCCACACATTTTCTCTCTTATTTCTCCCATGTGAATTAGTCCACTAGATCTCCCTCTCCTCCTCCTATGATTCCATGGTTCTCCTTTGTTTGTACTTGGAATCAAGAATCACTAGATGCATAAGAAGCATAACAGTTAGTATACTATTCCTTTTTTCACATTTCTTCATTTAAACTTCCATAATGAATGCTAATTAAATGAAATAACATATTACTTATTTTCAATTCATTATACAATAATTATAATGTACCTTGATCTGGGTCAAATCAAATCTTGATAATGGACAAGTGGTGTGTCCTAATCATGAGGTAGGTGGTCTATTACTTTTCCCTCAATATCTAGAATGTTTATAAATAATCACTTTTTATTACATTATAGACTTTCTATGTGTCACTTCCAAAATGTTAAATTGGTTATCCTACTGATAACGTCCAAAATTATTTAAACCTTTTTCATTTAATAGCACCGTCATAGGTTTTCTACCTTGAATTGAACCACCCCTTTTTGGGTGTGTTGCTTTTATGCCTTTGAACCCTATGACTTGGATATGAAATTAAATAAATTTATAGGTTTTTTTAATTGTATAAAAATTAAATGAAATATTTAGGTGAGATAAAGGAATTATAAAAGTCATTTGAATGAATCTTTTAGAGTTTGATCATTTGCTTAATTTTTCTTGAGTTAAATGTATTATGAAATGTTTTGAGTATCATCACCTGGAGATCACAATAGACAACCATTAATGAATAAATGAATTTGTGAAATAGAATTATTATGGAAAAAAATATTTTTATAGATGCAGAGTGTATGATTAAATGAATCAAATATTATGGATTTTATCATGGCATGTATTATTACATGGACCTTCTTAATTACAAGTAATCATTTTACAAATTGAATAATCATGAGGAATCATTTTAAATGGAATGAATGTCTTCACTTTGCCTTCTAAATTACTTAAAAATGGAATGGTCCAATTTTTATACTTGTATTGTGAGATGAAATTCTTATGTACATGGCCTCTATGGTATCTATTATAAATTTTGATACTCGGGCATGTCGTCCCTTATAAATTGTGATAATCGGGCATGGTGTCCTATATAAATTGTGATACTCAAGCATGAAATCTGTTCAAAACTTTCATATTTGGTCGTGAAGTCCCTTATAAATTATGATAATAAAGCATGTAATACCTTATAAATTGTGACACTTGGGAATGGTGACCCTTATTCAAAATATGTGAATCTTATTATTATGCTTGAATACCTGAGTTACACCTTATATCCTAGATAATATTACATATCTATATATATTTCTATATATGTAATCACACATAGTACATATGCATACAAATATTCATAAATACATACATATATATCTATGTATTCCTATATACATGGTGACACATTATCATAAATATTACATCTTAGGCTGAAGTTGGTATTGTCGGTTGGGTTTCTATTGGGAAACCCAATTCTGAATAGTTTACATTTGTTTATTTATTACCATATTGACATACATGAAAAATATTATATATTATATTCATAGACTAGGTAGAATTAGACACCATTTTCGGTGGCCTACTAAGTTTATCTCTTACACTATTTCAGTCTCCATTTGGTACGTGGACATACATCATGGTTTCAAGTTCATGATCTTGTATTATGCTTATGCTATTATATTACACTTATATATGGGATCTTGGGAGCACATGACTAATATTGTTCCCAAGATACTCATGGAGATATACTTTGGGGATTTTGTTCATTTAGTTGTTTATTATTAAGTATTTCTTCTTATATGTATTATGATTTTATATTGTAGCATGACTTGGTCATGAAAGATTGTATATTTGGTAATGTTCTAGTTATCTATTTAATATTATTTATTCATTTATTATTGACTATAAATTGTTTCTCTCTTCTTATTCTCTCTTATTCATTTTCTTTGATTTTTTCTTTATTTTATATGATTTTGTGCTACTCTAATCATGAGGGTATAGTATCCCCACTTTACTATCATTGGACCCTCTCTTCTTGTTAGAAGCCTCTAGAATATGAGGAGGCACAATTTAGGCCATGTGGAAAACCATGTTGGGGAATCATTTCTGGGGATCCCAATATGGGATGATGAAAAGTGGAATTAAAGCCTGTTTTTCCTTTGTCTTACTATTTTGGGCTGGTAGAAAAGATATTAGGAATGTTTCAACACTTGATAAATAACCCATGTGTGGGAGTGATCAACCCACACATGGGGGAAAGGTCAAGTGGCAAGGGATGAGACTGTTGTTCAATATTACTGCTGATTATTATTTCACATTTAGTGATTGAGTCACTTTCTTCTACTTATTGATTTACAGGATATACAATATCTAACCCTTGGTCCAGTATGGAAATTAATTATTGTTAAATGCATCATTATATGCATAAAGAGATTCGCATGCCCAATATTTTCCATGCCATGTAGATTGTATTTCTTGACTACCTGATACATGTTGGATGTGCCTTATGTGATATAGCAGTGTGCTTATTTGTATACCATGTTTAGATTATTATTTAGAATTATTACCAATACACCATGTTTTGTGATAAATTTTTATATTCATCTGTATTAACTTCTCAGCGATTGCATTTCTTGTTATAATTATAATGAAATAATTGGTTATTAAAGTGTTTGCATCAACCTAAATGGTGTTTTATCATATAGAATTATGGACTCACCTGATTTAATCAATCATGTCATGTTTGAGCCATGAACCATTGGTTTCATGGGTTGAAACATTAACGGTCACAGTTAAATGGGAACCAAATGGAATTTATAAGAGTATGGGCCTTTATAAATTGTAAATGGTGACCCATATAATCAAAACATAATATATAGAATTGTTACATTCTGAGACTGAAGGTGTAAACTTGGTTTAATTTACATGAATACCAATTTTAACCTATAAAGGAAAGTACCTTTATAAATTGGGAACAATAATGAATATAACTGAATATTGGTATGTGTATATATATAAAGTTTTGTACATCTATGACTTGGGCATGAATAACTATATGAATAAATTCATAAATGTATAACTGGACCCTAGTAGGTCAGTTAGGGCATGTTTCTTATATGATAAATCCACTAAGGATGTTCCAAATAATAATGTTTAAAATTTTTGGGTTATATGTAGATGGACCTGGGTTGGTATTTTGAGACCCTTATATGTCACATTATATTGATATTCCTTAGTGCATAACCCCATGGGGGTATACTCATGTTATATAGGTTGGGATATTCAGAGTGTTAGTGTAATCTTTTATGGAGTTACATATAAATTTATAGTGGAATCTTAAAAAACCAATTCCCTTAAAATTATAGAAAACTTATATTCTTCATTTTTCGTTTAATTTTATGTAAGGCTTCATTTTATTAAAATTCCAATTACAACCTAGAGGTGTTTTCCTCTATATATTGGAATTGAAATTTTATTTTACTAACCCAATTATAAAGAATTTATGGATAAATAAATTTTTAAAAGGAATTTATGAGATAAATTACCTAAAATGTGACAAGATTTTAGAAAAATAAATGATTTTAAAAGGAAGTTCTAATATAAATTACCTTCATCGCCTTGTTGTATCGGCTAAATAAGTGACAAGTATAATTACCTTTATAACCTGTATGTGAGTTTAATAGGCACAACCCTCTTTAAATGTTATAATAAATGGGAACTAGCATAACGACTCGAATAAAACCTCAAAATGATGTTCTTATCTTTAACCCTTTAGTAAGTGTTTTTTAAAGGATGTATTAAGATTTTCCTTGAATGGTAACATGGACATTACCCAGGGACCTCTCTCACTTTCCGTTATATTGGTCTAGAGGTTAGGTTATTAATCATAGTTACCATTTTATGGAATAACCATGTTTTAGATTTGATACCTCTTAGAGAGGGCCAACATTTTTTGTTGGGGCCTTATTTATGAGAAGCATATTTGGATTCCTACTTTGAGTTATAGGCATAGGAAGTTCCATTCCTATGCCTATTGACTTGATATAATTTTATTAGTCATAAAATGATGCCAAAGTTTTATTGGTGGTCATGCAGTGTATGGACCATTTTTAGGGACTTTAAAATCATGTAATTCTTGGATTTAGTGGGTTAGATATGCCAAGGTTAAGGCTATCCGCTTAATAGGTTGGGTGACCCTTCTTATTCTTATTTCATGATGGATGAATTGAGATTTATTCATCTTGATTAATAATCATATAGGATAAAAGAAATCTTGGATAAATATTTTGTATGGGCCATCAAATACTAATATGTATAGGGCTGATAGGAATATGGATTGTATCAAATTATGTGTTTTGTGTTGATGAAATCTTGGGGTAGTATGCTTCAATACACACAGTACCCTTTAAGTTGGTAAAATGGAATAGAAAATCACAAGAGTTTAGTGGAATTGTTTAATATATGAGCTATTATGATACATTAAAAAGTCATATAAAAGTTAGAGTGACCTAGGAGTTAAATGAAATACGACTTCTAACAATGCTTGGGGTGATGTTCTAAAGGTATATAGTGTTGTAAAACTACCAGTTAGTTAGGTTTTAACTTTTGTCTCTAATTCTTATGTTTTACGGAGTGAGGCTCAATGGAGCATCATGTGTATGTCTAAAGTGAACCATATTTGGAATGATTTTAAGTAGTTGGATTTCATTTCTTTTCAATATTTCACTTGGTAAAACTATGTTGACCACATCCATAATATGTTTTCAGTGGCGTATGGAGTGTGTTCCATTGGATGAATTCCAATTCTTAGAGAATGATAAAAATCAAACTTCTAATTTGGAGATCTTCTTGTAAAATTTGTTCTATAATTTTCATCCAAGTAGAGGGAGAGAGATCACAAAATACCATTTGGGAATGGGTGTATTTTTTTATGAAAGCTCATGAGTCTAATAGTTCGGTTATCTAGTCCTTGGGATGATACCTGTAACACCCCGAGCTTCCATGATACACTTCTCATTTAATAATGCAATAGCTTGCATTGTACGCAACTTCAAGTTCTAAAACACCACGACTAATCATAGTAGCCGTTATGAATAGTAATAACGACTTTTTAAAATTATAGAAATTTTATATTTCAAAATGGACTTCATTTTTGTATTCCTAATATTGAAATTAGCCTATGTTGAATTTTTTGTAATTTTCTGAGAACTTCTAATTTTTTATGAATAGTGAAAAAATACTTAAAAACAACTTTTTTAATCAAAATAATTTATAGTGATAAATTATACTATTTAGTGGTTTTAAAGTATAATTAGAATATATTTTTACCATTTTATCCAATGGTGGTCATTAGAATTAATTTAACATTGAAATTGGACACAAACAATTGCCAATCTTTTGATATAAATTGTTTCTTAAAACACGCTATTTGTTGTGACAGCGGGAATTAATTATAAAATTAATTAATGCAACTTATATGTTTGGAATTTTGTAAAATATACATCATTTTTGAATTCGGAATATCAATTATAGCTTAGGGTGAAATTTTGGCATTGTTCTGAAAAACTTCAATTTTTGATGAATAGTGAAACCACTAAGTGGTAGTTAAATAACTGATTTTTCGTTTAAATGAAATATTACCACTTCTGTGATTTGATTTTCAAAAATCTGAAATACATGGTTGTCATTAAGAAGTAAAATGTGGTTCAATGAGATTAAAATAATTTTTTGGTGAATAGTAACTTTTAAGTTCTTAATCGCGATTAGAGGTAATTAGTGTAGTTTAAGGTAAAAATAATGTTTTAATAATATGATATGAGCTTGAAACTTGTCCTACTCCTATTGGATGAGTCATGTCCGACTAAGACAACCCATGGGTCAACTTGGGGACCCCATGGAGCCACTTTGGTTGGAAAATGACATTAATATATATTTATTTAATGTTAAAATTAAATTGACACAAACATGAGTTGTTTTACTAAAACATTTTTTAAGTGGGGTTACACAAGTCCAAATTTTGATTATAAATATTCATTAGAAATATAAAATGATTTCCTACATCATAGTATTTTTTTTTATAATTTTTAGACATTAAATAAATTAAATTATTTATGACATCATGATGATGCGGCAGTGACCTCATTATTTAACAATTTAAATAAAATGAGAAGATAATGCAAACTCTAAGGCTTACACTTATCCAAAGCCTATTGGATGAGGAGATTTCGAAACCTTATCACCTTAGCATCGAATTATATAAGTGTGAGACCTCTAAAATCCGAAACTCATTTTATAATAATGTGACTTTTCTTTACTTTCCAAGAGTGCCCCTCCTCTCCACTTATAAAAGGCCCCCACCTCTCCCACCTCATTTACACTTTCAAGCCATTTGGATCGGCCAACCTCTGCCCAAATACTCTCCCAACTTCCCCCTATTACTCCTAGAAGCCTCACTTTGGGCATAACTCTTCCCAAGGAAGCCTTTGGCTCAAATCAAAAAGAGTTACCCGATTTTGAGGTAATGTCTTCTCTAATGTTGTTTTGTTTTATTATTCTTCTCCAACCCCCTAAACTCTTTTTATTCATTTATTTTGTAACAAAACCAGTATCCTAAATATACTAGGATGTTGTTATTAGAAGGATTCGAGATACACTTACACACACCTACATATAATGGTTAAAGAACATACGGTTTCTGTGGATGGCGAATTTCTGCCTCACGAAACGATGATTGTTCAACACTCATAAAACACCTTCAAAGGTGGCCATTAAGATGTCACAATATTTATATATGATATATAATATTTTTATGTTTTCCTTATGCTTCTGTATTTCTCATGTATGGCATACTTTATGATTTCCATTATGGGTAAACGCGATAATTTCATTTTAGGAAGTGCGGACTACCGCCCCCTCAAAGTGATGTGAATCGTTAATGCCATATGTGGGATGTATAAAGGATGGAGTAAATGGTATTATATGATATATTATATTGTAATTATATTATATATTTATATCATTATGATTTCATTCCATTAAATATGAAATAGAAATGAAAGTAGCGTTCATGCGTACGTACGGCTTACCGTCTCCATGAACGGTGCATTTCATTTCTTACCTCTAAATGTTACGTAATATTATGAATGAATGTATATACTGGATATATATGATATATATGATAACTAAATCAGGAATATAATTCGGTATAGAATGGATATTTCACCACATGAACAACTTGTAATTATAAGAAGTTTATTATTGACTCAAGTACCAAAGATCGACAAAACGACCGTTATTAACATAAATAATTACATAATGTTCATAACATTGTAATAAGTGATATAAAAAGGATAATGAAATTGAAAATGGTTCTTAATAATGTAGATATTAACTCTATTTTATTATTCAGGAGGTTAAAGAACGGTTGAGTCAAGTCGGACACGAGGTAAGGGAATTTCTTAACCCAATTTCCATTCTTTGGGTTAATCTCCTACTTTAAAATTATGTCATGATATGATTATGTCTTATCATGTATATATACTTTATTTATGTGATATTATAGTGAATACACATGACCGATCTATTTTTTTTACAAAATGATATTTGTAAGGGAATTTCTTAACCCAATTTCCATTCTTTGGGTTAATCTCCTACTTTAAAATTATGTCATGATATGATTATGTCTTATCATGTATTTATACTTTATTTATGTGATATTATAGTGAATACACATGACTGATCTATTTTTTTACAAAATGATATTTGTAAGGGAACTTCTTAACCCAACTTCCATTCTCTGGGTTAATCTCCTACTTTCAAATTATGTCATGATATTATTATGTATTATTTTGTATTTTTACTTTCTTTATGTGTACCTATAGTGAATACACATAATAGATCGATTTTATTTTAAAAATGATATTTTTAAGGACTTCATCTCAATCTCCTTTCATTGAGGCATATTTGGTTTTATACACAACTTTCTTTTATACGGTGTATAAACCCCTTTGACTTTTACGTTTATTCAAAAGGAATATTTTTTTATACGAAGCGTTTTACTAAACGACAAAAAGGGAATGTTTTTCTTGCCGTACTTATGCGGCGACAACGACTTCTCCGCCGCCGTGACCATTATTTGAGTTTCGGCTACCTCTACAAGCCATCATTTTGTTTAATGAAAAATAATTACAAAGTTTTAACTTTCTTTTATTTTGGTATTGGAAATGGTTTTGAATGCATTTTTATTATATCAATGTGTTGTATTGATATCTTGTGATTGAAATGTGGAAATGGTATGTTTCCTTTATGCATGTTTTATGTGATACAATTATGTTATGGTTTATGATATGTTTAAACCCATTCATATGAGGAATGCATTGGACTTAGTAAGTGACAGGTGGAGCCCGCTATAGCTCCTCGATGCATCGGCAGGTCTCATGAGACAAACTAGTGTCTTGGCACGAGGCCTTGACAAAATCTTATTTGTGGTCTTGGAACGAGGCCTTGGCTACGTGGTTATGATAGTCTGGAATTATGCATTCCATCATTATGAAAGTGGTTATTGATATTGCATGTGATTATTCGACCAGTAGAATATCCACGTGAAGAAGTAAATGGCATTATCTCATTTTACTTTTGCCATATTATGTTGATGTTCAAGTTTAAAAAGGCTTTTGTTTTAGTTATACATTGACTTAAATGTTAATGTTTATTTATGAAAGCTTCCGCAATATTGTTATCCTTACTGAGCATCTGAGCTCACCCCTTTCAATGTTTTAATATTTTCCAGGATGTGAAGAAGTATTTTATGAATGACCTGCAGGGATTGTCAGAAGAGGATATGAGTGTGGACTATGGAGACTTTGTTATTGTAGTTTTTTCACTTTATGATGTAATGTAACGTTTACGAATGTATCTAGTGTTTCCAAGTCTACTAAACTAATCGGTCTTTCGAGACATGGTCTTTTGTGATCATGCCAATGTTACGAAGTAATGCATCGACTCTGGGTAGCTGGGGTCGGGGCGTTACAATACCTAAGGAGAATCCCAAATATGGATTTGGATTGAGGCTGGATGCTATATTCAGACATGGGGTGTGTGAGAGACCCAATAATGTTAATCTTTTAACATGTGTTGATGTTTTAAAGGAAGCACAATGATTAAATGTTGGTTGTGTATGCCACCTTTGAGAACACCGTGAATTGAGGTTGGAATATAGTGGGGGTTTTGAAACAATTATAGAAATACTTGATTGTAAGGAATATTGGTTAGTAAATGATGATTTATCGATAGGTGTAGCTAATTTATTTTAAAATAAGTCGAATAGTAGTGGTTTGACTGTTCTTCTTACTTATAGTCAGATATAGTTAGTTAGAAACCATGCAGAGAACTTTGTCTTGGATAGGTCGGAAGTGACTTGATTCCTTTTGGAAGTTTTTGGTGTATTATTAATGTACTATTGGTTTAGTGAAGATCATTCCACTATACTTATCATCATCCAGGGTATACAGAAAAGCATTAGTTATATACTGAGCTAAATTAAACACCCTTATCTCTTAACAAATATAATCATTAGAGTGTGTTTTGGGAGTGTGGATAATATTAAAGGCATGTAATTCCCTAAGTGATACTAGGATTCCCATATAGTAAGGCCTTGGATAGTCCCATGGACACAATATGATTCTTTGAAATGATCGCCAGTAAAGAGGCCACTTTTGGGCTTAGACTATAACACCCCAAGACTTTATAATATTTTATTTTTTGAACAAATTTAACATTGTTCATATGTATATTTATACAAAAAACCAAGTTGAGATCATGTTATAGGAAACATTTTGTTCATTAATTCTACACACAATATAATTTTTATATTTTTATACATGGAACACCGGGGTTATCTTGCATTACATGCCACAATTACTTTCTTTAATGGATTTTATTACACACACAATTGGGTTTTGCAGAAAACATATAATATAGAAATATAATTATTTAATATAATAAGATATAAACTATCCATTTAATTTTTGGTTAAATAAAGTAAAAAAATATAGGGCTAAATTCATTGGTTACCAGATAATTATAAATGAATATAAAACCAATTGAAAATAAAGGAAATGTTTTTATAAAAAACTATTTTTATGCTCCCAATGTAATTTTATATTAATAAATTAAACTGGTTTATATAATTGAATTATATTAATGAATTATATATTATATATTTTTTACATTCATCTAATAGGTTTGATATACATAAAATAAGAACAAATCCAATTTTACACATAAAACACTATATAATTCTAAAGGCAACTTTTCCACATTTTAAAGGTGAAACTATTTTAAAAATAAATTTTGGAACTTTTAAAAACTTATATGAAAAAAACTTCACTTTTGAAATAATAATTTCAAAATTATCTTAAGTTGAAAGTTTGGTATTTTTATGGGAAGTTTCTTTTGTTGATGAATAGTAAAAAATACTACATTTTAGTTGAAGTCTTACTTTTAATTTAAATAATTATTAATGTTTAATTATATTTTAAATTGGTTTCAAGTCAAAATATATCCATTATTCATTTATTAATCAAATTTAGGCCATTTTAATCATTTTATATTAAATTTATTTAAAATAACTTAGTGAACTTTTGAACATCTTTACTTTAAAAATATGCTTTATCCCCATGTCTGTTGGATTAGATTTAAATTTAATTTTGAATATTATGTGAATTGAATTTGTAAAAGTGGATATAAATATTTATAATAAGTATAATATTTATATTCTAATAATATAAACTTAATTTTTGACTATAATAATTAGTGAAAACAGTTAAAATTAATTATAGTGATTAAGATAAAAATGAGTTTACTCAGTGTCTAAACATTAATCTTAGTAGAAATATGAACTAGAGACTTTTAAAATAGCCATTTTCACAAAATATATTGTCCCTTGTAACCTTAGGAAATAATTTTATGATTTATTTAGACACTATTACTTGAAGTTAACATACATAATAAGTTAAGTAAAGAAAAAGGAAAAAAGGGACCTTCCTTGCCTTTAATATTTATAAAGTAATGGGATAAGAATAAAAACTACCTTGGTTAGGTTATAAATATTATTTTCACATAAAAAATAATATTTTTTCATAACAATAATTTATCTATAATTTTTATATATGAACTAGTTACTTAAAATTATTAAGAAACTTTAAGACAATAATTATTTACTTAACAATTATCTAAAATAAATGACACTAAAAATATTAAAAGTGAAGTAAATTGATTAAAT
Source organism: Viscum album (assembly GCA_963277665.1). NCBI lineage: Eukaryota > Viridiplantae > Streptophyta > Magnoliopsida > Santalales > Viscaceae > Viscum > Viscum album. Next base: position 340,756,125 of record OY728129.1, read on the forward strand.
TACTATATTAAAATATTATTTTAGACAAATATATCATGTTACATAGGTTTTAAATTAATATATTCAATTTTAATTATTTTATTTATATTTTTAAATTTAAAATAAGTAAATAATTTCAAAATTGATATTAATATTATCTTATAATAAATGATATTTTATTAAAAGATTCAAAATTTATAAAAATACTATATTATTCCAGTTTATTTTTAAATTTTAATTAATATAAAATATGTTCTATTTGTGGACCAATTTCTAATTTATAATGAACATATTGAGCCTTAAATAGTAAAAACATTGTTAGTAGAGTTTATGGTAAAGTAGTTTTTTTGCGTGTTACATGCATTTCTTTAAAAATTAATTTCCAACACACATGATATTATAATTTTTTAAATTATATAAAATATTGAGAATTAATATGTTCTATATTTTATAATAAATCTCAGTTTAATTTAGTCTTAATGGTCATATTACCTAGGTTATAAAATTAATTAGCCAAGGAAAACAGAAAAGGTAAAAATAAGAAAACTTAGAAGTTAAGGAAAAAATGTTGAAAATATATATTTTTATGTGGTGAAGTTTTTTATCAACCATAATTTCAACTAAATCCCTTATTTTTCAATTTTTAGGCACATTATGTAAGGAAGTCCTCTCAATAATGTTTATCATTTTATATTTACAAGAATGTCACTCCCCCCTCCACTATAATAAAGCAATCACCCCCTCACTTATTCACACCTCTCAAAGAATCTGGATCATAAAAAAACATACCAAATAAGATCCCAATATACCTTTCCAAATCTTAGAATCCTAATATTGGGAATAAAGTAAACCAATGAATAATTTTGGTATAAACTAAAATGTGTTACCTGAAGAAGATGTAACCTTCTTCAATGAACTCTTTGGTTTTATTTTTTCTCCACAACGTAAATTATTATATATATATATATATATATATATTATATAATAACATTACTATAATAAATATAATGATATTTTTTTTATCTTAATGTTATGAAATATTATTTCACACACTTCCATAAAATGGGAAACACAATCACCATTCGTGTGTACGACAGGCTACCACCTCACAAACTGGTGTCGTTCATTCTTCCATTACCATCTTTCGATATTGGAAATAATTATGGATTTATAGTTTATATATGATATATATGATATTAAATATTTATTTATGATTCTATAATTATTATATAACACATACCTCTATGCATTTTATTTGGTGGGAATACGATAACATCATTTGTGGATGTGGGTACTACCACCTCCTCAAAGCGATGCGATGAATTTAGGATTTACATGGAATGTATTAAGGATGTTTTAAATTAAAATATGTGATTTATGTGAAATAAATATTATAAAATAATTATAATAAACATATATATATCATGCTTCTCATTCTTTTAATATGATAATAAAATGGAAACAACATTCATGCGTATGTACGACCAGCCAGCTCCATGAATGGTGTATTTCATTTCCTATCTCTAACCATTATGTATTACTATAGATAAATATATATTGAATATATATAATTTTTAAACCATGTTTTACATTATTTATATGATTAAATCATGATCTATATGATAGGAACAAAAATAACAAGCCATGACATACTCAAAAAACAAGGTAATTAACACCCAAAACCATGAAAATGATGAATGATTATTAATGAATGGGTTATGATATTTTATAAAAGGATTATATATGATATAATAAATATTAATATTTTTCTATTATAAGTTAAAAAAATTATAAAAACCATTATTCAAGAGGTTAAAAATCATTCAACCAAAAGGGAATGTAAGGAAATGAATTTTCATCTCACTTTTTACATCTGTGAGATAAATGTCATATTCACAAATTATTTATTTTGTATGGTGTATATTATAAAAATTTGTAATTTAATATCACTAATTAATCATAAATCATTTTATTTTAAGCATAAATTTGAATTATCTCATCCAAAGGGTTTTGAATTAAAAATCACCAAGTGAAAAAAGTTGTCATGGAAATATCACTTTCTTTTGTGATTGTTAACTTTCTCTAGAAATAATCACATTAATGTAATAATTTTTCATTATAAATTAAATTAATATTAAAAATATATATTCTTGTATGATGGATATGATTATTTCCTAAACCATTTTCTATTTTTACATATATTTTTTACTTTGAAATTTATTTGATTAATTTGGGAAATATTGTTAAATTCACATCTTTTACCCAATACAAATTTTTGATCAAGAAAATTGTTTATATATTAAATTTATTATTTAATATATAAATAATTATTTGGATATTCAATAAAAAAGTTGGGTTCAATGGAGGTAATACCTTCGATACATCGATAGTCTCATGAGAGAAATTTAGTGGGTGAAAAACCCTTTAAGTTTGTTTCCAAAACATAATCAAAGTGTTTATAAAAAAAACTATATTGAGAATAGGTCTTGATGGTATAGTGTTCCGCATTCTAGATGAAAGAAGTCCAATAATTAAGAATTGAATTCATTTAAATTATTATTATCCATATGATTTTTACTACAACAAAATCTATTGATGCATTTTATTCTCAACTTATTGACTAAATGGAATGTGTGTTCTGTTATTTACCTTTCCATATTTATTATTAATTATTGATTCATTATAGTTCCTTTGTAATTAACCCTTATTGATCATTTGAGATCACCCTTATTTTTTCGTTTCCTCGGGATATGAAGATGAATTCTTGGTAGGATTTTCATAGATACAGTCTATTATATTTTTTATGTATTGTATTTAATTTTTTATTACTAATATAAAATGGGTATCTTGTATGTAATATGGTTTTCAAACATTACTAAACTAATCTTTACTTCAGGAGATTGTTACTTGTAATCATGTCAATGTAATGATATAAAGCACCAGCATCGGGCTTCTAGTTTCGGGGTGATACAGTTGGTATAAAATGAAGTTTAATAAAAACTGATAAAAAATATATTTAGAAAAAAAATAGATTAGCTAATGTAATACTAAGATATATTTTGAGGATAAGTATAGATTAACATCCCAAAGAAACCATGTTTATTATTATGTGATTAGTTATTTCTAATGTTTTTAAATTAATGTTTAAGTATTTTACTAGTTTTGGTATTATACATTATGTTTCATAATGATATGATCACATTTAGTGTATTTGGATATTTATAAATTGTTCCTAGAAGAATTAATGTTAACCTCACTAATTCATGTGATCCAAAGAGTAAGAAGGTTTATATATTTTATGTTCTTGACGCAATATTCCAAAGATAACTAGTATCCTAAACATGTTCATTGTATGAGGACATAGTATCTTGTGAAAATGAGACAGAGAATGAGTTATCTATGTATTATGGATTTGGAGGGAAGAAATATAAGTAGAAGACAATATATAAAAAGTTTGATATATGGAATAAGGGAAATAAGGATTTTTCCCTCATGTGATAAATGTGGAAAGAAACACCCTAATACTTGCTTTAAGGGAATGATATTTTTTTATAAGTGTGGAGATAAAGGTCACCATGATAAATAATGAAAATGAAATAATAAAAAGGATACTGCTTAGTGATACAACTACAATGAGATGAGACACTATGAAAATTAATGCTCCAAGTTTCTAGATAATATACCTTAGAAGAAGCTAAGAGATTAAGGTAATGCTTATGCTCTTGATATAGCCATAGTGGAATGATTAATTTTCATTTGTATTTGGACCCTTAAATAATGTTGTGAAATTATGTTTTCAATTATATAATATTTATAAGTATTATAGTATATTTGAGGATTTTACTATAGTGCTTTTTTTGTAAATAATTATAAATCATATGTTAGACGACACTGATGACCAAGAAAAGCAATTCTGTGGAAAGTTCAACTTCTAAGAAAGCACATGATTAAGAATTATTAATATATTACTGATGTTGAGATAATGATTTTTGGATAAAGAAATGATTTATTCGGATTATTTAAATTGGATTCTAATTACTACCTTGGAACTAATTCTAATGTTTGGATCATAATATTTGGAAGACCCATAAGGGTTACCACTTATGAAATGATTTACGTTGAACTTTGGATGAGGTTTTAGAGGTTAATGTTTTTCTACACTATATGATGAAACATATTCTCTGTAATGAATTAGATATAGTTTAAGTCACAACCAAAGGATAATATTTTGTTTATATAAATTTATATTTAATTATATTCTTAGATAATGAATGAATTCCTCATCTCTAGTAAAAGCATCTTGAAAAAAAATATTGTCCTATTATAATCATTTTTAGTGATATTAATGACATTTTTTGTACCTATGGTTTATGGATTTGTGTTCAAAAACTTTCTTATAAACATGTTATCTATCACTATCCATCAGAACATGATAGTTATATTTCTCTTCTATGTCCATTTTTTCACTAATGTTCTCATATCTGAAAGCCTAGTTTTGGGATGACCATCACATTTCCCTTTCCCTATTATTAGGAAGATGTGTTATTAACCCCATTTATGGTGTGGGTTTTTCAATTATATTGTTTTCAAATATATATTCCTTGATTACCAATATCATGTTTAACTTGTAAGGAAGCAATTTATTTAAGGTGGGGAGAGTGTAACACCCCAGGACTATACAATATTTTATTTTTAGAATAAATTTAATTTTGATCCTAGATTTATTTATATTAAACACCTATTTAAGATTATTATATGATAAACATTGTTTTTAGATTGAGTTACACATAACATAAATTTTATATTTCTTTAAATGTAACACCTAGGTTATCTAGAGTTACAAGCAATAATGACTTTATTTGATATATTTCATTACACACAAAGACTGAGTTTTTTCATAAAAAATTATATTATTAAAATATTATTATTTAATATAATAATATATAACCTATCCATTAAATCTTTGATTAAATAAATCATAAAAAAATATTTTTGAATTCATTTGTTACCAATTAATTAGAAATGAATATAAAAACCAATTGAATATAAAGGAAATGTTTTTATAAAAAAACTAATTTTATGAACCCAAATTTTTTTTATCTTAATAAATTAAATTAAATTATATTAGTGAACGATATTAATTAAATCTATAAATTATATATTTTTTACATTCACATGAATTTTTTTATAGGAAAAAGATAAGAAAATGATCTAGTTTTATGCATAAAACTATATTTTTTTAATGACAGTTTGGTTTCCTTTTAATGGTGCATCTATTTTAAAAATATTTTTTTTAATTTTTATAAATTTTAAACTTAAATAATAAAATATTTTTATATATTAATTTAAAAATTAACTTTAAGTGAAATTTTGGTATTTTTATAAGAAGTTTCATTTTTTATGAATAATAAAAAATATAGCATTTTAGATGAAAATACCGATTTGTTTTAAATGATTACTAATGCTAAATTATATTATAATTTGTTTTTAAAGTCACAATAGATAAATTATACATATATTAATACAATTTATTTCATTTTAAGAAAATTTATATTGAATATAGATATAAAAACTTAGTGCTGTTTTGAAAATTTTCACCTTAAAACCCCACTTTCTCACCACATCTGAGGGATTAGCATTAAATTCAATTTTACCACTTATGTAAATTTAATTTTGAAAAATGGATATAAATAGTTTGAAATATTATAATATTTATATTCTATTAATATCAACTTAATTTTTAATAATAAAAATAAGTGAAAGTAGTTAAAATTAAATCTAATGATTGAGGTAAAAATGAGTTTACTTAGTGATTAAACTATAATATTAGGGAAAAAGTGAACTATATACTTGTCCAATACCAATTATTTGGACATATTTCAACCCTTTTAACCTTATGATATAAATTTATGACTTTTCAAGACACTATTACATAAAATTTACCAATATAATAAGTTTAGTAAAGAAAAAGACAGAAAAGGAACCTTACCTGTCTTTAATATCTATAAAGCTATGGGGAAGAAAAAAACTAACTATATTAATATGTAAATATTATATGGAATAGAAATTAATTTTTTTTATTAATAAATATTTATAAATATTTTTAAAAAATGAATTATTCACTTAAAATTTCTAATAAAAACCAACACAATAATTATTTATTTAATAATTAACTAAAATAAATGATACTAAAAATGTTAAAATTGAAGTAAATTTATTGAAAAATTGTATTCCATTAATTTTTTAGATGAATATATCATGTTACACAAGTTTTAAGTTAATATATTCAAATTCCATAATTTTATTAACATTTTTAAATTTAAATTAATTAAATAAGGTCAAACTTGACATAAATGTTATTTTATAATAAATGCTATTTTATTAAAAGATTTAAAATTAATAAGAATCTTATATTATAACAACTTATTTTAAAATGTTAATAAATATCAAATATTCTCTATTTTGGTACCAATTTATCTTTTATAATGAACATATTGTCCCCTAAATAGTATAAACATTATTATCATGGTTTAGGTTAAAGTAGGGTTTTTCTTGTTACATATGTTTCTGTTTAACTTAATATCCAAAAAACACGAGATTATAATTTATTAAATTATATATCAGATATTAAATTAATCAAGTCTTTATTTTATAATAAATATCACTTTAATTATGTATTAATGGTTATATTAACTAGGTTAGAAAATTAATTACCCTAGTGAAAACCCAAAAAGGTAAAAATAGGGAAGCTTAGAAGTTAAGAAATATAATGATAAAAATATTTTTTTTTTGTATTTTGGCGGTGTTTTTCCACCAAAATTTTATTTTAATCAAATATGTTTTACTTTTTGAGGAACATGATGTAATAAAGACCTCTACATAGTGTTTACCTTTTTATATTTACAAGAATGTCCCTCCCCCTCCACTATAAAAAGGCACTCACCCTTTCACTTCTTCACACCTCTAAATCCATTTAGATAATCCAAAACCTACCCAATTAAGATAAAAAATACATAAACTAATTTTATAATCATCAATTTGTTCATAAATCAAACCAATGAATACTTTTGGTATAAACCAAAACAAGTTACCTGAATAAGAGGTAACGTTCTTCGATGAGTTTTTTGTTTTATTTTTTTCTACACAATTTAAATTATTCTTGTATATTGATTATATAATAACCTAAATATAATTAATATTTTTATATATTTTTATATAAATGTTGTTACATACACTTTCATATGTTTCCATCAAATGGGATACACAATCATCGTTTTTGTGTACGACGGACTACGACCTCACAAAACGATGTCATTTGTTATTCCATTACAACATTTAGAAATTGGAAATAATAATGTATTTATAGTTTATATATGATATATATAATATTTATAATTTATTTACACTTATATAATTATTATATAACACATAACTCTATACGTTCCATTTTGTGGGAATACAATAACATCGTTTGTGGACGTGTGGACTACCACCTGCTCAAAGCGATGTGATGTATTCACCCTTAACAGGAAATGTATTAAGGATGAGTTTAATAAAAATATGTGATTTATATAACATAAATATTATACTTTAATTATAATATACATATATATAATTGACTTTTTTTTCTTTTAATACTATAATAAAATGGAAACAACATTCGTGTTTATGCCCAATTTACCGTCTCCATGAATAGTGTATTTCATTTACTATCTCAAAACATCATGGAATACTTTAAATATATATATATAATGAATATATAAAATTTTTAAATAATCATTTACATTATCTATATGATTAAATCATGATCTATGTAGTAGGAAAAAAAATAAAAATTCAAAACCTACTCGAAAATCAAGGATGTTAACACCTAGAACAATGAAAATGATGAAAGATTCTTGATGAGCGTGTTATGATATGTTATAAAAGGATTATATATGATATAATAATTATTAATATGTATATATTATAAGTGAATAACATTATTAAAACCATTATACATTAGGTAAAAGATCATTCAACCAAAAGGGAGTGTAAGGTAAGGGATTTTCATCTCACTTTTTACATCTATGAGATAAATTCCATATTCACCACTTATTCATTTTGTGTGGAGTGTATAATAACCATTTTTAATTTAATATCATGAATAAATATAGCCTCGGGGTATTTTATGTCTAAATTTCTATTATCTCATCTATAGGGTTTTTAAATTGAAAATTACCAAGTGGAAAAGTTATCTTTACAATCTCACTTTATTTTTAAATTATTAACTTTCTCTTGATACATTAACATTATTATAATCATTTTTCATTAGAAATCATATTGAACTTAAATTAATATTTTTATTTTGATATATATTATTATTTCCTAAATATTATTACAATTTTACATATGTTTTTTACTTTTCAGTTTATTTGATTAATTGGGGAAAAGTTGATAAATCAGCTTCTTTTACTCAATCTGGATATTTGATAAGGAAAATTATTGATGAATTAAATTAATTATTTAATATATAAAGAATTATTTAGATGAAATAAATATTTTGGTGACCATTTTAAATTATCCTCTCGATAAAATAGTTTTCTCATGAGATAAAATTGGTTGGTGACAAACCCTTTGAGTTTGTTTCCAAGAAAAATCATACAGGTTTCTACCCATAGACTTAAACTATCTTGATAATAAGTATTGATGGTATTGTGGTTAATGTTTCCGATACATGATATCCAATAATTTTTCATTTTTTCAATTTTAGTTATTATTATCTAGAGTTTTTTCACTATATAAAAATATATAGATTCATTTCATTATCAGCTTATTGATTAAATGGAATGTTTGTTTAGTTATTTACCTTTCCATGTTGATTATTAATTATCGATACATTATATCTTATGTTCTAATTAACCATTACTGAGAATTTTATATCATCCTTATTTTGTTTCCTTTCTACGGTATATAAAGATTAATTATTAGAATGAGTTTTTAGGATGCGATTTGTTTTTTTTGTTATGTATTTTTTAATTTTTTATTTCTAATGTAAAATATGTATTATGTATGTAATATTGTTTTCAAAAACATATAAAATATTTGGTAATTCAAAATTTTATTCCTTATAATCATGCCAATGTATAAGAAACCGACTCTGGGATTCTGGGGTTGGGGTGCTACAGATTCAATGTTTATATACATGGGAATCTTAGCTATTTTCCAACATCTCACTTTAAAAATATTTAGAACGGACTACCATGAATGAGTTACTTAGTCTATGATATTTTTATTCTGAGGTTACATGGTGTTTTAGTTTTCCTCTATTGATATGATTAAAGTGTGGCAATACAAGAGTGATGGATCAGATATACTCCTATTTTTTGCTATGGAAGGATAACATAAATGAGCATTTTGGCTACAAACATCACCAGAAGATGGTTACAAGCTTCATTGATCATACTCAGAGCATTCTTGAGGTGACATGGATTGAAGGCATCAACATTGGGTTTATTATTCATTAGTTGGTAAAGTTTTATGTCTTTAAGATAATTGGTCAGTAGTGGATTGAATTTCATTTCTCCTTGTGGGTTGAATGCGGTCGGTGAGGAAACACTTCTAGAAAATCTTCAGGATAAGGAACATGTAGTGAAAATGGTAGATAAGGATGTCCATGGAAAATTTTTCATAACCCGAATAAATGAGATTAATTGGGAATCAACCATTTGATAAAATTAGGATAAATACAGTAAGTGTCTTTTGAATTCTTAGGGCTGGTTTGCTTAGGAAATTCTAACGGTTGGAAGTACCGTGGTTCAGAATAGACCATTTAATGTAAGAACCTATCGTGGGGAGAAACATGGTTTGGTTGGTGATAGATATAATGATGTGATCATGTCTTGGGTTAGATGGTCTCAGGTAAGCGTTGTATTGATGTTTCAGTTTTTGAATATGAGATTTGGATTAAGTTTTACTAGATTAAGTACTATATGTTTAATGTTATTATTTCAAGCGCGTTGGGCTTTTAAAATGAATAAAATATATTTTAGATAAAATTTCATGATCCATAAGGTCAGGTGATGTTTTATTTGTTCCCCAAGGATTCTTAAGGAGGATCATTTCTATGGTGGGGAGATTAATGACCTCGTGTTTTGAACTGGATGGAATTTCCAAAGGAATTGGAACATTTCATTTGGTGGATGGTTAAAATCTTAATTTGAAATTCAAAATGTAAATATGAGCATTTGATCACTTAAATATGATGTTTCTATATGGTTTTTAAGTCCAAATATGTCTCACCAGTGTTTGATTGGGTTTTTGCAGTGTGTGGGGCTTGTTCGGAGGAAAAAGCTCTATGTTTTGGAAAAAGCAGGATAAGAACTTGATTTTTTTGAACTATTCCCCTATGGTCACCCAGTATGGGTAAAAAGTGTGGGGTGTTGCATAGGGTCTGCATAGGGGTGCATGTGATGTATATGGGTTTCTAATTCTATGGAGCTAGCATATATGTTTATTGCCAATTAGGTAGTTATCTCTCATGATTTTTGCACAGTTTGGAAAAACCATGAATTCAAACCATTTATCCCATTAAAGGGGGTAATTTTACCATTTTCCATTCCATATTTAACCCAAAATCCACCCATTTTCACCCTCATTTGTCCTACATGCGGTAGGCCTTTCAAGATCTCTCTCCTCCTCCCAGGATTCCATGGTTATCCTTCATTCAGGCTCGGAATCAGGCATTGTCAGATCTATTGAAAACATTACAGTTAGTCTATAATACCTTATTCATATTTTTTGTATTTATCTTAAAAAATGGACTACCATTTCAATGAGAAATCATATACCCTATTATTAAGGTGTTTGATTATTGTTCCATTTTATATTGATCCCACTAAAATCAAAGGTTGATAATGGATAAGTGAAGCATCTTAAAGATGTGATAGGTGGCCTATTCCTTTTCCCTTAAAGTATAACTTATTAATTAATTATTCCATTATTCCATGTATTGGACCTTCCATGTGTCACTTCCAAAATAGGAAATTTATTATGGTAATGTTAACATCTTAATTTTGTTAACCCTTGTGCATCTAATATCATTATAATAGGTCATCTACTTCAACTCTACCATACCTTTTGGGTGAATTTATTATATACCATTGACCCCAACCCCTTGGCTATGAAATTAAACCACATTCATAGGTGTTTTTACTTAAATCCTAATTAAATTAAAGGGTTAGGTGAGGTAAATTCATTATAAGTATTCTGAATGATTCTTTTGGTGTTTGGGAATTTATTAAATTATTCTTCAGTTATATGAATTTTGAAAAGTTTTGAGTATCATCACTTTATGATCATAATGGACTAACATAAATGGATAATTGAATAAATTAAATATAATGATTATAGACATGCCCTGTTTTAATAATAGTGAGTGTTTGATTAAATGAATGAAATGTGATGGATTGTATTATGACATGTATGATTATCTGCATCTTATCAATTATTAGTGATTTTTTTACAAATTGAATGATCATGATGAATCATTTTAAATGGAATGAATGTATTCCCATATAATTATTAATTAATTATAAATAGAATGGGCCTATTTGTTTAATTTAATTGTGAGATGACATGCTTATGGACATGTCCTATATAGAATACCTTATAAATTTTGATACTTAGGCATGGCGTCCCTTATAAATTGTGATACTCAAGCATGGAATCCCATATAATTTGTGATGATCAGGCATGTAATCTATTATAAATTGGGATACTCAAGCATGGTTCCCTTTATAAATTATGATATTAAGGTATAACATCCCTTATAAAATTTGATACCCAGGAATGGAGGCCCTTATAAATTGTGACACTTGGGCATGGTGACCCTTTTTAAAAAAATGCGACTCTTATGATTATGCACGAAAGTATGAGTTACACCTTGGGTCCTGACTAGTATTATATATAAATATATATGTATATATATTATTATTTATATAGTATATATATATATAAATATCTATATATATCTGTGTATATCTATATACATGGTAACAAATCATCATAGATATTCCGGCTTGTGTTGAAGAAGTTATGGTCGGAAAAGTTTTCTTTGGGGAACTAGAGTCAAACTACTTTACATTTTTTATTTTATTCATTATTGATATACCTTAGAACTGGTGTATATTATACTCCCAAATCAGATAAAATTTCACACCATTGGTGGTGTCCTGCTATGTTTATATCATACATTGTTTAGGACATTTTTTGGTACCCAAACATACCTTATGGTTGCAGGTTCAAGATGATTGATTAATCTTGTGTAGTAACACTTAGATATGGGAGTTTAAGATCATAGGAATGACATAGTTATTAAGATACTCATAGAGATGGAATTTGAGGATATTGTTCCCTTATTAGTGAATTGTTATGTATTTCTCACTAAATTTCTTCTTCTATTATACTGTAGCATCACATGTACATACATGGTTGTATCATTTGGCACTGGACTGGTAATCCTTTAATTGTAATTTTTTTATTTATTATTGATTTCTTGTTATTTTTATTTTCTGATTCATTTTTATTTATTTTATTTTAATGATTCTTTATTGTATATATCATTATGCTACTCTGATCATGGGGGTATAGTATCCCCACTATACCCCATTGGACCCTTACTACTAGTCGGTAGCCTCTGGAATATTGGGAGGTGCACTTAAAGCCATGTGGTGAACTGACTTAGGGAACCATCTTAGTGGATTTAGAGTTGGGATGCTATAATCAAACCTAACTCTTGGACTATATTGGGGAAGAAAGTGTTATGGCAGTGATAATTGTCACACCTCGACCTTAATTTTCCATATTATTTTATATATTTATAAACATGTTCATTTAATCTATAGTATTAGGACATTTTTTTGTAATTTTTAGTGTTTTGGGTATTTTTAGGGTGTTTTATGATTACCATATGGTTTTTCGAAAATGTGTGGGTCTCATTTGAAACCCTATAAGGGGATCCTATGGGGTTTCATACAGACGGAGAAAGGTTCCCCTAACTATATGGATATCTTGGAAATCATGTGTATGTGTAGTGCATAAGGGTAACTCTCATGGTTAGAACATAGTAAGGGGAAATCATGTGGTAATAATTTTGAATAACTTTATATAGGGGGTGTTCTTCCAAGCATCTTATACATGGTGGGGACATGGTTTACCAACCCGAAATCCAAAATATTCACCCATCCCATCTTTATTAAAATTCTGAATTGTCATTTTTCCCTCTCACATTAAAGACTCATATCCTTATTATCCTCACAAATTCAAGTCCCCAACCCCAAGGACATATCCTTTTGGTTTTACCCTCCTCCTTGGGTGATTTTATGGGGATCTCTAAGGTAAAATCCTTACAATATCTTTTCCTCATTCATTTTTATATTAACCATTTTTCATTATCTAGAAATTTCATGGAGTCTTAAGGTTTCTATATTCCCAATTTCACATTGTTTTTTTGTGTTTTTGGGTTATTCATGGTTTTATTCACCCGCTTTGGGTTTCGTTGAAGAGAATTTCCACAACTATTTTTGAAGGAGACATGTTTATGTTAGGATTATCCATGTATTAACCATTGAAATTGGAACTATGATTTTTTGATAATTTTCCATGCATATTTTAATTTTATTATAGATCCAATTCATTTTTTATTATTTGATAATCCTTATTTTTAACAAGGTTAATAGGGAAGAATTACATTACCTAGAGGACCATAGGAACAAATAAAAAATTTCAAGGCTCGAGGCCTTAGGAGAATATGACCTTACATATTTTTAATAAGATGAATATATTGGAATAACCCATCCCAAAAACCTATTAAATTATATATTTAACCCACCACATGATGTTGATGGTGACTTATAGTTCTCTTATGTATAGTTTTATGGGCCAACATCTAGTGTCATTTGACTCTATCTTTCACGATTCTGGTTTTCTCCATCTGGTGACATCTTCTACTCTAATCCATTGGTCTGGAGTTGATCCAAAAAATTTATCCCACTCTATTTCCAGGATGATAGGACTTTTGGCCTAAAGAATTGAATATATTCATCTTTTAGAAGTATGGCACAAAGTCCCATGGATGTATTGGAGGCCTTATGGCCCAAAGGACCAATTTTGTATCCAAATGATCAATTTTTTATGAATAATATCACTACTATAGTAAGATAGAGATTATCCCATGAAATTTTTGTAACCCAAGTATTTCATGCAAGTTTACAGGGTATGAACACTAAGAAAAAAACCAAATATTCATCATATTATGGATTATATATATATAGTTGATAGTAGTTAGAGGAAAAAAGAAGTGGGTTTCCTCAAGTTCTTTATAAATACAACTTGATTTTATTGGTATAAAGGGTATTGAATTTTTTTATAACATATTAGTCAAAATATGTGTGTTAATAAATTAAAAAAATTTCATTATAATATAATTTCAAATGAATAACGATAGTGACCTATAAATTAAATGGATTTCAGTGTTTTTTCAATGTAAGGATGGTTGTATGTCCTGGTTGGAACTTTAAAATGATTACATCAAATATTAAAACCTCTTTATGATGTATTCCACTTGTTAATTTATCAATAATTAATGAAATTGAATTTTCATGGTGTGGATTACCCTATATAGAGGAGTTATTATTGCTTATGTTTTTTGATAAAAATGGGTTTTTTTCTTTGGAGGGAGTTTGGGGGTGAGAAATGGGAATGCATGTTTAATTGTGAGTTTATATGATGTAAATTAGTTTAATATAATCACCTCCATTTACATTTCATGGGAACCCTTGGGTAGATAGGTGGGAAGTCTTGGTACACATACCACTATGAAAAAAACATCATTAAATAATAGTTTTTTTTGTGTTTAGTGGTGATTTAAACAACCTATAAATGATTTGTGAGGGTGTATTGATAGTGCCACATTTTCTAGGTCGGTGATTATTTTGAAAAAGTTTTTTCACAATGGTTTTTATTTCATTGTATAATTTTTTTAAGTATCAGTTTAAACCTCCTCTAAATATTTAGAAGTGATTATTTTTATATTTATTTAATTTAAATGATTTATCATTTATTATTTATCATTTAACATTTAACATTTATCATTTATTATCTATAATTTGATATTTATTATTTATTATCCTGGGCCCACCCTAAATTAGGCCCGCTATTCCCTTGGACCCCATGCCCCAAACCCACTATAGTCTAGCCCACCCAGACCATCCCTATAAAATCATACATATATTGGTGTGGGTTAAGATTTGAACAACTTAGATCTAGGTTATTCTAAAAATTCTTTACCACTTCACCAAGACCTTCATATGGTAACTAAATAGACTTTAATATACATATATATGTGTCCATATATTTATTCATAATTTATAAGTACATTTATATAAAAATATAATTAAATATAAATTTATACATATATACAAACACAAAATATATATAAATATATATAAATCTAAAAAAATAGATATAAATATCATTGAATATTATAAATATAAATAAATTTACATACATACATACATACATAAATATATATATAATGAAATGGATATATGGAAATATAGGTCATTATAAATCTTTGGAAATAAATCTACCACATTTCTTGTAAAATTCACTCATGGGTGGTGGCAGCGGATCTATAATGTCTCAATGGGATGAGGCTTCAAGAGATGATGACCTTAGGAATAATTAAGATGAATATCCATATAAGAAGTAGGAAAGAATTAATTTTTCATCTATGAAGTATGCTTCCCCAGAATAGATCACCCATAATGGTTTGACATTGGATGTCAAATAAAATAAGGATGATATCTTATCTTGACGTAAGATGTACCAATATTTAATCACTAGGTGATTGATATTTCCTAAGGATGAGAATCCATTGATGGTTAATGATTTGGTGAACAAAAATTAAGTGGTATGGGGTTTCTTGGATTAGAAGTTTTTCCCGATTGGGAAAGGATTTTTCCACATTTCATTCACTTCCATAGAATTGAAGAGGCTTGTGTGGGGTAACAGATCCATATCCTTGAAATGAGGCCTAGATAAAAACTTTAGGCTTGAATTGGATTTTCTAGCATCCGTGTATTTTCTTTGATATTGAATCTGTGATAGGAATCCAAATAAAAAATGGGCAAAGCGAATGAATTTTCATTCTTTTAGCACTTTTCTCAAGTCTTGGTTGAGGTAGGTCTCATATCCACCTTGATTGATCAAGTTGTGATTTATTACATTGGATGATTAGATTTCATTATAGATAAGATATGAGAAACTCCCTTCCTTATATTCAGTCTTCCAAATGTTTAGACACTAGAAGAAGTGTTGTATGGACATGTTCTGCATACACAACTTTAAGAAGGGACACCATCAAGATTATTATAGGAGAGATTTATGTGGGGTGAAAAAGAAAATGAGGCATAATTAGACTATAGAGTTCTTGGGAAAGGTGGATTGATCATATTTTCTCAAGTCATATTCCCATATTAACCCTGACCCTTCTTATTAGAGGGTTCAAGGGTCCCGAGTTGATGATGAACAATCTCTCTCTATTTTTAAGGATGCAACTTCTGACCCATATGTGGATCTCTATGATGCCCTGAATCCGAATTTGGTTGGTATTAAAGAAGATTTGATAAGAAAAATTGTTGCTAAATCCTAGTCGATTATGGAAGAGTATGGGATTTCCCTCAAGGATGTCCTCATTGGTAAACTTAGTGCTAGTGGAAACCATTCCCAAGTATATGTGTACTGAGATATTTCTATCTCTTTAAAAAATAGGGTTGTATCTAATGAAATCCTAGAGGTTAGTTTCATCACATATCAATAAAAGTTTGGAATTTTTCAACATTTAGAAGGAATAATCACCTCTAAGAGGAAAAAGTTATCTTTTGAGGAAGGATTTCAATTGGTCACTCATAAGAAATCCCTACATGAGGAATTCCATGGAATTGTTATATTTCACTATGTTGATTGAGTAGAGTTGGATAGAATATAATTGGATGGATTAGATACTCTAGATGATGTTATTACTTTGCTGGTGAACCCTCTAAAAAACACAACTTTCAATGTTGGTGAAACTAAGAACTTGGTTACTGTTTGGGTATTGGAAACTACTCCCAAGAGAAGTATCCTAGAAACTCAGAGTAGACTCATGTGGAAGATGATGATGCTTCTTTCCCTATGAAGGGCTATGGTTCTTAATAAAATATGAGATAACCACCAATTGGTGACTACATCCATTATAATGTTATGCCACTTGTTTTTGGGGATGATGTACTTCCTTTGTCGGTATTTCCTTCATCATGAATTCCACATTTCAGGATGAATTATGATGTAATAGAAAATTTTTAATGGTCTTACCCATCTAAATTTGCTGACCTTATGAAAAGTGGTTATGACGCTTCTGAAAAGGCCGTGGTCAAGTAATGTGAACCCGCAATGGAAAACTATTTCAAAACTCCTCTGAAGGACTATGTGGGTGAAAGGTTCCCCAAGTGTCTTAAGTAATAAATGGAATAATGTTTTGATTCATATCTTGAATTTACCTTCTCAAAAACGAAACTGGACATTTTTTTAAATAAGGACTTCCTCATAATTCATAATTGATTGTAAAAAAATATTGATTATAGCTATAGATTTAATCATGAGATGGATTTTTAATATATTTTTTAGAAATACAATAGTTACATCATTATATAGGACCCCACTGACTTGTAACCCGATGATGATCTCACACCACCTAAAAGTACTAAATCATGGCAAAGAGGTCAACACCCAAAATGTAGAGGACGACATCCTATAAGTTTGGATTCTAGAGGGAATGACTAGAATTGATCTCTTACTTTATCTATTGTGGTCATTCCATTCTTTTTCAGACCCCTATTTCCCTTGCTTTCACTTGTTTGTTTCCTCTTTTTAGGAAAAATTTCAAGGTCATGGATTTGGGTCTCCAAATCTATGGTTGAACTGTATTGGCATAAATAAATTTACATAAATGTTTATAATGACAAATATATAATTAAATATAATTTTATACATACATAAAGACATATAAATATAAATAATTATATATATACATATAAATATTTATACACACACATAGACTTATTTACCCCCACAATATATAAAAATACACATAAATATGAAAACAAACAAACAAACAAACAAATATTTATAGATAAATATACATAATTACATATAAATATCTATAAATATATATAATTAAAAAGAAATATATGTGAATATATATAAATATATACATAATTAAACATAATTATATATATATACATATACACAAATACAAAAATACATACATATACACAAAAATATTTATTTATATAATTAAAATTATATATGAAAATATGTATATTTATACATAAATATTTATTTATAAATAAAATAATAATATGAAAATAGAAAATTTTCAACACCATATTATCCATATGAATATAAGATAAGGGAATAAATTTTGTATCCATAAAAAAGTGAATAATACCTTATAAAATTTTGTTGAAATTTTAGAGAATGTTCAAAAAGTAGTGTATCCAAACACAAAACTCAGTTTTTGAGGCCTTATAAACCTTTATATATTAGAAAATAATAGGGAATATGCCTACCATAATATTAAAAATGTATATCTTTTTATAGTCTTTGATTTTACATCTAAAAGAGCCTAAACTGACACTTAGAAAAAAAGATATGGTTATTTGAAATTAAAATCATATTTTTAACTAATATTAAGATATTAGTTAATTTATTAATTTTTTTATCATCAAATTATTATAAAATTTATATTACTCAATACTAAATAGTAATTTTTCATTAATATTAGTTTTTAATTATTTTTTAAAACCCTTTCACTAATTTTATTATGTGTATGTTTATTTATTGATATATACATATATACATAATTTCTAATTAATAATTTAAAATTAGTAAATAATTTATAATGAATAATTAAGAATTCAAAAATACCAAAAATTTTATGTTATAATAAATAGTAATTAATAATTATCAAACAATAACTAACTTATTATTTTTTATTCTTTATTATTATTAAAAAGTAATTAAAATTTTGATTTATTATTATTATTAACTATTATTAATTTTTAGGTAGTTTTTTTAAAAACCCCACTTAAATTTTATTAAATAAAAAATTAAAATTCTATATTTAGAAACATTTTTAACTCCCGCTAAAAATACTACTACTAGTTTATTGTAGTTTTTAAAAAAAAACTATGAATATTTTGAGATTTAAAAAAACATTGTTCAATACTATTTTCCATGTAGTGCACTGCACTAGTTTATTATCACACTTTGACTAGTGACCTGGATTTTAGACCGTGTTCTTCTTATGGTATTTACCCCTCTCTTAAGCCATGTAGGAAAATTATGAGTTTTATGGAAGGTTATCTTTGTATCCAAAACAATTGTTTTAATATTTTTACTATTATTTTTGTTAATGATTCTCCTTCAGTACCTAAGTTCCCATGATGATTATGTTAGTTCTCATTGTATTTTTTTTCACCCAGTGATATTATTTTTAAAATATCAATTGGGTTTTCATTCTATTTCTCTTATAAATATTTTCTTATAGTTTTTATAATACAAACATATTATAATTTTGAAAAAGATGTGATTCTATAAGCTAATAAAAATGATTATTATTTTTATTAGAAAATAAGAAACTTAATTCTATATTTCTGTTTAAAACAATAAGAAATGGTGGTATAATTAAATATTTTTCACGGGGTGTGTATTTTGGAATATATAATGGGATTTTTCTCATATATATCATATTATATATCTAGTTGGTTCTATTTATATGTATTTAGTTTTTTAAAGACCGTGGTTTGAGTTGATGGAGACGCTGGTGTAGGTAAATAGACTACACATAGAGATAGTAGTTTTGGTATTAGGAACTTCACTTTACTTTTGTTATACAGTGGTGTATCTATATTTATGGACTTCATTATATTCCTTTATTTATCTTTTAGTTTCTTTTCTTTATATATTTCCCTGCTTTTCCAGCAGTATTTATTTTTTCTCAGGCATTGCTCATATTTCATATGGTTGTGTGGTTTTGTTTTTATAATTGAAACTATATATTATGTGGTGTTGATCTCTAACATATGAAAAGGTCATGAATTTTTTGGGGTAAATCCTTCATCTTATATTTATTATAAAGAAAAAAATCATTCCCATTAGTTTTATCTTGATGCATTTTTACTCGTCACTAGCTAGGGTGATCAGTAACGCCCCTTGGGACACATCATGGGCCGGTTCAGGGGCCCGATTTAGGGGTAGATCAGGTTGGATTGTGACTTTTAGAATATTTAAAAACACACTAACTTTATATTTCTATATAAATATATTAGTGAGGAAAAAATATTCTCAATTAATATGCACATTGATATTATAATCATTATCCTACAGATTTCATATAGTAGTCCTCCAACATCATAATATCCCATTAGATACTTACCTATCTTGAATTTATTTCATTGGATTCTTCCTAAATTATATTTGTTCTTGGAATGATCTATTATCTATTATTCTTGGACTTAGTCAAATTAGATCTCATTTTCTTTCAGTATTTCCATTATATTATCCTCTCAATAGTTGTATGAATATGAACATGTCACTTTAATTCTTTCATATTTTCTTCATTTTATAATATTATTACACATGTATTCCATATATATTTTTATTTTTAATGGAACTAGTCATGTTTTCACATCAGACAATCATCCTCAAATCCAATGATTCCCTCTAAATCTTCATAATACTCCAAGAAATCAATGAAACAAATTCAAGGATTTTCTCATTATTAAGTAAAAAATATTTTGGAAATGTTATTTATATTGAATAGTATTTATTATCATGTTCATTTAGTTGCGTATAATCTTTGATAGGAAAGATTTATTGAGTTACTTTAAGGTGATCTCTTCAATATTCCAACTTTCATTGAACAACTTTTACATTTTATCCCCTACATTAGAGTTTCATTGAATATCTAAAAATAACAATAGGTGATTCAAAATATTGAGTAAATTAAGGATATTTATCAACTCCATGATATTGATTAAGAATTTATACTCAACATAATAACATTACTTCCAACCCTTATAACATTTATTTAATATGTCCACAAAACATCTAACTTTTTAAGCTTAAAAGAAATTATTTGGTGCCCATGAAACATATAGTGTCTATTAAACATGTTATGTTGATGAAAAACCAATTTCTCATAGGATATTTAAATAAAATTATATCCATTAAAAAAATTAACCAAAAAATATATTTATTCCAATCCACATAACAAGAAATTTATTATAAAAATAATATAATCAATTTTTCCATAGCACATTTACTCAGTTAGTGAAAAAACGTGAACACATCTTGAAAACAAACATATAGATTCTACCCACAAGGTGTATCTTCAATAAAATATTCACAATTAATTTTATAAATCACAAAATTACATAATAAAATGAACTTGTTATGATAATAAATCTAATAAAATTATTATTAAATTATAATAAAATTTGAATTAACCAAGATATGACATTGAAATACAAATATCAGTCCACAATTACTATTATTACCCTAAACATCATGAAATGCATAAAACTAATATTTTTGTGGGTATTTTAACAATTTATATTTATTAAACACCTATATATTTATTCATAAATAATTTATTTTTTTAAAAAATCCATAAAAACGTTTAAACTCTACCATAATGGCATATCTATTTCTAAAAAATGAGATTCAATCAAACTCAATCCAAGGATATGGGTAATGGTTTATATTGATGACATGGTCTTCCCTATGTATACCATCATCCAATAATAAAAAAATAGAATTTTTGACCTATATTAAAATACATGATGCATGATTAATATCAATGACATTACTATGTAAATAGTACACTTTAACTTAGTAATTCTTGGTATATGATCAGTCTCTTTACACATGACCATATGTAAAAAATAAGTTTACATAGCTTATTTTACATATTAGTTTAGGGAATACATTTCCTTACAATACCAATGAAATAATTACTTTAAAAATGTTAAACACACAAAGCGTGTTGTAACTCCCCACCAGAAGGACCAATACTTTACTATTACCCCCATAAACAAGTGGTGTTTAATATACCCTTCCAAAATGTTTGAATAAGATTTAACACATAGATTTAATTGGGAAATTAAATTTTAAAAAAATATGTATGTTCCCACTAAACCTAAGGGTTTAATTCGACCTCAATAAAAAATTCTCTTTAGTGATACTCACTATTGTTTTCTATTAACTATTATATAGAGGTATTGGGTATAAAATATAAGAGAGATGATTTTTATACAGGGTAAAAATAAAAATCCTAGTTTAATGATAAAAACTTATTCTTTTTACCTTTAATGGATCATAAAATACAATGTTTCATGTGTTTTTAGATATTTTTAAGGTCCCCTTGAGTGTTAAATTCCAGCAAAGAAAAACTAAGGTATGGTTCCTATCTTCAGTGAGTTGTGGAATCCCTTGGGGTCCTTAAAAGATCATAAAATAAGAAAGAAACTATAAAATCCTATTTATTTCCCACTATAACACAACCCACAGCAACTTAGTACCCTCCCTTAGCATGTAATTAAAACCAAGTAGGTTCTTCTATAAGCAAATTTCATTCCCCCTTTTTCATAAGATAGAAAATAGATTTGTTTCTACATAGTTTATTGAGGACACAAAATTCTAGAGGGGAGAAAAGGACCAGTTTTTTAGATTAAGGATAAATATTTGGGTTCTTTATGGGTATAATATTGCGATGCATGATTTTAGATGTTGGAATAGTTGAATATAATGGGTTTTTTTGAGGTTTTTAAAGTCCATATTTGAGGTATATGGATGTTTGGGTGGTTTGGGGAAGAAATTGGGGAGTTTTGACGATTTTGGAGAAAAAATTTGTAGGTGAACTGTTGGTGGGATATTCATTATGCCTAAGAGAATATGAATATAGATTTAAGAGAGACATTAAAAAATGATTGGATCCATGAATTGTGCATGTCTACTATGTAAATTTAAAAAAATTAATCTAGAAAGGAATATATGGTCTGTAGTATGATATTTGGAATCATGAAATAGGGTTATTTTTTCATGTAAAGCCCCTATATATCATTATATTCTAACTAATATTTATAGGGTTTGGCCTATTCTCTTCCTTTTACTAATAAATCCCGACTACAGGGAATTTTTAGAGATATTTATATAGATATCTTTCTGAATATCATGATTTGTTTGTATACAGGAAGGTCAGGGTTATAGATCCAAGGTCTATTACTCTGAATCTTCACATTTTATATTTGTTATTATTTATATATTTGTAAAACCCTAACCACATATCAGTTAGGGAAAATAAGATTTTTGAAATTTAATGGAATCAATATTTTGGTCTTGAGTATTGAAGAGACATGAATCTTGAGTTTGGTGGTGTGGTTTTGCTTCGTCACTAGGTTGAGGTAGGAGGCTTCTCCAATACTTTATCATATGCGAAATATAATGAGAATATATATATAATTTTATTTAAATTATTATATAGAAATAAAAATGATATAATTATGGATGTGAAATGATTGTGGTAAATAAAATTTTAGTGTGGGTCTTTTTTAGTTAAAATGGAAAATTGTGAATTTGAAAGTGACTAATTAATTTCTATAAATATTATTGGAAAGGGTGAAATTTTTATTTTATGATGATGTTTTAGGAACATGGAAATCATTAAAATGTTATTAATTTTTAACTTAGTGTTAATTAATTAGTTTAACTATTTTTTGTGTTTTTAGGTTATTTTTTTAGTTCTGTAGTGTCTTAGTTATTTTTATATTTTTTAGCTAATTAACTATTAGTGTTAAAATACTATAATTTTTATCTTCCAAATTGGAATAATTTGAAAGGATTCCAAATAGAATTCATAATTAGTACAAATAGTTATCTGAAAATGACGGTCTCTATACTGGTCAAAAAAATATGACCCTGCGTGAACCCTTCCCCCTGACCCCCACCCTGGACTTCATGTTCCTTGATCCACTAGTATCCTTTTATACTATTGATGTTAATTCAACCTACACTAACATTTATAAATTTTTACCCTCTTTGTATTGGCCACCCCTTAAATATTTGAATCCTTTAACACTGTTGGGTTATTTGGAACTAACTACCCAAACACTTTCGATGGATATTTTTTTATTTTCATGTACACCATTATTTGTTAGTATTTTATTAATAGATACATGGGTAAATTAATTCCATAAATATATTATTGTTATAAAATTTAATCTGTCAAATTTTATTTTATATTCATCTCATTCTAAAATTTCTTTTTATTCAATAATTGTACTTTAGGTTTTCTTATTTTTATGATTTCCTATGCCTCATTCCCTTGCCAACAAAATTATATTTTTTTGAATGGTTTTAATATCGAATTATATTTATATTCTTGATTGAGTGACACTACAAACCACTCCAAACTCATACCATATTCATTCAAATAATTTTCTTGTAAAAAACCCTCTTGGAGTCACATTGTGATTTTTGGGTTATTTTTTATATTGAAAAATCCAGTTTCAAAGTTCCAGTGGAATTGATGACAATGCTACAAGATAATGGAGTCTTGTGTAATACTGACGCATATATAATAAGATACATGTGTAATATTTCTAATAAATAGAAGTATCATGGTTTAGATTCTATAGAAGGTGTTTAAAAAGTGGTTATTTGAGGCCACCTCAGGATAATATGGAAAAGGAGTACATTTCATGAAGTCCATAAATTTCACAAAGTTATAAAAACATGAATAGATTCAATTTTTTGTGAATTATTTGAGTTATATGTGAAAAGTGATGATGGAATAGATATTTTTTTTTGTAATATTACATAAAAAAATCTATTACTAAAAGTTACGTAAAGGTAGAGTATCCCAAACACAAAATAATGAATTTCATGAAAGGTTAGTGGTGAATGTGGGAGTTGAAAAAACGGTCATAAATATATATAAATATGATACTAGGCCAATATTTTTTATTGGTAATGGGTTAAATAATATCTAAAGTCATTGGGTTCATAAAAGAGTAGTTGTAACATAAGTCTTACATGAAGATTTAATGAAAACATAAGTTATGTAAAGAGCAGTAATTGTGTCAATATATCTTAGTGATTTTCAAGAAATATTGGTGAGTTTCATAAATTTGATGATCAATAAAAAAGTTAAAAGTTTTGATAAAATTTGGAAGTTGAGTCAAAGTGAAAATGTTTGTGAAAAGTTGGGAAGTTGTGTAAAAGGTGTTCCAAGGTGGTGTGAAAGTATGAGTTTCATGAACTAGTGAATAATTTCCTTTAATATCTACAGTAAATTAGAATTCATTAGTTGTAAAAATGAGGAACTTCATGAAACACCAATTATGGTTTAAATAACAATGATTTAAGGAATAAATAATTATATACTTAAGTAATAACGAGTATGATTCAGAAGAGAGTAGTGAGCTTTCAACACATAATTGGTAGTGAACTATGGAGGATAATGATTTTTCTCCAAACATTTGTAATATTAGTGTGCTATAATTGTAACACCCTGAGTTATAATGAACATTTTTTTGAATAAATTAATTTTATTAGATGTATTTCATTTCATGCTACATCAAGTTAATATTTTTTTATGTTACAAAAATATAATCTGATGCTACACACAACACCGACTTGTCTTGCGCTACACACAACACTGAGTTTCTAGGATATAGATTATTATTATTACTATTATTTAGAATAAATAGTTATAAAATATCCATTAAACTTGGTAATATGAATTTTAATAACTAAATTTTTAATATTATTTCTAATGTTTTTATATAAATAAAATATATTTATAGTAAAACATATAATTTTTGGTAATTTCATTATATGTTTGAAAATACTATTTTCTCAAATGACCTGCTTTTTATATCCTTTTATGAATAATAATGATAATAATTTTAGAAAATATTATAAATTTAATTTGAGAAAATAAACTTAATTTTTAATTTCACAATGTTAGAATTATCTTAGGGTGATTTTTTGGGATTTTTTTGTAAAACATCATTTTTTATGAATAGTGAAAAAATACAAAATTTTAATTCAAAATTTATTTTTCATGATTTTTTATTAAATTATATTTTAATTTGGTTCTAAAGATTAGTTAGATTAATTTTAAATCAATTAATATAATTTAGGTCATTAGATCCAATTTCACAATGAAATTTGATATAAAAACATTTCAAACTTTTAAACATTATTGCTTAAAGGCTCACTATCGTGACATGTCTGCGGGATTAATTTTTAAATAATGTAAACCACTTATTTGATAAGAATTTAGAATCAGGGACTCAATATTTTGAATCAAAATAATTTATAATTCCTAATATTTTGAACTTGGTTATTTATTAAAAATATTAGTGAAAGTAATGAAAATTAATTATAGTGATTAAGGATAAAATAAGATTAATTGGTTGTTAAACTTTATTTTATGTTTCAAAATAACCTATAAACAATTCCAAAATCCATTTTCAGGACATATTCTGACCAATTACCCTATTTTATATAAAATAAAAAATTATTGGAGACACATGATGTAAGGACTACCTCACAATAGTGTTTACCCTTTTATATTTACATGAATGTCACTCCTTATCAACTATAAAAGGGGAATCACCCCCTAACTTATTCACACAACTAAATCCCCTTGTATTAGAAAACACCTATCACAATATCCTCCAATATTCCATCCATTCATCCTTGAAGCCTCCATTTTATAAGAAAGTCAATCGAGTAATCCCTTTAGTGTAAACCAAAATGAGTTTCCCAAAGAAGAGGTAACATCCTTTAACAAGTTATTTTGTTTTATTTTCATTATACACAACCTAAATTATTATTATTACATTCTTATATAATAAAATCAATATACTCAATATAATTATATGTTGTTATGTTACAATTTTTACCTACACTCACACACAATTACATCAAATGGGATATGCAATCATTGTTCGTGTGTATAGTGGACTACCGCCTCATGAACTGATGTACCTCATTCTTCCATTACAACCTTTTAGGGTTTTAAATAATGATTTATACTATTTTTATATGGTATATATGATATTTATGATGTATTTATTCTTCTTTAATTATTATATACCACATACCTTCATGCTTTCTATTTTTTGTAAATACGATAACTTTATTTGTTACGGCCTAACATCTCCATGAATGGTGTATTTCATTTCCTTTTTATATGTTTTATTTATTATTATAAATACATATATAATAAATTTATATGATATTTATATCGTGTTAATAATTATATATATTATTAAATCAAGATATAAGTATGAGTACCAAAAATATGACAAGAGAAAAACAAAGAAGTTATTACTCGAAATGTAACTTCAATATTAAATTGTTAATAAATGGGTAAAAAAGGCCATAAGAAAATCATATACGTTATGCTATAAATGAATATGGTTCTATAGTATATGTATTATAACGACCCAAACTTTTATCAATAAAAATTCCTCTCAATCTAATTAAATGTCTTATTATGAAAAAATGGTTATATAAAATATGCACTTCCTTGGTTTTATATTTTTGGATTTTAAAATACCATTAAGAATTGTGACTATTGCTAATATAGCTGTTGAACAGTGATCACATGATTATTATAAATATAGGGCTTTAACAAATCCAATTTACACAGAAAAAGGAAGCGATGGCCTCATCTAGACGACTTTCCCCATACGGAGCCCATTTGTTGGATCTTAGAAAGGAGGTGGCATCATCAAGCATCACTCTTGACCAATACCAATCCAAGCTTCAACATGTTAAGCTCTAATAGAATCACCTATGGGATAAGTGGAAGTTGATAGAGATCACCACTTGAGCGATATTATCTGAGCCACCCCAGGAGTCTTTCACCATCGCACACCTTACCCTTCGGTCTTATATAGGTGTTATAAGGGGTTATTTTACAAGACCCTAGCACTATGATTATGTGAATATTTTTTATATAATAAATAATATACATCCATTTTATTATTGTTGTTACTATGTAAATAGTTTTTAAAGCACAAATAGTATTTTAAATTAATATTCAACTAAGAAATCTATTTTGACAAATTAATGGATTTTTGAATTAAATAATATTTTAATAAAATATTATTATTATTAAATTGATTTTTATTAATTAAAAATGACTGTATAATTTTTATGAATATAATTGTAATTTATATTGAGGTTTGAAAGCTGTTTTTTTCAAAACCCATGAATTTTCAATAAATGTATTTTTTATTTTAAAAGTAAAAATTTACATATTTAGAAAATTATTTTGGTAAAATTAATATTATTTTTGGAATGATAATGTCAAAATTATACAATGGTGAATTTTTCATAATTTTTTGAGATAGTCGAATATCTGGGTAAAAATTAAATACCTTTTAAATATATACTGTATTTTATGACATCATAATGACCCAATAGTGATGTAATAAAATACTATAAGGATTATGTTTGGACAATATAAATTTTACCATTAAAATAATGTGATTTTAAGTTTGTTTGATTTATTTTAGAAATCCTTAGTGGACCTTCCAAGACTTATAAAATTTTTTAGATTTTTAAATTGATTTCCTTGAGAGTGTGACTCACCTACACATAATCAACCCTGTTATTTTAATAAGTTAGGCCAATGGACTTATAAAATATTTTTTTTCCACTCCGCATTGGAAAAAAACATGGGCAAAAACCATGGGATGGTTTTTGGTTTTGATTTGTTTAATGTGTGATGTCCCAAACCTAAATAATAAAGAATTCCCTCTGTTTTCGTATATAAACCAACCAAAGATCCCACTTCCAATTCACTCAAATAGTTTTGAGTTCAAACATAATCTGACCTACTCTCTATATAATCCTCTCAAGGTTCCCCAAGTTCCCAAGAAGCCTCTCTCAATCCCCTCCCAAGCCTTTGGGATCACACTTCCAAGTAAGGGATTTCTTCCTTTCTCATTTTTTTTTCAATTTAATATAAGTTGTCATGCCATTTTATTTTCAATTAAAAATGTGGTGGTATGATTTATCACCTCCCCCATACTGCCCTCTTTATTTTTTAATGATTATAGACCCCTTTATCTCTCAATAATTCTTTTCATTTACACCCATTACCATGTTGAAATTCCATAAGGAATTTCTCTCTCCCCAATTACATTCAAGAAATTATTTTGTATTATGAATCCAAATTCCATTACTTATGTTGGGACATGAATATATATTACCCCCTTATTTTCCATTTCATGTACATATTATGAGACACCCGTTTCTCTCTCATCATACTCTTTTATGAAGTCTTATGTCATGCCGCTATGATGCTGAAATTGCACCGCCATTTTCCAAGCCAAAATCATTGTGTAGTAAATACAATTCCCATTTATCTATAAAGGGAATTTTCCTTTATAAAATTTTACTTATTGGTTATTGAGTTTCATTTATGAATTCCACATTCCTTTATCATTGAATAAATGATGATCTTTAATGATTCCATTTTGTATAATCTATGTGGCACACTTATGCATGGATTGAAATGTTTAAGAAGGGTGCACCATGATAGCGCTCCAATGCATTGTGTAAAGATTAGTATCATGATACGTCTAGTGTAATGAGGATTTACTCATTAAAATTCAAGTTAAATGAGTATTTACTCATGCTAATTGAAGTTAAATGAGGGTTTACTCGTGCTCCATGTGCAATGAGCTTGGCGCATGCTAATACCTTGTTAAATGTTATTGCCACATTTCCATGTTATGATAATCATTATATATCATGCCTTTATGTTCATGGTTCCTTTATGATCAATTGATATATCTATTTCCTACCATGTATTGAATTCTTCATGTTATGCCTTGTTTACTCCCTTACTGGGATTTATATCTCACCATTTTCTTATGCATGTCCTCAAGCTATCCTATACAATGCTAAGTACATGGGATTGTTGTGGTCATGTAATGGAAGTTTTCAATAAATATGTTGTGTTTCATGATCTAAGTCGTTATGTAATGTTCCTAATCCTCAATGACACAAGATCTCTCGATTATCTATATTGTATTATGTGAATATTTTATGTAATGAATCATGTTTAAGTGTGTAATAAAAACCAGGGTTGTTAAAGTTGGTATTAGAGGATAGGTTTAGTTATTTTTGGGATTAGGGTTAGAAAACCCTAGTGAAAGCCTTAGGGATAAGACTAAGTATAATAAAAAAATCCCTATGTTTTGGTGATTATTGAGTAAGTGGTTTATAAAGAAAATACATCCATGTCTGTATATGTGTAGGTAGAGGCAGCTTTGGAAGAGATGTACCTAGGAGTGAAAACTCCGACAAGGATTTTTGGGCATGACCCAGGGTATCCTGGAACACGACAACATGCCTTTCTGCACTCATGGTTACGACACTCATGGGGGATATGATTTGGTAAATTGAAAATCTTAGTATAAACCATTATTAAGGGAATGGAAAAAATCCTGTAAGAATATATGTTGGGAAGTAGATAATGGATAACATATATAGAAGCCTATAGATTCATAAGTTAAGGAAATAAAAGTTATTTATAAGTTATCCGTTTTGTCCTTGGATTACCCTCTATGTGTTACCCCTAACATTCCTTTCATTAAGGAATAACAAATCATTAGACTTCAAGTAGTTTAATATCACAATTTTATCATGTCTATAGGGTAACTCATAATTTGATATGTTTATCCATAGGATAAAGGATAGTTTTGAGATGGAAGGCGAAGAACCTCATACAACACTCTTGTCCCTTCCTGAGGACTTACTAGCTATAATTATTTCAAATTCAAGATCAAATTGCATAGAAACCTTTTAAAATGTCCAAATTTCTTGCAAGATTCTCTACGACATATAAAATACCTCCTCTATACCACATAATCATTAGGGATCATGGATCACCTATGATCAAATATTAAGCTCCCAACTCTACCACTTTTCAAGATGAGGGACATACTATTAGGGTTATTTCAAATATTTCACCCTATACAGAGAGTATTATGCACTATTTGATTTTAGAATAGCTTCTGAAAAGGAAGACCTCCGAGAATCCTATATATATACAGTCCTGTCTTCCAGTCTTTTTCAAAACATAGACAATATATTAGAAGAACCACATTTCAAAAATTTCAAAACTCACTCTGTCAGACTATTTTACCAAAACCTGGTACATGGTAATGTTTTGAAACTATACATTAGAGACAATTTTTTCCAAAAAAGTGCATCATATTTTCCATCAGTATGATCCAAGTTACACGGACTGCGTCTAGACTACAAAAGTGGAAGGATTGGAATGTGCATTGAGGTATTGTTGCACTAAGTGGACCCTCACTCTCTATGATCGATGTGATAATTAGGGTTGTGGAATGCTTAATGGTGGTGGGTATGAAACCCTAAAGTCGTGTTTAAATTTTAGAGTTATTTTTTTATATAATCAAATTGCAAGGACATAATTTTTTTTAACAGGGGAAGATTGTAACGACTGAAACTTTTATCAATGAAAATTACTCTTGATCTAATTAAACTTCTTATTATGAAAAATGGTTATATAAAATATGAATTTCCTTGGATTTATGTTTTTTGATTTTAAAATACCATTATGAATTGTGATCTTTTCTAATATAGCTGTTGAACAATGATTAGATGATTATTATAAATATAGGGCTTTAACAAATCCAATTTACACAGACAAAGGAAGCGATGACCTCATCTAGTAGACTTGCCCCGCATGAAGCCCATTTATCAGAGCTCAGAAAGGAGGTGGAATCATTTGGATTCATTATTGACCAATACCAAGATGAGATTTAATATATTAAGCTCGAACGGAACTGCCTACGGGAGAAGTGGAAGTTGATAGACATTACCACCCGAGCGTTGTTATCCAAGCCACCCTAAGAGTCTATCACCATCGTACACCTTACCCTTAGGTTTTATGTGGGTGTTATAAGGGGTTATGTAACAAGACCTCAGAAATATGATTATGTGAATTATTTTTGTATATAATAAATAATATCAATTCATTTTATTATTGTTGTTATTTTTCAAATAGTTTTTAAAGGAAAAATAGTATTTTTAGTTAATATTCTACTGAGAAATATATTTTTATAAATTAATGGATTTTTGAATTAAATAATTTTTTAATAAAATATTATTATTATTAATTAAATTTTTGTTAATTATAAATGATCGTATAATTTTTAGAAATTCAATTGTAATTTTTATTAAGGTTTGAAAGCTGTTTTTGTCAAAACCAATGAATTTCCAATAAATGTTAGTTTTTATTTTAAAGTAAAAATTCACATATTTAGAAAATTATTTAGATAAAAATAATGTTTTTTTTGAATCAAGACATCGAAAGTATCCAATGGTGAATTTTTCATAATTTTTTAAAACAGTTGATTTTTTGGATAAAAAATAAATACAGTTTAAATATATAATATGTTTTATGACATCATAATGACCAAATAGTGTTGTAATAAAATACTATAAACACAATGTTTGGACAATATATGTTTAAAAATTAAAATAATGTGATTTTAGGTTTGTTTTATTTATTTTACAATGTCTTAGTGGACCTTCCAAGACTTATAAAACATTTGTTTTTTTTAAATTCATTTCCTTGAGAGTGTGACTAAACTACACATAAGAAAACCTATTATTGTAAGAAGTTAGGACATTGGAATTATAAAATATTTTTTTCCACTCCATTTTAGAAAAAACCATGGGTAAAAACCATGGACTGGTTTGTTGTTTTGTTGAGTTTAATGTGTGGTGTCCCAAACATAAATAATAAATAGTTCCCTCTCCTTTCCTATATAAACCCACCCAAGCTCCAACTTCCTCTTCACTAAAAACCTTTGAAGTTTGACCAAACATTTACATAACATATATATAATCTTTCCAAGGTTCCCCAAGGACCCAATAATCTTCTCTCAATCCCCTCCCAAGCCTTCGGGATCACACTTCCAAGTAAGAGATTTCTTTCTTTCTCATTTTTGTCCAATTTTTTTAAGTTGTTATGACATTTTATTTTCAATTAAAAATATTGGGGTATGGTTTATCACCTTCCCCATACTTCCATGTTTATTTTTTAATGATGATATACCCCTTTATCTTTCAATAGTGCCTCCTATATACACCCATTACCATACTGAAATTCCATAAGGAAATTGTCTCTCTTCATTTACATTCAAGAAATTCATTTGTATTATGAATCCAAATTCCATTACTTATGTTCGGACATGTATCTATATGACCTATTACTGTCAATTTCATGTACATATGATGATACACCATTTTCTCTCTCATCACCCATTTTTATGAAGTCTTATGTCACGCTGTTATGCTGCTAAAATTACACTGCCATTTTCCAAGCCAAAATCATTGTGTAGTGAATACTATACCCATTTATCAATCAAGGGTATTTGAATTTATGCACATTTACTTATTGGTTATTGAGTTTCATTTATGAATTAAACATTCCTTTATCATGGATTAAATTATGATCTTTAATGATTCCATTTTTTATGATCCATGTGGCACACTTATGTATGAAATGAAATGTTTAAGAAGGGTGCGCCCTGGTAGTGCTCCAATGCATTGGGTAAAGATTAGTATAATGATACATCAAATTCAATGAGGATTTAATCATGATAATTTAAGTGTAATGAGGATCTACTCATGCTAATTCAAGTGAAATGAGGGTTTATTCATGCTTCATGTGCAATGAGCCTTGCCCCAAGCTAATACCATGATAAGTGTTGTTGCCCCATTTCCATGTTATGATAATTAGACTATATCGGGACATTATGTCCATGTTTCATTTATGATCCATTGATATGTCTATTGCCTAAAATTTATTGTATTCTTCATGTTATTGCTTCTTTACTCCTTTACTGGGATTTATAGCTCCTCCTTTTCTTATGCATGTCCTCAGGTTATCCCATGCAATGCTAAGTACGAGGGAATGTAGTGGTCATGTAAATTAATTTTTCAATAAGGATGTTGTGTTTCATGTTCTAAGTAGTTATGTATTGTTCTGAAGCCCCAAATACACTAGACCTCTTGATCTTTTATCTTGTATCAAGTGAATATTTTATGTAATAAATCATGTTTAGGTGTGTAATAAAAATTAGGGTTGTTTTTTGTATAATAAAGTTATATTTATTATATAGCAGGTTTGTATGAGTATGAAGAGAGTCAATAAATAAGGTAATTATATTTGTAGTCTCACTTTTATTTCTACTATACTTATTCCTTATTCACCATTCATTTTTTTTGTGGTGTATATACTTCCCATGAATGAATTATATAACTATTATCCTTAAATTCATGGTTGTTTTCTAACCCATTTTGTGATCTTTTTTTAACGGGGTTTTTTAGTTCACAAGTAACCAAATCAGTAAGGTAGTTTTGTCTAAATTTTCATTCTTTGATACACATGTTATTTTATGCACCTATATTCATTTATGAGGTGTATATATTGACATTTGACATGTTATATCATGAGTAAAAAACTTTTAATGTTATTTTAATCTTTATTTAATGTCACTTACTTACATGTGGAGTTTTATTCAAAGTTACCAATGTGTTAATAGTTTATTTCAATAATCTAACCGTTTATCGTGATTATTTATGATTATGCTTCCATTGATGAAATCTTATAATCCATATCTCAAGTAAACTCATGAAATTTATTATCCTCTGGTTATTAAAAATATATTCATGTATTATTACAATTTTCAAGTCTTTATTACTTTAGATAATTAATAAAATATTTTTAAGATAATCTAACCAAACTTCTCTCTTCAGCCAGAAATCATTTTTATTCAAAAAATCAAGTTTTCAAAAATATTTCTCAATTTTTTTAAAATAATATTTTTTGTTAATTTTAAAGGAAAAATGGTTTTAAAAATGTTTTATGTTTTTAAAATATTAATTTATAATTTTTCAAATCTATTTTCAATGAAAAAGGTTTTCACAAATGTTTTATGATTTTTAACTATTTTTTCTTCAAGAAATGATTTTCAATGATATTTCAAAATTAATTCCCATATATGATGAAATCTATTGGTGTTAATCATACATTTATAGGGATATGATCCAGGAATTACACTCATATTATTTATTTTATTGGTTTATGTTTTGATGGCATGATTTTTATGAAACTTACCTTTCTTTTACAGGTTATATGTTTATGAAACCCGTTATTTTCATGGGTTATGATTAGATGAAATGATTATGAAAATGTTCTCATTCCACTTGTTATGATATAATGATGTGTTTATGATACCCATTTAGTTTCATGGGTTATGATATGATTTTTTATGATCTTGTAGAACACATATGTATGATTTCATTATGAGATGAGCGGGACCTATATCTCCCTCCAATGCATTGGGTAAAGATTTATATCTCATGATATAGACATGGATGGAACGGGGAGTGAACCTAGTTTATTAAAAGAATATGTCCTCTAAGATGGAATTGGGAGTGAGTATTCACTACCCATATGGTTTTGGGAGTGAACCCATTCTGCTATGATGGCCTTGGATGCGATGCCTTGACTACTATAGAAATAATTTTATATTCCTATATGTCTACTAAAATTACACATCTTCTTCCTATGATATGATTTCCTGAATTATGATCTTGATTCCCCTATTATTCATTTCTTATGAACTTCCAATATTTATTCCATGATTCATTTTTATGATCTTTTATATTTAGGGGATTATCTTTCAATGTTTTGATCATGTTCTCATACCCTTATGCTCATGTTTATACTTACAAATGTCCCTTGTTTACCCATACCGAGCTTCTAAGATCACCCATTTTTAAGTTTCCTTTCCCTAGGTTATGAAGATATGTATTATGTACAATGTGTATAATAAGGGTTTTAGTCATGAAGAACCAAGTGGGAGATAATGTATCTCACTTATTCACCAATGTTTATGTTTCCATGTTTCTAAAGTCACTAAACTAATATGGTCAATGGGAATCTATATTTTCAATGTGTTAAGTGTTCTAAAAATGTGATTTAATGTCTATATATGTTAATAGAGTGTTTAAATAGTTGGTATTAAATCAAAATTATAGTTAACCATTGGATACTAAGATGAGAAAACATTAGTGATATCCCTATGATAATTCCTCTTAGGATATGTCTAAGGATGAGTTGAAGAATGGGAAAATGTCTTGGATTTTGGTAAATTACAGACTAAGTGATTTAATAGAAATAAATCCATGTCATAATACTACAAGAGGATGAAGCTCTAGAATATATGTGTGTTGGTCAGAGTAGAGTACTCAAGAGGGTGGTGAATTGAGTATCTATTAAAATTTCTGTTAAAAGTTTTCTTAAATAAGATTTCCCAATAAAAATGTATACAACCTAGTTAATCAAGGTAATATGGTTATAAAAGTTTGACTGTTTAAATAACCTCTCAGAATATTTATTAATTATTAGTAATATAAATATGAGTTATTGATACTAATTTTGAAGCTATTCTAATAAGACAAAACAATTATAAATTCTTTCCTAGACTAACTATCAAAGTAAAATATAGTGTTGTATGAAATATATAGTAAAGTATAGAAAAAATAAATTTAAATACATAGTGGATAAAACAAGTGGTCCAGTATCAAGACGAGACATAATCCACTCCACTTGGTGATCACCTTCCACCAAGAAGATTATATTTATAAGCTTGATCCACACCCTAGATGGGGGTAAAAAACAGTGCACCAGACTATCCAGGTCACATGACCTCTTCCACTTTTCTTCACGGGTATAAACTACTAGGTCTCATAAGGACCTCTTACACACTTATATGTGGGAGTAAACAAATTTAAAAATATTTTAGATGAAGGATATTGGGTATCCTTTAGTTTAATATAGTAGAAAATTAGTGTTTTAATACAGGAATAAATTACGTATAAAATAAAAAAAGTAAAAAAAAAATTAAAAAAAAAAAAGAAAACAAGGAAAAAAAAGAAAAAAAATAAAAAAAAAAAAAATAAAAATTAAAAAAAATTAGGAAAAAATAAAAAAAAAATTAAAAAAAAAAAAATAAATTCAAAAAAAAAAAAGAAAAAAAATTAATAAAAAAAAAAAATTAGTGTTTTAATACAGGGGTACTATGAAGATATTTTTGAATCTAATCTATGGTAGTCCATCCTTTGGAATCTAGAATGATTCATGTGTTATTTAGTTGTTTCTTGTAACATGTATCAGTTCACTCTTCAAAAATGCTCACGTTTCTTCTACACACTACTAGAAGTCACTTTGTTCCAGTGCCACACTTTTTTTTAATTTGGAGTGAAGATGTTAGAGCTGAAATGATGCTCGTATTCTACACCTCATACCTCATAATATGTAGTGAAATTTCTATAAATAAATATTAATTATATTAGTGCATTTAAATGACTAAAATATGACAGTTATAAATTAAATAAAAAATGACAAAAAAGATTAATGAACGGTGTCACAGTCTTTCTAGAAACGATGTCTCTTGGAAACAGTGTCAGCAAGAAATGGAGTCTTCTTCTTCTTTTCCTTTGAGCTATGAGGAATTCATGATTCCATTATTTTATTAAGATCAAGAACTATTAGCACATATGAGGTGTTAGGATCATGGTGTCTGATGCTTTTCCAAACTTTGAATGGTGTCTTGGTGATGGTAGCAAGGAACCAGTGTCACAACCTTCATAAGATATGAAACTGGTTACAATTTCTGAATCATGGTGTTTGGGTCACAGTTTATGGGTCACATTATCTGAGTCATGGTGTCTGGGTCACAGTGTCCGAGTCATGGTGTCTAAGTCACGGAGTTTGAGTCACAGTGTCTAGGAACTTTGCTTGAAAACCAGAACCAGTGGCATACTCACGGTTTCTCAGACTTAGCAAAATATCCATAACCAATATTAATCAGTAATATTCCTAGAATGAATTAGAATTAATCCTTAATATATGAAATTATTATAGGGAAAACTCAAATATAGTTTACAATAATAAAACATTATTTTGGATGATTTAGTATTAACAATATTTATAGGATTTGTGATCACTAAAATATGATTGGAATATGAGGAGTCCAACAATATCCCCTTTTTTGATGATAACAAATCATATGAGTTAAAGTTCTATTCTTAGTTCTATTATTAGTGTGATGATCTACCCCATAGTGTGTTGTTCTCCCCCTTTTGGGATTATCAAAAAGATTAAAAGAAATAGAGAGATTAAATGAAAGTAAAAAAAAGAATGGAAATTAATAGTTCACATTGTATTAAGATGAAAAATATGTTTCATTACAAAGAGTAGGAAACAAAAAATACAAAACATTCCTCTCAAAATACAGGTTTCACCTTTCTTCTACACTAATTTCATTCTCTTTTCCCTTGGCAATAACATCATAAGGAGCCACTAGAGCAGAAGTAGAAGTTGAAGAAGGGAGTGAGCCAACTATCAGAGAAGGAAGAGGTATTCCTTCAAAAAAAGACGGTGCCAAAGTAGGTTTGGTTAAAGACTGAGGCATGTTTTGGTCAAGGATAACTAGTCTAATCTGGCTCAGAGCCTGAGATATAGACATTTTGGCAGAGGCCAAGGTAGTGGATGAGGAAGGAGTTAAACTAGGTGGCAAAGGTGCACCTTCAAGACCCACAATAGTAGAGCTCTACACATCAATACAAGGCTTCAACAAATGAATGAATTCAGTAACAATCTCAACACCATAATTCATTGTGTTCTTGAAATCATCTTTGTTCTCCATGAATTTGTCCAATAAAGAAGTGAAATATTTCAGATTTTAGACTTGAGTCTTGAAATCTTGAGTGACAGGAGGAATTTTCAAATTCTCTACAAGATATTTGAAATGATTGGTCATATCATGCTTAGAGAAAATTCTATTAAACTAGAAATCCACATTATTAGAAATTTCTTCTTGAGCATCATTGGAAATAATTAAATGAATCCTTACTAAATAATGGACTCTATCACTACTTTTGAAAACTATAGATAGACTCTCCTTGTTAAAGCCACTTAATGCTGAATGAAGTTCCTCCTTAACCACAGTTCTGAGAAGATAACATTCAAAGGGTTGAGATAACTGTCCAGAGGCACTAGAGGCTATAACAGATGAAGTGAGGGACTTGAGATAATTGAGAACTTTTTGTAGACATCCCTTGTACTCATCAGTCAGTTTGTTGAGACCAACAACAAGCTCACACATCTCTTGAACTATCTGCTTATTTATCTCATCCACTTTGTTAGCTAATGAAGTCAAGTTCGGTTGAATCAGAGAGGCAACCTACTGTGGAATCTGACCACTAACATCTTTAATAGGATGAGCAATAAGAGATTTTCATGATTTAACAACTTTTTACATATCTTCAACTATAGATCTGAGAGACTTCACTTCACCACTCAACTGTTTGTTCTCAATTCTAACCTCTTGTATTTCATGAATCATTTTTGGCTGAATCTATTATATGATCTTCTCTAATAGAAAGGAAAAATCTCTTTCACTTAGATTTTTTATAGGAGCAGGTTGGGTATTAATGCGATTTTCAACTCCAACCAATAAAGTAACTCCAAAGGCTTTAAAATCACTTTGACTTATGAAATAAGGAGGTTCTTAAGAAGGTTCATGAACAGGAGATAAGACAGTATCAAGTTCCTTGGTAGATATTACCTATAGAGTAGTGGCCGGTTTCAGTTGAGACATAGTATACCTGTCTATTCCTTTAACCGGGGCTTTCTGGGCATCATCCACATCAAAGTATCTAGGGAACTTATACCAGGAATCCACAGTGTTTTGATCAATAGGATTAGGAACTT
The DNA here is from genome assembly GCA_963277665.1 of Viscum album. NCBI lineage: Eukaryota > Viridiplantae > Streptophyta > Magnoliopsida > Santalales > Viscaceae > Viscum > Viscum album. The sequence continues at coordinate 340,796,104 of OY728129.1, forward strand.
CAAAACTTTCTATACTATAGTGCTTCTCCCCCTCAACAGGTGCATCTCTCACATGAATAATAGATTTAGTTCCTTGATTTTGTTCTAAAATATCATCTCTAATACTCTCCCCCATTTCTTTTCTAGATAGCAGGAATGTTTGTTCCATTCTTTACTCAACAGATAGGATAACATCAGGATTATCTTGTTCCTCTAAATGTTCCTCAATCGTAGATTCTTTCTCAAGAGAAAGTTCTTATTCTATATGCTCCTCAAGAAAAACCTTTTATCTTATATTAACAACATATTATTTTCCATAAGTCGATTATTCTTCCAAATCAATACTTATTTTTGTAACAGGTGCTTCCTTTTTAACTATTTTTTATAGAACAGGTCCACTATCTTCCTTATCCATGAATGTTTCTTCTAGAGGTGCAACAACTGACTCTTCTTCATCTTTAACAGAAGATTCCACAATTTCATCTAGTTACAAACTAGGATCAAATATGTTCTTAGGTTTTGAAGGATGCTCAACTAGATTAAACTTTTCATAAATCCTTTCATTATCCTCCACCCAAGACTTTTTACACAGATTCCAAATAATTTTCATCCTTTTGACTATAACCTTTCAGATACAGAATTCATAGTACTTGATGACTTTATCATTCGGTCCAACCATTACTTTAGGATACAACATAGTAGAGATTAACCTTGAGTAGAACAAGGAGGTAGAATTTGAGGTTGTCTTAATCAACTCACACATATGAAGTATATCATACTTGAATAGGTTAATATTGTATAAATTCTTTATAAGATGTATCAATAATACATATTGATATTTGAGGGTAGAGAAATATCCTTTTCTTGGACTAATAAGATTCTGAATAAACTTAATCAACAATCGGGTTTCACCATCTAACCCAGGAATGATAGATCTTCTCTTATTTTTATCACTAGTCAAGCTTCCCAAAGCCTCTTTTAGAACAAAAATATTACTAGGAGGAGGAGTAACTCTCTGTTAGTCCTCAAAAATTTCTTTATGGGGTATCCCAAGGAAATAAACCTATAACCCTATTGAGAAGGTGCATCTTTGGCCATTAATCCAGCTCCTCACAATAAAACCATCTTCATCATTAAAAGAAAACTAAAGAAACTGATAAAAATGAGCAACAAGATTTGGTTGAATCAACATTTTCTATTTTTTAACCAATACAACCATCCCTGCTCTTTTAGTACTTTCAAAACTAAAGACTTACTTGACATCAACCATTTAGGGAGGATTTACTTTTATGGTACCACTATTCTATCAACAAGATTCGGTTCAATGGTCCTTCAGGTGCTATCTTCACCTCTCTTTTCACATTCTTCTTAGATCTGTGCTTCTCAGGAGTTGATGAAGATGGGAAATTCGTTCTAGGAATTCATTGAGGGGTTCAAGAGAGTGATAAAGATAGATGAAGGGTTGAATAAGGTTTTACAGTTTGAGAGAGAAAGGTTTCACTTTTGAGAGAAGAGAGCTTGAGTGAAGAAAATTGCGAAATACATTTTTTTTCTCATTTAGGGATTCCAAGCATCACAAATTTATAAGAATGGGATTAACATAATAAAATAATCAGCACAAATATACAGGTAATAAAATTTAAATAAAACCAAAACGTGTTTTTACTGTGAGATAATAACAAATTTTCACAGTGAGACTGGAATAGGTTTTCACAGTGAGACCAGAACAAGTTTTCATGGTGAGACTGAAATAGGTTTTCACAGTGATACCATAACAGGTTTCCACGAAGCCATCTTTATGGTGTGTCTGCACACGGTTCAACTATATTATTTGGGTTAGTAAGTGCCAGATAGTAACTTTGAGATCGTAAACGTAAGACAATAACCTCAAGACAATGACCTGTAGAACTATGAGAGTTAGACAGTAATCTTAAGATAGATACTTGTGAAACCGTAAATCATGAAATAGTAAACTATAAAACAGTAATCTATGAGACCGTAAGATGTGAGACAATAAATTTAGAAACATTTCATTTTCTACTTGATATTTATCATTCCTAATTCATGTATGATGTAACCTATACATTTATAATTTAATGGTTTAGTGAATATATCATAAAGCAGATATTCAGTTCCAATGAATTCCAAAGTGATATCACCTTTTTGATAATGGTCTCTTAAAAAGTGATGTCTTACATCAATATGTTTTCTCCTAGAGTGTGAAACAAGATTTTTTGAGATGTTAATAGAACTTGTATTGTCATAGTTTATGGGTGCATGCCTGAATTGATATCCATAATACTGTAATGTGTGTTTTATCCACAAAATTTGTGCACAAAAACTACCTACAGCTATGTATTCAGCTTCAGTAGTAGATAATGCAACATAGTTTTGTTTCTTACTACACCGTGATACTAGAGACTTGCCTAAAAGTTGACATGTTCTAGAGGTTCTTTTTTATCTAACTTACAACCACTGAAATCAACATCAGAATAGCTAACTATCTCAAATGATTGTCCTCTGGGATAAAACAGTACTAGATTAGGTGTATGTTTGAGGTATTTGAAAATCCTTTTAACAACATTTAAATGAGATTCCATAGGGTTTTCTTGAAAAAGAGCACACACACATACACACACCAAACATAATATTAGGTCAGCTAACAGTTAAGTAGATTAAACTACCAATCATTCTTAAATAAGTGGTTTCATCAATAGATTTTCCACTTTCATCAAGATCCTACTTACAAGTAGTACTCATTGGAGTATCACTAATTTTAGTTCTATCTAATCCAAAAAATTTTAGAAGATCTTTAGTATATTTTCATTGATTTAAAATAATACCATATTTATTTTGAAAGATTTGAAATACTAGAAGTAATTTTACCTCACCCAATAAAATCATTTCAAATTCATTTTTCATCATTTTAGAAAATTCAACACATAAAGAATTTCTTAATGATTCAAAAATAATATCATCAAAATAAATTTTAACTAATAAAATATCATTATAAATTCATTTTATAAAAAGAGTAGGATCAACTATACCTTTTGTAAAACCTTTGGAAATAATAAAAGTACTTAATCTATCATACCAAGATCCTATATCTTATTTTAAACCATACAAAGCTTTTGATATTTTGAAAACATGATTTGGAAAATGAGGATTTGTGAAACTAGGGGGTTGTTCATCAAAAACATCCTCATCTATATACCCATTTAGAAATAAACTCTTAACATCTATAAGATATAGTTTTAAATTCATATGGGAAGTATAAGAAAGTAGGATTCTAATGGATTCAAGTCTAGCTACTGGTTCCAAGGTCTCCTCATATTCAATTCCTTCCTCTTGACTATAGCCTTGTGCTACCAATCTATCATTGTTTCTAACTATATTACCAGATTCGTCTACCTTATTTCTAAACACCCACTCAGTGCCTCTAGTAAATATGTATTTGGGTATATTAAAAAGTTTCCAAACTTTGTTCCTTTCAAACTGATTAATTTTTTCTTGTATATACATCACCCAAAATTCATCATTGATAGTATCATTAAAGTTTTTAGGTTCAATTTATGACATGAAAACTTGATGTTTAACCTGATTTCTAAGAGAATCTCTAGTTTGAGTTCCTTTATATAAATATCCTACAACAACATCTAAAGGATGGTTCTTAAGGGTTATAACAACTCTAGAAAAAGAGGGGCTAGTGATTTCAGGTTCTTCAACAGGCTTGGGTTCATTATAACTTGAATCTGGTGAATTTATAGAACTGGAAGTTTTCATAGATTTTTTATAGGATGGTTATAGGATTCAACATTTATTTATAGATTTGATATATCACCCTTGAGGTTCCCTAGAGAGGTATTAGGCACATTTGGTTCTATCTCATAAAACTTTTCATGGACAGATTCCTCCACACACTTAGTTCTTTTTTTAAACACTATATAGGCTTTACAAGATATTGAATATCCTAGAAATATTCATTCATCACTCTTGGATGCAAACTCATAAAGGTTTTACATAGTATTAAGGATATAGACTTTGAAACCAAAGACTTTAAAATAGCTTACTTTGGGTTTTCTATTGATCCATAACTCATATAAATTTATTTTAAGAATAGGTCTATTAAAAACTATATTAATGATATAGCATGCTATATTTACAAATTTGGCCAAAAAATAAATAGGTAAGTTATATTCACAAAGCATGGTTCTATAAATAGCTTGCAAGGTCCTATTTATCCTTTCTACAACTCCATTTTGTTGAGGTGTTCTAGGGGCATAGAAATTATGATTATATCCATTTTGTGAAAAAAAGGATTCAAAATCCTAATTTTCAGACTCACGGCTATGATCAATTCTTAAATAGTTAATTCTATGTTCACTAACATTTTCTACAGTTTTAGAATATTTGGTGAAATGAGAGAATGCTTCACTTTTGTGAGCCAAAAATAAGGACCAAGTATATCTTGAAAAGTCATCTACAAGAACATAAACATAATGCTTATCATTTAAACTAGAAACTCTAGATGGTCCAAACAAATCCATGTGAACCAACATAAGAGTTTGATAGGTTGACACTTATTTCTTTGGTTTGAAGGAAATTTTTGTTGATTTCACTTTTGACAAGGAATACACACTTTATCATTTGGAAACTCAAGTTTGGGTAGGTCTTTGAATAAAATTTTTCTAGTCATCTTTCTAAGGGAGTGGATATTGTAGTGTACTACCAAAGACAATATTCTTTGTTAAATACACTTAAACATGAATCATTTTGAGAAACTAAAGAATCCAAGTTAACAGAAAATACATTTTCATTTCTCAATGCAGAAAATACTAATTCATTTTAATAATTAAAAACTTTGCAAGCATAATTTTCAAATTTAACATGAAATCCATCATCACATAGATGTGAAATACTAATAAGATTATATTTTAGTCCATAAAAAATTACTTTTGAAATTTAGTCTTAGTCAGAGTTACCAATTTGGACAAGGCTAATGATTTTTTCCTTCGGCATTATCTCCAAAGGTGACATGTCCACCATCAATTTTTATTAGGTTCTTGAAGCATGAACATTATACTATATTATGTCTTGAACACCCACTTTCCAAGTACCATAATATTTTTCAAGAGCTCTTTAAATAATTTTCCTACAAAATAGTCAAATAAAAACATAGTTTGTTACACGTATTTTTTGAATCCAGTAATATAAGTAACCAGTGCTTTAGGAACCTGCATATGCCTCATAGGTTTCCTATAAGTATTATGTAAAGTACTTGAAAAATAATCTCTATTTGGTCTAGAAAATCTTGAAATAGTAAAGAGTGTATAATAATTTAAACTAGAAGAATGTTTTCATGAACTAGGAGTAAAGATGTATGTTCTATATTTAGAAACAATATTGGTTTTTCCAAAATTTCTTTTTCCAGGTTGATATCCAATACAAGTAGTGTATTTAAGGGAAATCTGTTTACCTAGAATTTTTACCAAGTTATATTTACCATTATTAAACCTTTCAAGGTCCTTTTTAAATTTATTATTATATAATTTTAATTCATTGTTTTCTTCGAGTAATTGAACATTATTTCTCTTTCTACAGTAAGTTCATAGTTAAAAGTTGAGGTAAGAGAATAATATTTCTTTAAAGAATTGTATTTATCTATCAGTTAATTACATGTCTCTTCAATCATATTTAAATACTCAAAAATTTCTTCTTTATAAATATTTTTAGAATCAATTTTATCTCCAAAATAATATAAATTATGTAAAGGAGATTCTATGGTTACCTCAAATGTTTTTTTCATGAAACACATATTGTTTTTGTTAGCCTGTTCATCATGTAAAGACTACGAGTCACTTGAACTGTCCTTAGAGGCACTCCAAGATTCTTTCATGGACTTTTAATACTTTTTATCTCTATAATCAAATTTATTTTTCAACTTGAGCTTAGGAAAATCAGCCTTTACATGTCCCTTTCACTTACATTCATAACGTACTATCTCACCAGTATTTTCATTTCTTTTCCAATATTTCTTTCAACTTCCCTTTTGTTTATATATTCATTTAAAGTTAGGCTTTCTGAAAAATTTCTTACTTTAATAAAATTTCTTAAACCTTCAGGATAATTGAGTCATATCCTCATCATTTTCAGGTGATGATTGTTCATTTCTTGAACTTTCTACAAAGACTTGTAGTTTCTCCTTTTATTTTTATTTAGAGGTGGTGGTATTTAATTCCCCAGATTTTATTTTGGGTTCATCCACTTCTTCCTTATTGACTTTCAAATCGTCTTCATACATCATTAATTTTCCAATGAGTTCTTTGATAGGTAATTTTCTGATGTCACATAACTCTTTAATAGATACATAGTTTCCTATCCATCTATTAGTTAGGAATATAAGAATCCTCATCATTTTTTATTTGGAAGTAATTTCTCTTCTATGAGAAATCATTATGTTGAAAATTTCATTGAACCTAAGATACGTGTCAGAAATAAGCTCATCCGACATCCTTTTAAAGTTATCATATTTAATGTTATAAGTATTGAGTCTTATTTATTTCACACTAGATGTTCCTTCATGCGAAATGGAAAAAGTATACCAAATTTCATGGGTAGTTTTACAAGAAGAAATTATGTAAAATTCCCAATATTCTCAAGAGCAATATAATGCCTTCGTGACTTTACAATTGTTATTGTAAGTAGTCTTGGTTGGTATATCCCAAGTAATTCTTTCTGTAGTAAGAATATTATACTCATCTATAATTGAATACCAAATTTCAAAGCCCATATGTTCTAAATTCATTTTCATTTTAATTTTCCATTGGGAATAATTAGTTTCATAAAATAATGGTGGTCTATTTGTTACTTCACCTTCTAGTCTATTATCCATACTAAAAAAATAATTTTAAAGTGATAGAAATTTAGAATTAATAGAAATTTATAGATCATTAAAGTACAACTAAAATCACAGTTGAACAAATTTCAAAAAAAAACGAGTCTTAATTAGAATAAACCACTCTAATACCAAGTGTTGGTCAGAGTAGAGTACTCAAGAGGGGGGGGGGTGAATTGAGCATCTATTAAAATTTATGTTAAAAGTTTTTTTAAATAATTATCCCTAATAAAAATGAATACAACCCAATTAATCAAGGTAATATGGTTATAAAAGTTTTACTGTTCAAATAACATCTTATAAGATTGATTAATTTTCAGTAACATCAATATGAGTTATTGATACTACTTTTGAAGCGATTATAATAAGACAAAACAATTATAAATTCTATCCAAGACTAACTATCAAAGTAAAATCTAGTGTTTTCTGAAATATAAAATAAAGTAGATAGAAAATAAATTTAAAGACAGAACAGATAAAACAAGTGGTTTAGTCTCAATCCAAGACCTAATCCACTCCACTTAGTGATCACCTGCCACCAAGTAGTTTATATTAATAAGCTTGATGCATACCCTAGATGGGGGTAAATTATAGTGTAATGAACTATCCCGGCCACATGACCTCTTCCATTGTTCTTTGTGGGTATAAACTATCAGTTCACATAAGGAAATATTACACACTTATCTATGGGAGTAAACAAATGTAAAAATATATGAGAGGAAGGATATCTAGTATCCTTTAGTTTAATACAAGAGACATTGTGTGTTTTAATACAGACATACACACACTTCTCAAAATATAAAAATAGTATACAATAGAGAAAATATGATGAGATAATGTTAGAAGTGCTCTAAGAGTTATTCTATGCATCTCTAGACTTGTAGGATGAATTAGATGCAAGTGTCGAGTCCTCTTGTAAAAAAAAGAGTATCGCAAGTCTACCAGTTTGAAGGTTTAGGTTGTCTAGATCATGTTCTTCTTGAAGGTGGTACTGAAAATATGTCTTTGAATCTGAACTACGGTAGTCCAACCTTTGGAATATAGAATGATTCATGTCTTCTTCAGCTGTTTCTTGTTTCATGTATCAGTTCACTTTTCAAAAATGCTCATGTGTCTGCTACACACTACTGCATGTTGCTTTGTTCTAGTGCCACACTTTTCTTTTGAATTTGGAGTGCATGTGTTGGATCCGACATGATGCATATATACTGTACCTCGTACCTCATACTGTCAGGTGACATGTATACAAAGAAATATTAATTATTTTAGTGCATTTTAATGACTCAAATATGACCGTTAGAAATTAAATTGAAAACGACAAAACAGATTAATGAATGGTGTCACAGACTATCTAGTAACAGTGTCACTTGGAAACGATGTCAGCATGAAAAAATTTCTTCTTCTTATTACCTTTGCGTGGTGAGACAGTCATGATTCAAAAATTGTATTGAGACTAGGAACCATTAACACAGATGTGGTGTTAGGATCATGGTGTCTAGTGTTTTGAAAAACTTTGAACTGTATCTTGGTGATGGTAGTAGGGAACTGATGTCACAAACATTATGATATTTGATACTGGTTATGGTGTATGAATCATGGTTTCTGGGTCATGGTGTCTAGGTCTTGGTGTCTGAGTCACAGTGTCTAGGTCACGATGTCTAAGTCACAGTGTCTGGGTCCTTTTCTAGAAAACCAGAACCGGTGGCATACTCACAGTTTCTCAAACTTATCCAAATATATGTAAATAGTCTTAAGAAGTAATATTCCTAGAATGAATTAGACATAATCATTCATATAAGAAATCATTATAGAACAAACTTAAATATAGTTTACAATAATCAAACATGATTTAGGATGATTTACGATTAATGGGATTTACATGATTTGTGATCATTAAAACATGATTAGAGAATGATAAGTCAAACAATGTACATAGGGGTAAGACCCTAAACACACTATATTGAGCTTGAATCAATCAGAAACTGGGGAATAACAAAGGCCTTACTTCACACCTAGTTTGAAACTCTTTGAGGACAATCTTTGGAAATTCACAAACTTTTCACAAACCATCATGAATGATTTAAATAGAATTTGGATATGAATAACCTAGGGTAAACCTAAGGTTTCATATATTAAATAATGTATCATAATCCATACATTATATAAGTGGGTTTTCATGATTATGTGGTTCCCCTCTATGATTATTGTTTCTTACTCTATACTTTTTGGTTTTAGTCAATGGATCAAACCCAAAGGAGCCACGTCCATGATGAGTGTGATGGTAAATGCAATGATTGTTCTCATGAGAATCCAAATTCTATTGGAGAGGGAATGAAAAATATCATTTCTATGTTCACCCAACTTTCTCAAGATATTAATCATTCTGGAATTCCAAATGAACAAAGGAGGTATAACATTCTATTGAGTCCTTAAGGATGAAATATCCACTTTCATTTTGTGGGTATTCTAATCCAATTGGTGCTGAAAAATGGTTCAATACCACTGAGATGATATTCTCCATTATCCAGTGTTTAGATAATGATAAAGCCATTCTATATATTTATCAGTTAGATGGAGAATTAATCTAGTGGTAGACTCTAATCGAGATTACGAGACAACAAGATGAAATTGAATCCATGGATTGGGATGAGTTCAATAACCTATTTTTAAATAAGTATATTATACTTATTCTTATAAAAAATATCGATAAAGATTTCATTGAGTTAAATAAAAGGGATGATGAATACTTTAGAACTTACGAGGCTAATTTCACAAGACTTCTGAGGTATGCTCCTTGTATAATCATCCAACCTGAAAGTAATGTTGATAGGTTCTTGTGTGTATTAAATCCAAGTATTAGAAGTTATTTTTCTTTAAGAAACTTTAGCAGCTATAAAGAGACTGTGAATTCTGCAATGACAATGGAAATGGAGGTTGGGGTTATATATCAATCACATGGTTATGAAAAGAAAATGAAGATGGAGTTCAAAGAAAAATATAAAAACCATGGAGAGAAGAAGATGAGCTTTCATCTATGCTCTATGTGTGGGAAGAAGCATGGAGGAAATTGTCTCAAGGGGTCAAATAAATGTTTTAAGTATGTAAGGGAATGTCATAGGGAATTTTATTCCTGATGTGATGGGACAAAGTTATCTAACAATGTGATTGGAGAGAAAGATGCCTAGAATGATCCTTCCCCACTTCAGTTCTTAAAGTGTAAGTATAATATGAATTATTCTAACCAATGAATAAATGAGTAAGTTAATGACGTCGATCGATGTTAGAAACCTCTTAAGTGAAGGGATAATGGGAAATATCATGTAATCATTGTTTTTGACAGGGGTAAAATAATGACTAGGTAAAGCTACACTTACCATCCACTCTAGAACTGCTAATGTCTTCTTTGACTCTAGATCTACCCACACTTTCATATCTAATGAATATTCTAAGGGTATGAATATTTCAACAAAATGATTAGATGTTAAATTGAAAGTGACAACCCCTAATGGTACAATGATTAAATCTCAAGTCTATGATTCATTTCCAGTTTATGTTTGTGGGAATGCAATTCCTACAAAACATTTCATTCTTCCTATGATCGAATTTGATGCCATCTTAGGAATGGATTGGATTGATTTGAATAAATTGAACTTTAATTTTTGGTAAAGGGAAGTTACATTTTATATTTCAAACCAACTTATCATCATATATAAATTTGAAGATATGTATGAACTTCTTATGGATATTACATCTAGTGTATGGTTCAAAATTTCCATTTAGAAGGTGTGTTTATCTCAAATTATTAAAGAGAAAATCAACATATATGATATTCCTATTGTTATATAATTTGTGGATGTATTTTTGAAAGAGTTTCATATCCTTACTCCAAAATGTGAATTTGAGTTCTGAATTGAATTCATTCCTATTTCCACATCAATTTCAAAGACTCCCTATATAATGTTCCCAATTGAGTTTCAGTAATTTAAGAAGAAACTCCCAGAAAAACTTGATAGGGGATTCATTAAGAAAAGTATCTCACCTTTGGTTGAACCTGTTATTTTTCTGAAAAATAAATATGGATTAATGAGACTCTACATTAATTATCAAGAGTTGAAAAGATCATCTTTAATAAAAAGTATCCTCATCCTTATATTGATGACTTGTTTGATCAACTTTGCGGATATCTATACTTTTCTAAGATTCAACTTCATTATGGATATCATAAATTAAGGGTAAAAAAGGATAATATACCCAAGACAACATTCTATCCAATGTATGGACATTATGTATAGATAGTGACACCTTATGGTCTTACTAATTCCCCTACTATCTTCATGGATTTGATTAATAGAGTCTTTAGATATTACCTTGATCGATTTGTGGTAATCATTATAGATGATATTAATATCTATTAAAATGGAAAGTAATAGAATAAATACCACTTGATAATTGTACTAGAGACCCTATAGAGGGAGAAACTATATGAAAAAAAACTAAAAATCATGAATTTTTGATGTAAAATGTTTTATTTCTGGGTTATATAATCACAATAGAGGGTATAGAAATAGATCCATAAAAGACAGAAGTTATTTAATGTTGTCCTAGACTAACCATGGGGAGTATGATCCATAGTTTTCTAAGTTTATATAGATGTTATCATTGGTTTCTTGAGAATTTCTCACAACTATCTAATCATATAAACAAAGTTAACTTGGAAGGGTTTCAAGTTCTTCGGGAGAGATGAATGTAAGGAAACTTTTAGGGAACTGGAGAGAGGGTAAGTCAACACCCATATGATTACATTAACATATAGTGGAGAAGTGTTTGTATTATATATTGATGAATCCAAGAAGTAATTGTGATGTTTTATTATACATAATGACATGGTAATAGCATATGCCTCATGAAATTTAGTATTCGTGAGAAAAAATTACCAAACTCATGATTTGGGGTTAGCTATGATAATTTTTTAATTAAAGATATAGTGGAATTATCTTTGTGGAGAAATGTGTAAAATAAATACCAATCACAAATGTCTAAACTATGTATTAACACATAAGTATTTGAACATGCCCCATTGAATATGGTTAGTGATGATAAAGTATTATGATTTCTCAATACATTACTGCCCTGAGAAAGTGAACAAGGTAACTGATGATTTGAGTCAAAAGGATCATGATATCTAATCCATGATGAGGATTACAAAAGATATAATATTTATAGATTTGAAAAGGATGGATCTGGAAATCCTGAAGGAAGGGTGATTTTTCTTATCCAACTTAATGTTCAACCATCTATCAAATTAAAAATTCAATAGGCACATAAAAAATATATAGAACTACCCAAGAAGTTTTGAAATGTTCTTGAGTTTAACCTTGACCATGATGAAATGATAAGATTTAGTAATTATGAATATGTTCCATCCATACAGGATTTGAAGAAGGATATATTAGAGTAATCACATAGTTCTTCATTCTCTATTTATCCTGGATGTAGGAAGATGTATGTAGACTTGAAATAATACTTTTGGTGGGATGACATGAAGAGGGATATCATAGAGTTTGTATATCGATGCTCGGTATGAAAGAAAATTATGGAATAAAGAAATTTTTTTAAGGGGATGTTGTATTCATTAAACGTACTAGAATAGAAATGGGAGAACATCACTATATATTTTTTCATTGGAATCTACAAAACCTCTAAAGGGTTTGATCACCTAACTAAGTCAGCCCACTTAATTTATATCAGAGAAGACTTATCTCTAGATCTTATTTCTAGGATATACATTAAGGAAGTTGTAACAATATAGGGAGTACCACATTCTATTGTATCTAATTAGGAGTAGAGGATTCCCTCAAATATCTAGTTAATTATCCAACAATCACTTGATACATAATTGAATATTAGTAATACTTATCATCCTCAGATGAATTTCCAGTCAGAAATAATAATTCAAACCCTAGAGAATATGTTGAGATCTTTTTATTTTGATTTAAAATGTTTTTGGTATCAACACCCTCCTCTAGTTGAGTTTTCATACAATAATATCTTTCACTCAATCATTTAGATGGATTATTAAGAATATATCTATGGGAAGAATTGTAGACCTCCAATGTGATGAGATGGAATTGGAGAAAGAAAGCTATTGGGACCTGAGATCACTAAAGAAATGGAAAATAAGGTTAGAAACATTCAGTAGCATATCAAGGAAGTTCAAATTTGGAAGAACAATTATTCTGATAACTATTAGCATGATCTATAATTTTATGTTTGTGAGAAGGTGATTCTATAAATCGCTCTATGGAAAAAAATTACGAGATTATAGAAGAAGTGAGATTCATGATTGTATTAGGAAAATAACCTATCACGTGGAACTTACTCCAAATCTGTCTAAATTCCATGATGTGTTCAATGTATCTCCCCTAATGAAGTATATACCCAACCCTTCACATTTACTAAACTTAAAGGTCATTCTGCTGGAGCAGGATCTTTCTTATGAGGAAAAAATGAGTTGAAATTAAGGATCATACAAATAAAGTTCTATAAAAAAAGACAAATTATCAAGTAATATTATTGTGGAGAAATCACAAGTTATAGTAATTTAAATGGGAACCTGAGGATATGATGATGCATTAGTATTTTTAATTTTTTGTATCAGAATGATGAGTTTTAGGGGAAAAATTCATTTTAAGAGGGTATAATGTAACAACCCTAGTTTTTATGAACCTTTTTATCAAATAAATTAATTTTATTTTATGTATTTAATTGAACTCTACACCAATTTAAGATTTAATTATATGTTACACTGAGATAATATTTTTCTACATGCAACACCGACTTGGTTTGTGTTACATGCAACATCGAGTTTCTATGAAAAAGATTTTTATTATTATAATTATTTAAAAGAGATAGTTATAACATAGAAGTCAAACATAGTAATATGAATAGTAATAACTAATTTTTTAAAAATATTTTTAATTTTTTAAATAAGTAAAACATTTTTATAATAAAACTTTTAACTTTTTGTAAAGACATTATATATATGAAAATACTATTTTATTATATAAACTATTTTTATGTCCTTATGTGAACAACAATAAAATCAATTTTAGACATTTTTATAATTTCAATTTGATAAAATAAACTTCAATTTTGAATTTATAATGTCAAAATTATCTTGCGGTGAATTTTCAATATTTTTATGAAAAACATTATTTTTGGCTGAATAGTGAATGATACTTAATTTTAATTTAAAATTTATTTTTATTCTAATTTATTTATATTGTTAAATTAAATTTTAATTTGGTTTTAAATTTTAGTTATTTAATATTTAAATCAATTAATCTAATTTGGGTCATTGGTACGAATTTCACATTGAAACTGAATATAAAAACATTTCAAACTTTTAAACCCTTTACCTTAAAACCAATTGTCATGACACATCTACAGGATTAATTTTAAATTAATTTCTTCCAATTCTATGATTAGAATTTGGAAAAATGGATTCCTTATTTTTAATTATCATAATTAATATTTCCTAAAAATTTCAACTTAGTTTTGGACCAAAAATATTACTGAATGTAATTAAAATTAATTACAACGATTAAGATAAAATCAAGATTACTTAGTTGTTGCACGTTAATTTAAGTGGCCTAATAACCTAGAAAAATGTACAAAATCCATTGGATGGAAATATTTGGTCCAATTCCCATATTTTATCTAAAATTTAAAATTATTAGAGACACATGATGTAAGGGATTCATCTCAATTGTGTTTACCTTTTTATATTTACAAGAATGTCACTCCTCCACTATAAAAGGGTACTCACCCCTTTCACTTATTCACACTTTTAAAGAACTTTTTATCAAAAAAAATATATATGAATATCCTCCAAAATTATATCCCTTAATCCTAAAATCCTCCATTTGTGCAGAAATTCAATCAAGGAACCCCTTTAGTGAAAACCAAAAGAAGTTACCCAAATAAGAGGTAATATCCTTCGACAAGATATTTTGTTTTATTTTCATTATAAAACCCATAAATTATTATTAATACATGATTATATAATAACATAAATATTATCAATATAATTAGCTGTTTTTATGTTAATTTTTATACCTATAATCACACACACTTCCATCAAATGGGATACGAAATCATCGTTTGCGTGTATGGTGGACTACCGCCTCGTGAACCGATGTCGCTTGTTCATACATCGTCACCTTTTAAGGTTGGATTTTTGTTGTAAATTATATTTTTATATAATATTTATAATATTTATGACATTTAGGATGAATTTATTATTATTTAGTTATTATATAACATGTACCTTAATGCTTTACATTTTGTGGAAATATGATAACTTAATTGGTGGATGTGTGGACTACCACCTCCTCGAGGCAATATGATTTGTTCACAGTTTACATGGAATGTATTAAGGATAGGTTTAATGAAATTATATTATTTATATTAAATAATAATAATTATATATATATATATATGAAATTTACTTTATTATTTAGTACGATAATGAAACAGAAACAATGTTCATGCGTACATACGACCTACTGTATCCAGGAACAGTGTGTTTCATTTCATTTTAATATATTTTATATATTATTACATATATATATATAATAAATATATGTTGTATTTATATAATGGTTATAATTTTTATATTATTAAATCATGATATAATTTTGAGTACCAAAAATATAACAAGCCTAAACACATGTGAAAAACAAAGTGGTTATTACCCAAAACATAACTTCAACAAAAAATTGTTAATAAATAGATAAAAAAAATTAATAATAAAATAATATATGGTATGATATAAATGAATATGGTTATTTAATAGATTTATAATAAACTAATATTTATTATATATGAGTTTTTTACGAGTATGACGAGAGTCAAGACATAAGGTAAAGGGATTTCTAGTCTCACTTTTATTTCTGTGAGACTTCTACCTTATTCACCACCCATTTATTTTGTGTGGTGTATATAATTACCATGAATGAATTATTGGATAATAATACTAAAACTGATGGGTATTTTTATACCAATTATATGATCTCTATTTTATGGGAGTTTTATAGTTCAAAAGTTACCAAATCAGTAATGTATTTTTGTCTCGATTTTCCTTCTTTGAGTCGCATGTTTTGTTATTAAAATGTATTATTTTATGATGATTATATACTACCATTTGACATTTTATATCTTGAATATACTCAATTACTTTATTTTTAAGTTTCATTTATTTTAATTTTCTTACATTATGAGTTTTTTTCAAAGTTACCAAAGTAGTAAGAGTTTATTGCAATAATCGCATCATAGATTAGGATTGTTTATTATTATGCTTCCATTGATTAAATATTATAATCCATATCTTAAAAAAACATGAATTTTATTATCCTCTAGTTATTCAAGATATATTAATGTATGATTATAATTTTTCCACGGTTTGGAACTTAATACAATTAAGAATTTTTTAGGGAAATATGACCTTATTTCTATCTTTGGTAGGGAATCTATTTTATTCAAAAAATAATGTTTTCAAAAATGTATTTAGTTTTTTTAAATGATATTTTATTCTAATTTTCATGGAAAAAAGATGTTTTTATGTTTTTAAATGCTTCGCTTATAAGTTTTAGACCGATTTCAATGAAAAAGGTTTTCAAAAATGTTTTCTGTTTTTAAGAAGTGTTTTTACCTCGAGAAATGTTTTTCAATAATGTTTCAAAATTATTTCCCATATAATTTTACATTAATTGGTGTTACTGATAAATTTCTGAGGATATGATAAAAGGATAATGTCATGACCCATCCTAGTGGGGCCCATTCCCCGACTCCCCAAGACAGTCTCTAATAGGATAGGGGCTAGTGACTAGCACTGAGTAGGAATATCACTAACATGGGAGGCATTGCCTATGTACCTGTATTCACACAACCATGTAGAAGCCCAAAAATTCTGAAATGTAAAAAAAATATGTAAAAAATGCTCGCGTACAACTATATCTCAACCAGAAGAGTATAACGGGAAAGTAAATCATGGAAAGTAAACAGGACTAGAATACCATCCCACCAAGAAGAGTCTATAAACCACAAGACCAACCTATAAATAAAAGGTACTGGGAATTCTATCCATATCTGTTGGAACACACCTCAGACTTTCGGATCTCACAAAGCACCATATATTCCGAGTTCTCATATGAGTCCATCAAAAGGTCAATCGTCTACACAAGACACGACATGTATGGGCAAAGCCCGTGACAATGTGAGTATAACAATACTCAGTAAGACACCCCTAAAACACAAATAAATATAAAAAATACAATTATATATAGATAAAAACAAGTATATGTCTATAGAACAATTAATAACATCCAGATATACTCAATCCAAGACACACAAACTATAGGTAAGTCACGACCAACACTAGGTATTCAACATAAAGATTCAATTAACCCCTCATCCCGAAGAACACACTCCCGAGTCTGATAATACTAATGATGTCTATAAGAGATTTACTATTAATTTGAACCATCATGAGAGAGATACACTGATATATCTGAAGAGAGATATCTGATATATGGATGAGGATCATAGCCAGAGATATGGGGTGATACCCACAACTCAATCCGGATTTACCCACTCTGTATAAGATCAATTATCTATAAAGTTGGTCACGTCAATAATAAAGACTCTACATAGGGCATGAAGAATGAATAGAGGATCCTTCTCTAGGTCTCCTGAGGGATTCCACAACTCCATCTATAAATTCTTGTTGAAAAGATCATAGTATTATGGGTAGGAAATGATTTGTACCTACCTTCAGGGGAATGATAAAGGGAACAAACCCTATCAAAAATTGTCCAAGATATAGAGGACAAGAAAATCAATCCATTCAGAATGGGGTATATAGTGTGTATTAGGGTCACATGTCGTGTCCCTTGACCTGGGTACTTCTCATGTATAACAAACCGTGTATTTAGAACATGTCGTGTTGAAGATGGGTACAAGATGTGTAGAGAGAGTCACATGCCATGACCTTACATCCGAGGTCTTCCTATGTGCTCTGGATATGTGCTAGTACATGGTTTCAACCCGAGTGTCTTTTCCCTTGTCCCAGTAAATGTGGTAGTCCATGTACTTGGTCCAGGCCAACTCGTGTGGTGGGTTACACTCCGTGCAGGCAACCCGTGTACTCTACCCTATGTTCGTGTATCTCTAGAAGACACACAACGAGTTTCTAGGAAGTACCTACACATAGTGTGACTAGGGACACACACTGGGTTATATTTAACTATTCCCCAAATACCTAGAAACCTCTCATAGTGGGTCACACATCATATAACCCCGGGTTACACATTGAGTTCATCAGGGTTTTCCAGAACACTTTTTTATTCTTCCATGCACCTCAAATGATCTTTAGGATCTCATTCTGACGATCCTTTCACCTGAAAACTTCAGATCCAAAGTATTCTTACCACACTAACATTGAATCTATGTGTTTCAGTCCTTCCATAGACTCAGAAATCTGTTTAAATTCATCCTGATGAAAACCTCTCTAAGAATGGTTTCTCCCAATTCGCTTCGATTCATTCGTCATCGTTGTCATCACACCTCTATTAGGTCACCCAATGCCAGATCTCGAATTTCAGATCGTTACACCAAGAAATGAAGGCATAATGATCATTCATTCATAATCCCAATGAAGAATGATGAATACATGTAGAAAATGGAGGAGTGAAAAACAGAAGTAAAAATCAGATGAATAAAACTTAACTGTTATTCGTTCAGGCCTTGATCTATTCTAGAAATAATTTTCAACAAAACAAATCAATTCTATAAAAATCAAACACCCAAAAATACCGCAATTAAATCCCATCCTACAAAGCACAACCAAACCATGAATCATCCTTTTTTTGGTTTGTCTGTGTTCATCATTGAATATAAGAATATGGAAGTAAATCCAAAATAAAAAATACTACATGGGAATTGGATTTCACTCTCTTGAATATCGATTGTTTCTGGCGAGATCCATCGAGAATGGTGCTTTTCGATCTTAGATCCATAACTTTATTGTCATCCACTGAGAGAAATCTTCAAGGTTTCCTCTCTTGAGACTCTATGAATTCCATGGTTATGATCCTAACCATGGATCCCTGAATACTAGTTTATTTTAAAAAATAAAACCATCTTTGCGTCACTGCGTCAATAAAAAATAAAATAAAATAAATCTTCAATTTATTTTATTCAATAAAAAAACCTAAAACTACATTTTACTATTGAATCTTGTTAGATAAAGTTAGTTCGCGCCTAAGTTAATGTCAATTTACTTAATTAAATACTTCCCTCTGATTTCTGATCCGAGAACCCATTTATAACTTATTCCACTTTTTCAGGAAAATTGAACGTGTGTGATATTTAATATTTTAATATATTTCAAATATTTATTCCAGGATGACCTAGCCTCAGAATCACATGATGTATTATTTTCTGGTCTCAAATATAATCCATATAATATTTAAAATTAATACACGGAAAATATAGGACATTACATTCTCCCCACCTTGGGGTGTTACGCCTCTAAAAAGACAAATCAAAGGCTACTAAAAAGGATGTGGGTACTGTGCATGAATCTGAGCCTCCCACTCCCATGTTCTCTTCTGGATATTCCCATTTTGTCACTAGAAATGCACTATAAGGATCTCTCATCCAAAAAGGATCCTCTCAGGCTAATCCTCAATCTCCACTGGGTTCTCAGAAAAAGTCGCTCCATCCTTAATATCTAGCTCACCCCATTCTATGACATGTGATGGGTTATGCACGTACCACCTCAAATACAACACATGGAAGACATAATATACCCAGTTCAACTATGGGGGTAGATATAATCAGTATACCACCTTGAAAAATCTACATAGTATCTGAAAATGGCTGATAAAACTTAGAGATAACTTGCCACAAAGGCCAAATCTTTGTAATCCATGTCAAGGTGAAACCCATAAGAACATGTGGTATCCTTACTATAACTCCAAATGCCTCTTCCTCCTATTATAATAAGACTTATGAAGTCTATGTTTAGTCTTTATATGCTCCCGGATGAAATGTACCTTCTCTATAGTAGCTCATCCTAAATTTAGGCCCATAAGGGCTGACTCTCCTGGCTCAGCCCAACAAAGTGGTGACCTATAGGGTTTCCCATACAAAGCCTTGAATGGTGCCATTCCAATAGTGTAATGGAAACTAATTTTGTATTTGAACTCCACCAATGGTAGTAAATCCTTCCAAATACAACTAAAGTACAACATGAAATATCACATTGTGTCCTCAAAGAACAGAATGGTCCGCTCCATCAGGTCATCTGTGTGTGGGTGAAATATTATGATCAAACATAACTAGGTCTCAAGCACCTACTGTAATACCTCCCACAACTAGGATGAAAAATGAGCATCATGATCTGGATCTATAATCAATGATATTCAATGGACTCAAACTATCTCTTGAATGTATAGGCATTCAAATATCTATACTAAACTCTTCTCTCAGATAGCTAGAAAGTGGGTCAACTTGGAGAGTTGGTTGACGATCACCCAAATAGAATCATGTCATTAAGAAATATATGGTAAACCCATCATGAAGTCCATCGATATCCCATCCCACTTCCATTACGACTCCTCAAGGGGTTGAGCGAACCCTACTAGAACCTGGTGCGCAACCTTCACTTTCTAACAAGTAAGGCATCAATGAAAAAACTCCACAACTCCTTTCTTTACCCATATCCACCAAAAATGACATCGAAGGTCCTGGTACATCTTAGCCACACTTGTATGTACCACTAATGGGGATGCATGAAACTCCCTCAAAACCTCCTCATGAAATGTCACTAGTACTACTACACGTCCTCTGAAAAGAATGATGTGCTTCCCTCCTTGGGAATATCCATCATGAGTATGCTCTATGGACACATGAGCATGTAGGGGCTCATAGTCGGTATCCCCAAGTTGTCCCTCCCTAAATCATTGAAAGATTTAAGGTGTAACAACCATCGACTAGAGGTAAGGTACTCTATCTACATCCATAATGGATAACTATAATGATAATAACTGCTCTAACACCTCGTTTAGAAACTGTGAACTTGATTTCCCACTGAGAGCATCTACCACCACGTTCCCCTTCCCAAGAGTATAGCCAATATCAAAGTCATAGAACTATAAGAACTCTTTCCATAACCTATGTCTCATGTGTAGATCCTTCTGAGATAATATATAATTGAGACTCTTGTGATCAGAGTAGATGATACACTGCTCGCCCAACAGGTAGTGTATCCACATCATCAACATAAAGACTACCACTGCTAACTCAAGATCATGGGTCATGTAGTTTTTCTCATGAGGTCTCAACTAGTGCGATCCAATGGAAATAATTACTTGCCTCAGCATTAGGACACAACGAAGACCGATTCTTGATGCATTGCCTAACACCATGTACTCAACTCCATCCTATGGAAATCTCAAGATTGGAGCACTCTTAAAACTCTATCTCAACTCCTAGAAATCCTACCGGAACTTCTCTATCCACACAAAAGGATTCCCCTTTAGAGTCGATCATGTCTTAGGCACTAATATCCTGGATAAATCATGTATGAATCTCTGATAATAGCCGGATAGACTAAGGAATCTCTACACCTCTATCACGTTCTTAGGTGTCTCTCATACTAAAACTGCCACAACTTTGGAAAGGTCCATTTACACTCCATCCACTAAGATGACATGTCCCAGATAGTGGACTACCTAAATTCAAAACTGAAACTTCAAGAGTTTTACATAATTTCGGTGCTCTCATAGTCCGTACAGAATCATTATTAAGTGTTTAGTGTTCTCCTTATCAGATGCTAAGTAGAAAAATATATCGTCGATGCAGACTACCATGAACTATTCCAAGTAGGGATGAAAGATCCGGTTTATGAGTCCCATGAAAACTGTTGGGGAATTCATTATACCAAAGGGAATCACCAAGTACTCATAGTGATCGTAACGACACCTGAATGTTGTCTTCGATATATTCTCATTCCGTATTGGCAACTAGTGATATCCTGATCAGAGGTCAACCTTCAAGAACCACCATGATCCTCTCAAATAATCAAAGAGATCATTACTCCTTGGTAGTGGATATTTTTTCATCATAGTCAACTGGTTCAAGGGCCAATAGCCCACACACAACCTAAATATCCTGTCTGCCTTTTTGGAAAACAAATCTCGGGCCACCTAGGGTGAAACATTGGGTCTCATGAATCCCTTTATATGAAAGTACCCTAACTGGACCCTTATCTTGCGAAGCTCCGCAAGAGCCATCTGATATGCTGTTGCAAATACCAGTGTCCTCTTAGTGTGTAAATCAATGTATAAGTTTATTTCTCAGTGGGGATGAATCTTAGAACATATTTAGGAAATACACCATCATAATATTCCACCACCACTAGAAACTAAAACCTCATAACATATTATACACCGAGGGTTAAGCTAGAAAACTGATGAGTAATCGGCTGCACCATTCTATACATGAGTCTATCCTATGCAGAATGGGTTTCCTTTTCACTAAAAAAGGAAAACCTCATTCCATCACTATTGAAAACCCACATCCTTCACCTAAAATAGTCAAACTGGGCACAAACTATGGATAACCAATCCATACCGAGAATGACACTATAATACCTTGATGTTGCCACTAAGAGGTACCAACCAAAACTATCACCTCCAAGGGTCAAGTCACACTATCATCATATATGTTTGATCATCGAATCTCCTCTAGTAGGTGTATTCAAGTGTAAGGGTTGAGTCAATGGTTCAACCATAATCTCAAGGTCTTTAAAAATATATGTGTCAAGAAAAGAATGATTAGAATCTATGTCTATTTGTAATAATGTTAAAGTAGAAAATACACACATCATACCTCAGATCATTCCAGGAGCCCCTAGGTCATACTCCTCAACCACTTGCCACTTTTCCCTCCCCTATCATCTAGATCCTTGAGCTTAGTTTGGACCACCTTGGGTGGTGGTGGTAATAAGTTGAAGCATATACCACCTCCTGATGCTCTCCCATCTCATATGCTAGGTCTTCCACACTATGAATCTGCCTGCTCGTGTCGCTGTCTCTACCTTGATGGTCAGTCCACAGTCTCCCTATCAACGACACAGTGGGTCAGACAATCATGGGTGAGCTGTCCCTACCATAGCATGAATAGAACTTCCTATCTCTAGGCTAACTAGATCCACCTTGTGAGCCTTGAACTACATATACTCTATCCTGGGACCTCCACATATAATGTCTCCCATGTTCAAGTCACTAGTATGGACATCGTCACCCTTCTGCTATGGTATCTACTCCTAATTGTCCACTGCTGATTATTGCTAGCTGTATATGCCCATCCAAGAATCTTTCAACCTCCCAACATCACTCAAGAACCCCAACATAAGTCTGAATACATATAGGGGTAACGTTTTCTTGGATTTCTCTACGTAAACCTCTCTTGAGGTTCTGATACTTGAATTACTGATCTCTAACCATATCCACTGAGTACCTAGAACGGTTGGTAAACCTCAATGAATAATCAGTCATTCTCATGAAACCCTACTGGTGTTGAAAAAGATTCGATATATGCAAAAATATTTGAGTAACTGGTGAGAACTCCTCTCTAAATAGATGCTATAACTCTATCCATGAAAGAGTGACTTCATCGTGTGTTTGGTTCGAAATATTGTACCATCACCCTGCTAAGCCATGTAGAAGGTTCACCGCCATAACCACTATTTGATCTACTGGTTTTCAGACTAGCTGGAAAACATGAGTCACCGCATCAACCTAGTCCTCAGCTGAATGGGGGTCGGTCTCACCTCATAACCTAAGTGGTCTCTATCTCTGAAACTCTTGTAGCATGCTCCGCTTGCGCTCCTCATCTACTGGTACTGTGGGTACCACGTGATGCTCCATAGAAAGTGATATAGCTGGTTCTATACCTAGAGGTATCATCTGGGGAACTGGTCCCTATATCGAAGCCTCATCACTGAGGGGGTCATCCCTGTGATCAATTTTTTGAATCATAATTTTTATGTGTTGTGGAGGCATCCTGTAAGAATACAATATGTACCACAATCAATGAGTATATCTGGATAGATAACTCAAGAAGTAAATGGAAACCAAAACCCATTCCTATATAATAAATGTACCATTATTTTCCCTACAACTAGTGTTTTTATGTACCGATCTGAAAAGAATATTATCAGAGTCTTGGGGTATGAATACATTGGCCGCCCATACCTACACTAGAGTCCTTGGCCAGAAATTCAAACTCAAAACAAATAACACTATTTCCTCAAAACAATCTCATATACTCTCAGTCCAAAATTAGAACCATCCACCTCTGACACCACTCTTTCATGACCTGTCCCAGTGGGGCCCATGCCATGACTCCCCAAGTCCGCCTCTAATAGGCCAGAGGCTGGTGACTAGAATTGGGTAGGCATATCTCTAATATGGGTGGAATTTCTATTTACTTGTACGCACTCACCCATATCAATGCCCACAAAATGATGAAATGTAAAAACCAATAAGTAAACAATTCATACATACCACTATATACCAACCAATTGAGTACGACATGAAATTAAAGAAAGTAAAGTAAACAAGGCCAGAATACAAGACCGCCAATAAGAGTTTATAAACCATAATTACAACCTATAAAAAAGGTACTAAGACTAATTTCTATAGTTGTAGGAACACACCTTAGCCTTCATGATCTCCCAAAGCACCGTCTAGTCCTGTTCTGACTATAACTCAATAATAATTTCACTTGTCTTCACAAGACATGACAAGTGCGGGAAAATCCCATGCATGGGTGAGTATAACAATACTCATTGGGACACCTGAAAACCACAAAGAAATGTAAAAAAAGGAAAGTAAAGTCTTATGAACACAATTATATGTGTATAAAACATATAATAACATCCAAACATACTCAATCCAAGACACATAGTGTATAGGTAAGTCACAAAAACCAAATACCAACACTAGGGATTCTGGTCAAAGATTCCACAAAGAACTCATATGGTAGAACACACTCCTAGTTCTGATAATAATAATGACGTTTGTCTTAGAGTTATTGTTCATGAGGAATAATCATTAGATAGATACACTGATAGATTTGAATACAGAGATACAAAACATAGATAAGGATCATAACCAAATCCATGGAGTGATACCAACAACTCAATCTAGATTAACTTGCTATGTAGAGGATTAATTCCCTATAAAGTTGGTCCCTTAAATACTAAAGTCTCTATCTAGGGAAAAAATAATGAATATAGGATCACTCTCCAGGCATCTCGATGGATTCCACAACTCTATCCAGAAAGTACAACTTTTGGGATCATAGTCCTATGAGTATAAAATTATTCATACCAACCTCTAGGGGAATGATAAAGGGAATGAACCCCAATGAAACATGTCTAATATATAGAGAAAATCAGAATAAAGCCATGTAGAAGGGGGACATGGAATATAGTAGGGTCACACACCATGTACCTTGAACCTAGGTACTACTCTTGTACAATGACCTGTGTATTTAGAACATGTCATGTAGAAGATGGTTACATGATGTGTAGAGGGAGTCACACACCGTGTCCCTCCATCCGGGTCTGCCCATGTGGTCTGGTTGTGTTCTAGTACACTGTGTCAAACCGTTTGTCTCTACCCATTTACCAATACATGGGGTAGTCTGTGTACAAGGAATAAGCCAAGTCATGTGGTGCGGTTCACGCCATGTAGGGAACATGTGTACTCCACCCAGTGTCTGTGTATCTTCAGATATACATGGAAAGTATCTAGGAATTACATACATTATGTGTGACTAGGTTTACATTACATGTGAATGGGTTTACATACTGTGTGATATTTAACTATTCCCCGAACCCCTACCCGCCACTCAAAGGGGGCCTCACACCAAGTAACCTTGTGTTACATGCTGTGTTGATTAGGTTTTTAAAGAATGCACGGTTCTTCCTCTTCATGTCTTATCCAATCTTCTAGATCTCTTTCTGGTAATCCATTCACCTTGAAACTCTATATCCAAGATATTTTCACCACCCTAACACTAATCTATGTGTTTCAGGCCATAAATTTGCTTGTAAATCCATTTAAATCTATACTAATGTAAACCGCTCGAAGAACAGTTTCTTTCGATTCTCTTCGATTTGTCTATCACTATCACGGTCACACCACCACTAGGTCTTCCTGATGTCAGATCCCAAATTTCAAATTGTTGTGATAATAAATGAAGGAACAATGTTCATTCATTTATAAACATGGTGAAGAAAAAAGAACACACGTAGAACATGGGGGTGAGAAAAACACAAGGAACATATCCAAGAAACAAACCTCGACCGTTATTTATTACAACCTTGATCTGTTCCAATAATAATGATCAGAAAAACAAATCAATTCTAAAATAATAAAACCTCAATAATCCCAAAATTAAATCTAATCCCACAAAGCATGACCGAACCATGAATCAATCAATTCGTTGGTGGTTCGCATTCGTCGTTGAATCTAAGAACAGGGAAGGAAATCCAAAATAACACATCCTACCTTGGAATTGGATTGATCGATATTGAATATTGTTTACCATTGGTGAGATCTATCGAGAATAGAATTCATCCATCTTTGATCCACAATTATGTTTTTCCCACTGAGGGAAATCTTCAGGGTTTTCTCTCCAGAGGCTCCAAGTAATTCCAAGGTTATGATCCTAACCTTGGATCCCTACCTAATGGTTTATTTAAAAAATAAAACCATTTCAAAATCAATGCATCAACACAATAGAAAAAAATCTTTAATTAATTTTATTCATTAAAAAATCCATAAAATACTTTTCACAATTGACCCGTGCTAGCCAAAGTTTGGTTGCATATAAGGTAAAGCCGCTACCTTGAATGCAACAGTTCCCTCATATTTATAATCTAGACAACCATTTAGTATTTATTCCAATTTTTTTCTAGAGGATTTTGCATGTGTGATATTTAATATTTTATTATATTTCAAACATTTATTTCAGGCACACTGGACCTTAGAATCACATGCTTTCTCACCACCTAGTCTAGAATATAATCCATAAAATATTTAAAAATAATACATGGAAAATACCGAATATTACATATACCATTAAAATTCCTTATTTTAATGGTTTATATTTTGATTTCATGATGTTTATAAAACTTGTTTATCTTTCACGAGTTATATGTTTTTGAAACCTACTTCTTTTTACAGGTTATGCTTTGATGAAATGATAATCGAACCTATCTCTTTCCATAGGTTATGATATTATTTCATGTTTATGATATCCATTTTATTTAATGTGTTATGATATGATTGTTTATGATATTGTGAAAAACATATGTATGATTTCATTGTGAGATGGGTGGTACCTACATCTCCCTCAAATGCATTGGATAATGATTTATATCTCATGAGACATACATGGATGGAATGGAGAGTGAAATTTGTTTTGTACAGGACTATGTCTACTAATATGGTCTTG
Source organism: Viscum album (assembly GCA_963277665.1). NCBI lineage: Eukaryota > Viridiplantae > Streptophyta > Magnoliopsida > Santalales > Viscaceae > Viscum > Viscum album. Next base: position 340,823,576 of record OY728129.1, read on the forward strand.
GGAGTGAACCTTGACTACCAAGATGGGTTGGGGGAGTGAAACCATTCCACAAATATGGCCTTGGAATCGATGCCTTGAATTCTTATGGAAATCATTTTATATGTTTATGTGTTATTATCACGACCCGTCCTCAGGGCCCGTGCTTTGACTACCCCAAGCCCACCTTCCATAGGCCAGGGGCTGGAGACTAGCACCAAAGGAGAAAATCCCGATAACTGGGAAGGCATTGCCATTATAAAAGTAACAAAACACCACAGAGTACAAGCGGAAGTAAAACACTAAGTACAAAGAAAGTGCTGAAAATTAAATGGGCCAGAATACAAACCCAACTGGAAATACAGCTACAACTGAAAAAAAGTACAATAGAAAAAGACAACAGCTGGAATAAAGGAAGAAGCTCCTTGGTCGTCCTCCTCGGATCCTACCTGAAGGGTAGGTATAGATAGCGCGACTCCTGGATCGTACACCATGGATCCTATGCGAAGGGTAGGTACAGATAGCGTAGCTCCTCAATGCTCTCGCCCGTCAACCCCCTCTGATTGTCATCTCGCCGTGAAGTCCACTTCCAGATACTGAATCGTCGGGTGGTCCACCTCTGGGTACCGTCCAGTCCTCGAACACTCGGCCTCCGTCCGCACTGCCCGTCATCTACAACCAACACAACGAGGCGTTGGCATAGCCCGTGCAGGGGTGAGTATAACGATACTCAGTAGAGACCCCGAGACCCTCAAGGTCTCACTAAAACCAACAAGGATAACCACAAATAAGATCTCAACATATAACCTCTACTTAGGTATATGCCCATACATATACCTAAGTTATCAAGTAACCCATCTCAATCATGAGGAAACACAAGATTATGAAATCATCGGTCAACCACTACCCAGGTATATGCCCATACATATACCTAAGTTATCAAGTGACCCTTCTCAATCATGAGGTAAACACAAAGGTCAAAGATTCAGCTCAAACCAGGATTTTCATTATCGAAACCGTAACTGCTGATGAGTCCGTCTATGGAGTGTACAGTGATCCTGTCACAACTCTGAGGTACTGCTCACTAACCTAAGACTGCTGAGGTACTCCTCCTGTCGAGTACCGTGGGTCTGCCACCTCACACAGTAGTGCTCCTCCGCCATGGGTCTGCCACTTCACACAGTAGTGCTCCCCCTCATAGCCTACAGAGGTACTCCTCCTGTCGAGTACTGCAGGTCTGCCACCTCACACAGTAGTGCTCCTCCGCCATGGGTATGCCACCTCAAAAAGTAGTGCTCCCCACTGGGCTATGCTAGTCACTCCGAATCGAATCGGACAAGCAGTCATCGTTCACAGCTAGCTACACGGTCTCCGTACTCTGTATGCTCATCTCCAGGAGGGTCTGATCCACGAGCTACAGGTCGATAATCTAAGTATCACAAGTCCCATGAAGAAGTATCTCAAAGGACCACCTCGTCATAGGGGTCTCAACGCAATAGACGGCGCATCAATCAGACGCCTGGTCTGTGAGTTATTAGCCTTTTCGTCCCAGGGGCCCACTTGGTTTCGTGTGCGAACCAACCCATCCGTATCTCAACTGTACCCCGAAATCTCATAGGGTATACTCATAGGGACCGTTTCTCAACATGATCACTAACGCTGCTGACAGTTCGTCAAACGGACGTCCGGTCTGAAAGATATCAGCTTTTCCGTTCAAGGGGCCCGGTTGGATTTCATGTACAATCCAACTCGGTCATACTCCAACTGCATCCAAACCTTAGGAGAAGTATGTAAAAATTTCCATCTCCTCAAGATGAATCCAACAAAGTCGACGACACGTCAATCAGATGTCCAGAGCTCAAGATATAAGCGTTTCCGCTCTGAGGGCCCGGTTGGTTTCGTATCCGAACCAACCCGGCCGAACCCAAAGTTCTCTGAAACCTTGAGTGTAATATACCAAAATGACCGTCTCGATCCAAGTATTGCTACGCAACTGATGGTGCGTTGATCAGCTGTTTGTACCCCATGTTATGGGAAAAAGACAGAAGAGGTCCGAAAATGGTGGGTCTGGGCCCGGACCGGCCCGGCTGGCGCGGCCCGGCCCGGCGGTCTGGCCGGGCGGCTCAGCCCAGCGCGCTGGCACTGGCCAAGCGGCCACACAAAGGGGGACCACCCCCTGGATGAAACCGCGGCCCCCGCGTGGGGGCCTCTCCCTGTCAATGGATGTGGCGCGATGCCGCGTCCCTCTGGTCCCGCGCGGCCGCGGGATCAGCCGCTCGCCGCCGCGACTTGAGCCACGACGGCCCCTTCCCGGCGGCGCACCGGGCGCCACTGCCTCTGGCCGCCGGTGCCACCGTGCTGGTGTCGCGTGCTGGCAGAGTCTTCCGCGGACCACCGGACGCGCTCCGGTCGTCCATTTTGGTCGCCGCTTTCGCCAACGGTCCTCCCGGGACCCGACCTTTACTGTGGAGACTTCAAAACGCCTTCGCGGACCACCTCACCATCGTCCGTCGATCTACACTTCGACAACAAACTGCAGGGTCTTCGAATCGCCTCTGTGGACCCGACTCCGCCCACAGTTTTGTTCGGCCGCAATGGCACGGTGCGACGGCGCCGCGCTTCTTCTCCGCATTCTTTATCGTTTCCGCACGGTGCAACGGCACCACACTGCCTTTCACATGCCGCAACAAATTCAAACAAACAAGGGGGGGAAAGGTGGGTCGACCATGTTCATGTGGTCCGAACTCCTCCCATTAGTATGATAACAGGCGACCCAAAATGAAACCAAGAAAGGCGACAGATGAGATCACGATCAACAATAAAATAAACCCCCACAACGTCCCACAACAAATTATTCCCAACCCACAAGGAAAACGTTCGCGGATCAACTAGATAAAAAGTTGATTTATGTTCTTTGTTTTCTTTAGAAAGAAAGAATCAAGGGAATAAAATCGTTCTAAAAAAAATTCCCTACCTCAACGTTGTCCTCGAATGAGAGTTCGTCGAGGAATTAACCGTCACGGAAGAAGAGGATCATCACGGAAGAGAAGGATCGTCGTGGAAGAAACGTCGTGGAAGGAGCGTCGTTGATTTCCGAGGATTTGGCGATCTTCATCGGAGATCGGTGTGTTCTTCGCGTTCTTCACGTTCTTCGTCAAAGAAGAACGATTTTCTCCAAAAACTCTCCACAGAACAAGTTCTAACAGAAATAAAATAAGAACAGTCTTATTTTATTAACACACGAGTCAACCTTTGAATTTCAAAAGGAAACAATCAATTCAATGAATTAATTGTAACGATTTAACCGCCCAAATTAATGAGGTGTTTCGTAACCAGAATAAACGCACGGTTTGACTTCATTAAAAAGGGGGTGCAGGTGTGTTACTTAGATGGAAAGAAATGGTGGGGCTCATGCGGGCCTCACCTCACAAATATCCTACCAAGTGGGTAGGATATTGTGGGTCCCATCTTATCTGCTTAACTTAGGTTAAGCCGCTTTAAGAAAATAAATTGTCGCACCACCATTATTTTATTTCTTAACATAACCCCAAAAATTAAAAACCACACCTGAGCAAATGAAAATCCGGAAAAGGTGTTCCTAAGCAGTTACCGGTGCTGCGAGTTCATCAGTGCCCTCAGATTTCAATTCCTATCACTGGTTCAAAAGTTAGAAAAACCCACTCGTTCGTTCACTGATCGTACTCGAGCTAAACTTCGGAAAATGATTCTGGGCACACCGGGCCTCAGAATCAGGTGCCGTCAGAAACTGTGTTCTTGTAAAATTCTAAAGAAAATTAAGAAAAAATTTTCCTTGAAATTTCCGGGTCTTTACATTACTCCCACCTCAGGGCTTTACGTCCCCGTAAAGCTATAACACAAACTAGGGATACAAAAGCGGTATTGAGCATGCATCTGAGCCTTCCGCTCCTATGTGCTTACATGGAGATTCCCATACTGCCAAAGAAAGTGCACCCGAGGAATCGACTGTCCTCATAGGATCCGCTCCTGTCAATCCTCGATCCCCACTGGAACCTCCGTGAAAGTCACCCCATCGCCAAGGTCCAGCTCCTCATGGTCGATGATATGTGAAGGGTCGAGCATGTATCTCCTCAGTTGAGATACATGTAAGTCGTCATGCACCTGGTTAAACTGAGGTGGATGGGTCAAGCGGTAAGCCACTTCGCCTACCCAGTTGAGGACCTAAGAAGGTCCGCTGAACCTCAGAGATAACTTGCCGCCTTGTTCACATCTCCGTAAACCTTGTTGAGATGAGACTCGTATAAGGACATGATCGTCATCCTCAAACTCTAGAGGTCTCCAATTCCTATTAGAACTGGAACTCAAAACGACTGTTGTCATGAGGGTAAGGTTGACCGACTCAAGAGTGATCGGTCGCACCCTCCTGTGCTTCCTGGGGTTTCCTTTTCACCGACCAAGGAAAACCCAACCCGACATCGTAGTTAAACCACAACCTTCTTTCCTAATACCATCAATTTGTGTATGAACTGTGTTTGCCCAGTCCATACTCAAACCAACGTCATAAGGCCTCAACGCTGCCACCAAGAGATTCCAACCGAAACTCTCACCTCGAGGGTCTGATCAAACTGTCGGCGTAAGTGTGATTATCGAGTCTTCTCCCAAGGTATCTCCAGACGTGAGGGTCAAGTATACGGCTTACTGGAAACTCTAAGTCTGGGACAAGATTCGTAGAAGGAAGGAATGATTCTTATCAACGTCTCTTACTATGGCAGCTAGTAGTGGACACAGACTGTCCCTCGAATCATTCTTAGAGCCATCGGGTCACTCTCCCTGACCGCACGTAGCTACCTTCTCCCCCTGCCCTCCATCTCCCTGAGCCTGGTGGGGAAAACTAAGGCAGGTGGTTGTAGCATGTTAAAATGTACACCACCTCATGCTGATCCCCTAGCTCTGCCTCCACGTCTGCTGCTTCGCAGACTCATCTCTCCTTAAAGATTCCACTTCTTGAAACATTTAACATGCCCGAGTCTCTAAGACTGGTTCCAGTTTCCTGTTTCTTACTGCACTGTGCAATCTTCATCCACTCCTGGATGATCTGCACCTTCTTTGCCTATGATCTGAAAGAGCTGCTAAAATTTCTCCTTTGCCAAAAAGAGAAACTCGGTCTCATCCCCTAGATGAACTACATTCATTGCCTAATACAGTCAATACAAACATGAATGATGTATTCATTCCATGGACGATGTCGTAAGGCCTCGACGTTACTACCAAGAGATCCAACCATCACTCTCACCTCTAAGGGTCGAGTCACACTGTCGTCATCAGCGTGAGACCACTGGGTCTCTTCCAGTATGAATCTCGAAAGTGAGGGTCAAGTCAATAGTTTAAACCGGAACCTCTTAGTACTCAAAAAGTAAGGAAGCAAATGTCACAAAGGTAAGTGTCTTTATATTATTGTAGCTCAGGGAAAAAAGACACAAATGTTACAACAACAACATGGAACTAGATATACACCACTAGTTCGGCTCCTGTCCACTCGCTTCTGGAGCTCCGTAGTCGTAAGCTTCTGCTGCCTGAAGCTGAGCTCTCCCATGTCCACCTGTTCCCTGCGGTCGGGGTGGACCTCCTGGTGGTGGTGGTGGCAACACCTCGAAGCATCATCCACCTCCAGCTGCACGACCAGCTCCCCTCCCTTGGCCTTCAGCTCATAGTATTCTGCCTTGATCGAACCTATTCCTCTTCCTGGGAGGTTCTTCATTTAACTGCTGGTCATCTGCATGGCGGGTCGGACAGTCACGTGCCATGTGACAAATCCCGCCGCATGAGTAACACTGCATGGCAGGTCTGGATCTGTCATTACCCTTGGTGCCTTGCACTACCGACCCTGAGTCATGCGGTTGACCACTCGTAGGTCTGGTCCTCTTGGACCTCTGCGTCATCTGTCTAATACCTGCTACAGAAGACTCTACCGCATGCCGGATAGTGGTCGGTCTTGCTACTGGAGACTGCTCAGCAAGGAAACTCTCCACTAAGAGGGCTCGCTCCAACACCCCTATCTGCATCGGAATGTTGTGAGAAACAAAAGAAGCTCTAATCTCTCACCTAAGCCCCTGCTCGAAGGTTCAGGGCCTGAAGAACGGGTCCCGTACCATATCTGTGGAGTAGCGCGAGAGGTCTGTGAACCTCGCTGAATATTGCGCCACTGTCATGATGCCCTGCCACAGCTGAAGTAGCTCCTGTATACGCAACGCTCGAAGGGTGGCTGGTACAAACTCTACCCAGAACAGGCTCTCGAAGTCTGCCCATAAAAGTGTCTCCTCGTCATGCATCTGGAGCATCAGGCTCCACCATCTGCCTGCTGCTTCCTGAAGAAGGCTGGCAGCAAGGATCACCATGAAGTATGCTGGCGTCCCCACTATCCTGAAGACTCTCACCACAGCCTCCATCCAATCCTCACATGCCTGCGGGTCCGTCTCTCCCCTGAACCTGGGTGGCCTCTGGCGCTGGAACTCATGCAGTGCGCTCAAGCGACATGCACCCTCTACTACTGGGGCTAGTGGCATCGGTGGCCCAACGGGTAGTAGTACCGCTGGTGCCTCAACTGGGATAGGGCCCTGTACTGAGGCCACATCACTCGGAGGGCTGTCAGTACGAACAACTCTCGGGGCTCTAGCTGGTCGTCTGCGGGGAGGCATCCTGAAAGAAACAAACATGACAAGGTCAAATGATTTATACCTGGTGAGCTGACCTAGTTTGAGCAGACTTTTAAAAACTTCTAGAAATACACACGCAATCAGTGTTTTCGTGCATAAAGTCACAAATCAGTTGTCAGGGTCCTGTTGTATGGATACGTCAGCCGCCCACACCAACACTGGACTCCCTGAACTAAAAACCACACTCGGTACTCTTAACACTATCGCTTTACCGAAAGAAAATATCAGAGTTATTAGTTCTGCGGTAGAACTGACTCCTCTGATACCAATTTGTCACGACCAGTCCTCGGGGCCCGTGCTGTGACTACCCCAAGCCCGCCTTCCATAGGCCAGGGGCTAGCGACTATCACCAAAGGGGTAAATCCCAATAACTGGGAAGGCATTGCCTTTATAAAAGTAACAAAACATCACAGAGTACAAGCGGAAGTAAAACACTAAGTACAAAGAAAGTGCTGAAAAGTAAATGGGCCAGAATACAAACCCAACTAGAAATACAGCTACAACTGAACAAAATTACAACAGAAAAAGACAATAGTTGGAAGAAAGGAAGCAACTCCTGGGTCGTCCTCCTCGGATCCTACCTAAAGGGTAGGTATAGATAGCGCAGCGCATGGATCGTCCACCATGGATCCTACCTGAAGGGTAGGTACATATAGTGCATCTCCTCAATACTCTCGCCCGTCAACCCCCTCCGAGTGTCGTCTCGCCGTGAATTCCACCTCCAGATACTAACTCATCGGGTGGTCCACCTCCGGGTACCGTCCAGTCCTCGAACACTCGGCCTCCGTCAGCACTTCCCGTCATCTGCAACCAACACAACGAGGTGCGGGCATAACCCGTGCAGGGGTGAGTATAATGATACTTAGTAGAGACCCTGAGACCCTCAAGGTCTCACTAAAACCAACAATGATAACCACAAAGAAGATCTCAACAGATAACCTCTATTTAGGTATATGCCCATACATATACCTAAGTTATCAAGTAACCCATCTCAATCATGAGGAAACACAAGATTATGAAATCATTGGTTAACCACTACCCAGGTATATGCCCATACATATACCTAAGTTATCAAGTGACCCTTCTCAATCATGAGGTAAACACAAAGGTCAAAGATTCAGCTCAAACCAGGACTTTCATTATCGAAACTGTAACTGCTGATGAGTCCGTCTCTGGAGTGTACAGTGATCCTGTCACAACTCTGAGGTATTGCTCACTAACCTAATACTGTTGAGATACTCCTCCTGTCGAGTACCGCGGGTCTACCACCTCACACAGTAGTGCTCCTCCGCCATGGGTATGCCACCTCACACAGTTGTGCTCCCCCTCATAGCCTACAGAGGTACTACTCCTGTCGAGTACTGTGGGTCATCCACCTCACACAGTAGTGCTCCTCCTCCATGGGTCTGCCACATCACAAAGTAGAGCTCCCCACTGGGCTATGCTAGTCACTCCGAATCGAATCAGACAAGCAGCTATCAGTCACAGCCAGCTATACGGTCTCCGTACTCTATATGCTCGTCTCCGGGAGGGTCTGATACATGAGCTACAGGTCGATAATCTAAGTATCACAAGTCCCAAGAAGAAGTATCTCAAAGTACCGCCTCGTCATAGGGGTCTCAATGCAACAGACGGCGCGTCAATCGGACGCTCGGTCTGTGAGTTATTAGCATTTTCGTCCCAGGGGCCTAGTTGGTTTCGTGTGCGAACCAACCCGGCCGTATCTCAACTATACCCCGAACTCTCATAGGGTATACTCATAGGGACCATTTTTCAACCTGATCATCAATGTCGCTGACGGTTCGTCAAACGGACGTATGGTCTGAAAGATATCAGCTTTTCCGTTCCGTGGGCCCGGTAGGATTTCAGGTACAATCCAACTCGGCCATACTCCAACTGCATCCAAACCTTGGGCAAAGTATGCCAAAATTTCCGTCTCCTCAAGAGGAATCCAACAAAGTCGACGACACGTCAATGGTATGTCCGGAGCTCAAGATATATGTGTTTCCACTCCGAGGGCCCGGTTGGTTTCGTATCCGAACCAACCCGGTCGAACCCAAAGTTCTCCTAAACCTTTAGTGTAATATACCGAAACGACCCTCTCGATATAAGGATTGCTACGCAACAAACAGTGTGTTGATCGGAGGTCCGTACCCAAAGTTATGGGAAAAATACCGAAGAGGTCCGAAAACGGGGGGTCTGGGCCCGGACCGACCCGGTTGGACAAGGCCCGGCCCGGCTAGCACGGCCCAGCCCAGCCTAGGCGCGACCAGGCATGGCGGTCCGGCCGGGTGGCTCAGCCCGGCGCGCTGGCTCGCTGGCGCTGGCCAAGCGGCCGCGCAAGGGGGGACCGCACCCCCTGGACGAAACCGCGGCCTCCGCACGGGGGCCGCTCCCTGTCAACGGACGCGGCACGATGCCACGTCCCTCTGGTCCCATGCGGCCGCGGGACCAGCCGCCCGCCGCCACGACGGCCCCTTCCCGGCGGCGCGCCGGCGGAGTCTTCCGCGGACCACCATATGCGCTCCGGTGGTCCGTTTTGCTCGCCGATTTCTCCAACGGTCCTCCTGGGACCCGACCTTTACTACGGTGGCTTCAAAACGCCTTATCGGACTGCCTCACCATCGTCCGTCGATCTGCACTTCGACAACAAACTGCAGGGTCTTCAAATCGCCTCTGCGGCCCCGACTCCGCATGCGGTTTCGTTCGTCCTCAACGGCGCGGCGCGACAGCGCCATGCTTCTTCGCCTCATTCTTTCTCGTTTCCTTGCGGTGCAACGGCACCACACTACCTTTCACATGCCGAAAAAAATTCAGACAAACAAGGGGGGGGGGGAAGGAGGGTCGGTCATGTTCGTGCGGTCCGACCTCCTCCCGTTAGTATGATAAGAGGCGGCCCAAAATGAAACCAAGAAAGGCGACAGATGAGATCAATCTCAACAATAAAATAAACCCCCACAACTTCCTGAAACAAATTATATCCAACCCGCAAGGAAAACGTTCGCGGATCAACTAGATAAAAAGTTGATCCATGTTCTTTGTTTTCTTTAGAAAGAAAGAATCAAGGGAATAAAATCGTTCTCAAAAAAAATTCCCTTCCTCAATGTTGTCGTCGAATGAGAGTTCGTCGCAGAATTAACCGTCACGGAAGAAGAGGATCGTCGCAGAAGAGAAGGATCGTCATAGAAGAAACGTCGTGGAAGGAGCGTCGTTGATTTCCGAGGATTTGGAGATCTTCATCGGAGATCGGTGCGTTCTTCACGTTCTTCGTCGAAGAAGAACACTTTCCTCCAAATCCTCTCCACGCAAAAAGTTCTAACAAAAATAAAATAAGAACAGTCTTATTTTATTAATGCACGAGTCAACCTTTGAATTTCAAAAGGAAACAATCAATTAAATGAATTAATTGTAATGATTTAACCACCCAAATTAATGAGGCGTTTCTTAACCAGAATAAACACATGGTTTGACTTCATTAAAAAGGTGGGGTGCGGGTGAGTTACTTAGAGGGAAAGAAACGGTGGGGCTCGTGCGAGCCTCACCTCACAAATATCCTACCAAGTGGGTAGGATATTGTGGGTCCCATCTTATCCACTTAACTTAGGTTAATCCACTTTAAGAAAAATAAAATAAATTGTCGCACCACCATTATTTTATTTCTTAACTTAACCCCAAAAATTAAAAACCACACCCGAGAAAACACAACTCTGGAAAAGGTGTTCCTTAGCAATTACCAGCACTGCGAGTTAATCGGTGCCCTCAGATTTCAATTCCGAGCACTGGTTCAAAAGTTAGAAAAACCCGCTCGTTTGTTCAATGAACATACTCGAGCTAAACTTCAGAAAATGATTCCAGGCACACCGGGCCTCGGAATCAGGCACCGTTAGAAACTGCGTTCTTGTAAAATTCCAAAAAAAATTAAGAAAAAATTTTCCTTGAAATTTCCGTGTCTTTACAGTTATCCACAATTCCATGTATTATTCTTGTTTTATATATTCATGACTTATGCTATTGATCACTTTATGATTCATGACTACTAATATTTATTGCATGATTCATGTTTATGATATTTTATATGTAGGTTTTAATCTTATAATGTTATGATCATGTTATCATACCCCTATACTCATGTTTATGCTTACATATCCCCCTTGTTCACCCTTATTGGGTGTCTAAGCTCACCCATTTTTATGTTTCTTTTCCCTATGTTATGATGATATGTATTATGCATGATGTGTCGAAGAAGGGTGTTAGCACTGAAGAACCTAGTGGGAAATAATGTAACTCACTTATGTACCAATGTTTATGTTTCCATATTTTCAAAGGCACTAAAATAAGATGGCCTTTGGGTGTCTTTTTGTGTAATGTATTAAGTATTTTCAAAAAGTGATATAGAGTATGTGAATTTTAAGTAAGGGTTTCTATAATAACTGATTTGGTACATTGGAAAATTGCCTTTGTATTCTACATGGACTAGCATGGTTAATGTGAACAAAGTAAATTTTTTATTTCTTATGAATATTTTCATTTCTATTTATACATTGCTATGAGAAGGAGAGAGAAGGTTTGTTTATATAATGATAAAATAGGTTCAAGAAGGGGAATTTGTTTTATATGATACACCATAATTCAACCCTCCCCTTGGGATATTTAAACTACTGGGAATAATAATTGGTATCTGAGATAAAGGTTAAAGTGAGAAAATATATCTCAGTTGAATCTATGGTAGTAATAATTCTGAGGGAAATAATTTTCTGCAATGGAAGAATCAAGTGCATCACTACTTTTTATCTTTAGGTATGGATTGTTATATAGCTATTATGCACTGGATCTCAATTAGTATGGATATAGGGGACTTATTAGATGTAGAATGAAGAGAAATTGATGTTGATGCTAGAGATATTAATTCCCATAGGAGACCTTTATATGGTATACTATATATAAAGATGATTTCATTTATGTCTATACATACCATGTTGGAAAAGATAATGAATACCTATATAGGGGATTCAAAAGATCAAGAAAAGTTAAATTTATTATGGAAAAAATATTTGGAAATGAGGATTGACCCAAATAGATAAATTGATGTATTCTTTGATTAAGTGAACATTATTGTGGAGGACATGCATGGTCTCAGAGAAACCCTCAATGAAGTAAATATTTTCAAGCACATCAGTACAAAATTTAGAAATTATTTTAATCAGAAAGTCTTTTTTACTTGAGGGTAAAGATCTCAAGAAGCTAACATTGTATAGTTTGCACAATAATTTGGACATATACTAGCCGATAAATGTTGGTAATGAGACAATGAAAAAGTAGAAATCTAAGGAGGTGAAATTCAAGGAAATGAAGAATCCCATTGTGAAAGATGGTTAGGAATAACAAGAATTGGATGAAGTTATGCCATTACTTTCCTAAAATCTATAAAGGGGAAAAAGAAAATTTAACGGTAAACTTCAAAATCATATTTTTTAGATGTGGAAAGGCTAGGAACCCTGAATCTAAATGTCCAAATAAATGTTATGAAGATAATAAGGTTGAAAAAATTTCTCAGAAGAAATATTCATCTAATACAAAAGGTAATAATATTTCTAAATACATGTTCCTCATGAAGTGGAATATACTTTTAAAAAAAAATATAGTTTAGAATAAAGTGAGGTAAGTTAAATTGAAGACTGTAAGTATTAGAAATAAAATTTAATCGTAGTGGTTGTGACCAGATTTCATATAAGGGAAGAGAGTGATAATGATGAAGTGGAAGTGGAAGTTATGTTTGATCTCTTGGTTGAATTATACGTGATGATTGAAGAGATATTTGTTTATAGATACAAGATGAAGAATGAAAATAGTGTGATTCATGATTCCAATCACTATATGTAGCATTAAGAAGAATATAAGTTTGAGCGAAAGATAGATATTGTAATGCTCAAATTGGAAAAATCCCAAAATCATAGAAGGTCGTTGTGAATAAGATTAATGCTAAAGAACTAACCAGGTTCATCGATGGTTTGACTAATACAATGAAATGTTGGGTTAAATTTATCAAAAAAATGATGATAACATTATCATTCTATGATTAAAAGATAAAGATCATTATAGAGTTTTTACTCCCGATGTAACCTTTGGAAAGAAGACCCCTCGGGTGATAAAAAAGGTGAGAGTGAAGCATAGAGTTCTAGAAAATAGGGAAAGTACTTCTAGTAGAATAATGATATTTGATTTAATAAAAATGATGGTATAAGGATTGATTATAAATATAAAGTATTGGTGGTTCATGCTATACATCAAGAACCCACTCCAAAATTGAAGGTTGATTTGGGTACAAATCAGAATTAGAGAACCCAAGGGATAACTAGTTTTGTGGAAATGAAAAACATAAATTCATCTCATATCAGGTGTTATAGTTGTGTAAATAATGGTCAATAGTAAAATCTATATTCCATGGATAATAGGAATTTTATGGCATAATAGTAATAAAGGTAGTTTAGAAGAGTTCAATATTCTACGAATTATTTCAATGGTTACTATTTCTAGTGCATAGGATTTTAACATATGACCAAATGTTCCTCATCAATAATGCATAGGGATGTGGATATAAAGACCCAATGTTGGTGTATACAGTAACTCAAGGAAATATATAGCGAGCTAAAAATGAAAAAGTGATTTATATCTTTGCAAGAATAAGTGGGTCTATAATACTCTGAAGAATATCAAGCATGTCAATCAACACTGAGTTTGGATTATATTATAAGGATCAAGAATAAAATAGTTTATGATGCATTGGTTTTTAATATTACCCTTAATGTATCAGATATAACTTGTATTAAATCATATAAAGTGGTTGCACAACCACATGAACAAATATATGTATCTTTTTATAGGAATGAAAAACAACAAGGAAGGTGTTTTCAAGTTCATAAATGATAAATTCCAAAAAAATATTAGCTCTAGAATAACCAAATTGTAGGTTAAAGATGTGATATGTATAGATTTATTGTTTGTTGAGGGCCTCATCCTCAATTTTCTTAGTTCCAGACAACTTTGTGACTTTGAGAATGTAATTAGATTTTCTAGGAAGATGTGTATCATCAAGGGAAAATATAGTATAATGGTGATTCAAGGTATGTTTGTGAAGTGAAATATATACCTTTTGTGTGGAGAAAAATACATGTGATTTCTATCCAAGGATAAAGAAAATAGGATATGTTTAATGAACAAAACTTCTTAAATGAAATTCATTTCCTGAAATTGTGTGTTATATTATTACACAACAAAACTATATATTGTTAATAATTAATTAAGTATATTTTAATGTGAGCATTGGGTTTTGACCGTTATATGACCGTTGGTTAATAATACTGTGGTTCAATATTACCGTTGGTCAATATTAATGTTGGAAACTACACACTTAAAGATATGGTTATTGTTTATAAATAGAAATGATAATGAAAATTAATACAGAAATAAGAGTTGATGACCTCATCCAGTAGAGTTATGCCATACGAAGCCCATTTGTTGGAGCTTGGGTGAGAGGAAGCATCTTTAAGCATCACTCTTGACCAAACCCAATCTAAGCTTCAACATGTTAATCTTGAATGAAATCACCTATAGGAGAATACCAATTTACTTGAGTTTATCATTCAGGAGATGTTATTTTAGCCGCCCAAGAGTTTATAACCATCACACACCTTACTATTAGGTTGTATGCGGGTGTTAAAAAGGATTATGTGTCGAGGTCCTAGATACTTAAATAGTAATCCCTTTGTTTTAATAAAATTATAATTTAATCACATTAATTTTAAATTTTTTTTCCATAAATAAAATATATGTTTAATTGAGAGGAATTTGATAAATTGATTTTACGGCTAGAAATTTTATGTTTTAGAGATTTCTCAAACTTAAGAATTATTGACAAAAAATAAACTTAATTTTTGAATTTCCAATGTCAAAATTAGCCTATGGTAAATTTTTACTATTTTCCAATGTTTCATATTTTTGATGAGTACTGAAAAATAATGTTTTTTTAAAAAATCATTATACTTAAATAATTTATTTTTTGAAATTATTTTCAAAAAACATAAATACATGGTTGAAATCAGTAATATTTTTAGAGTCTGATCAGAAAAACTTAATTTTTTGGTGAATAGTTACTTGACCATTTGGAATACTAATATTACCCTTATGAATAGTAATATGACCAATATAGTAGTAACCTCACCCAAGGAAGTATAAATATAATTTAGGCATCTTAAATGGTATTATGATATAATTATATCTTAGTATAACTAAATAAATGTTTTAGGAATTATTACCTCCCAAGGTGTCCTAAATCCCCCAATATCCCGATTTTTATGTTTTAGGAGTCACTCTTCAAGGTAAGGGAAAATCAACTTCTCTTTTCCTTTCAAGTTCAATTTTTATGTGTTATGTATTTAAAATTTACATATCATGATCTTATATAAATTTTATTCGATCCCTTCACTATATTATGAGTCCTTTATTAATGGGATACCCTTGTATACTCTTATTTTAATGTTTTCTAATATCATGTTTCATACTCGTTATGCTGCATGATTTTCGTCTCAAAATTTATCTCTTCTCATCAATAAATAATTTTATTTTCTCTGCGAATAACAAACCTCCATATTCTCCTTATGTATTCACAAATATTTAAAAATCATCTATTTTAAATCTGGGATTAACACACATGAAACCCACATTCATTTTCTGTGGGTTCAAAATGACAAAAAGGATCTTGTTTTTAAGCACTTTTTAAAACACAATGATTATGAAATGAAAACCATTTCTTTTATTCTCCACTTGTAATTTATGATATGTTTTATTAATATATATGTGGCTCACATTTATTAATACATATTAAGGGAGTTCCCTGATAGTTATCTAATGCATTGGGTATATAATTTAATCTCTAGAGGTGATAAGTTTTATGATACATTGGTGAATAGCCTTTGTAATTTTTATGACACCTCAATGATGAACCTTGGTGATATGATTATGAATAGCTCAATTAAATTTTTTATCAACATTTAAAAGTTATGGTTCATGTTATTTTATTTATGATATTCCTCATGTTCTCTTGTTCATTTCATATTTATATTCTTCAAGTTATTATCAATATTTCTCAAGATCAGATGCAAACTGTTTTACTTGTTTTCCCTTACTAGGCCTTATGTTCACCCTTTACTTTGATGTATTTTCCATGTTTATGATATTAAATAAATTTACATAGGATGAAACTTGAACAATCATTTCAATTGTAATAGAATAATTTTTTATGTTTTCATGTATTATGGACCTTTTTTTCAGGACACTAAACTTTAAAATATATTATGTTTGTAAATTTTAATGAAAGGTTATATAATAAAAAATGGGATGAAATAGTTGGTATCAAAGGATGGTCTAGTTATTTGTGGAAGTTAGGATATGGATTTTTTTAGAAGAACCTTAGAAAAATGTTTAAATATAGGAAAACGTCCTGGTATTTTGGTGTAATATTAAGTAAGTGGTTTCTAAAAAAATAAATCCTTGTTTGGATATGAATAAGTTGATGTGGATCTGACACAAATGTATCTTGGGTTAAAACCTAAAAACACTTATTTGAGCTAGACTCGAATGAGAATTGGTGTACGAAAATGGGCCTTGCTTCACACCTGATTTGAAACTCCCAAGGGATATGTTTGGTTAATCATAATATTTTTATGAATCATTATGAAGTATTTATAGAATTTTTTTAATGGATAACATGTTTAATCATGACGTTATATGACATAAAATTTCCCTTTAAATTATAATATTATTAAATGAAACATTTCTCTAACTAAGTTTTTCTTATTTTATAATATGGTGGGATATAGGAGGAACCATGTAAATGGTGAGCACAATAGACCATGCACTGACAACCCTCTTATTGAATCTAGAATGAGAACCCTATTGAGAATGATGAATCAGCTAACTGAAGTTATGCTAAATAACTTGAATCAAGACGAGAGATCAGTTTCACCAGAAGGAAATAACTTTATGTTGATTCCTTTATTTTTCAATGAACACTAATGTTCAGTGGATCTACTAACCCCTTGATTGCAGAACAGTGGATAAGATCTATATAAAAGATAATTAATATACTTCTTGGTTCAAAATAAGAGAGAGTCACTCTGTTTGTGTACTATTTAGAGGTAGAAGCTGATTAGTGGGCAGAACAGATTAAAAACTTGAGGCTAATAGGGGAGATTGAAGCTTTGGAGTGGGAAGGGTTCAGGGAAATCTTATTTAATCAGTATTTCCATCGTTCAATGGGAACAAAAACCAAGGAGCAATTAATTGAACTAAAGTAGAAGGAGAATGAATCTGTTGGAAGTTATGAGATGAACTTCACAAGACTTTCCCATTATACCTCTAGATTTTTCATAGATTATAATGAGGATGTTGATAGATTCATCGGTGGAATAAGACATAATCTATGAAATAATTAATCAAACAACACTATAAAAGCTATGAGGACATAATATAGAGTGCTATGAAGGTCAAAATGGAGTTCAGTGAGATGCAGTGGTATCTCAAATAGAATTAGAAGAATAAATATCTAAATCCAAACCTAGGGAGGAACTTTGATCAAGTGAGGGGTAGAAATAAAGTGCATCTTTCCACATGTAAAAAGTATGGAATGAATCATTCATGTAATTTCTTTCTCGAGAGATGGAAATGTTATAATTGTAGAAGAGATGGAAATATCACTTAAAACTGTCATAGTGGGGTGAATCCCCCAACTTCTCAGAACTAACAACAAAGTAAAGATAACGCAAGCCCTACCCGAAGTCCAATTCTTTAAGTGTAGAAGATCTGGCACTTTTCCAATCACTATTCAAATCATAGGGAGGCATAAGGGAATCACCATCATCCTCAACATAGGTCAAGGGAGCGAGTTTTTTCTTTTTCTATCACGATACCTAAAGTTGAAGCTCTAAATGATGTGGTGGAAGGAACTCTCATTGTTCACTCAATGCTAGCAACTACCTTTTTTTAATTATGGTTCTGCACATTCCTTTATTTCCTCCATGTTTGCAAAGAATATAGAATCAATTCTTAAACATATATAATTAGATTTATAATTAAACACTCCTTGAGGGATTATCCAAGAATCAACAGTGTTTTAAAACTATATTTTTCAGTCTGGAGAGCATAATCTCATTTCAAATATATTTGTCATTCATGTTGGAATTCAATATTATACTTTTGATAGACATGATCTCAAATTATAATTCGAAGATCAAATGTTGAAGCAAGGAAATATCAGTAGTTTTGAATGGAAGACCAACATTTATTTTCAAAGGAGAGATATCTTGAACTGAGCTTAATCTAGAAGTATCACTTGCATCCTTCTTTATGGATTTGATCGGTGAATATGAAGAAGGGAATGAAAGTATAAAAATAGAAAATGTTCCTATCATCCAGGAATACATTGACTTATTTCCTACAGAGTTTCATGAACATCACCCCAAAAAGAGAGGAAGAGTTATCCATTTAAATCAAGCTTGGTTGCAAGCTAATATCAAAGACCCCTTATAGAATGGCTAATGTGGAGCTAGAAGAATTAAAGAAAAAACTCAAATATCTTTTGGATAAGGGGTTTATCCAGCCAAATGTGTCTCCTTGGGGATCATGTATTCTATTTATGAAGAATAAGGATGGATCTATGTGGTTATTCGTTGATTATAGAGAACTTAACGGGATCACGATGAAGAATAAGTACATTCTTCAAATAATTGATAATTTCTTTGACTAGCTTCATGGGGCTCAATTATTGTCCAAGATTGATATTTGTTTTTTTATCATCAATTGATGGTAAAGAAAAGAGATATTCTAAATACTTCCTTCTGATCAAGATATGGGAACTATGAGTTTGTTTTTATGCCCTTCGGATTGATTAATGATCTAGTTATTTTTTATGTATTTGATGAATAGAGTCTTTAAGAACCACCATGATAACTTTTTTGTAGTTTTTATTGAGGGTATTTTGATATATTACAAAATTCATGAGGAGCATAAGGATCATAAAAGGGTGATACTAAAAATGATGAGGAAAGAGAGTTTATTTGGAAAGTTTATCAAGTGTAAGTTTTGGTTATATAATGTTACATTCTTGTGGCACATTGTAACCAGTGAAAGAGTATCATCTGACCCTATAAAGACAAGGGTTGTATAGGAGTGGCCTTGTCCTCCAATAATAACTAATATTCATAGTTTCATTGGTTTATAAGAACATTATAATAGATTTATGAAAAACTTTACGTGAATTTCTAATCCACTAACCAAGTTAATTTGAAAGGGGGTTAAGTTCTTCTGGATAAAGGACTTTGAGGAAATTTTCTAAGAGATGAATAAGATATTGGTTACTGCACCTGTGTTAACTCTATACTCTATCAGAGAAGGATTCATTATTTTTAGTGATTCATATTTGAAAGGGATTGGGTGGGTTCTCATGATAAAACTACAATGTTATTTCTTATGAATCTCAATAGTTTAAGTCTCATGAGAATATTTATCCTCCATATGATCTGGAGCGAGCTGAAGTTGTTTTTTTCTATAAAGATATGGAGACACTGTCTTTATGGGGAAAACATTGATATATACACAGACCACCAAATATTGAATTATATTTTCAGGCAAAAAGAATTGAACATGAGACAGAGGATATGGTTGGAACTTCATAAATGCTATGATTTTTAAATTAATTAACATCCAATAAGAGAAAACAAAGTCATTGATGCATTATGTAGGAAATACCTTATTGTGATGGAAATGATGAGGATTCAAGGATATCCTTTGATCAAAGAAATAGTAAAACTATAAATGATAATTTTATGTGAAAGAATATCATCAACCCTATCCCAAATTATTTCTCAACCGTCATTACTAGAAAAGATCAAGAAATCTCAAAGAGACGATCCTTTATTACAGAAGAAGTTTGAGGCTGTGAAGAATGAGAATTTTCTTGAGTTTAATATTGATCAAGAATGTGTAATAAAATTTCGTACAAGGATATGTGTTCCATATATTATATAAATAAAGAAGGAAATAGTGGATGAAGCTCATATCACTACATTCTGTATACATCTTGGAAGCACGAAAACGTATAAGGACATTCATGATCATTATTGTTGGGATAACATGAAAAGGGGGATAACAGACTACACTGAAAGGTGCCTGATGTGTTAATAAGTGAAGACATAGTGAAAAAAAAATCCTAAATTAGTATTAAACCCACTACCCATACCATCATGGAAGTAGGAAAATATTAGTATGTATTTTTTCACCGGTCTCCTAAAAACATCCAAAGGAAATAATTCAATATGGGTTATAGTAGACCATCTCACTAAGACTATCCACTTTATCTCTATTTGGGACGATTAATCTCTTGAACAACTCACTATGATATACATGAAATATGTGGTAAGTCTTCATAGAGTTTCACATTATATCATATTTGATCATGATCCAAGGTTCACATCAAAATTCTGGGGAATTTTTCAAAATTCTCTAGGTATCGAATTTAACTTCAGTACGGTCTATCACCCTGAAACTGATAACCAATCTGAAATGACTATTCAGACACTCGAGGACATGATGAGAACACACTCAATGGAATTTAAAGGTGGATGGGATCAACATTTCCCATTAGCTGAGTTATCATACAACAACAGCTTCTATTACAATATTAAAATGGGTCCCTATGAAGCTCTATATGGGAAGAGATGTATAACTCCTACTTATTGGGATGAAGGTGGTGAGTGAAATATTATTGGGCCTGATCTTGTGAAAGATAGGACAAAAAAGGTTCATTCCATCCAACACCACATTAAGGATTCTTAGATTCGACAAAAGATCTATGTTGACAACCATCGAAGGGACTTGGTGATTGATGTTGGTGATGAAATCTTCCTTTGAATTTCATAATGGAAGAGAGTCATATGATTTGGGAAGAAAGGGAAACATAGCCCTAGGTACATTGGACCCTATGAAATCCTTGGTCGCATAAGATAAGTGGCCTATCAGATTTAACTTACTCCAAATCTAGAACAATATCATGATGTTTTCCACGTATCTTTAGTGAGGAAGTACATACCTGACCCTTCACATGTAATGAATCCTAAGGTGGTACAACTGAAACATGACCTCTCTTATGAGGAGAATCCAGTGGAGATCATGGACCACAAAGACACAGTTCTACACAATAAGACTACCCACCACATCAAAGTGTTTTGGAGAAACCACATGTATGAAGAAGCAACTTGGTAATCAGAGGAAACAATGAGGCATAGGTACCCTCACCTTTTCTCAATTGAGAGAACGAGTTGAAATTTTGGGGATGAAATTTCTTAAGGGGGAAAAATGTAAGAACCCAAAATTTTTATGTGATATTTGTTTCCTAAAATTGTGTGTTATATTATTACACAAAAAAACTATATCTCATTAATAATGAAGTAAGTATATTTTAATGTGACCATTGGGTTTCGAATGTTATATGACCATTGGTTAATATGAACATTGGTCAATATGACAATTGGTCAATATGACCATTGGTCAATATAACCATCGTTCAATATGACCATTGGAAACTATACTCTTAATTTTATGATTATTGTTTATAAATAGAAATGAATAAGGGAAAATTAACATATAAAAAAGAGTCGATGGCCTCATCCAGTAGAGTTATTTCATAAAAATCCCATTTTTAAGAACTTGGGAGGGAGGTAGCATCTTTGGGCTTCACTCATGACCAAACCCAAGTTGAGATTGAAAATCTTATGCTTGAACAAAATCTCTTATTGGAGAAGTTAAAGTTATTGGACTTTACCACTCAAGCGATGTTATCTGAGCCACCCCAAGAGTCTATCACCCAATCACACCTTACCCTTAGGTCGTATGCGGGTGTTATAAGTGGATATGTATTGAGGCCCTAGATACTTAAATTGTAATCCCTTTATTTTAAAAAAATTGTTATTTCATAATTTTTGTTTTAAGAATAGTTTTTCTTAAATAAAATATATGTTTAATTAAGAGAAATTTGATAAATATATTTTATAGTTAAAAATTGTAAATTTCAAATATCTCTCATACTTAAAGAATTATTATGGAAAAATAAACATCATTTTGAATTTTAAATGTCAAAATTAACCTATGGTAAATTTTTAGCATTTTTATAAGAAGTTTTACATTTTTTATGAATAGTGAAAAGTAATATATTTTTTTAAATAATTATTATACATTAAATAATTGATTTTGTGAAATGATATTTGAAAAAAAGACATACGCAATTTTGATCGGTAAGATTTTGATAGTCTGATGGGATCAACTTACTTTTTTATGAATAATAACTTGACCATTTAGAATAGTATTATTACCCTTATGAATAGTAATATAACCAGTTAAATAGTAACCTCACTAAAGGAGGTATAAATATAATTTTGGCATCTTAAGTGGTATTGTGAAATAATTATATCATTGTATAAGAAAATATTTTTTTTAATAATTATTAGGTAAGTATTTTTATTTTTTGTGTAAATAATGATTTTAATTAAATATTAAATTTATCATATTTAGAAAATAATTTTCACGAAATGGAGTACATTTTTTAATTATACACATAGAAAAATGGTTAGGGTGAATTTATGAGAATTTTAAAAAATACTTTGTTTTTCGGTGAACAGTAAAAATACAGTTTTGAGTTTTCAGTATATTTAATGACATCATTAATGATGTAATGAGTAAGATAAGATACCGATTGAATCTTGTGGATTAAAATATTATATGAGGAGTCCAAATTGGCCAATACCATGGGAAAATACTATTGTAAAGCCCATGTTTTTTTCATATACCACTACCGAGGTGTCCTCAAAAATTAATAAAACCCTAATTCACTTTTTCTATAAATACCCACACATTAATCCAATATATTTCACTCCCAATTAATTATACTAGAAGATATGATGGTATTACCTCCAAAATACTCCTCCAAAGGTGTCTTCAATCCCCCAATATTATGATCTTTGAGTTGTTGGAGTCACTCTTCAATGTAAAGGAAATATCATCTTCTCTTTTCCTTTTAAGTTCTCTTTTTATGTGGTATGTCTTTAAAATTAATATATCATGTTCTTTTATCCATTTTATTCTATCCCTTAACTTTATTAAGATTAATTTATGAATGGGAGATCCTTTTATTCTATATTTTTAATGTTTTCTAGAACCATGTTTCATACCCATTATGTTTCCAGATTTTCATCTCAAAATTTACATCTTTTTATCAAGAAATTATTTTATTTCTTTTGTGAATACACATACCTATATATTCTATAGGGGTATTCAAAATATAAAAATGATATATTTTAATTTTGGGATTAAAATACATGAAATACACATTCTTTTTCTATGGGTTTAAAATGACAAAAAAGATCTTGTTTTTAAGCACTTTCTAAAACACCATGATTTTGAAATTAAACATGTTTATTTTATTCTCCACAGGTTATTTATGAGATGTTTTATTAAGATAAATGTTTCTCAAATTAATTAAGAAATATTAAGGGTGCGATCTGATGGAATTTTAATGTATCAGGTAAAGAATTTAATCTATAGAGGTGTCAAGTTTTATGATACCTTTGTAACTTTCATGACACCTCAATGATAAACCTTGGTTATATGATTATGAATGAATAAATTAAATGTTTTATCCACATTTACAATTTTTTATTCATGTTC
The DNA here is from genome assembly GCA_963277665.1 of Viscum album. Lineage (NCBI taxonomy): Eukaryota > Viridiplantae > Streptophyta > Magnoliopsida > Santalales > Viscaceae > Viscum > Viscum album. The sequence continues at coordinate 340,847,014 of OY728129.1, forward strand.
TTTTATTTATTATATTCTTCATTTTCTCTTTTTCATTCCATATTTATATTCTTCAAGTTCTTATCATTATTTCGCAAGATCACTTGTAAACCATTTCACTTGTTTTCCCTTACTGGGCCTTCTGCTCAACTATTCCTTTGATGTCTGTCCCTAGATTATGAGATGCAATAAATTTAAATAGGATTAAACTTGAAGAATACTTTCAAGTGTAATATAATAATGTTTTATGTTTTCATGTATTATGTACCATTTTTTTCAAGACACTAAACATTAAAATATCCCTCTGTTTGTAAATTGTAATGAAAAGTTATATAATAAAAAGGTTGGCTGCCATAATATGGAATAAATAACATGTCCATTTGAGTAAACCAGCCTTTAATGATCCCGTGAAATGTGATGTAAACCATTATCTACCAAATCTATCACATGACCATACTCTCACATGTGATTCTTCACAACAAGGGAAGATCACATGAAAAATATACAATGAAAAAGAATAGGTGTCAACTAGAGTGCTTGATCTGGTGCATATTGATGTTTATAGACCTATCTCACCAATAGATATTTATTTGAAGCAATATTAAATTCTTTTCATTTATTATTTATGAATAATAGAGTAGATTATGGTAATAATTAATAAATATGAGGTGCTTACTTTATAACACAATATTACAAGGAAGTTTAAAATATAATTAGATTAAAAAATATAAAATTAAAATCCATTAATTGAAGGAATTTTACCAACATAAAGGTTGATCAAGGTATTGAAAATCATTTTATATGGAACCAAGTTTTAGCATTGAGAACTTCTCAAATGAATGGTGTGGTTTAGAGGAGAAACTGAATCATTAACAACATGGATGTAACGATGCGAACTGAAAAGAACCTACTTGATAAGTTTTTAAAGGAAGTAGTTCTGAAATTTATTTATATTTATAATAGGCATTTATTTCATCTGATAGATGAGAAGAATCTATATGAATTGTGGTATATAAATAAGCGTGAATTGAAGTACTTTAGAGTCTTTAAAGTCAGTGTTTCATTCTCAATAAGTAGAATCATTGAAGGTTTGAATCTCCTAGAGATTAAAGGATATTTGTTGGATACTTAGGAAAAATAAAATCATATAACTACTTCAAAAAATGAATAATAAATTTTGGGTAGATCAATAATGTTTGAGTGGTAGAGAATGAATATAATCACCAACAAATCAAGGAATAATATTAGGATGATAGTGATGAAGAGGTGAGTATATCAATAAGAGAAAAAGATTTAGAATCATATTCATAAGAGGATTTTTATTATTAATGGGATAGAGATAAACTTGTATCTATATAAAAGGTGAAATTTCAAGCTAAAATTTATATGTATAACATCATATTTAATCTGGTAATTCTTATTTTGATCAGTAGAATGAAATATATACACCTTGAAACCTTACAATCATAGGTAGAGCTAAAAGGTTTTCAAGAAGGTATAGTATATAATAATTGTGTTTAGGATATGAATTAAGAGCTAGACAAAATAAATAAGAATCAGACCTAGGAGATTATTTTGAGTCTAATAGAATAATGGAATCAAGACCAATTGGTTTTTATATAACAATAAGAATAAATAAAACATGGTGATTCAAAATAGATAATGAATATTCGGTACGAGGTACTCCCAAATGAAAGGAAATGATGTTGATGATACAATTTCACCCATGTAAAGGCTATACACAATTCAACTATTCTTATCCATAGTAGTAGAAATAAAATTCCAAGTATTTCATATGGATATAAAGACAGAATTTAGATATAAATTTCTATAGTAATAGGTTTATATTGAAAATATGGATGCTTTTCTTGTCTATGAATATGATAAAAAAATTATATGTTGAAGAAGTATTCATATGGATGGAAGTAGGAACCAAGAGTGTGGTATTCATGAATTTATATATACCTGAAGAATATTAGTTTCCAATGTGTTTTAGTTTATTATAATATATGACAAACCTTCTTTTTATTACACACTTAAAAATTATTTATTACATAAAACCTTTACTTGATACAACATAGAAGATTGAGAGGTCTAGTGTCTTTGGGTATTAGAAACATTACATAAAAACTTAAAACATGTAATGCAACATCTTGTTGAAAACTTCCTTTACATGACCACTACATTCACTCGTACTTATCTTTGCATAGGATAACCTGTGGGCATGCATAAGAAAAGGGTGAGCTATAAAGCCCAGTAAGGGAATAAACATGAAATAACCTAAGGAATACAATACATTTTAGACAATAGGGTTATCAATGAAGCACAATAGAAACATGAACATAAAGGTGTGATAAAGCATGACAATCATAACATGGAGATCTGGAAAGAACATTTAACCTGATATTAGCATGATATAAGGCTCATTGCACATGGAGCATGAGTAAACCCTCATTGCACATAAAGAAAGAGTAAAACCCCATTGCACCTGAATTAGCACGATTCAACACTCATTTACCATGACATATCATGATACTGTACTTTAACCAATGCATTATAGTGCTATTAGGGTGAACCCTTCTTAAAAATTTCATTTCAGGCATAAGTGTGCCACAAGATCATACAACTTGGATTCATAAATCAACATAATTTATTCCATGATTAAGAAATTTGGAATTAATACATAAAAAACTTCCATCAATAAGTAAATGTGCATAAAGGTGAATACCCTTGATAGTGAAATGGGTATGGTATTCACTACACAATGATATTGGCTTGGAAAATTGCGGTGCAATTTTGACAGCATAATGGCGTGACATAAGACTTTATAAAAATGGTTGATGAAAGAAAAATGGGTGACTCATCATATGTACATTAAATGTACATTAAGGGGTCATATATATACATTTCCCATCATAGGTACTAGAATTTGGATTCACAATACCAAAGAATTTCTTGAATGTAAATGGGGGAGAGAGAGATTTCTTACAGAATTTTGGCATGATAACAGATGTACATGAGATCCACCGATGAGATAAAAAGGGGTATCTCATCATTAAAACATAAAGAGTACAGTATATCGTAGATGAGAAATCATACCCTAACATTTATAATTGAAAATAAATGGGCATGACAGTATTAAGAAACATGGATAAAATGAGAATGGAAGGAATCCCTTACTTGGAAGCATGATCCCAAAGGCTTGGGAGAGGCTTGAGAGAGGCTTATTGGGAGCTTAGGGTGCCTTGGGAGGATTCTTGAGAGAGGAGGTAAGAAGTTGGATGAACTCCAAAGGCTTTGAGTGAAGAGGAAGTGGGAGCTTGGGTGGGTTTATATAGGAAAGGAGAAATAATTCTTTATTATTTAGGTTTGGGACATCTCACATTAAACTAATAAAAACTACAATCCAGCCCAAGGTTTTTGCCCATGGTTTTTATCAAAGGGGAGTGAAAAAAATTTTATAAGGCCAATGGCCGAACTTCTTAAAATAATAGGGTTTCTTATGTGGAGGTAAGTCACACTTTAAAGGAAAACAATTTAAAAAGGAAAAATGTTTTATAAGTCTTGAATGGTTAACTAAAGCATTGTAAAATAAAAAAAAAACCCAAAATCACATTATTTTAATGTTAAAACATATATTGGCCGAAAATAATGTTTATAGTATTTTATCACATAACTATTTGGTCATTATGATGTCATAAAACACATTATATATTTAAACAATATTTAATTATTTACCCAAAAATTTAACTATCTCAAGAAATTATGAAGAATTCACTGGTGCATAATTTCTATGTACTGATTCCAAAAAATAATATTCATTTTATCTAAATATTTTTCTAAATATGTGAATTTTTACTTTTAAAATAAAAACCAACATTTATCTAAAATTCATGGGTTTTGACAAAAACAGCTTTCAAACCTTAATAAAAATTACAATTGTATTACTAAAAATTATACAGTATTTTATATTTAATAAAAAGTAATTTATTAATAATAATATTTTATTAAAATATTATTTAATTCAAAAATCGATTAATTCATCAAAATTGATTACTTAGTTGAAGATTAACTAAAAATACTATTTGTGCTTTAAAAACACTTTACAAAGTAACAATAATAAAAAGAATGTATAATCTTTATAAAAATAATAATATATATAGTCATAGTGCTAGGGTCTTGTTACATAACACCTTAAAACACCCGCATAAAACCTTAGGGTAAGGTGGGTGATGGTGACAGACTCCTAGGGTGGCTCAGATAACATTTCTCGAGTAGAAATCTCTATCAACATCCACTTCTCTCATAATTAGTTGCAATTGAGTTTAACATATTCAAGCTCAGCTTGGGATTGGTCAAGAGTGAAACCCAATGATGCCACCTCCTTTCCGAGCTCCGAAAAATGGGATTCCTATGGGGAAAGTCTACTAGTTGAGGCCATCACTTACTTTGTCTACGTAAATAGGGTTTTTTAAAGCCCTATATTATTACTAATCATGTGATCACTTTTCAATGAATATATTATAAATGGTCACAATTCCTGAGGGTATTTTAAAATTAAAAGCATAGAACCAAATAAATGCATACATTTTAAATAACCATAAGAAGACATTTAAAAAGACCAAGAGGAATTTTCATTAATTAATTTTTGGTTCGTTATAATCTTCCCCCATTAAGAAATTTCTCCTTCAAAATTTCCTTCTCCCACACTAAAACAGATGTGGGTAACTCTACTTCATCACTTATTCCGATTCTCATGTCACTTCTTCAAAATTGTGGTTGTTCCACAACACCTTGATGAGGGTCATTATCTTATTTTGTAGAAATTCTTCTCTATGATCTAAGATCTTCACTGGTTTCTCCTCATAAGAAAGATCATCCTGTAGATATACTACCTCTGAAGAGAGTACATGTGAAGGGTCCAATATGTACTTCCATAAGAGGGATACATGAATGACATCATGTACTTTGGCCATGGTAGGTGGAAGTGATAGTCTATAGGCCAGAACCCCAACACGATCAAGAATATCTAAGGGGACGATGTACCTAGGAATTAACTTTCCCTTCTCTTCAAACCTCATGACCTTATTCCATGGAGATATGCATATAAATACCATGTCTCCAACTTTAAACTCATGGTCTCGTCGATGGTTATCTACATAACTCTTTTGTCGACTCTGGTCTACCTTGATATGCTACAGAATGGTTTTCACCTTCTCCACCATTTCTTCGACCATTTCTGGTCCTAGCAGCTTACGTTGACCGACTTCATTCCAACATGTTGGTGTTCTACACCTCTTCCCTTACAGGGCTTCATAAGGTGCTATTTGAATGCTCAAGTGGAAACTATTATTATAGGAGAATTCAACAAGAGAAAGATGTTGATACCATCCTCCTTTAATGTCCATTGAACATGATCTTAACATATCTTCCAGTGTCTGAATAGTTCACTCAAATTAGCCATCAGTTTGAGGATTATAGGCCATACTAAAGTTCAATTCAGTATCCATAGCATGTTGAAGACTCCTCCAAAAAATAGAGGTGAATCTTGGATCTCGATCGGGTACAATAGATAGTGGTACTCCATGCAGCCTTACTACTTCCCTAATATATATCTGTGCCAGTTGATCTAATGTGAAATCCTCCCAAATTTCAATGTAGTGTGTAGACTTTGTAAGAATATTCAAAACAACCCAAATTTCATTGTTGAATTTGGATGTCTTCAAAATTTAACTGACAAATTCCATGGTGATGTTCTCACATTTCCATGCTAGTATGGGAAATGATTGTATCATCCCCTTAGACTTCTTCCTCTCTTCCTTCACTTTCTAAAACACCAGGCACTATGATTTATACTTAGTGATCTCCTTATTAATATTATCCAACCAATAATGCTCTCGGATATACCGATACATCTTTGTGTTTCCGAGGTGAATAGAGAAATTTGAACTATGTGTATCATCCAAAAGTTCCATCTTATACTCCGAACTTGATGGAACACATAGTCTTTCCCCAAATCTCACAATTCCTTATTTATTAACATTGATCTATAAGGATTTAACTTTTCTGATGGCTTAAAATTTCATCTGGATTCCCACATCATCCTTTTGAGCATCCTTTAACCTTTCCAAAAGATACTTTTGAGCAATCATTTGTGAAAGGATTGATGATGTTCCATTCTTTATGATTCTCATGTCCATCTTCATCAAATCTAAGAGGATTGGATTTTTTTTATTCTAATAAATGATAGAATCATTGGTTTCATTATACTTAGATAATTTTCCACCTTTTTTGCTTTCCTAGGGTGGTAATGGATTGAGCAGTCAAAGTATTTGATCAGATTTAACCATATTCATTGGTGCAAGTTCAACTCTTTCTGTGTGAATATATATTTGAGGCTTTTGTAGTCCATATATATTTTACACTTTTCCCCAAAGAGATAAGACTGCCAAATTTTTAAAGAGAAGATCATCACAGCCAACTCCAGATCATGTGTTGGATAATTCTAGTAATGAAATTTCAATTGCCTTGAAGCACAATCAATGAATTTGTCATTTTGAATCAACACAAAACCCATGCCCTTCTTTGAGGAATCATTGAATACCACATAAATTTCTCCACTTGTGGGTAAAGTGGGTACGAGTGCAGTGATAAGCCTCATTTTCAACTCCTTGAATCTTTCCTCTCATTAATAAATACAAGAAAAATTTACCCCCTTCTGAGTTATCATGGTAAGAGGGTTGAACAATCATGAGAAATTTATCACAAATCATCGATAATATCCAGAAAACCCTAAGAATCTACAGATATCCGTTATTGATGTTGGTTGTGGCCATACCACTATTATAGCTATCTTGGAGGGATCCACAGATATCTCATTCCTTATGATGATATGGCCCTTGAATGAGACATCCTTCAACTAGAACTCACACTTTCTTTACTTTATATAGATCTTCTCCTTTCTCAATGTCTCTAGTATAGTTCTTAGATTCTCCTCATGATTCTCCTTGGTTTTGGAGTATATTGGAATATCATCTATAAAGACTGCCACAAATTTGTCGAGGTAATCTCTAAAGACTCTATTCATCAAGAACATAAATATTTCTGGATCATTAGTTAGTCCGAAAGGCATTACTATGAATTCATAGTGCCCGTATCATGTACGAAAAGTGCCCTTGGGGATATCCTCCTTCTTTACCCTTACTTGATAATATCCCGACCGGAAATATTCTTTGGAGAAGTATTGTGCTCAATGCAGTTGATCAGACATGTCATCAATCTGTGCGATATGATACTTGTTCTTTATTGTAATTTTTTAAGCTCACGATAATCGATGCAAAGGTGCATTGTACCACCCTTCTTCTTGATGAAGAGTACTGGTGCACACCATGGTTAAGCACTTGGGCGTATAAACCATTTATCTAGATTCTCCTATAGTTGTTTCTTTATCTCTTCAAGCTCTAAAACATCCATTATATACAAATTCATCGATATTGGAAACTCCACAGGTATAAGGTCAATTGATAATTCAACATCTCTTCTAGGAGGGATACCATGCAATTCCTCGAGAAACACTTCAGTGAATTCCCTCACAATAGGCATGGCTTCAAGGATGGTTTCCTCCTTAAAATCAATCTTCTAAGCCAGACACAGATTTTCATAGGGAAGTAATATCCATGCTTGAGATGACTGAGCTAAAGATGATTCATTTTCCTCCTTGAACTTGTACAAAATCAGGGGTCGATTCTCCACATAGAGAGTGATTTCCCTCTTACAACAATTTATGTTGGCTATATATAGGGAAAGTCTATCCATGATAATAATTGCATGAAATTCCATACGAGGGAGTATGATGGGGTTCATTGGGATGTTCAATCCACCAATTATGACAAGGGATGAGTTATATTCATGGGATGTAATGATTTCCCCATTTTTCGTACTCACCGACATCTTTACTTCCATGATTTGTGGTGGTGTTGGGATTATTCTACTAAAAATTTTAGATATAAAATAATGCGTAGAACCTAAATCAAAATGTATGGTCACTATTCATGAATAATAACTAGAATACCTATCATCACTACATTGTTGGGGTTCACTTTGGGAGTAGTGATGAAAAAATATCATACTTGCTTCCTTGGAAGTTATTGCTTTCCTAAAAAACCCTTGTATTAGAGCACTAATTTTCAAGATGACCTAGTTATTTATAGTTAAAGCAATGAACAACACATTTAGAGTTGAACTAAGAATTTCTCTCATCTGTTGCAGCTATGGCTTTTCTTGTCTGCAGTTAACAGTTATGTTTCCTTCTATTCCACACCTAAATCATTTCCTCACCCCCTTCAAACAACCTTCAGGGTGCTTCTTTTTGCACCTTTCTCAAGTGGGGTGCTGGATCTTCTTAGTACTGTTGGATTTATCGATAGGATATCCAGAATTGAAATCCACATTACGCTTCTTATCCCCATGATAACCCTGAGATTTTCTGATCTCCATTTCAACCTTGAGAGAACATCAGACAATTTTCTCATAGCTGTCGAAGTCATGGATCACCAGGACTTTCCACAGGCTAGGTTTCAACCCACCAAAGAAGCAGTCAACCTTGCATTCGAGGGTAAAGACAAAGCCAGAGGCATATCATACAAGCCTGGTGAAGTTTTCCTCAAATAATTCAATATATTTGTCATATTTGTTCTTGAGTTAAAGGAAGTACCTTTCCATCTTTAGCTGGAGGGCATAGAGGAAATATTTATAAAAAACAATCTTCTAGAAATCCTTCCATTCCAACACCTTGATCTCCTCCCTAGGCATCATATTTTTGATCAATGCCCACCATTGATCATATTCACTCTGATACGACAATCAACTAGGAGAACCTTATCATGTTAGAAACATTGAAGGATGGGGATGATCTTTTCAATGGAATTTATCCATTGTTCGGTGATTTAGGGATCAGATGATCCATTAAAAGTACAAGGCCTTTGTCTCATGAAGCTCTAGGTAGTGAATTTTTCTTTCTTAGGGGGGGGGGGGGTTGAAAATTCCCCATTACCCATGTTTCTATTCAATTCTTGAGTTAACTGAGGGAGTATCATGACAAAGCTTGTGATTCCCGCTCCCATCAGACTGGGCATCTCATTAAAAAATTCATCACATTGGTCTTCACATTGGTTGTTAGCCCGAGTCCTCCTATTATCAGCCATTGGCTATAATAAAAGAAATGTTAGGGGTAACACATAAAGGGTAATACAAGGACAAAATATATGACTTATAAATAGCTTTTATTTCCTTAACTTATGAATATATAGGCTTCAATCTATGTTATCTATGATCTACTTTATAACGTATATTCTCAGGGGATTTTTTTTAATTCCCTTAATAATGGTTCATACTAAGCTTGTGAATTTAAAAATGCATATCCCCCAGGAGTATCACAACCAAGAGTGAAGCAAGGACCATTTTCGTGTACCAGGATACCCTAGGTCAAGCCCAAATCTCCTTGTCGGGGTTTTCACCCTTAGGTACATTTGTGCCAGAGCCGCCTCTACCTGATCGTATCCAGATAGGGATATATCTGCTTGATAAAACACTTACTCAGTACCAACAAAAACTTAGGGATGTTTTTTTATACTTAGTCTTGTCTATAAGGCTTCACTAGGGATTTCTAATCATAATCCTAAAAATAACAAAACCTATCATCTAATACTAACTATAACAACCTTGCTTTTTTATTACATATTTAAACATGATTTATTACATAAAACCATCACTTGATGCAACATAGAAGACCAATAGGTATAGTTTCTTTGGGTATTATTAACATTACATAACAACTTAAAACATTAAGCACAATATCTTATTAAAACCTTCCTTTACATGACCACTATATTCCCTCGTACTTAGTATTGCATACGATAACCTTAGGACATGCATAAGAAAATGGTGAGCTATAAATCCTAGTAAGAGAATAAATATGGAATAACATGTGGCATACAAAACATGTAATAAAATAGGTATATTAATGTAGAACAAGAGAAACATTAACATAAAGGCATGATAAAGCATGATAATCATAACATGGAGATGTGGCAAAAACATTTAACATGATATTTGCATGATCCAAGGCTCATTGCACATAGAGCATGAGTAAACCCTCATTGCACATGAAGAACGAGTAAACCCTCATTGAGCATGAATTAGAATGAGTCAACACTCATTGCACATGATGTATCATGATACAATACTTTACCCAATTCATTGTATCACTATTAGGGCGCACCCTTCTTAAAAATTTCATTTCATGCGTACGTGTGCCACAAGATCCTACAACATGGATTCATAAAGAAACACAATTTATTCCACGATTAAGAGATGTGGAATTAATACAATAAACTCTTCCATAAATAAGTAAATGTAAATAAAGGTGAATACCCTTGATAGAGAAATGGGAATGGTATTCACTACACAATGATTTTGGTTTGAAAAATTGCATTGCAATTTTGGCTACATAATGGCATGACATAAGACTTCATAAAAATGGTTGATGATAGATAAAGGGTTGTCTCATCATATGTATGTGAAATTGATAGTAATGGGTCATATATATACATGTCCTAACATGGGTACTGGAATTTGGATTCGTAATACAAAAAAATTTCTTGAATGTAAATGGGGGAGAGAGATTTCTTACGGAATTTCGGCATGGTAATAGGTGTACATGAGAGCCACCGATGAGAGAGAAAGGGGTATATCATCGTTCAAACATAAAGAGGAAAATATAGGGGAGATTATTAATCATACTCTAACATTTATAATTGAAAATAAATGGGAATGACAATATTATGAAACTTGGATATAATGAGAATGGAAGGAATCCATTACTTGGAAACGTGATCCCAAAGGCTTGGGAGAGGCTTGGGAGAGGCTTATTTAGAAATTGGGACACCTAGGGAGAATTATAGAGAGAGTAGGGAATAATTTGGACGAACTCCAATTTCTTTGAGTGAAAAGGAAGTGGGAGCTTGGGTGGGTTTATATAGGAAAGGAGAAGGAATTCTTTATTATCTAGGTTTGGGACACCTCACATTAAACTAATCAAAACCACAAACCAGACCATGATTTTTTCCAATGGTTTTTTCCTAAGGGGAGTGGAAAAATGTATTTTATAAGGCCAATGTTCTAACTTCTTAAAATTATAGGGTTGATTATGTAGAGCTGAGTCACACTCTCAAGGAAAACAATGTAAAAAGGAAAAATGTTTTATAAGTGTTGAAGGGTCCACTAAAGCTTTATAAAATAAATAAAAAAAACTCAAAATCACATTATTTTAATGGTAAAACATATATTGTCTGAACATAATGTTTATGGTATTTTATTACATTACTATTGGGTCATTATGATGTCATAAAACACATTATATATTTAAACGGTATTTAATGTTTTACCCAAAAAATCAACTGTCTCAGGAAATTATGAAAAATCAACCATTGGATGATTTTAATGTCCAGATCCCAAAAAATAATATTCAATTTATATAAATAATTTTCTAAATATGTGAATTTTTACTTTTAAAATAAAAACTCACATTTATCTAAAATTCATGGGTTTTAACAAAAACAACTTTTAAACCTTAAAAAAAATTACAACTGTATTTATAAAAATTACACGATCATTTATATTTAATAAAAAGTAATTTATTAATAATAATATTTTATTAAAATATTATTTAATTCAAAAATCCATTAATTCATCAAAATAGATTACTTAGTTAAATATTAACTAAAAATACTATTCGTGCTTTAAAAACTCTTTACAAAGTAACAATAAAAAAATGTATAATCTTTATACAAAAAATAATGTACATACTCATAGTGCTAGGGTCTTGTTACATAACCCCATAAAACACCTGTATAATACCTTAGGTTAAGCTGCGCGATGGTGACAGATACTTAGGGTGGCTCAGATAACATTTCTCAAGTGGTAATATTTATCAACTTTTACTTCTCTGATAAGAAGTTCTGGTCGAGCTTAACGTATTCAACCTCAACTTGGGATTAGTCAAGAGAGAAGCCCAATGATGCCACCTCCATTCTGAGCTCTGAAAAATGGGGTTCTTATGATGCAAGTCTACAAGATCAGGCCATCTCTTCCTTTGTCTAAGTAAATTGGATTTGTTAAAGCCCTATATTTATACTAATCACATGATCACTGTTCAACGACTATATTATCAACGATCACAATTCCTAACGGTATTTTAAAATCAAAATCATAGAACTAAATTAGTTCATACATTTTACATCACCATAAAAAGACATTTAAATAGACCAAGAGGAATTTTCATTAATGAATTTTTGGGTCGTTACATAATATCTATGAAAACAATGATATTATTCAAAGGATGGCAGTGCTAGTATATGTAGATAACACAATATTTTGTGGAGTGGATGTTGGGCATTAAAAATAATTTTCAAAATTCAAGAAGTGAAAGTTTGAAGTGTTGGTGATTGGAAAAATGAAATTTTACTTGCTTTGAAGGTGATACAAGTAAGGTATTGAACATTTATTTCTCACTAAAAATAAACCATGTATGTTTTTAGATGATTTTGAATAGAGGAATGAAAGGAAATGATAACTTTGGTTTCTAACATGATAAAATTTTCAAGGGATGATGAACGTAAATAAGTGAATATCATAGAATACTATCATATCATTATAATACTTTTACACTTAATAGTGACATGACTAGGAATTATATTTTAACATGACATTTGATATGGTATCAAAGTTATACTAACAGTAGAAACAAACTTACAGTGAAAATAATACTCTGTTATATCAAAGTCATGTTGGATTTTTGTTTGAAATACATTGAGACGTATTTGAATGAGTTATCAGTGTATAAATATGCATATTAGAACAGTTAATTGGATGATAAAAATTAAAAATTAGGTGATGCATTCTATCTTGGTGACTTTTAAACTTTTTGGCTTGAAAAAAACAAGACAACATTTCTCTCATCACTTTAGAGGCTGAATATATTATGGAAACTAAATATTTCATAATCCTTTTATGAATGATGAATAAGATTAAATATATGGGTTTTAAAGAAAATAATCTAATTGGAATCAAATTTGATAATTCAGATTTTATAAATTTTATAAAACTCCATTCCATCACTCAAGTATGAAGCACATTGAATTCATGTATCACTTTATCAAGGAGAATGTAGAGCATGGGTTGGTGAATTTGGACTATGTTTCTATAGAAATAAAGTTCATAGATATCCTAATAAATTTTTTCAAAAAATGTGTTTGAATGGTTTCATTTGGCTCTTGGAGTCCAGTTGACCCGCCGCACCTAAGCGGTTTGGATGAGGAACAACCCCACCTAGAGATATGTTGTGTATTTCCCTACATGATAATAAATGATCTTTTCCTATTTTAGGCCAAGAAGTAGTGACTTCTTTGTTCATTTACAAAGAGGTAGAAATAAGTGATAGGGGATATGTGATTACTCAAACCTGTTATAGGGGAGAGATATTGTATATGTTTAATCAAGGGGAGAAAGTAGGTTGGGGGAGAAATCATGTTGGGGGATTTTTAAATCTTGAAATGATTATGTTTTTATTTTAATGAAGACATATCCAGAAAGGATTCACCTTTGAGTTTATGGTGAACACTATTTTTCATTTTTTAAGAAGAGTACTTCTCATGAAACACACTTGGTAAAATAGTTTTTCAATAATTGGTATTGATTTCTGGCAACATATTTTCATGAAAGAAAAATTAGTATCAATAATAATTTGGTATTAATGAATATTCAATAGGTGGTACAATAATGAAGTGATCTATTGATATATTTTTCATTCTACTTTTTTCACATATAGTATAGATCATGTGGTCTTATATTACACACTAAGTAAATATTTGGTTGATATATAGAGTCACATGATGTGAACTGTGCTTGTAGAAAAAGGGTGTGCAAGTGATTTTAAATAGAAGGGTTGAGGATGTATCAAATGTTAAAGAATTTTTATCAAACCCAAAAGATGATATTATTGATCCAAAATACCTCTTGAATTTATATGAAGGGTTTTGAGATTTTTTATTTTTTGAAAAATTCAATGTTGAATTCCTAATTTGATTTCTCAAAATTATCACAGTTGGTGGAGTCTCACAAGAGCCCAAATTCTCTTTATTGAGAAATAGGGTGAAGATATCCCAGAAAAGAGGAAAATGGGTATGAAATATATAGAAGGTGTTTAGGAAGTTTCATATAAAATGTGGTGACATTTCGCAGTGTTTAACAAATTTTTGGGGTCTAAAATTTAGATGAGTGAGAAAGTTGATTTTGAACTAGAAGAAGTTTTTTTGTAATTACAAAGTTGAAAAAACATATGGAATGTATTTAAAAAGTGGTGATTTTAGGATACCTAATGACAATATGGAAAAGTAATTCATTTCATGGAAGTTAATTTATTTTGTGAAATTCAGAGTTGTGTGAACAAATATAAAGTTGTGTAATGTTTTTTATTTCTTTATAAAAAATCATGAGGGAGTTTAAATGTTCTTTCATAATTTCACATGAATAGAATTTTTTTCTAGAAGTAACATGTAGGTTTATTTACATGAGGAAAAATCACTGACTTGCATGAAATATTAGTGAAAAATGAGAAAGTTTTGAGAAGGATCAAAAACATCTTTAAAATAAACCACTACCCCCTCCTTTTTAGTTTGAATGGATTAAATAAGATCCAAATGATATTAATTCATGAAATAGATATGTGAATGTATTTCTTGTATGATATTTAACATGAACATTTTTAAGTGAATAAAGGGGATTATGTAAATATGGACAAGTTTGTTCTGAAAAAGTTTGGTGAGTTTCAAGAAATATGTGATTTATGAAAAAGTGGAATGTTTTCTAAAAGTTTAGATGTTGTGTGAAAGTAAAAAGTTTCATGAAATGTTGGGAATTTGTGTGAAAGTATTGAAAAGTTTTTAAAAAATTATAAATTTTTAAAACCTATGAATAATTACCTAGAATATCTATTGTAATTTGGAATTCATTAGTTGGATGAAATAGAAACCTCATGAAACACCTATTGTTGTGTAAACAACATTGATTCAAGAAATTTATGGTTATCTAATAAATGACTTTTGAGTACAAATTGGAAGATAGATCAGTGTTTTTTCAACATGTGAATGGTAGTGATCTAGGGGGAGAGTGTATCTAATTTAAACATTATAATTATGGTATGTTATAGTGGATTTAGTATATTGGTATATTTCATTTGTATACTCCTTAGACTAGAAAATTTAGGGTAGAAAAGTTTAAATTGTTGTATATTGTGTATGTTTTCATTTTTATTTATAAATTGATATGGTTAGAAGATAAAAAAGTTGTTTTTTGAATAATGAAACAATATCAAGAAGGGGGATAAGTTTTATCTATAAAACAATGTCATGAACCATATCAGGATTCCATCCAACCCAACACCCAGCCTGGACTAATACATGGCCAGATGGGCGTTCCCGATCCCCACCAGATGGAAACTAGTGTCAGGAATCAATGAAACCACAATGTGATTGATTTTTTACCAAATAAAACTGGTTCAAATAGATAAAATGAACATGTATAAAAATATAACAATAACTGAGGTGTAGTAAATCTATATATAAATGATTCAAATACAACAACCACTGAAACCAAACAAACCGAATATAATAAAAAAACTAGACTACACAGAATAGATCTCCATTTGACCTCTTGGACACCACCATACACAAGACCAAACCACTCTAAGAGCAATTGAACTAAAAACTTGCAACTAAAAAACCAATTGGGTTTACTGACACTAAATGGTATAAGTAGGGTGTGAGCTTAAATAGATCATTAGGTAAATACCATAGAATCCATATGTTTTCATTCCCAAGATACTCTATAAACATTAGTTTGAAAACACATTCCAAAAATATGATTTTAATCATTTAATGAAAAAACCCAACTCTCACAAGTTATCTTTTTAAAACAACATGCACACACACCGATTTACTTTTTAATACAATGAAATAATTTTTAAAACATTTTCACTTTTCCAAACATTTTTAAATCCAAAGTGCATGTAAAAAATATTTATAGACTAATAAAAAATGGACAAAGAAAAAGTGAACAAAAAAATCCCAACTGTTATAAACTAGAAAGACTAAAATCTAAACAAGAAACATAAATAAATAGAACGTATATATAGTAATTCATGAAAATTTCTTGAAAATCACAAGAGTGATCCCTAAATGTACTCAATTTGGATCCACCTATCATTGTATGGTGCTACTCCATAGTCAATAACCATCTGGGCACTCTAAACTAGCGAATCCAGTGGAACGTCCCACCTATACCTAAAATTCAGGGGTTATCAACTCGTCTAATTGGGGTGGAAAAGAAACCATTACTCGAACCTCTAAAAGACACCAGGGATCCCATGGTAGTAATAAAAATACACAGTGGAAGGAGAGGCCCTCACACACATAGCTCACCTAACCTTTTTCCACCACTCTTATCTACCCCAACCAATGACACCACCCACATGATAACCCACATTAGGTAAATACCCCATAGGCGTTCACACCTTGAGATAATCCATAAACAAGTACCAATCAGAACACCACATCATTTGAGTTTCAAAAACCACTTTCCAAATCATTTTAAATACGAACTGTGCCTTCAAAATCGTGAATTACAATACATTTAAAAAGTATCTTTTTTCATAATATTTCCCAAACCTATATAAAACACCCATTTCAAATGAGTAATTCCAGACCAACCACTATTCCAATTATTCACCAAAACATGTCTCAAAGTTCCAAAGAGGCATCACATAACCTTTAAGAAAACACATATGAAAACCAATCATTCTCATGGGAAAATACACATTACCAAATTCATACACACACCAAACCCATTGGGAAATAATTTTGAAACAAATTGAAAATGTTATGAAATACATTTAAAACCACCACATGAAGAACACTTGTGCAAACAAAAACTTTCCTTGGGCATAGACCCTTTTCAATTTCATATTCACATTAAAATCACTTTATAACATGTTTCTCAACACTTTAAAAATTCATAGACACATTTATAAAAAAATAGGGGGAACCCAATAAATATATTTTAAAAAAAT
The DNA here is from genome assembly GCA_963277665.1 of Viscum album. Lineage (NCBI taxonomy): Eukaryota > Viridiplantae > Streptophyta > Magnoliopsida > Santalales > Viscaceae > Viscum > Viscum album. The sequence goes on from OY728129.1 coordinate 340,864,175, forward strand.
AACTTCTAACAATGTTATCAAAATAAAATTAAGGGAAATCATCACTCAAAACATTCAACTTCACTTTAAAAAAATTGAAATTTTATCGAACACCTTGTGTGTGTATAAATGTATTAATAATTGAGAAACCCTTTTAAAAACCATTTTCACCAATTTTCTTTTATAAAAACACAATATAATTCATGAAAAGACATTAAAAGAAAGAAAATCACACCCCTATACCATTTAGGAAAGATCAAAAATCAAATGAAAGGTGTTGGAAATGAAATGGATGGAAACACATACCTTAACAACTTGAGAATGAAACTAAACTTCAAGAGATGGAATATCCAAGTCTAAAACACAACCCACACACCCTAATATCCATGTAATTGAATAATACACTAACCCTAACCCTTAAGGTTCTCCAAGAGGAAAAAACCAACATGTGAGACCGAAAAACAAAGAGAAGAGGGGAGGAAGGTGAAAATATAAACAAAAAAATCACAAGAAAACACCATAGGATCATTTAAGAAGCATCCATGGTGGTTGGGGAGTAAGAGAGGGGGGTCTCATAGAGCCCCATAGTGCACCTAGGTCAGAGAAAGGGAAGAAAACCTAAAATTGGGTTAAAATATTGAAGAAGAAATACTGGAATTTAATGTTTTTAGGAATATGGGAAACTCACACATTTTTTTTGTATGATTTGACTAACTATATTCCAACCATGTAACCTCTACTAGTGAATTGGGGCACCCCGCACAGGCTGAAATCATGGTTACCAAACCCTATGCCAACCTTGCTTAATGCCTATGTCCCATTCCAGAACAGAACGACACACTTGCCACATGTTTTCCCTAACTTTGCACATGTCATGCACCGTGGTCCAGACCCCAAACATCAAGCTACATGGTTACCCAATTGAATTCTCATGGTTTACCTTAATTGTGTGCTAACTACGTACCCCTTACTACCAATCCAAAAAACAAAAAATTTTAAATTAAAAACAAAAAAAATAAAACTAGGACTAAACCCAAACTTCAACCAATTAATTCAATACCAAAATAATAAAAAAAAGGAATTTACAAGGTCGGGTTGAGACAATTATTTTAGCCAAAGACAATTTCTACCCCCCATAAAGTCACTCAGCCAAAAGATAAACAAAACTCAATCCCAAAATTCAGAATGAACCAAAATAACCAAAAAAATCAGGGTTACCTTTCCTTAAAAAAGTCACACTTGTCCAATTATAAAGAATACTATAGCATGAGGAACAAATGGAGAATGCGGTAGGGATATCCCCACTATAAGAACTCAACTAAAAACACCAACATGAAAAATCAAACAACACCATCTGGAGGTGACCAACATGGAAACTCCCAGAACATTTCTGTATAAACAAGACAACACCACTACTAGAATTGAAAACTCCCCATAGAAACCCAAAACCCCAACACAAAGGTCACCCATCAAAGATTCTAAACTAAGAAAGGAACCCGAACATTTGCTGATATCATTGATATACACAAGCACATATCTCCATAAATAAAAAAACAAAAAACTAAGACTGATTCATGAAAGGAAACCATTTAAAGATTCATATTTAGATAAATATAACCACTCAGGTTATGTTATAATAGTTATATCAATGTTTTCTCAATATAAATAATTTTATACTTTAGCAAAAAAAATAAAACAAATAAACATTAAACATGCACACCCCAACATGGGGAACAAAATAGGGAAAAGGTTCCCCACTCCCCTAGTGATTCCTTCACTATGCGTGAGCTTTAATCCAAGGCATGAGGCTAGAGCCCTGATGGATGAAGCATCCATTGACTCATACTCATGTAATTACATCATTAGATCAAGCCTTATTCTTTGGGAAATTATTCTTACAATACGTCTCCAGACCCAAATAGACACAATAATGGAAAGTCTTTGAAGGATTGTGACAAGACGACTTCGAATTCCCATACTGACTGCATTGAAAACATATGAATGGATGTTACAATGATCAAGAGTCTAGAACCAATGAAACAAATTTCCCAGGAATGGGTTTCTATATCATACACCTCCTTCCGGATGGGGGACCCTTATGAGCACCACCAACCACTGATTGTACTCTTATAAAATATCTCAGCTAAGAACACTTCATCTACCAACATTCTGAACTTAACTTCACGGGATGAATGTAATTTCTCCTTGATCTCTAGGTTAAGACACCAAATGAAAGGATGAGATTTAAATTTATCATATGATGCTACCTCTAGATAAAAGAAAACTATCTCATTGAAGTGATAAATATAGGCTTTCATATTCCACTAGACTTGCTGAATACTCATGAGCTCTTCAACTTTATTTGTCTTCACCTCCTAATGATTAAATCATTAGAAAAAAAGGACTTGAACACATCCCATGTCATCTCAAATTGAATTGATGATGTATAAATCAACTTCCAAGGGTCCAAAGCTAGATCGTCAAACAAACCCAGGATAACATGCACTCTTTCATCATTGGGAGTTCGTAATGATTTGAAGACACTCTCAACATTCTCAATCCATTTTAAATCCTCTAATGGACCTTGATCACCACAAATGAATGGAAACAACTAAGAAGAATAAAAAATTGGGTAAGAATCACAAGAAATTTTTGGGATCTTTATGGGTGGCATATTCTGAACATCATAGGAAACACAAAACCAAAACCAGTATCAAAGCAAAACATAATCGAAAAGAACATATCAATCCAAAAAATAGGCTCATGATCTAAACACATACAATAACAACCAAAAATCCACATTTCAAAAACCACCATTTCATTTAAATTTCAAAACCTTCTTCTTCAAAGGCTAATTTTCAATTCCAAAATCCACTATTCACAAAAAAAATCAAATTTCCCAAAGAAAACTGATTATTGAAACCATTAACCTTTCAAAATCACTTGAAAAGACCTAGATGAAAACATAAATTTCAAATAATCATCCATGGAATCCTATAAGTCTTTATATATGTGTTTATTCCACTTCTGATTATCTCATCCATGTACACATTACAACCTGCATCTTTCACACATTCCCACACATATGAGAACATTCATAATGAATATTGAGGGTCACACTTACCACTTTGACATCAAACCAAATAATTTACTAAATATTCAACAAAAAAATTTCTATTTTAAGACCCATTTTATATTTTGATCCAAAAACACTTGAAAGAAACAATTTTCAATTCAAAAACCATTTTCATTTTAAAATCTTACTCACATCAATAGAGTCTAAAACAAAACATAACTCATGCAAATGTACCATAATTCAAAACTAGTATCCATAATACCTTAGAGACATAGTTAGTGGGCCATGCCCCAAGTATGAATAATAAACCAGGAGGAGCATGAACCATGTACTATGAATCCACATGCATCACTACTCCATGTGATATCACAACATAACATCGGCTTTCCCACATTGTCATTCATAATCTGAAACAAACCAAAAATAAAGGAAAGACTCAAAAACCAGTCCACCCTAGATAATCTAGGATCAGAATGAACTAGGGTTCATGATGACCTTTTTGTACCTACCTATCAAGCCTATAAAATACTAGCCACCAACTACCTGACACCCCAAATAACAAAGGGTCTTCTATGATAACATTTTCCCACGAATCAAGCTAGGATTCCATCCAACCCAACACCTGGTGCAATCAGAGACATGGATAGAAGGGAATTCATGATCCCTATGGGTTAGAAACTAGTGTTGGGAATCACAGTGACCACAAGGGAAAAATTTTTCACAAATAAATTAGGATCAAATATGTAAATAGATTATGATGAAAAAGAAAACAACTGAACCTCAATAAATCTATATATAACTGATTCAAGTATAGTGGATGCTGAAATCAAACAAACCTGATAGAAAAACTAAAACTGGACTACACCAAACAGGTCTCCATGTGACCTCTTGGTCAACGCCATCCAAAAGAACAACCTACTCCAAGAAAAACCAAACCATAATCCTACACCTGCAAAACCAATTGGGTTTGCCGACACCAAATGTTACATATAGGGTGTGATATTAAATATCTCGATAGGTAAATACCACAAAATCTATACATTTCTTTTCCTGTGACAATCCATAAACACTAGTTTGAAAAAAAATCTCAAAAGAAATCTTTTAATCATTTAAAGAAAACAAATCCAAATCCCATAAGTTCTATTTTTAAAATAATACACACACACACACACCACTTTCCTTTTTAAAATAGTTTCACTTTTCAAAACATTTTTAATGCCTAATTCCAAGTGAAAATCTATAAAAGTAATAAAAAACAGGCTATGAAAGAAGTGCAATAAACAAAACCAACTGGAATAAGCTAGAACAAATAAAATCCAAACAAGAAGAAGAAATAAATAGAACATATATATAGTAATTTATGATCATTTCCTAAACATCACTAGAGCAATCCATATATATACTCAATTTGGAATAACCTATCAGAATATGGTGTATCTCTATTGTCAATAACCAACTGACCACTCTAAACTAGGAAATCTAGTAGCACGTCCCACCTAGACTTTTGAATTCATGGGGGTACCAACCCATCTAATCTTGTTTGACAAGAAACCATAACTCGACCATCTAAAAGTCTCAAATGAATCCCATGATATTAATAGAAACATCCATTGGAAAGAGAGGACCTCACACGTGTAGCTCAACTCACATGATAGCACTTCCTACCTCATCCACTAACACCACCCACACAATAAACCACATTGAGAAAATCCTTTATAGGTGTTCCCATATCATGATAATCCATATACAACAACTAATTGGGCCACCACATCTTTTGAGTTTCAAATAGCACTTTCTCAAACATTGAAAATTCCAACTTTGACTTCAATATTTTCAATTAAAATACATTTACAATACCCATTTTTCTATAACATTTCTAAAACTAATATAAAACACCAATTTCATATGCATAATTCTAAATGGACCTTTATACCAATTATTCAACAAAACATGTCTCAAAGTTCCAAATGGGCCTCACACATCTTTTAAGAAAACACATATGAAAACCAACCATTCCCATGGGAAAATCCCCTTACAAAATTCATACACACACTAAACCCATTTGGAAACACATTTTTCACCACTTTCACAAGTTAAGAAATACATTTAAAAACACCACAAAAAGAACACATGTTTAAAGAAAACATTTCCATGGGCATATCCACTTTTAAATTTTATAATCACATTAAAAACTGTTTATAAAATTATTATCAACAATTTCACATTCCAAAATACCTTTATAAATCAAAATAAGGGGGAAACGAATAAATTAATATTAGAAAACCAACTTCAAACAACATTATCAATATAAAATCCTGGGAAAACCCCAATCTAAACATCTGAAATCACATGAAAACATAATAAACATTTTAGAAAACAAATTGTGTGAATATAAATGTAGTCATAATCGAGAAACCCTTTTTAAAATCATTTCCCAGCCATTTTACTTTATAAAAATACCAAAAAAAATTATCGTCAAGACATCAAAATAAATAACACACACCCACAAACCATTTATAAAAGATCAATCCTAAAATGTAACTTTAAAGAATGTAAATAGATGGAAACATCTACCTCAACAATGTGAAAAAACAATCAAAATTCATGAGAAGGAATATCCAAGTAAAAAACATAGTATTCACACACTAACATCCATCAAATATAATTATACACCAACCCTAACCCTTAGGGTTCATCCAAGATGGAAACCCCACCAAGAGTGACCAAGAAACCAAGAGAGGAGGATTGAAAGATGAAATAATAAAAAAAATATCATAAGAACTCACCTTTGGAAACTATAGGAAGCATATATGGAGGTTGGGGAGCAAGGGAGGATGTTCTGTTAGATCCCCTTGATGCATCTTTGTTTTATAAGTGGAAGAAAACCCAAAATTATATAAAAATATTGAAAGGAAACTAGGAATTTCTTGTTTTTATGAATATGGGAAACTCCCATGGCTTGGCCACATAGTTTGAATAAATACAAACCAATTATTCACCCTATAACAAAGAAGAGGGGTACCCCGCATGGGTTGGCTTCATAGTTCCCAAACTATTTTCCAACTGTTCTAAATGCCTCTTCACCATTACAAAATTAAACATCATGCTTTCTACAAGATTTCCTTAACCATGCACAAGCAAAACACTATGCCCCCACACACCTAACCCCAAGCTGCATGGTTACCTGGGTGATGTCACATGACTTCCCTTAACCATGTGCTAACTACGTGCCATTTCTTTCAAGCCAAAAGGGTCACTTTTAAATAAGAAATTGGAAATTAAAATCAAGACCCAACCTGAACCTCACCTAAAGTATTAATAACCACAATAAGAATAAAATAAAATAATTTCCATGGTCAGGGTGTGAGATACACTAATTCACCCCTCAGTATTTAACCTAGTGAGTCCAACACAAGTATTTTTATATCACGCATGTCCTGCATCTATTTTTATAAGTTCTCATTTTCCCACTAGGATGGGATTGTAATGGCTAATAAATAGATATCCACTGAATTATGATGTTTGATAAAGTTTCTCACTAGGATAAATTCTTGATAATTATTTAATTTTCTAGCATTTAATAGCTCACTTAATTTCAGATATTCTCATTTTTATTTGTTTTTGTGTGATATTTGGAATAAATGGCATTAACCAGTAGTTGATATTTTATATTCTATCGTGGTTTTTGTTTCATCATAATTAGAGATAATGGTATATTTTTTATGCAACTGCTTCTTCACAAAATTTATTTTTTAATATTCAATTTCAATATATCAATATTTTATTTTTTAATGTACCACATATGCTTTATGGCAGTTATTTTCATTTTAACTGAATACCTTGTTAAGATGTTGATTAGGACACTAGTTACATTACATTGTAAATATTATTAGGTGAGATTGAATTCAATATGATCAATTTCACTTTTTTATTAAATTAAATTGTAAACCTTTATATAGATATTTAATTTTGTTTGGTATTTTTATAGGTTTTTTCCCTATTTATATAAACTAGTTCATGTTTTTTAGTGTTTACATAAATATAAGACAATAATTGTATTGATTTGATTTCGACTAGAATTTAGACTTAGATAATGTATGGTGGGATGAGAACAATTGCAGTGATCAAGGTTGGATTGTAATTTGAGGAATGTAAAACATAGATCCCCATGTTAAATTCTTAAAACAATTTCTTAAAAAATAATTTTTTACCTAATATTTTAAATCATCAAATTATTTCATAAAATTTATTCTACAATTTATGATAAATATTTATCCTTTTTTCTTATTTTCATGTTACAACTAATAAAATTTAAACTAGATTTATTTGAATTTGATCACCTATCTTTCTAAGTGATCAATTCTTTATAGTTTTGATAGGAATATGTTTGGTTTCAGTATAATGGGAATGTTAACCCATGTTTTCCCCTTTATAATACATTACATGTATATATCAAGTCCCTTTTCAAGTTCCATAGGTAATGAAATATAATATACAGTGATTATACTACATTTTTTTGTATGAATCATATAATATCGATTATTTATTTTCTTTCTAATTTTTTTAGGAATCATATAATATCAATTATTTATTTTTAATATTCCTTGTATATTTTATCATAGAAATATTTTTTATTATATTGTATATTAATGAAACTAAATCTTTTCTAATCAACGCAACTGCATAGGGTTTATTATTTCTTTTTAATTTATTAATTTGTATACCCTATTTATCATTAAAGATACACTTTCAAAATTGAATACATCACAATCAAACAATGTAGTAAGACTTTTATAGATAACATAATAAGATATAATAACCCAAAAATGTTTGTTTCATTATTAAACTTATAACTGATTTTTTTCTTTGGAATTCAAAATTCATTAAGTAATATACACACGAAGAAGATCCTTGTGTAATTTTTGATATGTGTGAATCAATCACATATTGATTTGATGTAAATATTTATTAAAATTATGTTATTGGGGAATTTATATTGGTAACACTTATGGATTTTCTAGATTATGATTTTGAAATGGATGAAAATTATTTAATAGGATATATACAATCATTTAAGAGTGACATATATTAATTTTTATCTATTTAATAAATATTCTCCTTTTACACTTTGAAGAATTAAAAATTTCATGTTAACCATTTAAAATTTCAATCGTGGTTATGTTTTTATTTATAACTAGTTGGGGAACAACTTGACTTATAATAAATCATAAATCTGGTATTCTTTCCTCAAGAATAATTATCTCTATAAAAGTTATGGATTCCAATAGTAATTTACTTCTTAGAAGATGAGTCAAATGAGGTTTTTATCCATTTACCTAAGGTTTACATATAAAATAATTGAATTATCAAGTTCTTATTTCATTATATTCAATAATTTTGGTTAAATCTTAATTAAGTGGCTTCTTAAATGAAGAAAAATCAAATACATGTCAAGAAATTTCATGATGAACTTATATTATTTAATGGAATGAATGTTCTATGATATATGATCTTCTAGTATGGTGGATAGAATTATTTAACAATCTCAGGAATCAGGTTAAATTTATATGAAAGTCATACTTTTATAAAAATATAAGCCTATTGTGGTTGTAAATTTTACTACAATCACTATACATATTTATTAATGACATAAATGCATTGCAATGTATTGATATGAACATAAAACCTTATAATTATTTTTGAAATATAGGAACTGAAAGAATGTTACTTTGAATTTTCATTTTCATAGGATGATTTGAAATTCCTTTTTAGTGTTTTAAAATACTAAAATAAAAAATTAATCTTTAAAAACATAATAATGACATAATATTGATGTGAAATAATATGAAAATTATATTTGGATTATTTTTTACTTGTATGGTAATATGGAACATCAATATAAGGTGTGGTGTGATTAGACTGACTCTATAAGAAGTTTTTACTGATTTAACACTCTCTAAAAAAGTGTTTCATGGGGTCAAAACTATTATAATTAAATATTATTGAAATTAAGCCACGGTAAAAAAACATAGAATTATTTTTGAAATGTAAAAATAGATAGCATGTCAATCCCATTTTTTTCTCAGGATGGCCGAAAACACATTTTTTGTATTTTAGAACTCTAAGACATAAGTGTAGTGGTTAAAACTATATAAAAAGACCTTGTAATTATGTGAAATCTAAAAACAATTTATTTAAATTATTTTTATGTCTATTCATTATGGACACATCGATTTAGCGTGCATTGTGCTTAGACTAACTAAATACGAAGATTTTTAAAAAAATTTAATCTTTAAAAACATCCATTATATGGTCAAAACAAATAAAACAACCTCTGATTTCCTAGAAATAATAAGAAGGCACAAATAGAATTATTTTTCAAATTTCTTAATTGAATGTGCACAAACCTAAGTTATTATTTTCCCAAGATGACTAAAAATTCCTTTGTAATGTTTTAAAATTATAATGAGTCTATATAATGACCAAACCCACAAAAAATGACATCAAATTGATTTGAAATAATAAAAAAACTATTAATGATGTATATTTGACATGTATGAGTATATGAAACAACCATATGATATGGGGTGTACTCGAACAGTATAAATCATTATATTTTAAAGATTTACTAGTGTTTGAAAACATGCATCAATGGAAAAAACCAATCAAGCATTCTATGATTGTTGTGAAATCATAGGACACAAAACAATAGAATTATTATTGAATTTTAATAACTAAAATCACTTGAATATGTGTTTTTATTTTTCCTAGTATGATTATAAAAACATTTTTATTGTTTCAAAACACTAAAATGTGTGTTCACCAGTTAAAACCATGTAAAATTACCTCATATTAATGTGAAATCAAAAAAAATTATCATTGAAATATTCTTGATGTGTATGAGTATATAAAAAATTAATATGACATGTGGTTTGCTTGAACTAGTAGAATAAATAGTTTTAAAAGAATTATAATTCCTTGAAAACATGCATCATGGATTAAAAACCAAGAAAACCACCTTTGATTGATCTAAAATCATAGAAAAATATATTTATAATTATTTGAGATATTTATGAAGTAATTGAGAATCAATATGTGTTTTTATTTTCTCAAGATGACTAAAAATGAATTTTAGTGTTCTAAAACACTAAAACAAGACACTAAAACAATAATGTCATGGATAAAACCCTAGAAAATGACCAAATATTGATGTGAAATCATATAAAAACATAATTTGAATTATGTTTTTGGTGTTAAATCCAACATCACCTTAGTTCGATGTGTGGTATGCCCGAAGTGACATAAAAAGAATTTTTCAATATTTAATAGTCTTTAAAAACGTTTTTCAGTGAGTAAAAAAAAGAAAACAACCACTTATTTCAATAAAATCATAGGAAAAAAATCTTACATTTATTTATAAAATTTAGTAACTAATGTCAGATCAATCTTATTTTTTTACTAGGATGAATGGAAATTCCTTTTAGTGTTTTAAAACACTAAAACGTTCATGTAATGAATAAAATAATATAAAAATACATCATGTTGATGTGAATTTTAGTAAAATTATATTAACAATATTTTTGAATTGTATGAGTATGTGACACATCAATCTAATGTGTGGTGTGCTTGGATGAACTTAATAATCGTTTTTAATGATTTGACAGTCATTAAAAATGGGCAGTTATGGGTTAAAAACAAAAAAAATGACCATATATTTCGATGAAATCATAAAAAAAATCATTGGAAATAATTTTTAAATGTATTAACTAATTAGGACTCAATCCAAGTTTTTATTTTATTAGGATGATAGAAAATGTGTTTTAGTGTCTTGAAATGCTAAAACATTATTATCATAGTCGAAACCTCATAAAATGATGAAAAATTGATGTAAAATCATAAGAATTATGGTCTATGGATTGTTTTTGATGTGTAAGAGAATCATCCACATAAACAATACATTTAATGTTCTTACATTGACCAGATAAGGAGTTTTTTAATATTTTATAGTCTTTAAAACATGTTTCTTAAGTAAAAACGCAGAAAATGATCTCTAATTACTATGAAATCATAGAAAAAATTATAATTATTTATCAAATATTTTAACTAAAAGTTCATCAATTTGAGTTTATTTTCCCCAATATGACTGCCAACTCATTTTTAGAGTTTTAAAACAATAAAACGTACTTGTAAAAGTAAAAACTAGGGAAAAAACATGGATTGATCTAAAATCTTTAGAAAACTATATTTAAATTATTTTTTATGTCTATGAGTGTAAGAAACATCAATATGATGTCTAGTGAACCTAGGATGACTGAATAATGATTTTTAGGCATTTTCATTCATTAAAAAAGAGTGTTAGGAGATCAAAACCAAGAAAAGAACCACTGATTATGGTTAAATTAGTAGCAAACAACAATTTAATGATTTTTGAAATATAATAACTAAATCCACATCAATATGAGTTTTTGTTTTCCTTGGATGACTAAAAACTCTTTTTAGTGTTTTAGAACATTAAAAGGCCCGTGTAATAGTTAAAACCCTATAAAATGAACATGTATTGACATAAAATCATATGAAAACAGTCTTTTAATTATTTATTACATGTAATAATGGATTTCATATAAATACAATGTGCAGTGTGTTCGGACTGAATAAATAAGTGTTATATTTGGTTCCCTAGAACCAACTTCTATGTAATTTATCATTACATGTATTCATTTTCATGCATATTAATAAACATATTATCACATAACGGTTGTTATTCTGTGTTACATAGTATGTTATAATGTCCTAAGAGTAACTATCACATAAAAAGGTCATGGGAATTCCCTATTATGATGAGAACTTCGAAGTTCCGTGATACTATTACTAAATATATGTTATATAGAAGTATGGTATTATTTTATAGGACACAAATGGTACTAGATATCAAGGGTGGGGACTCATGGGACTTTGTGGCAAGTTCTCATAATGTATACCTTTAAAAAATTATGGGGATGAAAATTTAAAGAACATAACCCACTTGTGGGAAATCTACATTCATTTGTATCATTGGATGTTCTCATCTACGAATGTCTTTATTAATCCTTAGAGTTTATGATTATTATTTATGGATATCATTAGTCATGTAAATTGATTCATTTATGAAAACCAGGATGAAATGTGTTTGTAGAGAAGTAGGATACGTTGGGTGCATCCTGAGTGATATTTCAATAATGAATAATGTGAGAAATGATTTTTCTCATATGTTTTTAATAGAGAAAAATCATAAATAAATCCATGGATATGGTGTTACGTCGGTAGGTTCAATTTCAAAACCCCAAATATTGAGACATCGAGCACATATGTTTATGACACCAGAATGCAACCTGTTTGATTAGAGATATCATAATAAACTGATTATATTACATTGTGAGTGTTCGTATGAGGTTGTATGTCATTGCAACATTAACTTCTTTATCTATGGGTTAATTAACATATTTCTTGATATTAACCATGGAATTTAGGTGGTTCCACCTAATACCACTGAGGAATGGGTCTAGAGTGTCACACACCAAGTGTATCTAAAATATGAATTAAATTAAATTTGAATTTAAAAAACTAGTTTTGATATTATTCACACATTGTGGTCTAATAATTATTCTGGATTGGTTGGTAACCAAGATTTAATCACAAGTTATTTAGAAGAATAAATATCTGAGTTATATAATAATAACTGTTTATTCAAAATATTTTGATAATATAATATTTATGATATTTATTAGTGAATAATGTGATAATATTTATTTATTAAATAATTAGTTGTTATTTAAGGGTTGGTAAATATTTAAGAGGGTTGTGGACTGATTTTAATATTCCAGCTAGAAATTATATAATAAATATAATTTTAATAAATATTGATTTGTTTACATAACAAATTATATTTATTTATCTCTGGCTATTGTGCATGTTAAAATAATAATAATATTATTTAAATTATTATGAGACATTTAGTTTTCATAGGAATAAGAATTTGGATATGTGCCTGCACAACCAAAAAACATAAAATAGTGACATTTATTTTTATCAGATATTTGTTTAAAAGACACTAAGTCATTTATCGATGTTCTTGTAAATCAAACTTCATTACATGATGTTTCTAAAAAATATCTATGACTTTTTTTAAATTCATAATTTTATTAACCCTAGTTTTTTTATTATAAAAATTATTTTCTTAAAACATGTTTCCCCACCCATCAATCTTCAATGTTCGCCCGTACACCCACCACCCTTCCATGTGCATGACCTCTCCCAACATCTCGCTTATAGAACCCACCCCGTATGACATCTCCCAATAGCTCACATATACACCCCACCACTAGAAGCCATGGAAATAACCACTCCGAAAACTCAAATGTTGTACCTCCAATGTCAAACCCAAACACCTAACCAACTCACCTATTACATTTTAAATTATTTAATTATATTACGTTATTTTTTTATATATAAATAGATTTCAGAATTTTAAAAATTAATATATATATATATGTTAATATAGATATATTAATATATATATATATATTTGTCTATATTTTATATTTTATGTTTATATTTATATATATGTTCATATTATATATATATAACTGTTTATGTTTAAAATATATTTTTACAATATATATATATATATATATATTTGTTTATATATGTTTATGTTTTATATTATATATATTTTTATATTTAATGTTTATTTATATATTATATTATATATATATATTTTTAAAGATATATATATATTATATATTATATGTTTATATTAATAAATATGTTTATGTTATAAATATGTTTATATTAATAAATATGTTTATATTAATAAATATGTTTATATATATATATATGTGTTTACATATATGTGTTTGTGTTTATATATATTAACATATATATATCTAAATATATATATATATACACATCGATGTGGGGAAATGGGTTGGATAAATATATATATTTTTAGAGACGTTTTATGAAAACCATTCCTAATTTATTAACATTTCCTAAAAACATCACTAATTTAGTGATGTTTCCTAAAATCATCACTAATTTATCAATTCCTATAGAAAAAAATCACTAATTTACCACTATTTTTAGGAAACACCACAAAATTCTAATTTTTTATACTACTATGTGAAATTACTAACCCTAGCCTAGCACTATAAATACTAGATTATATCACATTCTAAGGTTAACAATGTATTGTGCTCAATTATCCTAGAGAAAACTCTTTCAATCCCTTTAAAGGGTCCTCTCAATAATGCGCACAAGAATAAGAGATCCATTCCTCCTCCAATATATCACGTGTTCAAGATATTCTTAAAAATACTTTATTAATGAAGATATTATTCCTAAAATCAGTGTAGAATTATGAAATTGTTTAGAATCGACTGTGCTAGCACCTAGTGATTCTACGGTGATGTTCCATGATTTTGATACATGTGTAGATCATTTCTAGATGGATTATTATCTTATATCCTAAGATACAATGGTGTTATGATGAGAGGATTCAACCAAATCATCAATTAAGAAAGAATTAAAAGATGGTGTAATTATAAATCTGTCTATAAATTCCTAACAAATTATATGTGACTATTCTTCCTTATTGTTCTAGTATTAACAAGTCATTTAATATTTGATTTAATTATATTGATCATGAAATTCTTTATCATGTACATCCTATACCATTCATCAATTTTAATAAAAATATGTGTTGGTAATTCCCAATTGGTGCTTCTTCTACACCCAAAACCATAATGTGTTATCAAAGTCGTCACATGATTAATTTATAATTATTTATTTAAATTTATCATTTATTGATCATCTTTATTTATTCAAGTTTTATTTTGAGATTAATTATTTTTTTACTCCAAATATTTATTTATTCTCGTTCTTACCTTGTTCCTTCACATATAACCCATAAAATGTTAAATTAACTTGAAAAAAAATCCAAATACTTCCTTAAGAGATGTCGAGGATTCTAACCAAACAATGAAAGATTACATGGCATGAAACTTGATGGTATATGTTGGGTACCCATTTTTGATTCAATAGGTTGAATTATGTTAAAAGAAAATCTCCATGCATCAACTACACATGGAATGCACTTAATAAACACCATGTGTTTATTGGGTCAGGATGACTTGTTTTTGACTAGAATATACACTGTGTAAATCACTTATGTGCCTTGTAATCCATGTTCTTTAATGATGGAAAACACGGGGTCCAAGATCTTTCATGTATTTACTACAATCCACGAGGAATGGAAAACAATGCAACTTCAAGGTCAAACAACACATAACTAGCATACTCGTCCATGACTAACAAACATGCCCATTCCATAGGTGTGTGTCGCAAATATGGATAGAAGAGGTTACATGACCTTTATCTCTATTATATGATGTGTAATGAATTTTACATGTAGAGACACATTAATTATACAATTAAACTTATTTTCAATGTGTTCTATGTGAAATTTATTTTAATTTACATTTTGTGGGATATGATTATTAATTATATATTAAATTAATTTTCAGGTTAAATTCTAAACTAAAGTTGTGTGTGGTATTTACATATATTTCACTCCATGTGTGTTTATAACATCACATACCGCATAATTTAGCTATGATCTTGCAACATTTATTGATATAAGGTTGCAAATTTCTCAAAGGTATGAACCATTTTTTTAATTCTTTGGTTTGTCCCATAAAATGTTTTCAAATGGGGTCTTCGAGTTTACAAGGGTGTATGGGGGTTGTTTGGAGTCCAAAACCTTGAATTTTGGAAAATAAGACTCGGTCCCATGGTTAGAAGAAATCATGTCACAAATATTGCACAGTTTCTCTAACTATGCGGCGTGAGATAGTGATGAGAAGGGATCTACATGGTTTCTATGAAACTGTGCAAGGAGGCCCACATGCCCATGAAACTTGTGTCAGACAATTTGTAATATATTTTTTCATAGGTTGCGCATGGTGAGGAAAATTGTGTTCCTAGCCCATTCGGGGTCCTCCTTGGGCAGCAGAGTGGCACACAGTTTGTGCACGGTTTGGCCAACCATGAAACAAAACCATGCTACTTTATATGGGTGGGTGAAATTATATTATTTACCTTAAAATTTTAAATATATCACCCCTCTATTTATTATTCTCTTTTCTTGTGGTTGATCCTCTTTTCCTCTTTTCATGAGTTCTCCCTCTCTATAATATAGGGATCTCAATTCCTTCTCTGTCCAGACTCCAAATCGCTCACCGTCAGATGTATCAAAAATCTTGAGGTAAGAAATACAATCATCTTCCTTATATTTAAATCCCCTATTCTCATCTAATGTTTTATTTAGGTTCAATCTCATTTTCCCCATTTTCATGAAATTTGATGTTTTCTCCTCTATCTTCCATTCTATCTTGATTCAAAGGATGTTACTTGATGTAGAGAGAACTACACACCTAAGGTACGTGGTCAAGTTTATTTCCCCATGTTTCATTGCATTATAAATGGTGAGATGTGGTTCTCTGCACCGTAATTTTCCAGAAACACCTCCAAACTAAAGAATATATTAAATTAAATGCTTTTTCTAGCTTTTCATGACCTTAGATTTGAGTGAATCAACCCATTGGTAGTTTGCCTCTTCTCGATCCACCCAAAGGGTGTTCCTCCCCTTAAATAACCATATGTACTTTTCTATAAAATAATAAACTCCATTAGGGGTGTGTTTTGACCATTAAAAATCACTCTTTAATTGTAAAATGGTCCATATTAAACACTAAGACAAGAGTTAGGCTTGTATTCCTTGAGCTACTGTCACAAGCCGATGCTTATATCCATTAATTTTGGTTTAATTAGATATTGTTGAATAAAATCAACTAGTTAAATGGATTAATGTTTTATAAATGTATTTCTTTTCTAAATGGTATGATTTTTCTAACCAAATCATACGTTTAGCTTATTTTGACTGCGATACAATGGGGTCCAATTTAAGGACTTGTTTTATGGGCTTGTCATGCCTTATAGTTAGTTGTTTATTAATGTGTAAACATGATAGGGGATACACATGCAATGCATGGGATATGCTTGCAGTGTGTTTTCTATATTACCTCTAGATGAGTGATTGTTGTCCTCTAGGGGAGACACTATATAAAGGCTCAGTAGAACAATAGTAGCACCATGCCATGAGAGAGACTTATACCCCTACATGAGATACGATTGACATAATCATAGGTTTATTAACATTTCCTTCTACCATTTCCAAGGTGATACTTGGAATCCCTTTTTTGGGTCACCTTGGATGGACTCTTATAACATTAGATGAATACAAAGACCCTATATTGAGACTTGGGATTTCCATGGGATCACCTTGGATGGGCCTCGAGAATATATTAATAATTTAAAAAATGGTTAATTGAATTATAGATTAAGAATGGGTAACTAATCCTTCTGGGATGTGTCTGCCAAGACAAATCACATTCTTGGGGGACAATCTTCTTTTAATGTTCCTTTTTATATTGATTTATTCTCTATATTTCACCAATATGTGGAGATTAACTTAATTAATAGACATCCATTCTAGGATAAATTAGATAGAATTGGATGGGTGTCCCAAGTGGAACCCAATAGAATGAATATTAATTATTTACCACCTTTAATTATTTAATTTTGGCACATTTTTCATTTATATTGTGTGAACTGGATAGATCTAGACAACATTGGAGGTAGCCTACTAAGTATATCTCACACCCTGCATGGGATGACTTTGGTACCCAAATAGACTTCATGAATAAAAGAATGGATAAAGGGAAGAAGCTAGCTTATGATGCATGTTTTAATTTTCTAGGATGAAGTATGGTGGTAGAGGACCAAGACTATGCTCATGATGATAGTTGTAGAAGCTTTTGGTCCTTTTGTTATTTTATATATCATGTGGTATATTCTTGTATCCCCTAACCCCTATGCACTCATTTTGTATAGTAACCTAACTTCATGATAATCATTTCTGTATTTATTTCTCATTTTTATTCCATTTATTATTTACTTATATTAGATGATTAACTGTTATTTCTCCACTTATATCTGTCAATTATCATTGCTTCCGCTACAGTGAGTTACTCATATGGTCATCATAGTGTCCTATTATATATATATATATATATATATCTACACTCTTATTAATCATGGCATATTTTTCCAATGGAATCACCACAGGCCCTCAGTGCTATTCAATAGCCTCTGGTATTCAGAGATGACTGCTTGAGGTCTTGTCACCACCGTCTCAGGCATCCTTAAGTAGAATCTATGGTGTGACTCTAAAAATTGGTATCAAACCCTTTTTACTTTTTTCTTACTATTTGAGTATTATACTAGAGATAATGATTTTTTAATTTGGTAATGAACCTATGCCGGAGTGTAGCTAACTCACATACAGAACAAACCCAAATTACCTGGGATGGGTAAATGTTGTTGTTGGTTGTCCAATTACAGTTGATTTGATTTCACCATTGGGTGACACACATGTTTTGTGATTTTATTTTTATTTATTTCACTGAGAAGGTATTTCTACTACCATTGGCTCGAGGACATGAGTTCATTTTGAATCATGAATTATACTTGGAATCATTGAATTTAAATGTCATGAATAATTCCTTGCCATATCTTTTTTTCTGAGTGAATTGCCTATATTGAATATGATTTTAATGGGTTATCTAATTATAATTCCTTGTAGTATTTTTCTTTTTTAATGAAATAATTGGTTTAGTTAAAGTTCCAACATCATTCTAAATGGGGTTTTCAATATAGATTGATTATGGTACCTTAATTAACCATTTATTCCTCACAAGTTGGTTTGATCGATTAATTACAATGGAAATTTAATAGGTGGGTACTTATATAAGTTTGTCATGGAAAATCATCAAATAAAATGACTATGTATGACCTGTTACATTCTGATATCAGATGTATAAGCTAGGATACAATTAACTGATGTTCCAATGCAAGTTTATAAAGAGATTGGACCATTATAAATTTGGAATTTGTGAGGCAATTAAATTGACTAAGATAATCATACCTAAATAAATGAGAATAAATCTTAATAAAATAATGTTTTAAATTAAACAGGATACTATTATATGAGGATTTAAAATGAAAAGTAAAGGGTTTTATTCTTTATACCATGCATTTAACACTCCATGTATTGAAACCCTTTCTATGTAGAATAATACCTTGACCCTGAACCAACCTTAGTAGTGGGAAGTAGGCTATGTCTCCAGTGAACCTTTGTGATCTTATCAATAACCTTGTCCAAGATTTACAAGTAGGCAGAGAGGTGTGACTTTTCCATAGGAAGGACTTATGCTTGTTCCTTATTTTATCACTTTTCATGTCTATAATAAATATTATCTAGTGTGTGTGCTATGAAATTGTAGAGTTATTATACCATGATGTACTTGCGTCGAATGCGAGGAAGGTGGAAGTGATCATACTCTTAAGGTGGTGGGCCCTAAGATACATGTGATACTTACCATAATTTTACATAAGGCACCTATTACAGGTCTTCCAATGGGTGTCGATGCTTAGTTCCTTGATATCTTATTCTGTTTCATGAGTTTTATATAGGTTACCCCTCAACCAACACCAACAATGGAAGAAGTGACCCATGAATTCTAGTAGAAACATCCCACCACCTTCTTGGGGGATGGAATACCTCAAGCTGATAAGTTATGGATAGAATCCATGCTTTCCATCATAGAGCATATTGAGATTTCTCAAGAGTTTAGGGTAAATCTCGCCACCTACATGCTTCATGACTCTTCCAAGCATTGGTAGGACATCCTTACCTAGGATAGTTGACATCAGAGTATGGATTGAGAAGAGTTCTAGATGGAATTTTGTTGATTTATTATTTCCACAGACGTTACGAGAAGACCATGCCCGAGAGTTCATACACCCTTAGCAGGGTTACATATATGTGATTGGATATTCATCTCACTTCATAGAGCTATAGTAGTTCATTCCGACCTTGATAAATGATGAGATGAATATTGCGTTATGGTTTGAGGATGGTCTTGCTTATCCCATATGATCACATGTGAACATTTTCGACTAACTACCATTTTATAAATTTTGAACCATACCCTCATCACTGAGTATAACCTAAGGGAATCTGACAGTGTGAGACATGGCAGTCTAGCTTCCAGGTCAGGAAGTAGTTTTTCTAGTTGCAGGAAATGTAGTTTTTATGATACACATAGGTGAAGTACCATCTAGGTGGTATGTATTGATAGCTCTATGGGGTTTCACTAGTATAGAAGTCTAGGCCATGAAAACCCCCAGTTTATAAGGATCATGATCAAGTTCTGATCTTGTGGTAGGATGTGTTACCTTCAGTGATTCTACTGATCTTTCCCTTGAATGTCCATTGAAAGGGTATTTGAACTAACACTGCTCTGAGGTGAAATATTAGTATCTCTATTTCAGGATGGGAGTTATCCTTCTACAACTCGATTGGGTCGAGTAGGTATTCATGGAAGAGGTAGTTAGGCCTCAGAGATTCAGTGTTAGCAGAGTGGACCTACTCTAGTTAGTCAGCCAACATCTCAGAGTCTCATATTAGGTCATATCTATGAAGTTAGGACTATACATGTGGAGTATAGTCTAGGGAATTGTATTGTATAAGGTACTATTCTTGTAGGATCTATTTTATTTTATTCCCTTTTCGATATAGGTTCTCAGTACTCTTTTTTATTTACTACAATTATGTAAAGTCTAGGCCTATTGATATAATATTATATCAAACATTACTTTTTTACATTATATTAGGAGTTCAAGGAGAGGGTATATACCATTGTAGGGAGTTCTCTATTGTGATATGTGAATACCTCTTCCTATGGAATTTCTTCTTCCTCAAGATGACCAACTTTGATGTCATTCTAGGTATGGACTGGCTAGTTCATTACCATACCCACATGGATTTCTATCATTGGTGGGTGTTTTTCACATAACACGAGGGAATAACATATATCCATAAGGGGGAATAGAATATCTGGTCTAGCCAAGTTGGATCCAAGCACACTAGGATGGGAAAGGGGATATCCTAGATTGAGAATATCTTTATAAGCTATCAGGGAATGCAACTTATTGAATTACCTTAGGTTATGAATCATTTTAGGGATATCTACCCTGAGGATTTCTCTAGATTACCTCATGCTAGAGAGGTTGGGTTCACTATTGATTTAGTTCTAGGTGCATCACAAGTGTCTATTCCTCCCTATAGGATGACACCTACATAGCTCTAGGAACTCAATAAGCATATTTAAGATCTTAAGAAAAAGGTTTTTATCCAACCCAAATCATCATCATGGGGTTCACCTATCCTTGTTTTTAATAAATTCAGATGGTACCCTTATATTTTTCATGGATTACAGATGATTGATCCAGCTTATGAAAAATAATTGGTATCCATTTCTACATATAGATGGCCTCTTCGACCATCTCCGAAGTGCGAATATTTTCTCTAAGATCGATTAGAGGTCTAGCTACCATTAGGTTCACATAAGAAAATCAAACATACCACGTATAGAGTTTTGAAGAATGTGAATCTTGTAAGAGTATTTGGTTATTCTATTCAACCTTACAAACACACTGATAATATTTATGGCTATGATGAATCAGGTTTTCCACATGTATCTTGATTACTTTGTGGTAGTCATTGTAGACAACATGTTACTGTATTCTATCACCCAACACGACTACGCCAACCATCCTGAGATCATATTGAATACACTAAGAGAGAAATATCTATATACGAAGCTCCACAAATTCCATTTTTGGATTAGTAAGGTTTACTTCTTGGGTCATATCATTTCAGAGGTTGGTGTATCTGTTAAGACATAGAAGTTGAATGTAATGGTTTCCTGTTATCATCCCATGAATTTTCTTGAAATACATAACTTCTTGGGGGATATCTAGATATTACAGTTAATTCAACTAGAATTTTTCATGTTTGTAAGCTCCTCTTAAAATCTTGACAAAGAAAGGGTTTAAATTCTTCTAGTCTTAAGCTTGGAGATATGTTTCCAGTATTTTTAGGGAAGGTTGACTTCAGTGACGATCATTATTCTTCAAAATCTAGGAAGAAGCTACACTATTTAATATAATGATTTAGGAATAAAGATAGGAGTGGTTCTGATGAACGGTGATTAGGTTGTGGCATACAGGCCCCCCCGAGCTAAGGCCTCATGATCAGAACCACCCTACGCATGACCTCAAGCCAGCTTCCATGGTCCATGATTTATGTTGTTTAGGAATTATCTTTTGGGTGAGTGATTTATTATTTAAATAGATCACAATGTCTCAAATATATCTCCACGTAGCAAGATTTGAATATAAGGCAATGGAGGTTGGTGGAATACCTGCAGTTGTTTGATTTTGAGCTTACATACAAAATTGTGAAGGGTAACTTCATGGATGGTTCCATGAGTAGGGAGGTTTAGATCCATGATGTCAATAAGGCCAAAATTTTGTGGATATTGATGGCCTTTTTTTGAGATGCACCTGGAAGTTCAAGAAAAACATGGGAAGCCAGTTTTAGCAGCTCTGATGGTGAAATACTCTCTTAGAGAGTAGGTTAGAATGAGGAAGCTATTAGTTTATGAGGGACTCATATTGTGAGAGAGTGTATCTGGGGAAAACCCACCTCCTGGTTGGATTTTTTTATGGGAATGAGATCCTACTCTACTGTGGTCGTGTATGGGTTCCTGTTGATATACATGAAGAGTTGATTAGGGAAAATCATTCCTCTATTTGGGTGGTTCACCCAAAGATTACTAATATGTACTAAGATATTTTACATTATTATTGGTGTCTGAATATGAAGAGGAATACAAAAAGTTTCATCATGAGGTGTTTTTACTGTCGGTAGATGAAGGTGGAGCAGCAGCGACCTGCCAGACTTTTACAACCCCCATCTTTTTCGGAGTGAAAATATAAAGATGTAAAAATGGATTTCTTGATGTTCTTGTTAATATACACTTAATTAAGTGATGCAGTGTGGGTGATATTTGATAGGATGAACAATGTCTCGCACTTCTTACTAATTCTAAAGAACTCCTTAGTTGATTATCTTTAGAGGCTACACATCTGGGAGATTACATGAATTTATGGTGTTCCTAATTTTTTCATATCGAATTGAGATTCTTGTTTCACTTCAATGTTTGGGAATGGGAAGAATAAGGAATTTATTTCATAGGTTCTCTTGAGTGAAACATATCACCCACCAAAAGATGTCCAGTTCAAGTAGACAATACGAGTGTTGGAGGATTTGATTCAAGCATGTAACCTTGATTTTGTAAGTTCATGGTAAAATCATGTCCCTATTATTGAGTTCACATAGAGTAATAGTTTTTATTAAATTATTTATATGGATTATTATATGGCCATTTACGGTATTCCATTCAATTTATAGCAGTGCTACTAGGTCCTCATCTTGTTCAAGACACTTTAATGAAAGTCTGGGTGATTTAGAAGTGTATGGCTATAACTCATCCAAGGAAAAAGTAGTATACTAATTTTCATTTTTGAGCTCTAGAGTGTGAGGTGGGACATTAGGTCTTTATACATGTATCACCTAGACTAGTTCATAGATGAATTCAATGACTAGTCATGTTATCACCTCGATATGTCTGACCTTTCTAGATATTGGAGAGAGTCAGGATGATAGCCTATCAATTGAAATTACATTAGAGGCATTTTGACATTAATGATGTATTGTATGTATCATATCTTTTTCTGTATCATGATAACTAATCTCATTTTTTTGACCTTGAGGATATAAAGTTTTAAGTGGATGTGTCCTTTGAGGAGAATCTGATATGTATTGTTAATCCAAGCATGAAGACTCTGAGGCAAGTAAATTCCTATGTTCCTGGTGTTATGGTAGCACAAGAACATATAGGATGATACCTCAGAGTGGGAGTCTAATTTACATGCACAGTGTCCATAAGTCTTCTCTGATGATGTTTTTCCACCCTTTGAGGGGTATCTTAGGGATGAGTTTCCTTAACAAGAAGATTTTGTAATGTCCTAGAATTTCTCAATGCTATAGACCTTTTATTTTCAGTTTAAATTTGTTGGTTTAGCTCTTATAATGCATCCTATTGGATTCTGGGAGTTCAAGGGGTTTTTCGGGAATTTTATAGTTCCTAGATCTCCAAAGGTTTTAAAATATTACTAGGAATAATGGTTAAGAATTTTGTTTCTCCCAACCCATATAGTTTCTCTTACCGTGCAATGTAAGAAATTGGGGAGTAGGGATCTACAGAGTTTCTTTGAAACCATGCATGGTGGCCTACACTCTAATGAAACTTTTCTTAGAAAACATGTAGAGGATTTTTTAACAGGTTGTGAATATGGAACCCAACCATTTTTCTAGCCTATGTGGGGTTCTCCTTTGGCAGTGGAGTGGTGTATGGTTGGAACAAGATTTGGCCAATCATGAAACCCAACTGTGCACCCTTTTCTATGGGGTTTAAATTAAATTTTTTCTTTTAAAATGTTTCATATCTCACCTGAATATTTCTTCTTCTCTTTTCCAATGGGTGAACCTTATTTCCTCCTTTCATGATCTCTCCATATAAAAAATCTTGGAATATCAATTCCTCCTCCACCCAAACTCTAAATAGATCATTGTTAGATGAATCATAAATCTTGAGGTAATATCTATGATCTGATTCCTTATATTTCAAGTTTATATTATCTTATGTTTCACTATTTAGTTTCAAGATAATTAGCCCTATTTTTATGACATTTGATATTTTCTCCTCTATCTTCCATTCTAGCCCGATTCAAAGGCTGATGATGGATGAGGAGAGCATTAAACACCTATGTCTTGTGGTTTAGTTTCATTACCCATGTTTTATTTCATTCTATATAGTGAATCATGGTTCCACGTAATATAAATTTCTAGAAATTTCTCTAAAAAAATATTAAATTAAAATAAATTGTTTTCTTTTCTTCATGTGAACATAGCTTGTAGAGAATAAACCCATTGGTTGGTTGCCTTATCTCGAGACACCTAATGGGAATTCCTCTCCGAAAATAACCACGAGTAATTTTCTATACACTTATGAAAAACCTTAGGGGCATGTTTTGACCAAGAAATTTCACTCTGGAATTGTAAAATGGGCTTGGGTAAACACTAATCCAAGAGTTAGGCTCACATTCCTTGATCTGATTTCACATATACGTTCTTATACCCAAGAATTATTCTTTAAATGGAAATTTTTGAATAAAATTAAATGGTTAAATGGTTTTAGATTTTATAAATTTGTTTCTTTACTAAATGGTATGATATTACAAACCAAATCATACCTTTACCTTATACAGAGGGAGATACACTGGGTTCCAATTTAAGAAATCATTGAATGGGATCATCTTGTCTTATAGATAGTTGTTTATGAATGTGTAAATATGTAAGTGGGGAAACTATATATTCTAGGGATGGGATCACCATGTGTTTTCTGTTTTACATCCAGATGGATGCCATTTGATCCCTAGGGAAGACCCCATCGACAGGCTCGGTGGCGTGATGGTAGCCGCGTACCACGAGAGAGACTCAAACCCCTATATGAAATACCAGGGACATACTCATCAGTTTGTTCACATTTCCTTCTACCATGCCTATAGTGATACTTAGAATCTTATTCTATGGTCTCCTTGGATGTAATCCTATGGAACTTGACAAATAAAAATCCCCAAGAGTGAGACTTGGGGTTCCCTTAGGATATCCTTGGAAGGGCTCGTGGGGTCTCTTAATAATTTACAATAAGGATAATTTAATTAAATATTAATAATGTGTAAATAGTACTCCTAGGACACATCGTCCAAGACAAATCACATTATTGGGGATATTCCACATTTGATGTTCCATTTTATATTGATCCATTCACCATATTTCCCTTTTATGTGAAAATTACGTTAGTTTAGATACATCTGGCCTAAGAAAAAGTAGGTAGATTTGGACTGGTGCCCAAAGTGGAACAAAGCCAAATTCTTCTTAATTATTTATCACCTTTCATTATTTACTTTTTATGTACTATTAATTTATATTTAATGGACTAGATAGATATTGACACCATTTGTGGTGGCTTACTGAGTATATCTCAAACCCTACTTGGGCTGAATTTTGTTCCCAATATTACCTCATGACTGTATGAGTGAATAAAGGGAAATTTTTAGCCTATGAATCTTGATTTAAAATTCTACAATGAATTATGGGGGTAGAGGATTGAGCCCATTCTCATGATTCTACTAGTATAATGTTTTGTTCCTTTTGTTATTTTATCTAACATTTGGAATATTCTTATATCCCACGAACCCTGTGCACTCATTTTGAATAGTCACCTGACATCTTGATCATAATTTCTATATTTATTCGCTTTTAGCTTCATATTATTGTTTATTTATTTTAGATTATTAATTTTTATTTCTCCACTACTATCAGTCTTTTATCACTAATTCTTTTATGATGTCTTATTAGAATGGTAATCATAGTGTATGATTCTAATGTTTCATAATTCTTATATATCTATTTATGCTTCCCTCTAATCAATGAGGGAAAAATTTCCCCACAAACCCACCATATTCCCTCATTACTATTTGGTAGCCTCTGGCGTTTGGGGAGGTGCACTTGAGGTCTTGTTTCCACTATCTTAGGGCACTACTAAGTGGCATCCAGGGTGTGATGATAAAATTAAAAAACTCTTTCCTTGTAATTGTTATGACCAATATGAAATGGATAGTGATTTTAATCAGATGTTGTATTTTTTATCAGTAAATTATAACAAATTATAAATTATTTTTGATAATAAAGTAAAATAACAACACTTTGTATTTGAAGAAAATTGGACTGACTATTGTATTTGAGAAATAAAACCCACAATACTTGAGAAGGGCGATCGTGTTGAGGTAGAATCTAAATAGAAGTAAAGATTCATCATATTCACTCTGGATCTAGAATAGAATAAGTGATGGTAATGGAGAATAATTTTAGTCTATATGACTATTATATAAACTTGATGAGGATTTACTGATCTTGTAGTTATCAAAAATCACAATGTATATGGAAAGATTGTGATGCAAGCTTAATGAAAGAAATGGGGAGTGAAAAAGAAGATTACAATCATATTCATATTGATCAGATCAGGATGCAAAGAGAAAAAAGATGATGGAGATTATATTCAGCTTAATCGTAATTAGGTTGATCATAATCATGTCTATCATATTCATGCCAATTGAATTCTAGAAAATCGTATTCTAGATGAGTTGAAAAGAAATCTGGTTGATATAGTTTTTGGAATTTTTAATATATTCAATTAATAGTAAAAATATGTTGAATTCGATCTCAAATACATTCAAAGTCATGAAGGAAGTCATGATACATGTACAAGTTTGTGATTGAAGGAAGTTACTGAAGTCAAAACTACTAAAACTGCTCCATCATATTAAATATTTCATCATCTTCACTAGAGGAAGAAAATGTTTTTTGGGGGAATTCCATGGTTTCATACTAAAAATAAAAACTGAACTATGATCTATTTCGAAATTTATTTTTCAATTGGTCCTAGATTCATCATATTAGAGTTGATGCTGAAGAGAAGAATTAATTCATAGATTATTCAACAATGTTGTCAACCATTTGAAATGGGTTGAATTAATTTGTTTGTCATTTAAGTGGATCAAGAGAAGAGTTAAAGGAAATATCTTGATGTGTTGTTGAGGGGGATCTTTAATTTTTAAGAAGATGTTTTGAATATTTAATTATTACTGAACATCATAACGAATAATTGGAATGAAGATTGAGAAAAAGATGAAATCTCTCTATTTATTCATGAATTTATGTTTAATTGGTTTAGAGTATCGTACAGAAGAAAATAGGATGAGTTAATCAATAAGGGAATTGGAACTGGATAGGTGATTGAAAATGAATTCTAAAGGAGAACTAGATTTGAGAAGAATTTATAATAATTGATGAAGTTAAACATTTACCCAAAATTCATGGAATCATGAAAATTCAAGGAATTTGGTTAAGCAGGAAACCATTTCAAATTACCACCATAACCACTATTGGGTCACCTATAAAATGGAAAATTACATTGTACATTTCATGATGTAAATACTATTCAATAGAGCAGAGAGAAAAGATATAAAGATTATGGGAGAGAAATAATTTTCTATACTGTTCTATTTTGATGAAGCTTCGACAAAGAGAAGTAAAAGGAGAAGAGACAAGATCACAACCTATTCAGATGATCATCATATTAAGTGATCATCATCTTCAACTATTTATTATACTCTACTTTTCATTATATTTGGTTTTCATTCAATTTAGATGGATAATTAGATCGGGATTTCTTTATTGGGATTTTTGAACTGAGGATGAAAGTGTTTTTAATTGTCTCAATCATATTGAGACAGAGCCATATCTATAATAATGGAAAATCAGATTTGAATATCGAACTGAGAAATTGGATTGGAATTCTATATCAATGTACTTAAAGTTCTTACTAGCTTTTGAGTAATAAATTGGAGAATTGTTTGGAAAGAATACATTTTTGGATATTGAAAAAGAAGAACATATAACATGTGTGTTACAAAAACATTGTATTACCCCATTTGTGCTAGAGGGTTCACACACACTATTAAATTGTTTTCATAGTGCTACACGAGTGAAAGGGAATATACTACTCAATGTATTCCACAAAAAGCATTGTTTTCTAGTGGACTGTGTGGTATTGGATTATTTTTAAACTATACCAAAGATGTAGCTACTCTTATTAAATAGTTAACATTTTAAATAATTATGTTCCTATGGATGTGTGTTTGAATTATTTTTGACTATGAATGAAAACATTAACAGGTGGAAAATTTTGTTTCATTTTCAAGGGAACATAAAAGAAAAGGTTTCACTTATTCGCCCCCACTCCCTCTTAGTGATACAATTATCCTGATTGGGCCCATTTAATAATTACTAGACTTGAAATTTATGTTTTTTGTCATGAAAGTACACAATACAATGACCATGTTATGTACTTTTGACTGGTATATGATGTTTCCTCCAAGTACACATGTAGACTTTTTAAATTTAAAATAAAATTAAGTTATTTAAATTTTTAAAATTATAGATCATAGAGATATCAAGATGGTTTGGATGGAATTATGATATATTGAATTAATTAATTGATCGAATAATTATTATAATTAATTATAGGTTTTTATCTCAATTAAATAATGAAATAAGGTAATTTTTTGCATGATTGAAATGTATATTCGTTTCTTGTGTGTTGTTGATCGGGATCTTAGATTATAATTTTGTATGTGACCAATTTCATTTAATTTTTTATTGTCATTAAATTAAATTGATGGTATGTGTGTCATCCCCTCCTCTCATTATGTAAGGGAATGTGGACCCATAGTTTATTTTATATAAAACGCTAAGCCAATCCATTGGTCCCCTCTCATGTGTGTGAGTAAATATTATTTAATAGATGGATCTCAT
Organism: Viscum album; assembly: GCA_963277665.1. Classification (NCBI taxonomy): domain Eukaryota; kingdom Viridiplantae; phylum Streptophyta; class Magnoliopsida; order Santalales; family Viscaceae; genus Viscum; species Viscum album. The sequence goes on from OY728129.1 coordinate 340,893,796, forward strand.
GGGAAATGGGAAGCAGTTCAAGTTTAGATCCAAGCAAAAACCAATCCAATAGGTTCACAAAATCATAGGTGGAATATTGGAGATCTCTCTAGTGCAGGTTGGATGACTTTACTCCAAGGGTAAAAGTTAGTTTATTATCCCCTAGATAAACCAAAAATTAGATAAATATCTAGATCATACCAATTTATTTATTTATTTCATTTAATTTCATGGTTAGTTATTTATCTGAATATATGGAGTAAAAATTAAATAAATGAATTAATAAACCATTCAAGATGGAATTAAATAATTGGATTACATTTAATTTTATCAATACATGGTTAATCAATTAAGTTAATCCATAAAATATTAATAAGAATATAATAAATATAAAATTTTCTATTTATGAATATAGATAACCCCCCCCCCAAATTAAATATTAATTCAGTCTATCCTTCAACTAATTATGTTAAAATTAGACCCATAGTTCAAAGTACTTGACCAACCCAAGTTGAGGTGTTTTCAATTGTTAGGGAATTTAACTTGTATTTCTTGTTGACTTAAACTTAGTTCATATTAAGGATTAATTTCTTAAGTAGTACATGGTGTAATGAAGAAAAATTAATTAAGGAAATATTTATCTAGGATTTCAAGATTGGGGAGTCTACTCAACATAACAAGGAGTTGCGAGTTATTATAGTTGGAAAGTTACTCCGACCCAAAACCCTTCAAATAACTAGTAAAGCCTAATTTTGGGTTATGGGAATGAGAATATGGATCTTGAGTACCATAAATCCATTTTAAAAGATATTTTTAAAACCAATGGTGGGATCCATTGAGTTTTTAAAAAATAGTGGGAGATTAATAAATTAATAATTATTTATCTAATTTCATAATCTAGATAATGTACAAGAGGTATTCTCTTAATTATAATAGAAATGGAAAGTTACATGTGTTCAACTATAACAATGTGATTCATACCAGAGATGGATACCCTACTCACCAGCTTTAAGTTCTTGGAATGGTATAGACACTTTCACGTTATAGTACACCACGAATGGAAATTATATGTGTTGGAAACCTTACTTCCTAAGACACTCGCTAAAGAGGCTAGTGAGGAAGAAGTATGTATCTACCAGAAACATGAGGATGATTCCATTTAGGTTTAATGTTTCATGTTATCATCCATGAATACTTATATTCTTAAGTAACTCGGGGATATGTATGTGTATAGAATCATGTCTCAACATCATGATCTTTATCAAGATAAAGTGAGACGAGAGAGATATGAGATATCAATTGCACTATTGACTTGAAATCTTAAATATTCAACATTGAAAAGGAATTATGTGTTCAATATTATTAACTATATATATGTATTAGACATCTTAGGATTTAAAATTTCTGACGAGTGGAAGACATACTCTATTTTACCCTCACTACCTAAAGGCTTATCTAGTGTCATTGTGAATTATAACATGAGAAATAGTGATAAGGCTCTTTTAGAAAACATTAATTTAATTTTTCAAGTTGATATGGTAATGGATTATGAAAAACCTATGGTCTTTATAGTGAATAAATAAAAGAAGATAAAGGATATGGCCCAAAAAACTCATCCAAAGTCTAAGGATCCTGAGCACTATCCTTCCAAGAAGACAAAGATATAGACATAAGAAAATGAATAGAAAATGGTATGTTTTCCTGTGGAAAGATAGTCCATTGGAAGAAAAACTTAACTCAAATTAAGAATCAAGGAGAAGATTCATGTGTATTCATTATCAAATTAAATATTTCTATATCAACACATTGGGTATTAGATACAGATTCTAGTGCCACATATGTATCCAAATGCATGAACCATGAAGATCCCGAAATATTGTTGAAGTAGATGTGGATTTTTGAGTTTCCAATACAGTGTAACTTGCTAATTTGTCTAATAGGATATTACCACCTTCCATTTCCAACAAGGATTATTATTTTTTAAATACTTTTTTATATATCACCCATTACCAAGAATATAATTTTTGTATCTAGTTTAGAAATATATGGTTTTATTTTAATTTTTAGAAATAAGATTTTATTTATTTATAAAAATAGAATATGTTATGGTATATAGCATATAAATAATTTAATTTATGTATTAAATTATAAGAACAATGTACTAGAAATCTATAACGAATCAAGTTACCATGGATCATTTAACACCCATTTGTAGCATCACTATTTTGGTCAGATAAACAAGAATGATCTATCAAAGATCTATCAAGATAGTTATTTATAAAAATTTAATATAAAACCACATGAAACTTTTTATTCTTCTTTACAAGGTTAAATGTACAAACCACTATTTTTTGGAAATGGTGAAATACCTACAAATCTTCTAGGATTTATACACACTAATTTGTGTCGACCTTTTCTAGTATAAGATATTGGTTGTAATTATTATATCATAAATTTTATTGATGACTTGAGTTGATATGGTTATATTTATTTTAAGAGTTATAATCTTTATACGTTTAATAAATTCATAGAATTCAATAATTAAGTAAAGGATCAACTTAAAAATAATATGAAGAATATTTTATCCAATTGAGGTGGTGAATATGTAAACCATGAGTATGTAAATTTTCTATAATATTATGAGATTCTATCTCAAATCAATCCACCTTATACACCATAGTAGAATAGTGTTGGTAAAAGGAGAAACCATACCATTATAAACATGGTGAGGTTAATGATGAGTCATGACAACTTTTTCTTATTCTTTTTGGGATAAGAATTACACACTAACACATACATACTGAACTAAGTACCAAAAAAAGTGGAAAATGGAATTCCTTTGGAGTTATGGAATGTAAAAAATTTATTTTTTTTACATACTAATGCATGGGGTTGTGCGAAATTTGTTTAGGCACACTCAAGAAATAAACTAGCATCCTAATGAACACATTTTATCTTTATAGGGAATCCCAAGGAAATCAGTGGGTACTATCTATATAACCACTTAGTGAAGAAGGTGACTATCAAAATAAAATTCGTTTTTTAAGAGAGTGATCACATTATCAATAAGGATAGTGGGATAGATATTTACTCAAATTAACTTGATGGTCAAGATACTCATGAGTTGGTACAGGAACATAGTACATAGGTCCCCACTGAAGATGTTGTTCCTAACACAAAATAACTACATAGGAGAACTATAGAGGTTGGAGAACTATAGATATATTATTTTCTATTCATTAATGATGTAACTCACTGTTGATTAAAATTTATGATCCTCTTTACTAACATAAGGTAAAATTGGTTTCATAAACTAAAAAATTGAAAGAAACCGTGAGTTCATAAATGGAATCCACATATCAGGTAGATCCACCCATTCATGTAGATCTTATTGGGTGTAAATGGGTATTCCTGAGAATATTAGACATGGAAGGTAATATGAATACATATAAATCATGTCGAGTGGCTAAAGGGTTTAAAAAATCAAGGAATTAACTTAGGTGAAACATTTTCTTTAGTAGCATTGTTTAAATCCATTAAAATTATTCTTTTCGTAGAATATTTCCATGACTACGTGGTTTTGTATATGGATGTAAACATAGCCTTCCTTAATGGAAACCTTTTGAAAGATTTATATATGACACAACCATATTGTCTTATGACTCCAAGTAATTACAAAATGGTACTAAAGTTTCTAAAATCTATTTATGGATTGAAGAACGAATATCGGTTATAGAACATTTGATTTGATGGACCTATAAAATAATTTTGTTTAATTAAGAATGATTGTGAGAAGTGTGTTTATAGGTGGTTAAGCGGGAGTTTGTTTTTTTATCTTAACAAATCACACAATTAGTTAAAGAACAGTTAAACAAGTTCTCCTCTCTAAAAGACTCAGTTGAAGTGGCATATATCATTTCCATCTAGATCATTTGTGATATATATAAGAAGCTTGTTAGACTAAGTCAATGTACGTACATTGACCATATACTAAATATATTTTTTATTTTAAAAACAAAGAGGGGACTCGTTCGAATTGAAAATTTTATTCATATTTAAAATAATTTATTTCCCCAAACATAGAATGAAATATAGATAATTAGTAAGATTTAATATGATTTCGAAATTGGATCAATCATGTATGTCATGTTATTTACTAGGCATGCTGTTTTCTATTCCTTCATTATTGTAGGAAGATATCAAGTTAATTTTAAGGGAAAAAATTAGACCACATGAAATGGATTTCAACATTTGGGAGACAAGCCCTTAGGGACACCATAAGTCTTCAGGCCATAGGTCCTCTGGGCCACCATAAGGCCACATGTGATACAGTGACTAGATGAATAGTTAAATTCATTAGGTATGAAGTTTAGCATAACTCCATGATGAATTTATAGGTGGGAATATAAAAATATTGATAGGTGTGTTGGAACCTATCAACTCACCCTATAACAGACTGATACATAGGAGTGCTCATCACTTGTCTTTCAAAGGACAACACAACATGATAGTTCTTGGTAGAGGGATAGATGCATCATGTCAATAGTGACTACCAGATAAGCAATGTGATGCATCTTGATTGGAAATGTGTCATGGAGACATGTAGTAATTGTTATGTGGTAATATATAAAGATTATGGTTGTGATCAAACATATCTTAAGTCCTTTTACCCAACTTTGGGTTAAAAGGGGTGATCTTTAATGAATTCATAGTGGTAAAGTGAAACCCAATGGTTTCTATTAATGGGGGATTCATTGTGAGAAGTCTGGGACCATGATGAAATGTTTGGCTACTCATATTGGTCCTTTGGATGAACTCTTTCATCTTTCCATCCATAAAGACATTAAGACATCAATTTTTAATAGAACTTCAATACACTGGGAATTAAAGTCATGTAAGGGTTACCACTGAATTTAGTTAAAAAGAGGTCTTTCTTTCATTAATAAAAAGAGGAGTCAATCCCTACCCATTAATAAAATGTTCATAGTATATGGAGGATACAAGGTTCTTGTCATTAGAGGATATAAATTAGTAAGCTTTCAGAAATATCAGAATGATATAATTTCACTATCTGGATATGTATTCAATATAAATGGATAATTTTTGAGCTTGAAGAGTTAAAATAATCCAAGTTTTTCTGATTTTATAGTGGTGTCTGAGTATATAGTATCTTATGATTCATCCAAAGAATCAATTTAGATAATAAAATTTATCCATGATCTTAATGTGGTGCCTAGAATTAAAGACCCTATTGGATTATATTGTAATAATATTGTAGTAGTGGATCTCACAAAAAAACTAGAGTCAAATTAAAGGACAAATAATTTAATATAGAAATATCACATTTTGAGGTATTTTTCTCAAAGGGGTGAATTAATAATGAGAAGAGTTTCCAGATAGGAAAACATGGTGGAACCCTTAACTAAATACTTATATTAGTTGAATCATGAGAATAATGTGAGAGATAGTATTGTAAAGTTTTTTAGCAGTTGGATCTTGTGAAATTGGGTGTCAATTAGATTTTTTTCCTATAAAACCACTTCTATATACATTATGATTACTTGTATTAATTATCATGAATATTAATAAACACATTACAAAATCATGATTGTTTTTCTATGTGAAACAGTATGTATTTGTGTCCTAGGAGTAGTTGTCACACTAAAAGGCCATAGTAATTCTCTACTATGATGAAAACCTACAAGTACCCTGATTGTATGTTTAAATAAATTTTCTACAGATACATGATATCATTTTTGGGACAAAATTGATATAGGCTATCGGGGTGGAGAATCTTCGAGATTTGAGTCACTTTCTCATGGTGTATGACCATATTAGTTTCCAGTGGATAAGATTATGTGAAAATGACACACTATTAGGAAATAAACATTCATATATGTCATTGGAAATTCTTATTTTGGATCTTGTGCATTGATCATTAGAATTTAAGATTATTATTAATAGATATCATTAGTAATGTATTCATGAAAACAATAAAGACATATGTTCACAATGAAGTAGGATATATTGGGTGTGTCACATGCGATATTTCATTAATGAATAATGTATGATAGGATTTTTAATTTATATTATTTTAAAAAAATTGACATCTTTGACTATTTGATGGTATTGTAACATCCTAAATAAATCCATCCCCATGATATTCTGTAGTGATGTTCACTATTATAAATTTAACAAAATAGATAGCGAGCACATATTATGATGTCACATAGTTGATTAGAGATATCATGATAAAGGGGTTATATTACACACTAAGTGTTTGTATGGGGTTTTATGCCATTGAGACATTAATTTCCTTCTCTATGGGTTCTTTGGCATATTTCTAGATTCTAACCATGGACTTTATGTCATTATACTTCATGCCATGGAGAAAGGGTCCTAGAGATGATCACACTATATGTATCTGAAATCATGGTTAAGTTATATTTGAATTCAAAAAATTAGAATAAATATTATTCTTAATTTGTGGTTTAATAATTATTTAAGATTATTAGATAATTAATTTTTAATCATGATTTATTTGTAATAATTAATATGTGAGTTAAATAATAATAAATATTTTTTCATAATATTTAATGAATATAATATTTATTTTATTTCTTGATGAATAATGAAGTAATATTTATTTATTAAAAATATAATCATTATTTAAGGAAAGAAAAATATCGAGGAGGGTTATTGAACAAGTTTAATAGTCCATTAGTAAATGATATATTTAATATCATTTAAATAAATATTATTCTATTTATTTAACAATTGAAATTTAATTATCAATAGTGTTTCACATGTCAAGAAAATAATAGTATTATTTATATTGTTAAAGATATGAGGTTTTCTAATGAATAAAGAATTGGCTAAGGGTTTATGTAAAATTAACAACCATATCCTAGATCTATAAATATTTTGTTATATCACATTCTTTGGTTATCCACTTTTTGTGAACAAAAAACCAAGAGATAATTATCCCCAACCCTATAGAGAATCCTATAAAAAAACATGCTCAATAAAAATAGATAAAATCCTTCTCCTACCTCTAAATACTTTGAGAGATCCATGATAATAATTTATCCCTTATGATATTCATCCTATGATAAACGAAGAAAAACAAAATTAATCAAGATAAACCATGTTATCACTTGGTAATTCCACAATGATTTTCTGTGATTTTGGAGCATATGTAGATAATCCCTAGAGGGATTCTTCCCCTAGAAACCATGATGAAATGATGGTATTATGAGAGATGTCAATAAAATAATCAATGAAGAAATAATTACAATACATGGTAATTATCAACCTGTCTATAAATTAATTATACATTATATAACATGATCCCACCTTATGGTTCTAGTGTTAACAAGTCAATTAATCTTTAATTTAATTACATCCTTTATGAAATTCATTACCACGTAAATATCTTATTTTTATTTTATTGTGATAAAAAATATGAGTTTGATAGACCTAATAATAAGTAAGACAATGACAATAAGCTTTAAGAAGGATTTTAAAGACATTAATTCCCTAAACAAATTCCTTAGGGGGTCAAAACCAAGTAAACAATCTCTAACTGTCATAAATAACTACGAATATAACCCTAAGAATATTTTTTAAATATAAGAACCGGTGTTGAAAAAATATAATTTATTTTTTTCTCAATATGATAAAAAACATATTTTTAGTGAGTTAAAAAACAATAGCATTCATTTAATATATTAAATCATAGTAAATAATATTTAATTGACATTAAATCATAGAAAATTTGTCTTTAAATTATTTTTGATGAGTAAGAGTAGAAAAAAATTCCAATCCAATGTGTGGTGCGCTTAGAATAATTGAATAAGGAGTTTTAAATGATTAATTATATTTAAAAATAAATGTCAAGGGGTCAGAAAATAAAATAAAATGATCTACGTAATCTATGAAATCATAGGAAAAATACCTTATAATAATTATTGAAATTTTGGAAGATGATGCATCAATAAAAGTATTTATTTTCCCAAAATTATAGAAATATCATTTTCAGTGTCTTAAACACTAAAATGTATATGTAATGATTAAAATAATAATTAAAAATCACATATTAACATAAAATCATCAAAAAACAACCTCTAAATAAATTTTTATGTGTATAAGTAGATGTAATATCAATCTGACATGTACTATTCTCAGACTAACCAAATAAAAAGTTTTAAATATGTAACAATTTTTAAAACCATACATAGAAGGGTTAAACCAAAGAAAAAGACCTTTTATTGAAATAAAATCATAGTAAAGTAGTTGTATAATTGTTTTTTAAATGTAGGAACTAATGGTAAATAAATATGAGTTTCCTTTTTTATGGGATGATAAAAATCATCTTTCTAGTGTTTTATATTGCTAAAACATTCACGTAATATTCAAATTCAAACCAAACATCCATGATTTTACATGAAACCAAGGGGACATGACTTTGATTTATTTTTTATGTGTAGGAGTAGGAAAAATACCAATCCAACTATTAGTACCACTTTGGGATATACTCAACATTGAGAGGGGGGGAATCAGTGGTGAAAACTTTTTCACCAATATCCCTTTTACCACTTAGATAATATTTGGAACTTGATCCTATTATTATAATTTATTTTTAATAATAAAGTATATAAAAGTAAAAAAATATAGAACATGGTATTTTTACATGGTTCAAAACACAACATTAGTGGATAGACCTTTACATAGTTTGTGAACAATTCAATACCACAAAAGAACTAAAAAATTATCCTTTTATATAGTTAAAGTAATAATATAATATCCTTTCACTTGTGTTACACTATATTAAATTGATGTTACTGGTTTTATAGCTTCTAGCTAGTCCATTATATAGTCTCTAAAGACATTCTTCACCTGTTAATGTTGAAACACTAAGGAATTCTTCCATGTGTTGAGACTTCTCATGGATTTTACAATACTACTTATATTAATCCACTTACTTCTTCTTTAATTTTTTAATTACATATAATTGGGAATGAAACATTTATTTTCTTTTATAATAGAAAAGTGAAATCTTATCTATATTATTCTTCTTCTTATAAAAATAGATATGGACAAATTTGTAATTCTTTTCTTTCTTCTTTCATGAAAAATAGATAGCCTTGAATCTTATTTTTCTTATCTATAATAACATAACTCTTTTTTTTCTTATTAAATTGTTTAATGGTCATATCTTTATCATCATAAGTAAATTTTTCTTCAGTCATAATGATATGAATATATAAGGGATTTGATATCTCATAATTCTTCTTTGAAAGAAATGATAATAAACTAAATATATATTTTCCACTATCTTCTTCTTATTGAAATCTTCAATGCCCAATTATATGTAATGGTCTAACATTGTTGTATTATCTTTCTTTGATACACAATATCAATAATTTTGTGTAGTGTTGATTTCTTCTTAGTGCAATTGATTATTTTTAAATAATATTTATACTACACTGAACATGTCACATCATCTTATATATATATAACAACTTACATGAATACTATTAAACTTTTAATCCTTAACACATAGTAATCATTGGATTATTATTTTTTGTGCTGAACTAATATTTTGAGTGGGGTTCCCAGAAATGAATATAAATTTACATGTGCATGATCATTCACACAAGAATGAAAGTATGCACACACTAAATCACAATATTATATTCACACATTAACATTTTTATATGTTCCCTTATTAATTTAAAAACCATTCATATAAGAGTATATATATACATAAATCCTCTTTATATTATTTTCAAGAAATTTTAGCCTTCTGTTAGTTCACTATGCCTTCACACAAACTATGAATGACGCTTGGTATATCACACAAGTACCTTAATGCAACTGTAACTACATGGTAATTCTTACTTCTTCATATATCATTTTATATATGGAATAAGTTATTTTTGAGACATAGTTTAATAGTGTTAAAGTTACATTTTTTTGTGAGACATAGAACCATCATGCATTTATGAAGGTATAAACAAGGCACTAAATCATCAGACTCTCTTATTCATGAATACAATGCATGGTACCAACCTCTTTGTGATTGCAAGAAGGATCAAGGTTGTTTTACCTTTTTTGTAAGATAAAATGTAGTGAAACCCTATTTTCATGAAAAATGAGTGTTCTCAGGTGTGTAAGACACCTATTCAGTCATGATTTCATCTTCTTTTATAAGAAAGAATGCACCACCTTCCTTTTGTCAATCAACAACTGAAATCCCACATTTTATGTTGTGTAAATGCAAAATAATAATTGTACCAAATATCTTGGTAAATAAAATATAAAATAGTGGGTTTCTATCATGATATATATTGTAAAGGTCACATCTCTTCTTATATAAAGATGCCTCATGGGCATGTAATGAAGATTTCATTTTCTTCATCATGTTCAAACTCGTGCATTTAAAATGGACGTGAAACGTGACCTATGTAATTTTTTTTTGAATTCATATGAAGTATTTTATTTGTATTCATGATCGTATGAGCATCACATAAATCATTTATGAATATTTCATCTAAAACTAAAGCTCATTTCTATCATTGGAGTTTATTCTCATTATATGGATTGATCGTCAGTGTTAGTAGATCATTGAAGGGAAAGAGTTGAGTATTCATCATGTTGAGAAGAAGGATATTAATACATGGAGGCTCATTGATTTTCATATCTCTTTGGATCATATGAACACGTTATGTATGTATCCTTTTAATACTGGGGACAAGTGAACCTACGTCCCACATCCCATATTAACCGTGGATTCAGTTGGGCACTGCTTAATAAATAATCATGTGCTACGATCATTTTTGTTCCATGAAAACGGGGGTTGGGCACCTAAAACACATGAAACCCACACCCACATGGGCTGCACCACACCATTGTGTTTTCTATAGGCACCTTGCGGGTGATATGTTCCCACCAGTTCTTCTATGTCTGCTCTATGATATTTCCACCATTCCTTCCCATATGTGGGATGGATCCCATGTGGGTTGAGACTTTCTCCCCATATGTGGTTATTCTATCCTCCTTAGGTGTCTATGGTTGACCCAAAATTTCTAGTACGACCCTATATATATACACTTAATAAATACTAAATATGACATTACCAACTCAAAATAAAATTTCTTTTTCCAGAAAAATTCTTCTTCATATTAAATATAAATTTCATTTTCTATTTTATTATTTCCTTCAAAAATATACAAAAAAATTAATATTTTTCATTTTTCTCTTTAAATTATTTATCATGTAAAAATATATTTTCATGTTATTCATATCCATCATTTCCTTTTGTAATATTATTTCCAAATAGGTCTTCATATCTTCTTTATTGTTGTAAAAAAATTATCACCCTTGATACAAGTTATTAACATGAATATCAGTTCAAGAATTATCATAGTTAAAAATCCAATCCTTTAACGATGTTCTTTAAGATATTAACACTTGATGACTTCTCTTCCTCATCCATTCATCCAAGATACATTCCTACCAAGCTGAGATATCATGGATATTTATAGAATCTTCATTATCTCTACATCTTTATCATATTGACAACAATTAAATTTATTTTTTCATTTACCACTAGAGAAAAACAATAAATACCATTAAAAACAAATAAAACTCATAAAAAAGTGGTACATTTAATCTACACTTTTGTATTTGTTGATAATACTTTTAATGTTGTTTCCAAATGAATGTGTTAATAAGTGAATCTTTCTCTACTTACTCTCCCCTGGACTTTTTGAAATTTCCCATCCCTTTCAATCTACATTATTGAAAAGAAAAAACAATTTTCATGGGATAATGGTGTCAGTAAAAATATAAGAAATAACTCATCCATCATTTCATTCTATGTCTATGTGAGTCTTGCTCGATGTAGAACATAAGAGGATTTGATGTAGACAAGGAAGTTGTCATATACCAACTGATCTTGATACCTCATGAAATTATAACTCATATACTTATCTTCAAGGGTTATCCACTTTTATTCCAGGATGAAGATAATAAATGTGATATGAAACTTTTTTAATAACAATCAACCTAGAAATCTTATGCTCACTTAGAAAACATATCAAAAACATTCAAGTGCAACAATTATGAAAAGTGACATTGGGGCACATTCATTCTAAAAATTTTCTAATGTCATTAACTATTTAAATTACTCCCCCTTTGTGTTCATTTTATTTTTTTTATTATCAAAAATGAGAGATTAGAAAAGACATACCTTTTCTAATGACATTATCTTCAAGCACATTCCAGAATAAATATATTTGATTCTAATTGAAATGATGATTATGGAAACAACGTCATCTTTCTTAATTTTACACCCCATCAAGTAAAACACTATTAAACATATTCATAATAGTGGATATCTTCATAATGGGTTTCAAGATGTTCTAATATAGATAGTAAACTAAAATGGATCTTTAACTTGAGATTGTACATTTTTGATAACTTTCAAAACTTCACCAAGGATGATCTTCTATAATACTTTTTTAAATAAGATAAATATAAGATCAAATATGATTTTATCTTCGTTATACTTTTTTTCTAGGATAAGACAACAAAAAATTAAAATTCTTAAAATTTTTACTCTATCATATTTATATTTGAATACCAATTGAGGATTCAATCATTGATTATGAATTCTCTAGATTTACTGTCAAGAATTGACAGCACTCAATACTTCTCAGGTTCTCCCCTTGATAACTTATTTCACATTTAATTAACTTAATTATAAGAAAAAATTTATTACATAAATATTAATAGAATAATGTAGATTTTCCTTGGTTCCAAAATTAAAAACAAAGTTTCACAATGTTTTCTCAACCAGGTTTCCCCATTTCCTCCAGTTTCTATGTTTTCACATATGAACTTCTATTCGGATTTATGTTAGGGAAGCATGGATACCTTCACTTTCCCTTATTTTTGTATGGATATGGTGTCTTCTCAACAAAATTTATTTATGATGTATTCTTAATACTATTAAATAATGTTTCTTATTCTATATGAATAGTTAAACAACCATTTGTACAATGTCTAACTTTGTTTCATCTCTCACATGGAACATAATGAACACAAGATTTTTCTTTTGTTAACAAACTCTCTTATACTTTTTCTTTACCATGTGGAATCTTTTATTCTCCTTTTTCACTATCCTTATCTTGGGTACCTTCTATTTTATGCATTATGTACAAATAATTTAGTTAGATAAATAACATTTCATTAAGAATATTAGAAGTAATTTTGGATGTTCTACATATATTCCTCTAAGATCCATCCTTTATCTTAGGTATTTTGGATGTAGTACGTTTCTTCAAGTTATTGAATATTCAATCTAAGGTCTTCTCAATACTATCCTTTGATACAATCTTGAGAGATTTTTTTTGTAACATTTTTAGGATTTTCTCTCAAGGCTGATTCTTCATTCTGATCCAAATTTCATGGACTTATTTTCTCATCATCTTTAAATATATTTCACGATGATCATATACCATTCTTGTGACAACTAAAATTGCATGAATCAAAAATATTTTACAGTTTTTCAAATATATTTATAGTATGTATATTTTTCTTGACCTATGAATTATACTTCTTCATCTTTGGCTTGATCCCCCTTGATTGGGGCTTCTTTTTTAGTTTTTATTTTGAAGGATTATACCAACAATCTAATGCACAATTCCTGAATATGTTGCAACATCAATATTAACCCAAAAACCTTGATCTTCTTTTCTAATCTATATGATGCTTTGGGTTCTTATTTATAACATATTGGGCTCTTCATGTGGTATCAGGTTCCATATTCTTTTTCCTATACACCTTAGTCATGGTGGTGAAATTCTCATCACCTTTATTCATCCAAACAATTATATATATATATTTTTAAATCTTCAATATTTATGAAAATATATTCATTTTTATTATTATAAGATGGTATGTATGGTAACTCCTTCTTCATTTCTTATTTATATGTATCATTGAATGAAGTTATGTTCTTCTTATCACATGTTAGAGGAATTTTAACCTTATAATCCTCCAATTAGCATTGAATGGTAGTAGTAATGGTATCCTTCTTTTTGGATGTCTCAATATGAATATTATCATGATTCGAAAAACTAAACATAAAATTCTAGACAATTAATATTGAGGGTGTTTTTTTATCTTCAATCATAATCAAATTCTCTATAGAGACCATCTCCATTATTTCGAATTCCTATTCATATAGCTTAACCATGTTTTGTAACAAAGATTATTGTTCTTTTATATTATTTAATTTTTATTCAAATTGTAAATACTTGACATCAGTTCTATTTTTAAATTTCATTTCATGATTATGGATCTTTTCCAGTAGAGTCTTCATGAATCCATATTTCTCATCAACTTCTCTGAGCCACTTTGAAGAACTTATTTCAAGCACCCTATTTATTTCTTCAAAGGATCCAATATTCCTAGAGAGATTTAAACATTCTAGATTTTTTTCTTGTATATACTTCTCTATAAAATTTTATTCTTCTAGATAGGTGATTTCTTTCAACATACTTTGAAACACTCCACAAGAAAGAGATACTATTTTTAGGGAATTTAATGAAGATTATCTATTAATATATCAACTGATATATCTTATGATATTTTAGATTTATCATCATCTCCACTTATGCCTGGATCCTCAATTTAATGATATTTTTTTAAAGAAAATAAAAAATACCATCATATAAATTCAGTATCATAATTCACTTGAGGTAGGAATATTTTCCTTCTCTTTGGAGGGATCTTGATCAACCTACTCTTCACATTCCATGAATTTTATGTCTTTATTTTTGGTAAGGAATGTAGATACTGATACTTCTTATTTTGGAAAGAGGGACTTCTTATTCAACTATTTCTATATCTGGTTCATCATGGTCTTGGTAGATATAAGCTTCTGCTTATAGATAACCAACTCATCACAAATCCTACACTTCATTGTTAACACTATAAAAAAAACTCAAAAATTTAAAATAGAAAAACTTAAAATTAGAGAATCTAATAGAGGTAAAAATTCCCTATGATAACTACTAAGAAGAACACTTCAAGATATACACAAACCTGATAGGGGGTGAATCATAGTTGGGAAATTTTTCACCAATTATAAATTTAAGTCCTTTTACCATATAGACCTATTAGGACTGTGATTATATTTTTCTCTTTTCATTTTTATATGAATGTATATGAAAATAGGTATATATGTCACATGATATTTTTATAAGGTTCACTTGTGTTGAAATATAGTCAATTTGTAGTGCTTGTATTACAGCTCCCTAATAGTTATTTGTATTTCCAAAAAAGAAATTCCTCACCTGTTATTGTTATTGTAACGCCTTGAATGTATTACACCTATTGAGAATTCTAAGGGATGTCACAATGATTGTTTTATTCTTCCACTTACTTCATCTTCACTTGTTAATACATAGCATTATGAAACCAACTTTTATTATTCTTTACAGAAACAATATGAAAGATTATATATATTCCACTTCTTCCTGTGAAAACAGATATACATTTATCTCTTCTTCAATTATTTCTTATCTGGTGAAAAATAGACCCCAATGAATATTCTTCTTCTTGGATAGAATCACAAACCAATTTTGTGATTATTGAAATTTTTAGTGCTCATATCAGCATCATCACAAGAAAATTCTTATTCAGTAAGAATGATATGAATGCATAAAGGATAGTATATCTCAAAATTATTCTTCGACCAAAATGACAATCAACTCACTATAGATTGGGTACTATATTCTTATTCTTGAAATATTTGACACATAATATTATAAAATGGTGTATCAGTTTCATATTTTGTTTCTTTAATAAACAATATCAAAACTTTAGCAAAGTATCCACTTCTTATAAGTTCAATTAATTATTTGTAAACAGTAATTACACTATCCTAAACATGTCACCTAAACTTATACATGTATAACAACATCAATGAATCTTATTAATCTTGAAAAAACCCATTACACAATAATCCTTAGTTTATTAATTTATTTTTTGTTTTAGTGTTTTGTTTTGGGTTACCTAAAATGAATTTTCATTTACATGTTCATAATCATTCAAAAAATTATAAAAGTATGCATGAACCAATAACTTTCTCTTTTATTCCTTCACACACATCGTTATATTCACACACTTGCCTTTTTATATGTCCAATACCTCATTTAAAAATCATGTGTGCAATAGTATGTATAAATGAAAATCCTCCTTTTATTATCATCATGCAAGTCCACCCTTCTATTAGTTTATTATTCCTTCACACAAACTAGGTAGGATACTTGGTATATCACACATGTACCTTAGCACAACTACAAGTACGTAGTACATCATACTTCTTTTCATAAGGTTTTCTACATGGAATAAGTTCTTTGTGCAACATAATGAAATAATGTTAAACTAACACTGGTTCATAGAACGTATAACCATCATGCATTCGTAAAGGCAAAAACATAACAGCAAAGCATGGGACTCTTTTTTTCACACAAGAAATATGTGGAACTAATTTCATTAGGATTATATGGAATCTCATGGTTCTTCTACCTTTTTCATAAGATAAAACATAATGATACACTATTTTTATGAAAAATTATAATTTTCATGAGTGGAAGTAAATTCATCATTATAATTTATTCTCCTTTTATGACTGATAATTCACTTCCTTATTTGGTCAATCAACAACTCAAATACTATATTTTTTTCCATGTTAATACCTAATAATAATAGTACTGAAGATATTAATAAATAAAATATACCAGAGTGGATTTATCTTGTGACATACGCCAATAATGGTGGAGTATCTTCTTATTTGAAGATGCCTCACATTAATAATATGAAGATCTCATTATCCTCCTTACGATAGAAATCATTCATGTTGAATGGATCCACAACATGTCCTCCATATCTTTACTAGTATTCAGGTGAATCATTTTCTTTGAACTCGTAATCTTACGACAACCATAAAAATCATTCAAGAAGATTGCATCAAGCTTGTTTCAATCTCCAATGTTGATTCTCAGTGTATGACCTGATCTATGGTGGTGGATTATCATTGAAAGGCTAGAGTAGAGTAGTTATTGTATTAGAAGAAGGATAAGAATATATGGAGACTCAATGATAACCATATTTCTTTAGATCAGAAAAACATATTATGTTCATATCATTTTATTATGGTTGAATAGTGCACATGCATATCATGCCCAACATCAACCATGGATTTAGTTGGGCACTACTTAATAAAGAATCTTGTTCCAAGGTTGATGAGGATTGAAACTAAAAAAAATGAACCTCATACCATCATGGGATATGCCACACCATTTTTTAGACCACATGCACCTTCTAAGCATTTTTCACCCACTGGTTCTTCTATACGTGCCCCGTGTGCTTTCCTCCATGGTTTCCAAAGCGATGGCTAGCTCCCACAATGGTTGAGCCTTGCTACCCAAATGTGGTTGACCTGGCCACCTTAGGTGGCTATGGTTGGACAAAAAAATTTACTAAGTCCCCATATATTTATAATTAGTAAATACTAAGTATGATATTTCTAACTCAAACACAATTTCCTTTTTCTAGATAAATGATTCTTCCTAAAAAATGTAACTATTTTTTTCACTTTTATCATTTCCCTCATCAATCTTCATGAATATTAATTTTTTTCATTTTCCTATTTAAAATATTCTTCATGTAAACCAATATTTTTAGGGTATTCATATTCCTTCGTTTCTTTTAGAATATCAATTATAAAGGGATATTCACATATTCTTCATTTTTGTTAACAATGTTTCAAAATTGAAATAAGTATTTGACATGAAGACTAGTTTAAAAAATATTCGAGCTAAAACTCAATGTATTCAAAGATATTTCATGAGATATTAAGACTTCAGTACTTCTATTTCTCATCCATTAATATAAGACAAATTCATTTCAAGATTTGATATCTTGTATACTTACAGTTACTTCTTTATATCTTACATCTTTAGCATACTGACATCAATGAAATATTTTTATTTCATTTTACACTAAAGAAAAACAATAATAACAATTGAAAAAAATAATACACATGCACAAAGTTGGATCTTCACTGACATGAATTGTGCTTGGATTGACCGAATATGCATTTTTAAGAAATTTATTGTCTTTAAAAATGTACATCAAGAAGCCAAAACCAAGAAAATGGACTTTTATTTCTTTTCAATCACAGGAATAAAACCTTCACATTTTCTTAATGGAAGAACCAATGATGTTCCAATACAAGTTATCATTTTCATGGAATGACTAAAAATTCCTTTTAGTGTTTTACAACACTAAACCATGTTTGTATAATAGTCAAAACCATAACAAATTACCTCATATTTATTTGAAATATAGACAACCAATTTGTTACTTATAAAAATTTGAAATACTTATATATATATATACAAATTAGCAGAGTTAGGTGTGGAAAAAACATTCAATTCTGAGGCCCGGTGTGCCCAAAATTAATTTTATAAAAATATTATATATAATTTATATTGATTGAGCATAGGTTCTTAATTAAAACCAGATAACTCTTAAAAATAAGCCTAAATCAGAAATATAAGACCACAATTAAGTCTAAAACACATTTTTTACCTTAAGTGAGACTTAAATTATGTCATCACGGGGCCTTGAAAATCCTCACTTAATGGTAGTACGTTCAAGGGATTAATTAAATAATTAATTAAAATATTAATTCCTTTCAGCATAATGAAATTTTCAATAATAATACTTCTACGAATAAATCTAAATTGTTATCTGCATAAAACCTAAGATAATTACAGTGCATATCACTCCTCCTTCATTGGTGAATTTCATGAGATGATAAAAAAACTCCACATCCGAACAGATTGAGACCCAATAAATACAATATCTTACTTTGATCATTTGGGGGTCCCTTTGACAAAGAATGATCCAATATCTAGGTAGGAATCATAAATTGGGGATTTATGCCCTTTTGATTAAGTAGATTGAATATATCGATCCTTTTTCTTGTATATCCACAGACTTTGGATAGATTATATGCCTACATACTGGTTTAAATTGATTTATTCAATGTTTTCAAACTCGTGATTCTAATTATTGATCTTTATCCAAAAACGATTGGAAATTATCAATTAATTTTTTTCTTAGGGCTTCCTCCATCATTTTCTTCACATTCTTCACTGATTGGATCCAAAAGTCTCGGTTCAATATTACCAGGTGGTACTAAGACCAATCAAACCCTAGAAATCACCAAGATTTAACGAGAAAAGGTAAAATTGATGAAATAAGTACATATATAAGATCTTTGAATGGAATGTATGACCGTTTCGATGTATGGAAATCAGGAAAACAATGGTGGCATGAACCGAGGTGTGCGTTACATATGGGTCAAACGATAAAACCCCTACGGTAGTTTGGAATCGTATTTCTGGCCACCAGATGGCTAGAATTTTATGATCGATGCAAGATTCAAAAATTTTAGATGAATAAAGGGTTATGATCAAAGTGGAATGGCCTGAATCAAGGCACATAAATCAGATTCGAGACCCTATAGAAAACCCAACTAAATTCCTTATACATGGATGAACACACGACTTATGTCCCCTTATGTTTTGTGGTTAGGGTTTGGAAAAAATATAAGGATATAATGAGGTGTATTCCTCAGACACATCGTGTACCACTACCTCAGTTGGGTAACCTGTATGGAAGATCCCATAGGATGGATCCTATATAGAAGTAAAAGGCCATGCACATGACCATGCACCCGACTACAAGGAAAAATAGTCAGTACATAGATATGGGGTCAAACATGAACATGGCCAGAAGGACATGTCCTGGTCCCCATTTGATTGGACATGCATTGTAGTCCACCTTCATGACATGTACTACAACATGGAAAGGGAGCTATGTAATGGTCATGGAAATGTCTAGGTTGTGGGGTGCGGCCCTACGTAGTGTGGATAACCTCACATGCCTTGTATCCCTTGAACCATTTTCATGAAAAATAAATCATCCAAATCCCCTTCATTTTGAACATGGATTTTGGACTTCAGGTAGCCTATATTGAGTTTTTTTAACATATAACTGTATCATTCCCTTTTTGTGGATTTTGAGATATGATGAGTATTTTTTGGGTATGAGGCTTATCTAGGAAATTCTCGATGATTATAGTGATCACATTGGATCACCAGATACATTATTAGTGGTACCCTTCAATAAGGATGGTTAGTCATGTTCCTTGATGAATTTATGAGTGGTATACTCCAGCAAATCCAGGTAGTGGAGTTCTCTGAAATTTTTCTGAGTGGTACACTCTAGCATGGCTGGGCATTTGAGTTTTTCAAAAACATTCCAAGATGTACCCTCCAATATGGTTGTGTAGTGGAGTTTCTCAACAACTTTTCAATTGGTACCCCTTAGAATGGATGGGTAGTGGCGATACATAATGAATTTTATGATTAGAACCCTGCTATAGGGTTGAGAAGTTGATTTCTTCAATGAATTTCGAGTGGGACCCTCTAGTAGGGTTGGGTAGTGAAATTCTGTGATGAATTTTCTAGTGGTACCCTCTAGCAGGGCTGAGCGGTGGAGTTTCATGACAAATTTGTGAGTGGTACCCTTTAGTAGGGATGGGAAGTTGTGTTTCCTGATGACCATCCAAGTGGTACCCCCTAGTAGAGCTGGGAAGTGGAGTTCCTTTATTCTATATGGTACAATCCAGTAGAGCTGGGAAGTGGAGTTCCTTGATAACTATTAGAGTTGAACAGCCATCATCATTGTTGTAGGTCCTCTACAAATGGTTACTAAGTAAACCCCCCTAACATAGTAGGTTTTAGGTCCTCTACTTAGAGTCATATCCCCTATATTTTGTAGAATAGTGACCATGCATGTTTTTATTTGGACAACTAATTTAGGGAAAACATGTGAGATGTTGGGAATCATTGATAGAATTTGGAACTATTGGATACTCGTCTTCCTAGTCTGAGTGGTGAGATAGATATACCCTTACTCTCTCATTTATGATTTTTTTGACTGAGGACACACACACACACACACACACAGATATATATATATATATATATTCTTTTGTACCCATACCTTTGGATTTGGTTACTCTCCTTCCAGAAATGTAAATGATACGCGGGGTACTCCATGTTCTTTCCATGTTTAGCTTCTTGTGGTTGGATGAGTCTACTCTTCTGCTATAGGCAGTGAAGACTCAACATGTAGTTTATCTACTCACCATGTCAATACCCCTTGTGTTTGGATGAGGTTAAGTTCACTCTTTGTTTTGTTATAGCTATTCTCGTTGACTGTATCCTACATATACTATCTTTTTGTTCCTATTGTATCTCTTACTGCTCCCCTTCATATTTTGGATTTTCCTAGTGGGTATGTATATACTCACTCCCTGTATAGGATTTTCCCACATGTGTCGTGCCTTATGTAGACAATAGAAAAGTCATAGGTGAATTCATAGGAGCTTAGGGATACCTGATACTTTGAACTGCATATGGTGGTCACATCTTGGGATTCAGGAGATGGGTTCTCTTAGTAGTTTAATTTTTAGTTTTTTTTTCATGTTGGGACACTTTTCAGGTTGGGTGTGTATTTTTCCCTTCAATTTTCTGTTTTCAATGTCATACTCTTGTAAAACCTAAAGGTTATTTATGCTTTGGTTTATTTTCAAGATATGTTGTTGCTTTTACTCTTCCTCTATGTAACTATACATCAATATGGCTTTGTGTGTGCGTAAAATTACTTAGGAAAATGCCTCCATGATTTATTTACGCCTTAAAAACTTTTTGACACCATTGGCCTATAGAGGTGGGCTTGGGGTAGGTATGGATTCAGCCCCGGCTTGGGTCACATCATGATAGATTTATATTAGAGAAAGTTCATTCCTTCGTATTTTGTTCAGACTAGTACCCTTATGAGGATTTAGTTGGGTTTAGGGTAGTAGTGATAAAGTGTCTCGAGTGCAGCTCTCAGACTAGGGAGTGTTGTAGTGGTATGGGTATCAGACATATCCATTCAGTAGGACCTTGACTAATTTTTTTTGACTCGACATACTGAGAAATTGGTTGTAGGGTTCAATGGTACATACATAATTTAGGATTAAGACTTTTACTATCCTTCTTGATTCATCAACCCATTGTTTTTATATATATGTATGCTCATCTTGTTGTGGTATGTCCTGATAAGATTCAGGACACCTTCGAGATGATAACCAGCTAGGATACCGATTCTAGATCATGATGATTATCTAATGATCTATTATGTCCAATAAGATAGATACCCTGAGGTTGGGGGGAAATAGAGTTTTACAGATTAAAATAATTTCCCCTTTTGATCTTGTTTCATTGTTAAAAAAATTTATTCTCTCTCTCCTTCCCATTACATAGTATGAAAAAAATCTTAAATCAAGAACATGACACATAAATTTTACTTGGTTAACCCTAATTGGGCTATGTCCAATGAGCATACACCGACAACGTGCTAATGTACCAAATCCACTGTAAGTGTACTAGTATTTAAAAAGTTTGGAGTGAACTCACTATCCCTCTGGGTTTACAACCAATCCCAATTTAAAGCTAACTTCTCTCTCAACTAAAGTGTACTCGTTACTTCTTCAGAAGATCTACTCATAGTTTATAGACTTGTAGGTCTCTTCATTATCTCTAATTGAATGCATCCTCCACTATAAGTAGATGCTCTATTGATTTCCCACTTTCATAGACCAATGAATGTAAATTTAGCATAGTATTACTAGACAATATCAAATCTTTTCTCTCAACCCTTACTATGTACTGTGCTCAAAATTAATGGCTTTCATGCAATATTCCACTTTTGTTGTGAAACACCCCTTTTTCAAAACATCAATCGTGTGCACAACTCAAATATTCTGCACAACCTTTTTAGCTGGCGCACAACTCAAAATCTTTCACACAACTCCTTTTTCATGAAATTATGACGTGATCGAGAGCTCAGATTCTCACTATGTGTTGAGAGACATTGAATGAGGAGGTCACCTATTATTTATAGTCATTTATGACCCCTACACGAGAGATTATATATGATTTGAAAGATCCTCCTAGAGTGCATAAAACCCCATTTAACATCGCATAGGGCGCACAAGTTTCTTTTACGCATCATTTTCTTTCGCGGACATTTCCAAATAATTCTCTCACATCATACATTTTCCATTTTCAATGTTTTATTCCTGAAACATACCTTTCATGAATGTTTACAAACCACATTAAATCTTTCATGCAACTTCCTTTTCCAAAAAAACCATTTCTCCATTTTCTGATTTTGATGCCCAAAAATTTGGCAAACTCTGAAAAATGGGGCCACCTTATATCTATTCCTTTTTTATCATCTCTAGATCAACCATTCCTTTTTTATGGTTCTTTTTCAAAATTGGTTGTCAATAATATATATGGAACCCAAAAAATCACCATGCATTCCATATTTATCAACAAACAGACCTTCATTGTGAATAAACACAATCAACCCAAAAATGATTCATTGCTTCCTTGTGGGATTTTTTTACCAACAATCTCCCCTTTGGGTTTGTTGAAAACTCTTTCATAAAATGATACCTATTTGTAGCTCAATCCATCTTCTTCCACCATTCAAATTGTGGGATTCATATAGTGATCAAGGATTCTCTCAACACATACTCTAACCCCACATGAGCGATGCTCAGCTTGTGAAACAAAAGTATGAAGAAAATTTAATCAATAAATCACTTCATTCCTAACACCGATTCTTGAAACCAATCAACTTCTTTCAATAAGAACCTCAAATTTTGTGATATATCTTCTTTTACCAATAACTACTAGCATCGTCATATTTTAAAAACTCCTCCTTATTCACTTCTTGAGTTTATGTGTTGCCTAAGATAAGATATGGTTTATCACTTTGAAAACCAAAGAAACACATACTACCATCCTTATTCACTTATGGGGTTCTTGTGTTGTCCATGTTAAGATCTGGATGATCACTTCGAACACTGAAGAAACACATACACTCATCATATTTCTCCCCTATCTAGTTGCTCCCCTATCTCGGTGCTCCACCTGTGAGCTTATACCATGCCTTAACAAAGACATTTTCTCCCCTTGAATAGTAACACATTCTACCCCTTTTTCAAAGAACACAAAGGTCACTCCTTTTTTTGGTCTGCAATAGAGTAATGGACATATATCAACACATTAGGGGGAAACACACCATACCTAAGGGAGAGGGGATCCCACATCCACACTTTTCCTGGTGTGGGGAGTCGACTGGACTCCAAGAGCCAGTTGATTACTCTCAAACAATTCTTTGGGTAAGGAATTTGTCATAATGTCTACAACTTGTAGTTTTGTAGTAATATACTCAAAATTCATAAGACTGTGCTCCAATTTCACCATGATAAAATGATATTTGATTTCAATGTGAATTTTCCTTGGTTGATGGACATGATTTTAGCTAAGATTGATAACACTTGATTTAACACCATAGATTCAAATCCGAGACATAAATTCAACTCTTAAATCCTCATGCTACTGCTTCATCCACAATAACTATGTGCATACATGAGTGGAGACAATATACTCAGCTTCTACAGAGCTCAATAAAATGAAATCATGTTTCTTTCACAGCCAAGAAATACACAATCCACTGAGATAACAAACGATACTAACGTTAATTTCCTGTCATCTGTTGAACTATCCCAATATTCATCTATGTATCCCAATAACTCTGGCTGAGATTTTTATTATACATGAAGCTGAAGTCCATTGTGCCCTTGATATACTGAAATATTCTTTTTTACTGTAATCTTGTGGATTTCTTAGTGATAGCTTTGATACCTCACTGCTTGGCATGTGGAAAATACAATATCAGGTCTTGATTCTATCAAGTTTAGAAATCTTCTAATCATTTTCAATATTTTTTGATATTAACTACCTTGCCATCATCAAATATTGAAAGTTTCGTCTGGGTAGAAACTAAAGTTTTCATCTCCTTAGAATTTTCCATTCCAAATCTTCTCAGAAGCTCATTGGCACATTTAGATTGAGAAATGAAAGTGTGATTTTTTCCTTGTGTCACCTGTAAACCAAAGAAAAACACCAACTTAAGAATAATTGACATTTCAAACTCAATTTTAATGAATTTGGAAAACTATATTCACTAAGATTCATATGGTCTACCAAATATTATTTCATTTACATAAACTAGCACTATCATCCTTTAATTACTGTTGTTTTTGAAATAGAGTCTGTAATCCACTTCACCATGCTAAAAGCCAGGATTCCTAAAATATTGATCAATTATCGAATACCATGCTCTTGTTGCTTGTTTTATCCCATATTGTTATTTATTCAACTAAAAAACTTTGTTCTTATATTCATGAATGATAAAACAGTCTGTCTTCTCAAAATTCATTACTTCTTCTAGAACCCCATTCAAAAATGCATGTTTTATATCCATCAATAACACTTTAAACTTTTTTTGGACTACAATAGTTAAGAATAATCCGACTTTATCTAGCCTTACAATGGGTGAAAATGTTTCATCGGCATCGACACCCTCTATTTGGGAGTAAATGTTTCACACTATTTGTCATTTGTTTTGAATAATTATGCCATATTAATTAATATTGTTGTGAAATACACATTTAGTCCCAATGATATTCTTATTTGTTTTCCTCAAAACAATCTCCCATATTTGATTCTTCTCAATATAATATAGCTCTTCATTCATTGCTTGAACTGAGTTCTCATCACCAGTAACATCGACAAAACATTTTGGCTCTCCCTGAGAAAAAAAATATTCCTACTATAATGAATTTATTCTTCTTGATTGAATAGGTGATTTATGATCACTAATGATATTCTACCAATCAATTTCAGACTGACTCTCTATCTTCTTCACAGATATAGAATTGATGTCTTCTTTCTCATCATCTGTATCTTCTTCTGAATCAGTATCTGCTACTTCTACTCCCCAAGTGTTTCTTACCTTCTCATCATATTCATTAGGAAACTATTCACTGTTTTGTGGAATATTCTATTCATTTTCCACTATAGTGACATCATTTCTCTCAACTACTTTTCCTAGCCTCTTTTTAATTCATTTATATGATTTTCGTTTTCCTGAGTATCCACGGAATATCCCCTCATC
Organism: Viscum album; assembly: GCA_963277665.1. Classification (NCBI taxonomy): domain Eukaryota; kingdom Viridiplantae; phylum Streptophyta; class Magnoliopsida; order Santalales; family Viscaceae; genus Viscum; species Viscum album. Next base: position 340,920,013 of record OY728129.1, read on the forward strand.
TCTGCGTGATTCAAATTTCAATTGTTTTTATTTATTGAAAATAAAGTACTTACATCCAAATATTTGAAAGTATTTAAGTGTTGGATTCTTTTTATACCACATCTCATATAGAGTTTTTCCTTCATTAGGACACAATAGAGCCCAATTATAAATGTAGATTTATTTTAAAAGAGTTTCATTCCAAAATTTATCTAGTAGACCTTTATTAAAAAACATTGTTCTAGAAATGTTGTTGATGATCCAATTTCTTCTTTCAACCAATCCATTTTTTTGTGGGATTCTCACTGAATATTCTTGATGCCTTATCCCATGTTTCCCTAGATAGTTTTCTACTTGAAAGTTTGTGAATTCCGTACGATTTTCAGTATAAAACCTCAAAATTTTATGCCTTAACATCCTTTCTGATTCCCTCCAGTACTGCTTTATACAACTAAACACATTAGACATGTGGGGAATGACAAATAATCATGCCATTATTTCATAATCATAAATGAAGAGAATTTAATCTCTCTTTCTTTCAGTGGCTCTTGGTGAGATAGGTCCACATACATCAGCATGCACCAATTCAAGAACTCTTATTGTATTTTTTTCCTTTTCCTTGTATGTATTTATGATTATATTCCCTTGTTGACATGCATCACATGTATGATTATGATCATGTGATAGATTAGGGATATCTCTAGTTGCATCACACTTTAACAAATCTTCCAAGGATGGTTGGCATAGATGACCAAGCCATTTATGAAATAACTTGTTTTCTTCTTCTCTGGATAAAAATAACATTTCTTCTTCCCCACATACAAGGTATAGATTTTTCTTTGTTATTTTCCCTTGTAGAACAACTGCATCATCTATTACTTTGAAAATACACATCTTCTGAGTAAATCTTTTAGAATTACCTTAGTCACATAATTTAATGACATGAGTAAGTTGTGTCTGGGGACTTCTACTACTAAGACATCATCATGTCTCATTTCTTTTCCCCCAAACTTGGCATTTCCTAAGCCAATAATTTTCAGGCCTTCATCATTTCCAAAATTGAAAACTCATTCTTTGTTATATTTTATGCTTGTAAAAATATCCTTATTGCTTGTCATAGGGAATGTGCAACCACTATTAACGATCTATACACTAGAATAGTCTAATGCTTTAAGGGAAATTTACGCAAAAACTACCTTCTCAGATCCCTTCTTATTGATCAATATTTTTGTCTTTATACTTGGTATAAATTGGAATTCTTGATTTTCCATAGAGTATGATGAAACTTCTTCATCTTGTAGTGCTGAAAATAAAATTTTAATTTTAATATCATCTATTGATTATTTGATTTACTGCTTGCGACCACTTTGATTCTTCTTTGGAACATTCCTCTGCATGGTTGATGTGCAGTATCTATCCATGTTTCCAAATACTTCACACCAAAAACAATGTCCCTTGAAAGATGTTCTATTATAATGATATTTTTTTCCTCTACTATATTTTATGTTCCCTTCTATATCTATTAGATATAGAACAGACATTTTGTGAGTGTCCCATCTTTATACAGTAATATCACCTGATGTGAGGTACATTCCTGCGTGTCACTTCAACAACACTGGTTGTCCCTTGGGTTCTCAGAATCTTTTTATTCTGTTTTATACCCAAATAAACTTTTAATCTCGGAGCGGGTTCTTGCGGTCTGACTTCAACCATGACTGCTTCCTGTTTTTGATCAAGCCCCATACAAACCTTATCACTTAGATTTGATTGTTTCTTTCATTCTATTGGATCTCCATGCTCCACTTCAATCTTTTCCATCTTTTGAATGATCTTCTTTCCAGATGTCACATTTGGGGTCAAGAGTTTTTCTTGACTCTTAAAATTTCATCACAGACTGACGACTTATTCTTTAAGTTCTTTAATGCATTTTATTTGATCTTTCATTGTGTTATTCAAACCATCAATCTCACTTATCTCTTCTTCATCCTTGAGTCTGTGATCACTCACTATTTTTGGGGCCACTAGAAATGAAGACTTGTAATTATTAAATTTTTCCATTAACTAATACTTATATTCATCATACTACTGCATGTAGAGTTTGGAGTCATGAAACACTTCACTGGATCTCTTCATTTTGGCTCCCCAAACATCTATCTCCCCAAGAGATGCTTCAAATTCATCCTCATATCAACTCTTCATTTAGATTCATCTTCATCATCTCTAGTTTATTCATTTTCTTGAGTGCTACCAACAACTTCCACCATAGATTTTTCTTCACTATATTTACAGTTCTCTATCTTTTCAACCTTTTCAACCCCTCATTCATCTGAACTGTCACATTCTTGTGAAAAAATATTCTTTTTCTTGAAAAAATTTACCTCAATTTTTTTCTTTCCTTTCACATAGGTTGAAGACTTCTTCATAGGGTTTTGAAGTTTATCCTCATCATATTATTGTAACTGTTTGGAGAAAATTTCTGCAATATGGCCAACATTTTCATGTCTAGAGAAATCACATGGAAGTTTCCCATTGAAATTTCTTTTTCCTCTTTGAAGATTTAAATAAAGGAATGACATCACCTCATATGTCTCTTCTTCTTTCTTAGAATATTCAATATTGAGCATCTTCATGGTATTTAATGAATCCTATTTATATTTCCCCTTTTCCATAGCATAGTTATCATCATTTATCTTTTTATATGCTATAAGGGTACTATTCAAGTTATCCAGTGTCAGCTCTTATAGATCTTTGACTTCCAATAATGAAACTTTTTGATTGAACTGAGGTGGAAGTTTATTAAATATATGATTCACAATATTTATATCTTCAATGACCTATCCAATACCTCACATGTCTTCCACAACAACATTAACCATTCCAAATAATTCATTAACGGACTCATTTGGGTTCATTCTGAGATCTTCATACTTGTTCCACAGAACCTGAATCTTTTCATCCCTGACATTTGAATCACATTCATAAATATTCAATAGATTTTCCCACATATCATGTGATGTTTTCCATGACAAAACCATCTTATAGATTGTATTGGATAGGGATCTCCTGAAAGTATTGATTCCTTAGGTGTCTTCATCCAATCCCATTCTTTTAGATTCTGATAAATCACCACTATTGATATCAGATGAAATACCAGGCATCACTATTGTAAACACATCCATTTGTAATGATCAGAAGTAATGTTGAATCAAATTATTCCCAAGATGAAAATTATCCCCTTTGAAGACCAGAATCCATTTGTGATTGATGACCTCCATTGAGAGAGAAACACTGATATTAACCACTCTCTAATACCAATTGTTAGGTCCACTAGGATAGAAACCCATAGACGAGGTGAACTAGGGGATGAAAAATTAAAACAATTTCCCCTTTTGATCTTGTTTCATTATTAAACAAAACTCTCTTATCTCTCCTTCCTATTGCAGAGTATGAACAAATATTAAATTATGAAAAAGACATACCAATTTTACTTGATTCACCCTCACTGGGCTAAGTCTAAGGAGCATACACTAGAGATGTGACAATGTACCAAATCTACTATAAGAATAATACTATTTTAAAAGATTGGAGTAAACTCAGTGTCCCAACTGGTTTACAAAAAATCACAATTGAAACTCACTACTCTCTCAACTAAAGTGTACTCAATGCTTCTTTAGAAGATCAACTCACAATTTATAGACTTGTAGGTCCCTTCATGATATCTAATTAATTCATCCTCCACTATAATTTTATGCTCTATTGATGTCCCACTTTTATAAACTGATGAATACAACTTCACCACAACATTACTGGGCAATATCAAATCATTCGTGAAACCCTTACTACGTATTTCACTCAAATTTAATGTATTTCATGTAAGATTCCACTTTTGTTATGAAACAACCCTTTCACGCAAGTTTAATCTTACATGAAACACAAATATTATGCACAACTTTCTTAGATTGCATGCAACTAATAATATTTCTCACAACTCCCTTTGCATGAAATTCGTATGCGATTTAGAGGTCGGATTTTCTCTATGTGTTGAGATAAATTGAATGAGGGGAGTCCCCTCATATTTATAGGTGATTAGCCACTGAAATAGGCTAATATTGATTGTTAATATTTATAATATTCACAAGCTTAATTATTAATAAACAAAATTTTTAGTGCATTTTACAATTTGAACATTATTTCACATTACAATTTTAATTCTTTGTTAAAGCGCATTATTACTTGGTACATATTTGTAGGCATCCTAAAATAAAATATGGACTTGATTTTATTTTTTATTTTCAGGTCTCCTATTATATATGGAACAATTCATGCTTTTGGAGCATTTTAAGATTAACATTGGAATACCATCAAAGTGGGCCTTGAACCAAAAAAAATTACGGGTGAAGTGAAATGAATAGAATCCCAATAAAGAGACTATAGAGGTCAAGATACAAGAAAAAAAATTCTAAATATTTAAATTAAGATAGAATAAATCAAGGGTAAAATATCATTCAATAGTTTATTAAGCTAATTCAGATATTTTAATGGAGTTATAGGCGGTCCAAGTTGGATATACAATTTCAGGCCAGATTCTGTGTCCTAGAAAAACATCCAACCATGTTAGACATATATCTCAAACCAAATATCCATTTTGGATGTGATTTTACAGAAACTCAGGGAACATCCATATCTTTATTTTTTCTTATATATCCCACATAAATTATTCAATATAAAAGCTACTTTAGGTGCCTATGTTTAGTGGATGAATGTTGGATGAGATTGATTGTCAAGGGTGGAAAATTACACTCTCCCTTAACTTTCCACCCACCTAGTCCGACCACCTTTAATTGAGGCGACTTCCACTATTTTAGGATCGACCTACGACTTTAAAAATTCCTATTTAAGGTATTTTTGTTGAAGGAGTTGATGAAATTTTTTTCTTGGTTTCTTTTTAGTGTTATGTTGCCGCTTTGTGTTTGTAATCACATTTATTTCTTATGTAAGTTGTTCAATTCACCTTAGTTTCTTAATAAAAGTTCTTCCTTTCCTCTTATTATGTTTTTCTCCATATCAAGTTGATGTATTTTCCTCAATGTGTGAATTTATTTACACCATACCTTGTGAAATTTATCACACAACAGTGAAGTGATATTTATTTTTTTGTTTTTACTTCTTCAATTCAACCCTCATAAGTCTACTTCCTGCTTCTGTTGAGAACATGCCATAAATGGAGAGGTAAATCTTTTTTGGGTAGATCAAAGGGAGTTTAAAGGATATGGATTGGATTTTATTTCTCAGTCTCTAAATTCTTATTAATTTCTTTTATTTGAGTTTCTTTTATTCAATTATTTTCTCTCTTCCTCTTCCATATTGAATTTATTCACCCCAATTTTATGTGCTAATAAGCTATTTTACCTTGGAGTGCTCATGAAAATGATTCTAAAAGTTTAATGGTTATTAGATTTTTTTTGTGAAGGTTTTCAATCAGTAAGTAACAAGGTTAGTTTGAATTCATTGAATGAATCCTTCTCGACTGAGTGAAATTGATATCATTAAAAAGGAATTCATCCAATCCACCCTAAGGAAAAACCTAGGATCAAATCATTATCGTAATTTGAATCAACATAGATCTATTTGTGATCCTTTAAAGCTATCTAAATTCATCCTAATGTAGTAAACTTCATAGAAAAAAACAATCCATATAATGTACGTTTCTGTAGGTTACTTCTTAGGTTTCAGGGGATTCGACAACCAAAGCTAAACTACAAGCGACTGCTTAACCTAAAATATTGGGTAAATTTGGGCGAGACCAAATTTTGGAACCATTTCCAAAGACCTGACTAAGATATAATAGACATTATCATCCTTTTCTCACCCAACATTCTTTATTTTCACTCTCATCTCTCTTATCTTTACCCCTATATGTTTGTGTGTGTCCTGAGAATCTAGAATCCAACTTTCAGTATTCTCTAATAGAGTATCTTCCAATTTAACATGTAAAAAAACCCATGCAATAATAAAATGTAAAATCAATATTGGGATGCCCCTAAATTATAAAATTTATTTTATCAACACTTGATTGATTACCACACACCCTGTGATATATACAATCATTGGGATGATGAATATTCAAAGGCTAAATTTTTTTCCCTCTCCAGAATGGTTGAAGAGATCAATATTAAGGAATTCCATGATGTAAAATATCTTATCCAGACTAATCCCAAAAAACTTCTTGAAAAATGTGTGAAAAAATGGATAAAATGAATTCAGATGTTTCATCTCATCCCTACACAGATTGTCCCTTCCATAACCTTATATGGAGTGCCTAGTTTCCCACAAATGTCACATGAATTTATTGAAGAACCAACCTTTGGATTTGGGGTAACATAAGTGAATCAAGAAATTGTTGAAGGGTCCTTAAATCCTGAGGAAAATGATTTCATGTATTCCAAAGAGGGAAATTTGACATCGTGGATTGAGTGTCCCTATTATAGCTCCATTGATGAGTTTTCAAAAACACCAATCAGCGAAACATTGGGAGAAATCACAAATTTTGAGTCCATACCCATTTTTAACACTGATCTTTCCAATTTGGTGGTTGAATCTTCTATTCAAAAGGAACCAATTTTTTTTGAGAAATTTAGAAAATGAAATTGAGTTTGATTCAATGTCTAGACTAGTGTCTGAAAGTGTTAGTGAACCCAAACTCAAATTCAAGGTCCTTATATCCTCTCTCACGTATTCCTTTATAGAGGATAATAAAAAACATTCTATCATAATTTCATCCTCTTTTTATGATAATAAATATTAAATTATACTTTATGTCTTAAGAAAAATTAAGAAGACAATTGGATGGACCATTATCGATATTTATGGGATTATCCCATTCATTGGGACCTTTATAATTTTTCTTGAATCAATTTCAAAACCTTCCTGTAAACCCCATAGGAGGATCAATAACAACCTAATTGAAGTGGTGAAAATTTTTAATCACAATAATTAAAAAATTGTTATCAGATAAGTTGGGGGGTTTAAGTTGAGCTAACGAAATTAAACAAAAGCACAACACGGGAGGAAACATATAGTATTCATGTGTCCAATCTTTGTGAATCATCCTTATTTTTCAAATAGGATTAATGAACCATTTTGATATTTAAAAAAATATATTTAATCATTCAACTTTTAATATGATAGTACCTTAGACCATTGACATGTTCTTCTGTTTTGAGTATAGATGGGTATGAAAGGGGAGTACTGTATTCATCCATGTCACATGGTGTGATCCCAGAGTAATACCTTAACTAAAATTTTAAAAAAAACAAAGTATCATCAGTTTATTTTATTTTATATGTTTGAAGGTTAAAATAAAAATACAATAATAATAATAATAATTAAAAAAATAAAAAAATTAAAAGGACACATTGTAGGCCATTGGGAAAACCTCGTCCCAAATGGTGAAGCCATATGGACACGAACTCAGGACTGAAGGGAGACATGGGAACACACTTTCCACTGAACTAAAACTTATATTACTTCTTTATTCTATATTTTTTGTATATATACTTATAGTATATTTTATTTTTATATAAATAAATAAATAAATATTTTTGTTTGTTTTTTTTTGTTTTTCCTTTTTCTATTATGGACCTCTAATGGTGACATGGATATTGAAGGATTAAATTGAAGCAACACATACATCAACTTCAACCACCAGGCGACTTCATTATTTGATTCTCATTCTCAATATTATCTTTTAACTCCTCACCTTTACCCCCTTCTAAGGTTTATTTTCTTTAAACACTAGGGATAATGTTATTCTAAAATAGGGGGTGAAAAGAAAGAAAAAAACACTAGTGAAATAAAAATGTGTGTAAATGGAAGAAAACATTCTCTTAATTTTGAACACAATAATACACATGGAAAACTTTGAAACTGAATAACAAAAAATTTAGAATACTCATATTCTGATGTTAGTCCATTTATAATTGAATGAGCATATATTTTAGAAAGTGTGGTTGTCTAAGGTGATATTTCATAATTTATATTTTCCTCTAAATAAAAAAGATCACAACGCACGTCCTTTGGACAGTGGGGGCATTATTTTGAGTTCATGGGGTCTCCTAAATAAATAGCATAGGTTTTGTGAACATTTTAGTTTTAATATGAGTATTCAAAAAAAATAAAAAAAATTTAAAAAATGAAAATAATAAATTTGTGCATAGAGGAATGAAATGACCTAATGTGTGGTTTTCAGAACTTGGGGATCACGACTTCATAGTTTTCTGGCCTGGAGTTAGTAATTTTATCTCTATTTTTGGTAATTTGACTTTGTTTTTGACTTATTTAACTTGAGATGATGCCCAGGTATGTGGGTTTCACTTTGTACCCTAAGGTCTTTGAGCCTGGGAGTCATCAGCAAAGTCTCACTACATGGGTTGAATCTATTGAGTGCAATTTCAATTACCATTAAAAAAAAGAAAAAAAGCAGAAAATATGTATAAAAAATTGAATACTCATATTAATATTGAAATGTGGCTCCACCTAGAGCTTCCATCATTTTCCCCTTGAATAAAGATGAAACCCCATGTCTATTATGATGCAAAACAATTCATCATGATTAATTGATGTTGGATGATATGTGAAAATGAATTTGAACCAAGGAATGGGCCTGGGATTGGGATATTATTATGAAACAATCTTGTATTAAAATATTTTTATGGGTTTCATTATTGTTTGGTATAATGGCTTTTTGTGACCATTTTGTATTAAAATGTTTTTGGAAAAGGGAATTTGAATTTCATATTTTTGAGATATATTTTTCTTGGGACTAGAAAAACTCAAGTTGGAGGTGGGATTAGCCACTGAAATATGATAATATTCATTGTTAATATTTATAATATTCATGAGCATAATTATTCACAAACACCATTTTTAGTGCATTTTAAAATTTGAACATTATTTCACATTATGATTGTAATTCTTTGTTAAAATGCACTATTACTTGGTACATATTTGAAAACATCCTAAAATACAAAATGGAATTGATTTTATTGTTTATTTTCAGGTATCCCATTATATACGGAACAATTCATGCTTTTGGAGCACTTGGATATTCACATTGGAAGACCACCAAAGTGGGCCTTGAACCAACAACATTATGGGAAAAGTGAACTGGACAACAACCTAATAAAAAGACTGTAGCGGCCAAGATCCAAGCCCAATAATTATAAAAATTTATTTGAAGATATATTACATCAAGGGAAATATTTCATTAAATAGTGTCTCAAGATAATTGGGATATTTTAATGGAGTTCTAGGTGGCCCAAGTTGGAGATAAAATTATTGTCCAGATTCTGTAGACCAAAAAAACATCCCACCATTTTACACATATCTCAAAAACCAAAAATAAAATTTAACTCAAATTTTCAGAAACTCAGAGTCCATCTATGTCATCATTTTTTTCTTCTATGGACCATTGAAATTCTTCTGTATAGAAGATCCTTTTAGAACCTCTGTTTAGTGGATGAAAGTTGGCTTGGATTGATTGTTAGGGGTCGAAAATTCCACTCTCCCTTAACATTCCACCCACCTAGGAATGACACCATTAATTGAGGTGACTTCCACTATTTTATTCTCAACCCAAGGCTTAAAAATGACTATTTAAGTCACCATTGTTAAAGGAGTTTATGATATTTTGTGCTTGGTTTATTTGTAGTGTTTTGTTGTCACTTTGTGTTTGTAGTCGCATTTGTTTCTCATATAAGTTATTAAATTCACCTTAGTTTCTTAATAAATGTTCTTACATTACTCTTATTATGTTTTTATCCATATCAAGTTTATATATTTTCCTCAAGGGGTGAATTTATTCACACCATACCTTGTGAAATTTATCACACAACATTGAAGTGATATTTATTTTGTTAGTTTTACTTTTTCAATTCCACACTCATAATTCAAATTCCTGCTTTTGTTGAGTAAATGTCATTGATGGAGAGATAAATATTTTATGGTTTATCTAATGGAGTATCAAGAGGCTGTATTGGATTTTATTTCTCACTATCTAAATGTTTATTAATTTCTCTTATTTGAGTTTCTATTATTAAATGATTTTTTTCTACCTCTTTCATATTGAGTTTATTCACCCCACTTTTATGTCATAATAATATCCTTTACCTTAGAGTGCTCATGAAAATGATACTACAACTGGATAGATGATTATCATTCTTTTTTAAGGTGTTTAATCAGCAAGTGACAAGGTTAGTTTGAATTCATTGAATGAATCCATATCGAGTGAATGAAATTGAAATCATTGACAAATGAATACATCCATTCCACCCCGAGTGATAATCTATGATCAACTCATTATATTAATTTTAATGAAATTAGATCTGTTAGTGATACTTTAAACCCATATAAAAGCAACCCAATGTTGGAAAATTCATAGCTAAAAACAATCCATATAATGTACGTGTTTCTAGGTTACGTCTTAGATCTCTGAGGGTTTGAGAACCTAGGCTAAACTACAAGCGACTGCTTAACTCTAAAATCTTGGGTAAATTTGGGTGATACCAATAGGTGTTTCTGAACCTTAAATGAAAGATTCAACATTCCATGAAAGATCCTCCTCGAATGCGTAAAACCCCATTTTAAGTCGCATTGGGAACAGAAGTTTCTTTCACGTATCCTCATATTTCATGCACATTTCCAAATATTTTGTGCACATCCTTCCTTTTCCATTTTTCAATGTTCTATTCTTGAAACATTCCTTACATGAAAGTTTCCAAACCACCTTCAACCATTCACACAAATTCCTTTTCCAAAAACACATTTCTACATTATCTGATTTTGAGGCCCACATTTTTTGAAAACACTGGAAAACCGCGCCACCATATATATGTTCGTTTTTTACCACCTCTAGATCGACCATTCCTTTTTCATGGTTCTTTGTCAACATATGTTGTCAACAATATCCCTTGAACATGAAAAATAATCATAGATTCCCTCTTTTTCAACAAATAAACCTTCTTTGTCAACAAACACAATCAACCCAAAAATGATTCAATGCTTCCTTGAGGGATTTTTTTCCCAACATGAATGATGAGGCCTTAGTTAGGGGTCCATCATATGAGATTCTTCCTATAGGTGGTATGGTTGAAAAACCTCCACCTCTCAAGTAGTAGATTATCCTAGCTGTGTAGGTTGAAATTACATATAGGATTATCATGCTCTGTGAGTTCCAATGCCATAGGTTACTGAGGTTACGCGGTGAGTTAGAACCTTAAGTAGTAGAGGGTTGGAATGATTTAGTGGTCTATATCGCCACACTTGTTCTGACACCGATGGATCATGTTGTTGGACTGGAATTTAGCCTTTTCCATGGAGTAGCTAGGCATTAGTAGAGCCTCGTTACATAGAATCAGGATTATTCAACACTCTCATGGATTGGTTTTAAATAGATATTCCATAAGGATTACTACCCCTCATGCTTGTTCTTAGTAGGGATCTGTGATCTTCTTGAGATGTATCAAGGAGGGTGACACGGGTTGTGCATGCAGTGAGGCTTATAGAACCTACCCTATACTCTCTTAACATGATCTACAACATCAACTTCTAATTATAGAAGTTTGATCAGATACTCCATAGAGATATATTTTCCAGTGTAATAAACTTGTGAATTCTCACCTATACTAGGGTGCCAGAGTATGAATTTTTGATAGAGAGATTTCTGTCAGAGGGATTCTAAGAAGCTGCTATCAGTGGGTATTACAAAGTTGAGTCGTCTTTTATAGCTAACAGGAACCATTCAGTGGGTTCTTAATAGATGAAACACTTTTGTGAGTAGACTCAAGTTTGTGGTTGTAAGGTATATTGACAAAGTAGATAACTAGTTCATCTCAGAGAGGGGTGGTTCTTCTCTTGTGATGGAAGAGGTCACATGCCACGTGATTGTGAGACCAGATGTGCTGAGGAGAGAATGAAGGTAGCTAATGGACTACCATAGTAGAGTAAATGCCCTGATAAGGGATCTCCTAAGTGAGGACAGGGTGTCCCCTATGGGCAGAGAAATACGAGGATTAGGATGAGCTATGGGCTATGGATGGTGCTATGAGATCCTTCCACCACCACCACCAGGCATACCATGTTAGGCTCAGGGAGCTAGTGGTCAAGATCTTGGATATCTGAAAGCTTTAAAGGCTTATTTACCCACAATACATGAGATGATTAAATGTATGATAAATGTTTATCTGGATCTAGCTTCAGTATTAGCTAACATAGGTTCTAGTAATTCCTTTATCTATTTACTCCTAATGTAATATCTGTATCTCCCAGTTGAGGTAGTATATCAGTAGTTTATCTTGGGGTTCCTAGTGGGAATGATTTTTTGGTATCTTTTATCTATTGGGAGTGTGATATATCACATAGTGGACAATGGTTCATATGGGAGATTTTGGTTGTCACAATGGAACCCTATGACATCATATTGGGTATGTATTAGTTTTTCATTGTCTGAGACCAGATTGACATTCCCCATGGACAAGTCAAATGCCAATTCATTGATGGGATGAGATTCTCCTTTTCTAGGAGAGAGATCTCATGATAGGGAAAGTGGATTTTAAAAGTAGAAGGATATAACCCATCACACATCAGTTAGAAAGTATATCCCTTGCTGTAGTAGTCTCTTTAGGTATTTGGATTCCTTTAATTGTGGAGGATTATATGGAAATATTCCATGAGGAAATTTTGATACTACCTCTTAGCAAAGAGATGGAGTTTTATATAGAATTAAATCCCATCATTGATCTAATATATTCTATAGCATATCAAATAGCCCCTACTGAACATTGGGAGCTATAGTCATAGTTGGAGGACCTTTGAGAGAAGGGTTTCATCAAACCCACTGTGTCCCCCTGGGTAGCTCTAGTCTTGTTCATGGAAAATTCAAATAGGATAAAGAAGCTATGTGTGGATTATCATTTCCTGAACTAGGTCGTGATAATGAATAATGACCCCTTTTGAGGGTTGATTACCTCTTTGACTGGTTTCAAGGTGCGATATTGTTCCCAAATATTGATATCGGGTGTGGTTACCACTGATTGAGGGTTTTAAATCCTGGTATTCCAAAGTTGGCATTCCATAGTTTCTATAGACACAATCAGTTCATAGTGATTCTCATGGGTGTGACGAATTCCCCCACTGTGTTTATGGATTTGACTAACTAGGTTCTTTAACCATACTTAGACCAGTTTGTATTTGTCTTCATCGTTGTTATACTCATCGACTTTGAATTAGAGGGGATGCATGTAGAGCACTTTAGGATGGTTCTAGATCTTCTTCGATAGCACCAGTTGTATGGGAGTATCTTTATGTTCTTATTCTAGATACACGAGGTTCACTTCTTGGGGAATATAATTTATGAGCAAGGATTATTCAAATACCTATATAATATCTATGTAGTACTTTCTTGGGAGTCTTCCAATAGTGTTTCCGAGGTAAAAAGGTTTAGTTTCCTCGAGGTGTAATAAATGATGTTTATGGAAGAATTCTCCAAGGATTTAGCCCCTTTGACCACCCTAAAATGGAAAGGGAAGCTGTTTATCTGGTCCGAGCATTGCTAAAAATCTTTCAAGGAGTTGAGGATGAGGCTGACGAGTGCTCCAGTGTTCATACTACCATAGGAAGTTGTAGAGTATGTAGTTTATTATGATGCCTTGGGATCTATCCTTGATTGTGTGTTAAGGTAGAAACATGACGTTATCACATACATGTTGAGGTAGTTGAGATACCATGAGCAAAACTATGTAACTCATGACCTAGAGCTAGTAGCAGTGGTCTTCTCCTTGAGTATGTGGACGAACTAACTTGTTCGAGAGTGATTTTTGGTTTACTTATACCATTAGAGTCTCATGTATATATTCACACATAGTAACCTAAACCAGAGACAATGACACTGGTTGGAGTTCCTACAAGACTATAAATTCGTGACACTCTATACTATAGGGAAGTAAAACATAGTTGCAGATTCCCTTAGTAGGAAGTATTTTCCTCACTTGTTGAAGGAGGCCTCTGAGTATTGGCCTCCCAGCAGCTGGCCCTATTAGAGTAAGAGGGTATAGTTTTTCTACATTCAATGGTGTTTATTCCTTCGTTTCTTGAGTATGTGAGAGATTCCAAGCTAGGAGACATTGACTATGAGGTATTACATGATTAGATATCTTTCTGAGACTCATTGGATAGATATTATAAAGGAGGGAATCATGCCATTATTTTTTAGTGATAGACTGTGGTTCCAACCACGATGTAAGAGGAGGTGATGTGAGAGTTCTGCACTTCTCCCCTAGGTTTACATACTAGAGTGGTGGATATGTATACATACCTTCAGTAGAAGTTTTGGTGTCCCGAAATGAGACATATCATAAATAATTTTGTATCTCAGTGCCTCACATGTCATCAAGTGAATGTTGAGCACAATGTTTCAGCAGGTTTTTTTCGGCCCCTTACGATCCCAAATTGGAAGTGGGATGGAATATCCATGGAAATTTTGATAGTTATTCCACACAAAGTGAAGGTTTATGACTCCATATAGGTGGGAGTTGACTGACTCATGATGTTGGAACACTTCCTTAATATCCAGTAGTAGAGTTTATTAGAGAGTTGGGGTAGTATTACATATGGAAGAACATCCTCCTTCATGGGTTTCACTCAATTATTATCTCCAATCATGATGTGAGTTTTGGATTACGATTGTGAAGAATAATGAAGGAGGAATTCAAGACCCAAATGAGTATGAGTACATCCTTTCACCCCCAAAACAATGGGAGGACCAAGAACACTATCCAGGTGTTGGAAGATATAATAAGGGCTTGCCTATTATACTATGGATGAATATGGGAGGATCAATTTCCCTTGGTTTAGTTTTCATATAACAAAATATACCACTCTACCATCAATATGACACCTTTTGAGGCCCTATATGTGATACCTTTAAGGTCACCCTTATGATAGATAGATATTGGCAAGACATCTATTCTAGGCCTAGAGATTGTGTGGGTGATAAAGGAGAATGTTCAGGGCATCCATGTGCGGATGAGGATGGCCCAAAACAGACAAAAATTTTACTCATTTTTTTATCACTGGACCATAGAGTTCGAGTATGGAGGCCATGTTTTCTTGTGATTCTCACCATGGTGAGGACTATAGTGGTTTATCAAGGATGAAAGCTATCCCTAAGGTACATTGAGTCATTGAAGATTATGAAAATGGTTTTCATGGTTTCTTACTGTATCTCCCTACCCCCACAGCTAGAGTATTTTCACGACATCTTCTAGGGGTTGTAGTTGAGGAGGCACGCGCATGAACCTATTCACTTCATCGACTAGGGAAAGATAGATATACAAGATGCCGAAACCTTTTTGGAGCACCTAGTGGAGATAGAGGATTGGTAGGAGAGGACCCTATGTAGATTGACCATCCCCTTAGTTAATATGTTTTGGCAGCACCATAATGTGCAGGATAGTTTCTAGGAATGGGAGATTGAAGTGTGATCATAGTATCCTAAGTGGTTTATTTTTTTTATTTTCATGGATGAAAATATTAAAGGGGTGAATAATTTAAAGAACTAATTTTTCCATCATTATAATTATATATAATTATATATATATATATATCTTTATTTATATTTAGATATGGGTATAGAGACGAAATGTGATTACAAGGGCTAGTGCGTCCATAATTAATTTTATAAAAATATTAAATATACTCTATATTATGTGCGTGTATATTCTTAATGAAAATGAGACAACTATTTAATAGAAACTCAGATCATAAATCTGAGACAATAGATAAGTTTTAAACATGATTTTTACCCTTAGTGTGACCAAAAATGGGTCAGTGTAGGGTGTTTTGACACCTCGCTCGATGGTGGTATGTTCAGTGGACTAATTAATTTATATAATTCATTAATTAATTCACTTTAACATAACAAAATATTCTATAAGAATACATCCATGGGGAATTCTATAGGGTTATCCAAATAAACCCTTTGAGGATTTCATATATTGTCTCTCCTCCATTAGTGAATCACATCGAACCATAATGAAACTCTGGATCGTAATAGATCAAGATAAATAGAATTCAAAGAAATCCATCAATTGTTGGAAGTTGTGTTCTTCAATGATGAATGATCCAATCTCTAGGTAAGATTCTTCAATTGGTAATTTATGCCCTTTTGTTTAAATAGATTGAACAGATCAATCCTTTTTCATGGATATGTTCCAATGGTGGATTGAGAAAGCACCTATGTACTAGTTCAAATTAATTTATTCAAGGTTTTCTTACCCTGAATACCCGTTTTTGATCTTTGGACAAGAAAACTTGGAAACTATCAATTAAACTACTATTATTATAATTTACCCCTTGTTTTATTCATGTTCATCACTGGTTGGACCTCAAGGTCTCATTTTGGAATTTACGAGTAGTATCGAACCCGATCGAACCCCTAGAATAGCAACACTTT
The DNA here is from genome assembly GCA_963277665.1 of Viscum album. NCBI lineage: Eukaryota > Viridiplantae > Streptophyta > Magnoliopsida > Santalales > Viscaceae > Viscum > Viscum album. Next base: position 340,936,499 of record OY728129.1, read on the forward strand.
CATGAGAAAAGGGAGGATCGAAAAAAAGTACATATTTGGGATCGTTGCAACGCATAGATTATTATTTCAATGTTTAGAGATTGATAAATCAAATTTAGTATGAAATGAGGTTTGTGTTATATATGAGGTGAATGAAGAAACCTATATGGGTTATTGAAATAGTATTTCCAGCTATTGTAGGGAAAAATCCATCAGTTGATGCTAAATATAATAATTCCGACCAGAGATATGGCCAAAATAAAAGTGGTGTAGCTTGAATCATGGTGCATAAATCAGATCTGATATTCTAGAAAAAAACCAACTACAAACTATGTACAAGGATTAATACATGGTTTGTATCCCCATAAGTATAGAATATAGGGTTTTGAAAAAAGAAAAGGAAGGCATGAGGTGAAGTCCTCTAACAAGTTATGTAGAACTTCCCCGGTTGGGAAACCAGTATGGCAGATCACATTGGTGGGATACTTTAGAGAAGTAAAAATATAGGTATACGGTCATGTTCCCAAGTATATGGACATGGGTTTAGTACATGGACATGGTGTCAGTCCACGAAAATGACTATAAGGATGCGACCTGGTCCTGGTTGGCTTAGACTCACTGTGTAGTCCACCTGTATGGTGTTCAATGCTACAGAGAAAGTGAGTTGTGTACTATACAGGGACATTACTAGGTGTAAGAGTGGGACCACATGCTGTCTGGGTCCCCTCACACACTGTGTACCCCTTGGACCCTTTTCAGGAAAATTAAATCATCTATATCTGCTTCACTTGAACTCATATTTTGGCTCACAAGTAGCCTATATTGATCATTTTCATGCAAAGAATGTGATGGTTTAAGCAGTTGTTACATTCAAGATATGATGAGAAATTTTCTATGGATTATTCTTGGATATAAAAATTATGGATGATGGTAGTGACCACAATGAATCATCAGAGACATTCCTTGTGGTACTCTCTAGTAGGTATGAGTAGTGGAGTTTCTCGGTGACTTTGAAAATGGTACCCTCCATAACGACTGGGAATTGGGGTTCCTTGAAAAATTTCTAAGTGGTTCCCTCCAGTAAGGTTGGGAAGTGAAGTTCCTCAATGAATTTTCAAGTGGTTATCTTCTATGGGGCAGTGAAATGGAGTTAATCAATAAATTTTCAGTGGTACCCTCCAACAAGGCTGGGTGGTTGAGTCCTTCAATGAAATTCTGAGTGGTACCCTCAAACAGGACTGGGAAGTGGAGTTCCTCTATGACTTTCTAGGTGGTACCCTCTAGTAGGGATGTGAAGTGGAGTACTTTGATGAATTTCTACGTGGTACTCTCCAATAAAGTTGGGGATTGGATTTATTTGATGAATTTTCAAGTGGTACCCTCAAGTAGATCTGAGAAGTGGATTTATTCAACAATTATTAGAGTAAAAAACCCCATTGGCATAGCCACAGTTCCTCTATAAGTTCTTATAGATATTAACCCATGGTTTACTAGGGAAAGGTTCCTCTACTTCAAGTTGTAGCCCCTTGACTGTATGGTACAGTGATGAAGTTTTCTTTGACATGGATGGTTACTTCTATGTAGACGTTGTGAGATGATGGGTATCATTGATGGAGTATTTGAAATGATGGTTACACATCTTCCAAGGATGAGCTATGATATAGATATTTTCCTATACTCTCTCATTTGGTATTATTTTAACTAAACACCCACACACAATATATATATATATATATATATATATTATTTTTCATCCATACCCTCAGATTTGGTTACACTCCTTCCAAGAGAGGTGAATAAGTTTGGGGTATGCAATGTGCTTTCCATGATTAGCTTCTCATATTGGGATGAGTCTATTATCATAATATAGGTGGTTAAGACATGAAATTTAATTCATATACTCACTGTGTTGAGCCCCTTGTGCATAGATCTGGTTACTTTCACCCATGATTTGGTTTGAGTTGTTATCTTTGATTATATCTTTCTATTTCTGTTGTGTATCTTACTGCTCCCCCTTCATATTTTAGGGTCTCTAACTGGGTACATATATAATCCCACCTACATGGTCTTTTCCTGCACCTGTTGTGTATTATATAGATGACAAATAGGTCGATGGTGACTTTATAAGAGCTTAGGGATATTAGTACATTGGAACACATAAGGTGATTGTAACTTGAGATTCTGAAGCTAGGATCTCTTAGAAGTTTACTTTTCCAGTTTTTTAGGTTCGGTGACTTTTTTTTTGGGCATATATTTTTTCCCTTTACTTTTTAGTTTTCATTTTTGTACCTCTATACCCCTAGATGTTATGAATGTTTGGTTTATTTTCTAGATTTGTTGAATATTTTACTTTTTTCCACTGCACTTTTGCATCAAGATGGATATTTTTGTTTTAGGTACTTAAGAAAAGGCCTCTTCATGTTAGTTATTCTTTCATCACATATCGCCACCCCCTGGCCTATAGAGGTAGGCTTGGGGTAGTTGCGGCTCAAGCCCCAGCATGGGTTGGGTCATGACCTTAAATCATAGTAAAATAGCATTTGAGTTATTTTTCATGTACAAGAGTATATAGATCATCAATCTGACCTGTGGTGAGCTCTGACTAACCAATTAAGTAGTATTTAGTGATTTGATAGTCTTAAAAAAACACTAGAGGGTCAAAACCATGAAAATGACCTAAAAATTTCATGAAATATTATTAAAAAGTTCAGAGAATGATTTTTAAATTTAGGAGTTGAATCCACCACAATCTTAGATTTATTTTTCTTGGGAAGATCAATTTTTTTTAGTGTTTTAATACACTAAAACATGCATGTAATAGTCAAAAACATATCGAACAACTTCATATTGATTATAAATACTAAGAAAACTATCTTATTTTTTATTTTTATAAGTAGATGAAAAATGAAATGGACATGTGGTGTCCTTGGACTAACTGAATAAGAATTTTTAAAACATTTATCTTTCATTAAAAAACATGTGTTATGGGGTAAAAACCAAGAAAAAATCCATATATTTTCATAAAATCATAGCAAAACAACATTGGAATGATTTTATAAATGTAGTAACTAATGGTTTTTCAATATGAGTTTTTTGTGGCACAGTATTACCGAAAACACTTTTTTAATGTTTTAAAACACTAAATCAAGTGTGTAACGATTAAATAAATATAAAAAATTCATAGATTGATGTGAAATCAAAGATTTTTTGGAATTATTCTTGATGTGTATGAGAACATGTCTTGTAAATCTAAAATGTGATGTGGTCAGACTAGTCGAATAAGAAGTTTCAATGATTTTTCTATCATTAAAAAGTGTGTCAATGGGTCAAAACAAATAAAATGAACTTATATTACTATAAAATCATAGTGGAAAAATATTTAATTATTTTTGAAATATAAGAACTTACTTCACATCAATATGAGTTTTCATTTTACTAGTATGATTGAAAAATCATTTTTAGTGTTTTAAAACATTAAAATATTCTTATAAAAATCAAAACATATAAAAACGACCTCAAATTGACATGAAATAATAGGGAAGATAATTTTAATTATTTGGAACATTTATAAGAAGGAAACACGTCAATCTAATGTGTGATTTTCTCAAATAGAGAAAATAAGTTGTTCTTAATGAATCAATAATCTAAAAAAACATGTGCCAATGGATCAAAACCAAGAAAATGACCTTCATTTTTTATTGGATAATAGAAAAACAACCATTCATTGATTTTGAAATGTAGTAAATAACAGGGTCAAAATACATGTTATTTTTTTTCCCAAGATGAAGGAAAACATTTTTTTGTTTAAAAACACTAAATTATGAATATAACAGTTACCCCCTATACAATGATGTTATATAGATATGAAATCAAAGTGAAAAGTTGTTTAAATTATTTTTTATACATATAAAAATGTAACATGTCAATGTTATGTGTAGTGTTCTCAAACTGTCCAAATAAGCAGTTCTTAAAGAATTGATTGTCTTGAAAAACATAAGACTGGGGGTCAAAACCAATCAAATGGAATCTATTTAGCATGAAATCATATTATAAAAACACTATATTGAATTTTAAATGGTTGAAACTAATGGTGTTTCAATATTATTTTTTATTTAATCAAGATAACCAAAAATATATTTTTAGTGTTTAAAACAATAAAATGCGCTTGTGACAATCAGCGACTTAGAAAAAAACTCATATTCACATGAAACCATAAGAAAACTATTTTTAAAAAAAATTTAACCTGTACATGTTGACAAAATGGTAATCAAACATGTGGTGTAATTAAACTAACTAAATAAGAAATTTTTAGTGACTTGAGAATATTTAAAAAGGTGTGTTAGGGTGTCAAATCCTAGAAAAAATAATATCCATGAAATCTTAGAGAAAATCTAGGGATTTGTTTAAAAATTTGGGATCCATAACCAACTCAATATGAGTGATTTTTTGTTGAAGATGACAAAACATTCATTTTTATTATTTTAAAATTCTAAAACATGTGTATAACCATAAAAACCATAGAATATGACATCATATTCACACAAAATCATCAGAAAATGTTATTGGAATTATCCAAAACATATATAAGAATACAAAATGTCAAACCAATGTGTGGTGGGATTAGACTAATTGAATAAGTAGTTTATAGAGAATTTATGGTCTTAAAAACATGCACCTAAAGGAAACAAACAAGAAAATAGACTCCATTTTCCATGAAATAATTAGAAAAAAACTATATTGGATTTGTGAATTCAAGGAATTGATAATGTTTCAAAAAAAAATAATTAATTTCTTGGGACTTCCTGAAATATATTTTTAGTGTTTTAAAACAATAAAATGTTTATTTATTGGTTAAAACCATAGATAACGTTTTTGGATTGATATGAAATCATAATAAATGGGTTTGAAATATTTTTATGTGTACGAGTGTATGACATGTCAATATAACATGTGGTTTGCTCATACTGATCAAATAATTTGTCCATAATGGGGCCAAACCCAAGAAAATTACCTCTAAATTCTATGACATCATTAGAAAAAAAATTGTGTATTTATTTTTGAAATGTAAAAGCTATAGACACCTCAATTTGAGTGGATGTTTTTCCATGATGACCCAATATGCATTTTATGGGGTTTAAAGCACTAAAATATTGGTATAATGATAAATATGATAGAAAACGACATAAGATTGATGTGAAATAATTGGATCATGTACTTGGAAGTATTTGTGGTGTGTGAAATCTAATGTTCAATGTGATGGGACTGATAATCATATATCAATGATTTGGAAATATTTAAAAGAATGGGAGAAGTGGGGAAAAATAAATAAATGACCTCCAATTTTAGTGAAATCATATGAAATGAACTATGGAATGATTTTTGAAATGTAAGAACTGATTCCTCCTCAGTTTAAGTTTTTGTTAACCCAAATGAAAAAATGCATTTTTGTTGTTTTAAAATATGAAAATAAGATTATAGTGGTCAATTATTTATAATACTACGTTATATTGATTTGAAATCATTGGATAATGGTCTTTGTATTTTTTATGTCTATGAGTAGATTAAACATCAATCTGATGTTTGTTGTTCTCAGACTGGCCACATTAAGAGTTTTAGAATAAAAATCAATAAAAATACTAATATGTCGAAATACAAATGAATTATACTTTAAAATTTGGAATCATAGAGTAAAAAATTATTTTATAAGTACCCTTCTATTTTCATGCATAATGGATAAATTAATTTGGTAAAAACTAATTACATTAGAAAAAGTCAATAGGTGTAAAATAAATTTAACCAAGAGGGAAAGAACACCAAAATCTTTATAAAATTACTGATAGTGGATGGTTTGGCCCTTGATTGATCTTATAAATTTTCTCCTCTATTATTTCCAAAAAATTTAGCAACTGTTCTTTATATTAACTTACCTTTTTAAAAAGTCTTTTGGATTTACCCAAAATGTAATTCATATTTACTTATAAAAGAGACACACCTATCCAAACTTCCCATCACACCGAAACCCACATATTTTATCCCAAAAATATACCCAACCCTATACTTTAAATTCCTATCAAAATTTAATTGGTTATGTACCAAAAATACCACAACTCAATGACTTAACCCATTTTTCAAAGTAGATAATATATTATGTGAGGTATAAATTTCTAATTTCTTCTTTCTAATTTCAATTCCTTTATGTCCTATTATTGATCCTAAAATTACATTAAACCATTTAAAAATGATAAAATTGGTATCATTATCACATATTTCTTTAATGATGGTAATATCATCAACCAAATTTTCTTTTTTTGATTAATAAAAAAGAATTTTTCATTCATTTGTTGTGAGAACTACCACCTCTATAATGCAATGCATTTTATTTTCCTTAAAAAGCTTAAAAGGAGGGTAATAATAGGAAATTTAACACATAAGTATTATATGTATGAAATATTTTATATTATTAAATTAAAAACAATATTAATCTTTTCCCCAGATCTACGGAAAATGAAATAACCATCCATGAGTATGTGTGGACTATCGTCACCATGGAACGATTGGTTTATGATTTTAATTTGCTAACTTTCTTAAGTAAATGGTCATGATAATGGGTTTAATGGATATATATGAATTTTATAAAAATTTTAAGGTTATTTAAGGAAAGAATTGTATATTTTATTGACAATATGATAAATAAACTATGGTAAATTCAGCCATCAAAAAGAGAATTGAAAGAGATAAACATTATTTCTTCAAACCATGAAATAACTTTGTATAGGTTATATTATCATTATTGATTTTGATATTATAATTTAACACAGAAAAAAATTATTTTTTTCATTATTCATTAGTTTTAATGATAATACAACTAAATCACATTATAATCGCCCATTAATTATGTTATGTTCTTGTTTGGGTTTGTTTAACCACCTACTTAGACAATGATGTAAATTTATATCATGGATAACTATAGGAATTTATGTTCTTATTATATATGATATAAATAAGTAAATAATGATTTATTTCTATCATAAATGTAAATATAAAAATTTAAATAAATTTTTAAGAAAACACCCTTAGTTCACTATACATCATCAAAACATGTTCATCGCCAAATTGATCTTTAATGATCGTAACTAAAAACTCCATTATAATGAAATTATAACATTATAAATAATTGTAAAAAATAATTTTTTTTGACAAATGAAGGATAAAATTCAGGATAATAATTAATTAAAACACATCTATTAGGAAACCAATTCATAACGATCAAGATTACTCACACCCGATGTCGAAAATAGAAAAAAAAATCCTAATATACATGTAGATAATACTTATAAATTATTTTTATAGAATCTTATTTATATGAAAAATTATTCTAAATAGGTTATTATGAAATTTATGTTTTTTATACAGGATCTTAGAGTGAATTCGAATAAGTGGGGAAATAAGGTAAGGGTTTCTTATCTCAAATTTTCACCCCTTGAGAAATATTTACTATTACACACCATGCTTTCTTTGGAAAGGTGTACCTAAGGACTAAGGAATTTATTTTAAAATATTCTTGGGGTTTTAAAAATAAATTTAATTTTCTATTTAAAATAAATTTTATTTTAAAAAGATTCTAATATTGAAAATGGGTTTTTGATTAAAAAGTAAATAAAACCATAAGTTTATATTTATCTCATTATAAATTCCACGGGACATGTTTGGTATTATGAAATATAATTTATTTTATATCATGTATTCATAGATATATATATTTAAAATATGTAAATATATTTCATTTCATGAGATTTTAAGGTCTATTTAATTATCTTCCACTCAAGATCCTTTTATTCTTATGTTACTAATTCTGTAAGAGTTTTATCAACTCAATTTTTGATTCATTGGGTCATAATATTTCATACTTGAATATACTTGTCAATATTTCATTTATCCTTAAATTCCTATATTTTATTTTTTTTATTTGTTTTTATATCTTGGAAAATTATTTTTCAACATCAATAAAAAATTATTTGTTAAAATATTGGATAAATTAAATGTGTAACATTGGTAAAAATAACTCTCTTTCTTACCAATGAATTGTTTCTTCCATGTCCGTATTTTCCTTCTAGCCAATGTTATCCTATCTCTTTAGAAAATCTAATACTTATTATTTTCTATTATTCTCATTTATATCTTTAGTCCTTCTCAGAACCAAAATTTTACACTCTTTTTAAAATGTGGGTTTTGTAACATAAGTATTTAAAAATATTAAAAATGTTTTTCATCCTTTAAAAATAAAATGTTTTATCTTCTATTCAACATTTTTTAAATAAAAATCTATATTTTCATGGATATATTATTGTAATATATTTTTTAAAAGAAAATATTTTCATTGTTTTCACTTCACCTTTTAGAAAATAACTTTCAAAATTGACTAATAACTTTTTTTGTTTATGACAATGTAAAAAATATTTTATAAAGAATCTTTTTATGTTTCTCTTCCATGTGAAAATTTTTTTGTTATCTTTTTTATTTTATTTTGAAAATTTCCCTATAAGTTTCCATGGTTTCTAAATGAAGTTATATAATTTTAGTATTATAAAATATATCTTAAAAAATGATTTGAAAATATCAATGACATTTCTTATTTTTAAAGGTATTTTTAAAAAACTTATGAAAAGTGTTTTTGATCAACGTCATAGTCCTTTGAAAAATGTTTTTATTGATTCAATGATATTATTAAAATATTTTCATCCAAATTATATCATTGGATGGCTTATGTAATGTTCATTTCTATTAAAAATATGATATATCACTACTTTTGTCTTACCTTTCCATATACTATGAATGGGCATAAATTTTCATCCAATGCCTTTAATTTGTGAATACCCTATTTTCCATTTATTTTATTTAAGGTTGTTCACCTAGATTTAATTCATAGATGTTTGGGGAACTTATTAACTTATCTGTATACCCTTTATCCATACGGTGAAAAAACCATAAGCACCACTATCTTGATTTAATGATATTTACATAGAAATTTACTAAATGTTTCTTAATACAAATTTATTTTCCACGGGTATATCATGTTATTATTATTTTTTTAATTATTAATGTTTTACTTATGAGATTTCATTTGAAAAAGATAAGAAATACATTTTCTTTACATGGGTTCTCCATGATATGATTGATTTTATGTGGTACACATATATATGGATAATGATGGGTGGTTCTTATATGAACCTCTAATTAATTGAATTAATTTTATATATAATGATATAATCTGGGATAGAAATAATTTTTTCCCCACACATATGTGGACATAATAGGTTTTCTCACCTTTTAATGTGTGGACATAATGAGATTGTTCACATAGGCATGGGTATAATAAGTTTTCTTACAAAAGTTTTCCTATGATTATTTTTGTTCCATGTTTCCAAGTTGTATCCATAATATTCCACACTATTATAGTTATTATTATTACTATTTTATATTCTCATAGCTCATGTTAATCCAGACATGTTTCCATACTCTTTTTATTCATGTATTTTGTAATTTTAATACTTATTCCATGATTTAATATATATAATTTTTTGGGTATACTTTTATTATGTATCTTATTTATAAACATATTCTTATCTTATTCTCAATTGTTTTTTGATTTTTACCACTCTTGTTTATCCTTAATGAGTATTTGAGGTCACCGCTTTATTATGTTCCCATTCCCTGGGTCATAAAGAAAAGTAACATGTATGACGTGTCTAGAAAATAATCCTATGTTGATAATTTTTATGGAATGTTTTAAAAACATTCTGGGTTAAGAAGTTATTAATATAGTGGGAAAATTTTTGTTTGGTCGAAAACGATATGGGTTTTGTTAGATAATATTTTTTCTTAATTATATAAAACTCTAAACATAAAAGTTATTGGTAATGTGTTGTAATTAAGTAAAGTCTTTAAGTTGTGTAGATTATATCATCATGTATGTAACACCTTGTGATTATTAAAATAGTAACATCATGTTTGATAGAATATATAAAACGCAACACCAAGCCTATAATAGAATATAAAATCCTAATATTTTATGATATATTTATTTAAATTAAATATCTTTGATAGCTTTTTATACATTCAAATCTTGGTTTGAACTAATCATTATACTTGGTTAAAATATTATTATTTAAACATGACCATTACAACCTAGACGTTAAATTGAATGGTTTGAATATTAATGAATAAATTTTAAAAATTATATGGATTAAAAATGTATAAAAAAATTAAAATGTTTTATATTAATTAAAAATAAAATAAGAATCATTTCAAAGTAAAAGAAATTTTTCTTGAAAAACTATTTTTTTAAAAGGCGAGGTCGCGCTTTGAACAAAAATTTTTCAATTAAATTAAAAAAAAATAGAAAATTTATATAAAAAAATAACCAACATTTTTTAAATAATAATCTCAAAAATTATATTAGGACAAATGGTTGGTATTTTTCTAAAATGTTTTATTTTTTGATGAATACTAAAAAATACAATTTTTTACTAAAATTTGTCTTTTTGATTAAATTTTTTAAAAAGATAAATTATTTTTTAAACTGATTTTAAAGAAAAATTATTTATGTTATATTAAAATTTATATAATTTATTTAATTTAATTAAATATCATATTAAAATTTTATATTAAAACCTTCTAAACTTATGATAAATTTCTCTTTAAAACCCGCTTTTTCGTCGCGTCTGCAGGAATAATTTTAATCTGTATTAAGCCACTTATTTTAATTAAATTTTGAAAAATGTATTTCATATTTGGAATAAAAATAATTTATATAATCTAATAAGGTCAACAAAAAAAATTTACTATATAAATAGTGACTATAGTAAAAAAAATCACTTAAGTTAAAAATGGGTTTACCGAGGGTTAAACCAAGAAGTTAAGGGTTAACATGACTTAACAACTTAAAAAAATATTATTTTGTGACTATATTTCCACATTATATTGTACTAAATTTTATACTAGTGTTATTTGGAAGATTTTTTTTCATCTGAATGAATTTATCCTTTTGGATTCTTTTTGGGATATTTTTAAGTAATTTCCAAGATGGTTTACTTTCCCAACTTATATATGGTCACTCCCTCCCCTCACTTATTCAAAACCCTCAAGCCCTTTTTCTCTCCCAAACCATTATAAAAAATCTCCCCAACATACTTAGACATATTATATATAGTTTATTTCTCTAAAAGGACCATCTATAGGGTCCCTATGGGAAAATCCAAAGGAGGTTTCACTTAAAGAAGGTAATTATTTTAACAATGCTCTTTCACTTCCACTATTCTTTTTAAAAAATCAATTATTTCTTAACCATTACAATATAATAAATCCAATATATTTCTTATAATAATATGTTATTATGTTTATGGAATAATATTTATGCATTTCCACTTCCATCAAATGGGAAATAAAATCATCAATCATGTGTACGGAGTATTGCCACTTCGCAAACCAATATAGTTTGTTTTCCATAAACACCTTTCAAGGACATATATAATGATTTAATTACCACATATATGTGAAATTTATGATATTATTATACTTCAATAAATTTAATATTTCATATAACTTTTTATGTTCCATTTTTCTTCAAATATGATAACTTCGCTTGTGTGTACGGTTGACTACTATATCGAAAAGTGACATAATTCATTTTTCAATTAATCTTAAAATGGAATGTAATAAGGGTAAATTTAATTATTAAATTTGATATATATATGATATGATATTTAATCTTTAAAATTATAATATTACCCACTTCTTTACCCTTTTACTCATTTAGGTAATGATATCATTGCTCGTGTGTATATACGGCCTATCGCCTACATGAAGCGATCCGATTCATTTTCTATGTCCAATTTTAATGAATATTTATAAGGATATATATAATTAAAAAAATAATATATATAACATTGATGTAATTATTTATATTATTTAACCATATCCAATATACAAAAATTTGAAATTTCTTGAAAAAACTTGCTTGTGAAAACAATGAAATTAGCACCCAAAATAATGAAAATAATGACATATTATTAAAAAACGGGTGGTAAAATGTTATATAGAGATCATATATGATATTATAATTATTATTATTGTTTCATTATAAATTAATAATATGATTAATACCATTATATATTATGTAAGGACACATATTAAGTAAATCAAACCCGAGCTAAGGCTTTCTCGTCTCACTTTTACTTCAATTAGACAAACACTACAATAACAACTTATTTATTTTTTGTGGCTTATATACTACTCCTTTTTTTTAAATAAAGAATTAATTTTTATTCTTGGTATTTCATTTTTCATTTGATGTTATTTATTTATTGGGGATTATGATTCAAAAGTTAAGTGGTAAAGTTTTATTTTATAAACTCATCGTTATTCGTCATTATTTTTGTGTAAGTATCCCTTAGAAGAATTAATTTATATTTATATCTTAAAATAAATATATTTTATTAAAATATGGTTATTCATGATCCTTTTCAAGTAATAGTACCATATTTTTACTCTTTTGTGTGTAAAATTATTGATAGAATGTTTTTAAGAAAATCCAACTTTATTTCTCTCTTATGTTGGAGATCATTTTTCATCAAAACCCATGTTTTTTTAAAAAACAAAATTTTTTTAACCTTTTAAAAAATATTTATTATATTAATTTTTACCCATATTTTATTTTTTAAATTTTTTTGAACGAAATATTTATGTCCTTTTCAGAACAATGCTTGTTTGGATATTAAGAGAAAATGTGAAGGGAATATTTGTTTTAACATGTATAGCATGAATAGAATTTTCCACTATCATAAAAATTCAATGTTTTAATGATTATTTTACAAGTTTTAAAATTTTATTTCCAATTAAAATTATTTTAAAAATGCTTTTGAACATTTTTTTAAAAGGCGATTTTAAAAATTCAAAGGTTATATGTCACAAAAATAATTTTAAGGATATTTTAATGGTATTTCTGTTAATAAAAGACATAAAACCTATATTTTAATTTTTATCCACTAAGGATATGTTTTATTTATATGATCATTATTATATCATTAGATTATATATGATTATTTTTATTCAAAATGTAATTTTTTTTACCATTCACCATTTTACATTGGATGGATTATGATTATTTTTATTGATTGGGGGTAATTATTAACATTTAAATTGTAAGTTTTTCAATAAAAATGTTTATGTTGATTGTGTTTCACCCTTTTAATATGAGGAATTAATTGGACTTAGTAAGTGATGGGTGGGGCCTGCTATAGTCCCTCAATACATTGGTTGGTATCATGAGATAAACTATATTGGGTTTGGGCTGAGTCCTTACCCATTTTTTTGATGTTTTGGAAAAAGGACTTAACAGTATGTTTTAGATTTCCTCATTATGAATTTCATCATTATAAATTCTATTGTGGATTTTCCATGTGATTATTAAATTAGTCAAAATATCCATGGTTATGTTTCAATATCATGTGATTATTTATATGGTATTATTTGATCATCAATTAGTCCATCCTTATTTTGATCTAGTTATTAGTTAAATGGAATGTGTTTTAGTTATTTACCTTGATATATTTATTATTCTTTATTTATTTACATATTTTATTGTAAACCTATCCTTACTATGCATATGACCTCACCCCAGTTATTATGTTTTATTTTCACCAGGATACCATGATGTGCTTTGCGATTTATTTATAGGGATACGATATGAGGAATAATTGAATTCTCAAAGAAAATAATATTTATATTTTATGTTTTCAATTATAATAAATATTTCATGTATTTATTTAGTTTACCAAGACTATTAAACTATGTATCACATTGGAATGGGGTACCTTGTTTCTTGTGGCAATGTAATAAAGTATAAATCAACTGTGGGTTTTTGTTGTAGGAGTCTCTATAGTTGGTATCTGAAGAAATTTAGTAGAATCCTTAGGAACTAGATCTTGGAAAACATTTACTAGCTAACATGACCCTATTATGTAATTTTAATATAATTATATAATAACATCATAAAATTTTTGTAAGGTATATCTTTTTGTGGTTTTCCCAACAATATATATCCATCTAGATACTATGAGTGGATATGGTTCTTGCACAATGTTTCCTAGGGGTAATAAATCTGAAAAGGGTATATTGATCTCTGACCCGGTTATCACTTGGTACATGACAACAGACCATACAATGAACTAGGTTTGGAACTCATGGGGGATATTATTTTTTTAATTCACATTTTATTTACAAGCCATTATGAAGTATTTTAAAAAAAATTTATGTTTTCGAAACCATCCCCAAGAAACCATGTTTTTATTATGATATTATCCATGTTTTTTTTTCAATTTATGTTATGTATTTTACTCTTTTTGAGATTATAAATTTTGGTACATAATATTATGATTTAATCTACTGTATTCTATTATTTTCAAATGGAACCTATTAGTAGGAATGAGAACTATATTAATTCAAGTAATCCAAAGAGTAATAATGTTTGTTCCCTTGATTACATTAAGATAATATTTCAAAGGAAACTAGTCCCCATAACATTCACATAATATGTGGAAATTATATCATGTGACATCAAGACAAAAAATAATTCTCTACATAGTATTTATTTTAAAGGAATCAATAGAAGAGAAGGATGATAGAGAAAAAAGGATAAGGGGAAGTAGGGAAAGAAGGGTTTTCCGACATGTGATAATTGTGGATCGAATCTCCTTGGTACTTGCTTAAAAGGAATTTTTTTCTTTAAGTGTGGTGAAGGATTCCACTACGCTTGTTATTATAGGGGGAGGAAATAATATTCCAATATAAAATGCTTCCACTGTATGTATATGAGGCACTACTCAAATGAATTTCCCTATAATCAAGGGAATATACCTTAGAATAGGATAATGGATCAAGTTCATGCTTATTTGATTACTAAAAACAATGTAAAATGATTAATGTGATTGTGTTTTGTTTTAAAAACAATGTTATAGGATTATTTTAATCAATGATATTATAATTATAAGAATTATGGAATGTATAAGGATTTCCTTGGAGTAGTATTTTTTTATGTATTTGAAATCAGGTGTTGAATGGTACCTAGAAAAGTGATTTAGTGGTAAGTTGAAATTTTTGGGAAAAAAATGATTGAGGGAGGATAACACTTAATAGGTTCCTGATGTCAATATAATAATTATAAAGACGTTTTTATGTAGATATTAATAACCTTTAACATTTATCTAATATTTGGTGTGGAGGTAATTATGGGCTATTAAAATTTGATACCATTATAGGAATTATATCAACATGGTTCTAGAAAAAAGAAAACTTGTGTGTCGAGTGGCAACCCACATATCGGGTGAAAACCCAAATTCCATGTCACAACTCAAATTTCAGGTGATAACCCGTTGCATTCAGAAATTCCATGATGATTAAATCCAGAACTGAAGAATTATAAGGTTTTAGTACCTAACGCTGATCTATATGATGTCCTGGTTAATATGTAATTGTTTTTTGTTAAATGATTTGATGGATAAATATTACTGTTGAACCAGTAGTGTTACTATTGAGGTTTAGATATTAATTTATTATATTTGATAAAATTTAATGGCCATACTGCTCTTGGAAAATATTTATAAATATATGTAAATACTTAGTACGTGTTTATGGATCTTACGATCTGTTAAAAGGTAATTTTAGTTGTTTAAGAATAAAAACATAATCCTGTATATTAATTTCATTTAGTTATAAATCAGGTGGAAAATTATCAAAGAATAATCGAAAGATTAAATTTTTTCTATGTGAAAGAAATATATCATGTAAGTATATCTTCATATATTCTTAGTCAATATGGTAAATGAGTTCCTCTACTCTAGGAAAAGGATAATTAAATAAAATTTTATCTTAATTCATTTATTTATATTAAACCATTGTTGTTTTAAATCATCACGTATTATGGTTTTTAAGTTCTTAAATTTTCATTTATCATTCACTTTATTATCATTAATTATTTCTATAACTCTCTATAATTATTTACACTTTTCTTCCAGGTCCATAACATCACTTTCCACAAATTTTTTCTATCTTAAAAACCTATTTCAGTGTTATTACATTTGAAAATACTAAAATTTTTCTCTTATTAAGAGGATTTTTTATTAACCTTTTTTATGATGTGTTCTTTCAACAATGTTATTTTCAAATGTATAACCCTTGATTATCAAGATCAATATTAATTTGTGATGATGAAATTTATTTATTGGGGAGAGAATATAACACCCCATTTTTTAAATTGGGAACATCATGTTAGATAGTATATAAGACACACACACACAAAATCATAGAAGATAATTTAACAACTTGAGGCTTTATGATATATTTATTTAAATTCAATCACTTTGATTTCTTGGGATGTATGCAATGTTAGGTTTCAATGAAATGTGATAATCTGTTAAAATATTATAATTTAAACACGATAATTGTAACCTAGTCGTAAAATTGGAGTGTATGAATAGTAATAACTAAATTATCAAAATTATATGCTTTACACATGTATAAAATTAATTAAATCGATATATATTGATTAGAAATAAAATAAAAATCATCTGAAATTTAAATAAATGTTTTTCTTGAAAAAATATATTTTTCTAAAAGACGATTTAGTCAGGTTTTTCACACATAATTAATAATTAATTTTTACCATTACAATATAATTTATTTGAAATATAAAACTTAATTTTTAAAATTAGCACATCAAAATTATCTTAGGGTGAAATTTTGTGATTTTTCTGAAATGTTTAATTTTTAATTAATAGTTAAAAATAATGATTTTTATTAAAAACTACATATTCGTTTAAATTATTAATAAAGTTAAACTATAGTTTAAATTATTTTTAATTTAAAATTAGTTCAATTATATTACATTTTTATTAATTTTGTTCATTGGACCCAATTTCATATTGATGTTTAATATTAACACATTCTATAATTATAAGAAGTTTCTCTTTGAAAATCCATTTTCTATCATGACTATAGGAATAATTTTAAATTGGATTATACCATTTACGTGAATTGAGATTTAAAAAATTGAATAAATATTTGGAATCAGAATAATTTATATCATATAATAAGGAAAAATTAATTTTTGAAAATAATGAATAATGAAAATAGTAAAAAATTAATTTCTACAATTAAGTTAATAGTGGGTGTATTGGTGGTTAAACTATGAAGATAAGGGATAATATTGCCTACTAACTTCTAAAAATATTATTTTATAGCCATATTTTAACCTTATACTATCCTAAAATCTTACCTAATGTTATTTTGAATATTTTTTCATGTGAATTAATTTATCATTTTGGATTATTTTGGGAAATTTACAAGTAATTTCAAAAAAGGGTTCCCTTTTGTAATTCATAAAAGGGTACTCTCTAGCCTCACTACATCACTCCCATCAAAAAATTTGACTCAAAAAAACCCTACCAAAGTATATTCCCAAAATATTTAGAAAAATTATGGTGCTTTTGGTTTTCCCAAAAGACCATCCCTAGGGCCCTTAAAAGGAAATCCAATAGAGGTATCTATTATAGAAGGTAATTATTTTAACATAACTTGTTCTTTTTTATTTCTTCTTTTTCTGTATTATATCATTTATTAAAACTTTAAATATAAAAAAAATAGTATATTCCATATAATGAGTTATTATTAGGTTTATTTCAAAATATTTATCTATCTTCACTTCCATCAAATGGGGAACAAAACCATCGATCACGTGTACATCAGACTACTGCCTCACAAATTAATGTTGTTAATTTTCCATAAATAACTTTAAAGGATTGATTTAATTATGAATTTACCACATTTATATGCTATTTATGATATTATTATACTTCTAGAATTTTAATATCACATATTCCATTATATTTTCCATTTCATTTCAAATATGATAATGTCACTCGTGTTTATGAAGGACTACCGCCTCACAAAAAGATGTGATTTTTTTCCACTACGCATTTCATGGAATGTTATAAGGATAATATTAATTAATATATGTGATATATATGAGATGATGTTGATTATTTAAATTTTAAATATCACTAGATTTTTTCCCATTACACACATTAAGTTAATGATATTGTCACTCATGCGTACTCATGACCTACCATCTCCAGGAAGCGATGCGATTAATTTACTATGCCTAATTTACAAGAATTTTTCTAAATATGTATATAGTGAAAAAAATATTTATAACATTAATATAATTATGTATATGATTTAATAATATCCTATATACAATAAACCAAACATTCATGAAAAAACACACATGAGAAAACAAGAAAATTAACACTTGAAACAACGAAAATAAGGAAATATTATTAACTAATAGGTGGAAAATTTTTATAATAGGATCAAATATGATATTATAAATATGATTATGGTTCTGATATAAATTAATCACATTATTAAAACTATTATACATATGGTGTGGACACATATGAAAGAAATCAGACTAGTGGTAAGGGTTTCTCGTCTCACATTTACTTCCGCGAGACATACACCATAATCATCAATTATTTATTTAAAGTGTTGTATATACTGACCATTTTTTATTTTATGTCATGAATTAGTTTATATTAAACATATTTAATGTTTAATTTGATGTTATTTCTTTCATGGGTATTTTTTTTTCAATAGTTACCAAAGTGGTAATGGTTTATTCCACAATCTCATAATTATTCTGGATTATTTTTGTACAAGCAAACTTTGGGGGAATTAAATAATATTTCTCTATTAAAACTAATATAGTTTATTCATATATATATTTATTGATGAAGTTTTTTAAGAAATAGTTCTATTTCTCACTCTTATATTCTTAAAATTATTGAGAAAATGTTTTTAAGAAAACTTGACGTTATTTCTCAAGAAATCCTTTTTCATCAAAACCTATGTTTTTAAAAAAAAATAACATATTGAAAATGATTTATTAATTTAATTTTTACTCATTTATAAATTTTTTAATTTTTTTAAAGGAACATGCATGTCATTTTCAAAACAATTCTTGTTTGGATTTTACTAAAAACGTAAAGGAATTTTTTTAACATGTATGACATGAATGGAATTTTCACCATTATGACCAATCATTGTTTTAATTGTTATATTTTATGTTTTAAAAGGTTATTTTCAATGAAAAAAATCAATTTTTTTTGTAAAACTTTTGTTTTAAAAGGTGATTTTTAAAAGGAAATTTATATTTTTCTCAAAGATGTTTTTAAATATATTTTCATGGTATTTATTTTCATAAAATACATAAAACTACTATTTTACTTATGATTCACTAAATATATGTGGTATTGATACCATCCTTAATATTTATCTAGACAGTTTATGATCAGTTTTACTAGGGTTGTAAAATTTTATTATCATTCACCATTTTACTCTGGATGGTTTATGTTGTGTTTATTTATTGGGATAAGTATTAACATTTCATATATTAGTTTTTAAATATGTATGTTTATATTGATTATGTTTCACAACATTAAAATGAAGAATTAACTGGACTTAGTATGTGAGGTAAGGGACCTGTTGTAGTCATTTGATTCATGGGTAGGTCTCATGAGGTAAAATATTTTGGGTTTTCATTGAGGCCTTACCCATTTATTTATATTTCCTTGAACAAGGACTCGATGGTTTATTTTAGATGTTTTTCATTATAAATTCTATCATTATGAATTCAATTATTGATATTCCAAGTGAATATTAAATTTGTTAGACTATTCATGGATAAGTTTCACGCTCATGTAATTATTTATATGGAATTATTTTATTATAATTTATTCCTTCCATATTATACTCAAGTTATTGATTAAATGGCATGTATTTAAATTATTTTCCATGCTATATTTATTATTTATTTTTTATTCATATCTTCTATTGTATACTTACCATAACAGAGAATTAGATCTCACCCATTTATTAAGTTTTATTTTCCCCAAGATACCATGAATTTTTTTTGACTAATATACATGAATACACTATGATGAATATTGGTGTTCACAATTAAAATAATTTTTGTATTATATGATTTCAATTATAATAATAATTTCAATTGTATTTCTAGTTTACCAAGACTACTAAAATATTTGATCCATTAATATGTGATTCCTTGTATCTTGTGGAACGTAATAAAGTAGTCATCGACTCTGGTTTACTGGGGTGGAGTTTCTACAATGTCTATAGGCTATTAAAATTGGTATTAGAGTAAATTTGAGATAAATTGAAAGATTAGGATGATATCAATTGAGGATAAATTGAGGAGTTATAAATGCCATAAATGTTTGAGAAGTTATGGTTTATCTTAATTTCAAAAGTATAGATAACCATTTAGGTTAGTTGAGGTAATATTGAATATTTTGTGGAATTAGATAAAGGATATTTAGTGAAAACCGAAAGGATAGGTCTAAGAGATAATTTTTATGTAACAGCCCGAGATTTTATGAAAAATATTCTTTCTTATTTTACTAATGTCTTGTGTTATACGCTACACCAAAAGGAGCTTGCACAACACGCATCCTTGACTTGCCTTGCATTACACGCAATCGCAACCTTCCTCGATAGCGTGTGTGGTACGTAATCCTGAGTTTCACGAAACAATGATATGCTATTAAAATATTATTAAAACTAGCCGTTATGAATAGTAATAACCACTTTTTAAATTTTAGAAATTTTAACTCTCAAAATGGACTTCATTTTTGGATTCGGAGTATCGAATTTAGCCTAAGGTGAAATTTTGGTACTTTTCGGATAACTTTCATATTCTGATGAATAGTGAAAATTACTAAATTATAATTAAAAACAACTTTTTTAATCGAAATAATTAATAGTGATAAATCATTGATTTGAGTGGTTTTAAAGTATATTTAGAATATATTTTTACAATTTAATACAATGTTGGTCATTGGATGTAGTTTCACATTTAAACTAGACATAAACAAGTGTCAATCTTTTGATAGATATTGTTTCTTAAAAACACGCTATTTGTTTTAACAGCGGGATTTAATTATAAAATTAATTAATGCAACTTTTATGTTATGAATTTGGTAAAAATAGACTTCATTTTTGAATTCGGAATATGAAATATAGCTTGGGATGAAATTTTGGCATTGTTCTGAAAAACATCAATTTTTGATGAATAGTGAAACTACTAAGTGGTAGGTTAAAAACTGAATTTTGCATAAAACTTAATTTTACCGCTTCTGTGAATGGAATTTCGAAAATCCGAGAGACACGGTTAATATCAAGGACTAAAATGTGGTTCAATGAGATGAAAATAATTTTTTGGTGAATAGTAACTTTTTACTTTTTTTACCACGGTTAATAGTAAATAAGGTAACTAAGGGTAAATATGATATTAATATTACCCTAACACATGTCCTAATTCTATTGGACAAGTGTAATTCGACCAAAAACAAACTTAGGAATAAAATATGACCATTTAGGCCCACTTGGATTAGATTAGGACATTTATTATTAATTTATTTAAAGAAGGGTTAAAATAGTTAAAATCAAAGTTTAATAAGTAAATCATTTTTAATATGGGGTTATACATAAGATAAATTCGACTATAAATATTCATTAGAAAGCTAAAAAGATTTCCTACATGATGGTATTTTATTTGTAATTTTTAGACATCAAATAATATAATTTATTTATGACACAAAAATGATGCAGTAATTATCTTATTAATGAAATATTGACATAATTGATAATATAAATACCAAAATAAATGTAATTTAAGACTTTTTATGAATTCCACTAATTTTCTAGGTTACTATGATATATTAGTGTTGATTTAATCAACTTGGTTCGAACATATAATTCTGTTATGACTTTCACAAAAATCATATATCAAATAGTGTCAAAATTGACACAAAATAGTTTTTAAATCAAATATTATATTATTAATTGTTATTTTATTCCTAAAAATCTAAGGTTCGGCCAAATGACTTAGATAAGGATATATATATTAATAATAAACAATTTGGGGTTCGTTTTGCATGTTATAGTAAGTGTATTAACCATATAGTGAAAGAAAACAAAAAGACACGGTAAAAGTTAAATTAATTAACTTCGAGTTAAATCTAATTGATAAGGTTAAAATAATATCTCAAACTTGTCTAAATTCTATTGGTTGATAGGATTTCGACCCATCCTTACTTTAGCTTCGAAATAAGACCCTTTGGAACCATTATAAACCGATTTTGACTTTAATATAAAATAATATTTTGAGATATTCCTAAGGTGCCCCTCTCCTCCCCTATAAAAGGACACCTCCTCCCCCTCCTCCTCACACCAATTTGAGCACTCAAGCTCGGCCAACCCCTGCCAATTTCTCCTCTCCACTTCCCTAGCAACATCCTAGAGGTTCTGGTCTTCCTCAAAGACCAATTTTAGTGCCCTAAGAGGAGGTCTCAAAGAGGCACTTCAAAGAAGAGGTAATTACCGTTACCAATTCTTTCATCTTTATTTCTTCTTCCACTTCTTCTTCTTAGGTTGTTTCATTATGAAGTAATAACATCAGTATCACTCATATACTTATATGTTATTATAAGTATGAAACAACCCTATTTCACCATCTATCCATCCTACGGAAAAAGAAATCACCGCGCGTGCGTACGTACGGAATACCGTCTCCACGCCGTGGTGTAATCTATTTTCCACCACCACCTTACATGGATGGGTATAATGGTGTAAAGAATAACTATACATAGTTATTACAAAATCATATTGATTCTGATATATTGTATAATCCACTCCAATTCAATTCAATATTTATAGAAATGATATCATCGCTCGTGCGTACGTACGGACTACCGTCTCCACGACGCGATGAGATTCATTCTCCATGTTAACCATTTAAGAATGATTATAATGTATATATAAGAAATAATAATGAAATATATGACATTATAAAGCTACTGGATTTATGTATATATATACATATGTATGTAATCTACTTACTTCCATTTCAAGACAATAAGGAAAGGAAAACAGCGTTCATGCGTACGTACGGACTACCGTCTCCATGAACGGTGTTTTTCATTTTATTTATCTACCTATTATATATATATATATACTGAATATATATGATATATAAATCATATTTTATATTCTGGAAGTAAGTAAATCATGATATAAGTAATAATGATGTCAAGAACAACAAGTCAAAACACCTACGATAAATGAAACGATTTTACCCAAAACGCTTCTTTAACATGGAGTTTACAAAAGAACGGGTAATATAATGTCATAAGTGAACCATATATGATATCATAACAATGAATATGATTCTGTAATAAGTCAATAACATGATTTAAATCATTATACAGGAGGTTCGGACACTTACAAAGCAAGTCGTACCTAAGGTAAGGGAAATATCACAATCTCATTTTTATCCGAGATTGTTTATTCGTAAGTATTTACTGGGGTTTATTTTATCATCCACATCCATGTTTCCTCAATATGTAATATTATTTCCATCCAACTACAATGGTTTAAATCCAATTTTACCCTTTGGTTAGTTTTTAGTAAAAGATATGAAAGGAATCTTTTGTCGTTTATCGTACGAGGTACATTTTGACTTTTTCGACAAAAGTACAAAGAATGTTTTTTTAACTTATACGGCACGAACGGATTTCTACTGTTTTATAAAGCCTTATTTTCATGAAGCTTCCTCTAAAAGATTTCATGACTATTTTCAATAAAATCTCTTTCTTTTAAAATTGCATGATGTTTTGTGAAAAGAAATTGATTTTGAAGAAGAAAGGATATTTTCCTCAAGAATTCAATTCAAGTGTTTTATCAAAATTATTTTCCATCTAAGATAATAAAGGGTTCTGTTTCTATCCATATTTTTACATTGATTTGACTATGTTGAGATGGAATTATGTTTATGAATTCCTTTATCTTATATGAATTGATTTATGATGTCATGATGTTTCAAGAATCCCATTTTTATTACATGGGTTATGCGATGATGTATGATTTATGATTTTGTGGCACACATAAGAAAGGATTCATTAAGAGATGGGTGGGACCTATATCTCCCTCCAATGCATTGGGTAAAGATTTTATATCTCATGAGATAGACATGGCTGGAATGGTAGGTTATACCGGTTCAGTGAAACAGGACTGAAACGAGGATTACTCGATTCAGAAAGGGACTTTGTCCACTAAGATAGTCTTGGAAATGAGTCTTGACTAACAAGAAATGATTCTCTATGATTATGTGTGTATGCCACAAATTTCCATGTTTTATGTTATGATTATTGTGATTAAATTTCACTGCCATGATTTATCCCATGTTATGAAATTATGCTCTCTTTTGCAGGTTATGATTTCCAAAATGTTATGTTCTTATGAATATGATGTGATTGATATTTCTTTTGTTTACCCTTACTGAGCATTTGAGCTCACCCTTTTATGTTTTTTTTCCCCAGGATATAAAGAAAGGTTTTAGGTAAAAAAAAAAGGAAGATCTTTATGGGAGATGTTGAAGATCTTTCACCACGATTAGAAGATTATAGTCCGAGTTTCCAAAGACACTAAACTATTACGGTCCTTGTGTGTGTGTTTTTGTAATGTACTAAGTATTCCGCAAAAGTAATGTAAAGTCCATGTATGTCAGGCTTCGGGTCTCTACAGTTGGTATCAGAGGAAAGGTTTAGTCAACCTTTGGAAACTAGGATGCGAAAACGTTAGTGAGATCCCTAGAGATATTTCTAAGGTATGTCTAGGGATGTCCCTAGGGATAAGTATACGTATAGGTTATAGTAATAGAATTACGCTAACGATCATAGAATTAAACCTAAGATGTTGGATATTGAAGGTACTCCCCCTTTATTATGTTGTTTTCCCTAGCATGATTTTTGCCTCTCACACTATTCTTTATGGGTTTTAGACGATGGCTGGAACCCGAAGGAACCGTGTTGATCAATGCAATGGACAATGCAATGATTGCCCTCCTGAACAAACAAATGTTATGGGAGATGGAGTGCAAAATCTTATTGCTATACTTACACAAGCTATGAATCATTCTGGACTTCCAAATGAGCAGAGAAGGGAACAATATTCTATTGAGTCCTTCATGAGGCAACGTCCACCTTCTTTCAGTGGGTCTACTGATCCATTAGTTGCTGAACAATGGATTAGTACTACTGAAAAGATATTTTCAGTTCTTCAATGTTCTGAACATGATAAAGTCATCTTAGCAGTATATCGTTTGGAAGGTGAAGCTGATCAATGGTGGAATCTTATCAAGAATACGAGGCCAAGAGATGAAATTGAGTCCATGGAATGGGACGAGTTCAAGAACTTGTTTTTCAGTAAGTACTTCCCTCATATTCTTCGAACAAAGATGGAGAAAGAGTTTCTTGAACTAAAGCAAAGGGATGATGAATCTGTTGGTACCTATGAAGAAAATTTTACAAGACTTGCAAGGTATGCTTCTGGAATTTTCATCCAACCTGAAAGTAAAGTTGATCGATTTTTCAGTGGCTTAAAACCAAGTCTTCGAAGGGCATTAGCTATAAGAGACTTCAGTAGCTATGAAGAAATTGTGCGTTGTGCTATCAAGGTAGAAATGGAAGTTGGTGTTACATATCCATCTCATGGTTTTGACAAGAAACGAAAGATGGAGTTCAAGGAGAAATCTCAGAATAATGGTGAAAAGAAGATGAATGTTTCCTTATGCACAAAGTGTGGAAAGAAGCACGGTGGAGATTGTCTAAAAGGGACTAGAAAATGTTTTAAGTGTGGAAAAGAAGGTCATCGAGCAGCTGAGTGTCGAAGTAATGGAAAAAGGGTTTCTAATGATGTGAATAAAGCAAACACTGCAGAGAACGCACCGCCAACACTTCAATGCTTCAAGTGCAAGGAAATGGGGCATTATGCTAATAATTGCCCTAATCCAAGGGTTAGTGATGATCAACATGAGCAACCACTTAAGGCAAAGGACAAAGGGAAGTCACATGCGATCACTATTGGCGATGCTGAATATGACAATGATGTGGTGGAATGATTAAGTGTTTATGTAATGGGATTCCAAAATAATGTTGTATCATGGAATATTGGAATATTTATGTATTGGTCTAATGTGGTATTCAAAGTGATTGAGTTATTATGCGCATAATGAAGGGAAAATGAGAAAATGAAATGTTTAATAGTATTCATGAGCTCATGATTGATATAAGGACTAAGTGATATCATGGTTTGAGTATATAGAATTTTGAGGATTTTGGTATGTGGAAAGTGTTAACTTTTAACTGCACTCATGTTTTCACTAAGGTATTCAAGAGAATACACGATTAAGGACTTTGAATGTTTGGAATGTGACCAACAAGACATATCTTATGATATGTGAGGATCAACGACAGTATTAAATCTCTGGTAATCGTTGTCACTATATTATGAGAGTGGACTGCAGTATTATAAGCCCAAAGATTAGACTGGATTATGTTGGACATAAGTTAGTATTGTTTAAGGATAGAAGATTTTCGATATTATTGATGGGATGTTATAGTAACGTAGTTTTAGAAAAAGGGACAACCTGCAGGACGGGCGACAGCCCATCGCTTCGGACAAGGCTGTAGGAATCGAACCCACAACCAAAGTGCGACTGGCCTTTATCGCCTACCACTGGCCTACAGGAAGTCCCTGTTTAGTAGAAACTAGTTTTATTATATTAAGCAGTATGATATATGAAGTATAAGTCCATTTTAGGAACTATATATGATTAATCTCACTATAGAATGACTTATGTATATTTAATAACTTTTGCTTACCTTTTGTTTGAGACAGATGGAATGACCCGTCATTATATCACATGATCTGCTAACACTTCACGAATAACAAATTCAACTTCATTTATTTAAGAGATGAAGTGGAAATTGTTCAAGGCACGAACAAAAGTGATATTGTATCAAAATAAAGTAAGTATTTATTCTAATTCAAATTTTCAACTTTAGGGAAATGATCTTGAAAACCAAAAATGTTGTCCTAGTGATCTTATACCTGATGAATCAGATGGTACCTTAGATCGTCACAAATTTATGGATTTGTGATTACTGGATTTTCCATAGCCATGTTCTCTACCACTCTCCATCAGAACATGATGGTTAGATTTCTCTTCCATATCCATATTTTCACCTATGTGAAAACCCAGTGATTAGTTTCTTTGGGTAATCGTTACATTTCATACTTTAGTTTTTAAAAGCCAAGTTTTGGTATTCCCTTTTACGATGTGGGTTTCTATTAAAGAAACTTTCGAATAGTAAACCATTTATAACCCCGACGAATTTCGAGGGCGAAATTCATTTTAAGGGGGGTAGAATGTAACAGCCCGAGATTTTATGAAAAATATTCTTTCTTATTTTACTAATGTCTTGTGTTATACGCTACACCAAAAGGAGCTTGCACAACACGCATCCTTGACTTGCCTTGCATTACACGCAATCGCAACCTTCCTCGATAGCGTGTGTGGAACGTAATCCTGAGTTTCACGAAACAATGATATGCTATTAAAATATTATTAAAACTAGCCGTTATGAATAGTAATAACCACTTTTTAAATTTTAGAAATTTTAACTCTCAAAATGGACTTCATTTTTGGATTCGGAGTATCGAATTTAGCCTAAGGTGAAATTTTGGTACTTTTCGGATAACTTTCATATTCTGATGAATAGTGAAAATTACTAAATTATAATTAAAAACAACTTTTTTAATCGAAATAATTAATAGTGATAAATCATTGATTTGAGTGGTTTTAAAGTATATTTAGAATATATTTTTACAATTTAATACAATGTTGGTCATTGGATGTAGTTTCACATTTAAACTGGACATAAACAAGTGTCAATCTTTTGATAGATATTGTTTCTTAAAAACACGCTATTTGTTTTAACAGCGGGATTTAATTATAAAATTAATTAATGCAACTTTTATGTTATGAATTTGGTAAAATAGACTTCATTTTTGAATTCGGAATATGAAATATAGCTTGGGATGAAATTTTGGCATTGTTCTGAAAAACATCAATTTTTGATGAATAGTGAAACTACTAAGTGGTAGGTTAAAAACTGAATTTTGCATAAAACTTAATTTTACCGCTTCTGTGAATGGAATTTCGAAAATCCGAGAGACACGGTTAATATCAAGGACTAAAATGTGGTTCAATGAGATGAAAATAATTTTTTGGTGAATAGTAACTTTTTACTTTTTTTACCACGGTTAATAGTAAATAAGGTAACTAAGGGTAAATATGATATTAATATTACCCTAACACATGTCCTAATTCTATTGGACAAGTGTAATTCGACCAAAAACAAACTTAGGAATAAAATATGACCATTTAGGCCCACTTGGATTAGATTAGGACATTTATTATTAATTTATTTAAAGAAGGGTTAAAATAGTTAAAATCAAAGTTTAATAAGTAAATCATTTTTAATATGGGGTTATACATAAGATAAATTCGACTATAAATATTCATTAGAAAGATAAAAAGATTTCCTACATGATGGTATTTTATTTGTAATTTTTAGACATCAAATAATA
This sequence comes from Viscum album, assembly GCA_963277665.1. Lineage (NCBI taxonomy): Eukaryota > Viridiplantae > Streptophyta > Magnoliopsida > Santalales > Viscaceae > Viscum > Viscum album. The sequence continues at coordinate 340,965,104 of OY728129.1, forward strand.
TAATTTATTTATGACACAAAAATGATGCAGTAATTATCTTATTAATGAAATATTGACATAATTGATAATATAAATACCAAAATAAATGTAATTTAAGACTTTTTATGAATTCCACTAATTTTCTAGGTTACTATGATATATTAGTGTTGATTTAATCAACTTGGTTCGAACATATAATTCTGTTATGACTTTCACAAAAATCATATATCAAATAGTGTCAAAATTGACACAAAATAGTTTTTAAATCAAATATTATATTATTAATTGTTATTTTATTCCTAAAAATCTAAGGTTCGGCCAAATGACTTAGATAAGGATATATATATTAATAATAAACAATTTGGGGTTCGTTTTGCATGTTATAGTAAGTGTATTAACCATATAGTGAAAGAAAACAAAAAGACACGGTAAAAGTTAAATTAATTAACTTCGAGTTAAATCTAATTGATAAGGTTAAAATAATATCTCAAACTTGTCTAAATTCTATTGGTTGATAGGATTTCGACCCATCCTTACTTTAGCTTCGAAATAAGACCCTTTGGAACCATTATAAACCGATTTTGACTTTAATATAAAATAATATTTTGAGATATTCCTAAGGTGCCCCTCTCCTCCCCTATAAAAGGACACCTCCTCCCCCTCCTCCTCACACCAATTTGAGCACTCAAGCTCGGCCAACCCCTGCCAATTTCTCCTCTCCACTTCCCTAGCAACATCCTAGAGGTTCTGGTCTTCGTCAAAGACCAATTTTAGTGCCCTAAGAGGAGGTCTCAAAGAGGCACTTCAAAGAAGAGGTAATTACCGTTACCAATTCTTTCATCTTTATTTCTTCTTCCACTTCTTCTTCTTAGGTTGTTTCATTATGAAGTAATAACATCAGTATCACTCATATACTGATATGTTATTATAAGTATTAAACAACCCTATTTCACCATCTATCCATCCTACGGAAAAAGAAATCACCGCGCGTGCGTACGTACGGAATACCGTCTCCACGCCGTGGTGTAATCTATTTTCCACCACCACCTTACATGGATGGGTATAATGGTGTAAAGAATAACTATACATAGTTATTACAACATCATATTGATTCTGATATATTGTATAATCCACTCCAATTCAATTCAATATTTATAGAAATGATATCATCGCTCGTGCGTACGTACGGACTACCGTCTCCACGACGCGATGAGATTCATTCTCCATGTTAACCATTTAAGAATGATTATAATGTATATATAAGAAATAATAATGAAATATATGAAATTATAAAGCTACTGGATTTATGTATATATATACATATGTATGTAATCTACTTACTTCCATTTCAAGACAATAAGGAAAGGAAAACAGCGTTCATGCGTACGTACGGACTACCGTCTCCATGAACGGTGTTTTTCATTTTATTTATCTACCTATTATATATATATATATATACTGAATATATATGATATATAAATCATATTTTATATTCTGGAAGTAAGTAAATCATGATATAAGTAATAATGATGTCAAGAACAACAAGTCAAAACACCTACGATAAATGAAACGATTTTACCCAAAACGCTTCTTTAACATGGAGTTTACAAAAGAACGGGTAATATAATGTCATAAGTGAACCATATATGATATCATAACAATGAATATGATTCTGTAATAAGTCAATAACATGATTTAAATCATTATACAGGAGGTTCGGACACTTACAAAGCAAGTCGGACCTAAGGTAAGGGAAATATCACAATCTCATTTTTATCCGAGATTGTTTATTCGTAAGTATTTACTGGGGTTTATTTTATCATCCACATCCATGTTTCCTCAATATGTAATATTATTTCCATCCAACTACAATGGTTTAAATCCAATTTTACCCTTTGGTTAGTTTTTAGTAAAAGATATGAAAGGAATCTTTTGTCGTTTATCGTACGAGGTACATTTTGACTTTTTCGACAAAAGTACAAAGAATGTTTTTTTAACTTATACGGCACGAACGGATTTCTACTGTTTTATAAAGCCTTATTTTCATGAAGCTTCCTCTAAAAGATTTCATGACTATTTTCAATAAAATCTCTTTCTTTTAAAATTGCATGATGTTTTGTGAAAAGAAATTGATTTTGAAGAAGAAAGGATATTTTCCTCAAGAATTCAATTCAAGTGTTTTATCAAAATTATTTTCCATCTAAGATAATAAAGGGTTCTGTTTCTATCCATATTTTTACATTGATTTGACTATGTTGAGATGGAATTATGTTTATGAATTCCTTTATCTTATATGAATTGATTTATGATGTCATGATGTTTCAAGAATCCCATTTTTATTACATGGGTTATGCGATGATGTATGATTTATGATTTTGTGGCACACATAAGAAAGGATTCATTAAGAGATGGGTGGGACCTATATCTCCCTCCAATGCATTGGGTAAAGATTTTATATCTCATGAGATAGACATGGCTGGAATGGTAGGTTATACCGGTTCAGTGAAACAGGACTGAAACGAGGATTACTCGATTCAGAAAGGGACTTTGTCCACTAAGATAGTCTTGGCAATGAGTCTTGACTAACAAGAAATGATTCTCTATGATTATGTGTGTATGCCACAAATTTCCATGTTTTATGTTATGATTATTGTGATTACATTTCACTGCCATGATTTATCCCATGTTATGAAATTATGCTCTCTTTTGCAGGTTATGATTTCCAAAATGTTATGTTCTTATGAATATGATGTGATTGATATTTCTTTTGTTTACCCTTACTGAGCATTTGAGCTCACCCTTTTATGTTTTTTTTCCCCAGGATATAAAGAAAGGTTTTAGGTAAAAAAAAAGGAAGATCTTTATGGGAGATGTTGAAGATCTTTCACCACGATTAGAAGATTATAGTCCGAGTTTCCAAAGACACTAAACTATTACGGTCCTTGTGTGTGTGTTTTTGTAATGTACTAAGTATTCCGCAAAAGTAATGTAAAGTCCATGTATGTCAGGCTTCGGGTCTCTACATTTTAAGTATAAAATAACATCCTAACATTTTTGTAAGTAGAGATTATATTTTTTTTCCTAGAAATAACATCCCTTTCAAGATACTAAAATTGGATTTAAGCTAGAGCACATATTTGTTTAGGGTTAATAACCCTGAAAAGGGATTATTGGGTATTAAGTTAATCTTTACCTAATTTGTAAAAAATAATTCTGACTGCATGCCTAGTTTTAAACTCTTATTAGATATGGTTTGGTCAATTGTATTCTCTTTATGAACCAATATAAATGATTTATGTTCTTATTTCATTAATGGATTAGGTTAAAATAACAATAGAACCTAATTTAAAACAAATTATATTAAACTAAAACTGTAATAGGATGAAATAAATGTTTCATTAGAGAATCATATTAGTATTGTGTTATAATATTCTTATGATCATTTACTGTAATTTTATTAATAGCCATTATGGGTTTTAGTATTTAGTTAAAATAGGATCACAGAAATAAATCTAACAAAGGTTTTTATATTGAAACCACTATGTCTTATAAAAGAATAAAGTGGAATACTTAAATGGTTGCTAATCTTAGTTTATTATATTTAAGATGGAAAAGGCGAGTTTCTAGGTCTTACCTAAGGTAGTGAGGGTAATATCATAATAGAAAATAATTCCTGATACTCTTATCTATTTTCATTAGTGACTAATATTGATCAATGATATTCATGTATATTCTAAATGTTATGTAGATTATGTTAAAAATCTAAGTATTGTTATTCAATATTTTTGCTTTAAATATTTGGAATCATATATTAAATGGTATCAATAACCTTGAAAAAAAATTATTATAAGGTTATATTTTTGGGTTTAACTATTTAAAAACACATGATTGAGGAATGAATAGCTCTTAGGTTTCATATATTATTATATTTAATGTAATAAAGGGTTTATTGATTTTGATAAAATTGATTTAAATAGTAGTGATAGCATTGGAATTGATTATTTATTTAATAAAAAATTGATCCATGATATTATTGGTAATGTTTATCTCACTTTTGGGATCATAATATATACAGACTAGTGTGTGAATTTATAAAATATTCATTCATTATAAAAGTAAATTTTTTAAGGAATATATGATTTAAAATTGGTTTAATGTATTAGATATTCAAATGGTTTTTAGAAGTTATATTATGGAAAATATATGACTTGTGTACATACATACTTGGCTATATGGTTTTATAAATGATTAATGTTTTTTGAGGAAGTGTAGGTGACTTGGTATAGCCTAAGAAATTTTGGTAGATGTCATATTAGAAGTTTTATCCTGAATTATGGATATTTTAAGATTGCCCTCACCTACTTTCATCCATGAGAAATAATGAAAATTATGAGGACATAATTTATTTATGGGGGTAAAATGTAGAGGTAGAGATTTTAAACCCTTTAAATTAATATTATCTTAAAATATTGTATCACATGTAACACTAAACTAATGAAATATCCAACTAAAATTTATTTTTTCATCATATTTTGAGGAAGTTTCAACCTTCCACAATAGGATTCTTATTTCCAGATTTGGTGGAGATCGACCTTTGTGAGATTTGTTTGAGGGTTTCATCAACTTGATATAATGTATTTATTCTCGGGTGGTAGTGGGGGCTCAAGAGCAATGAAATATGAGAATACACATTTTTTATGATGATTATTTTTCCCATTCCTAGTCTTCGGAGTTATACCTATGTGTTAATTGACACTTCTATTCTTTTGGACAATCGACTTCGATTGTGGTCATGATTTCAGGCGTGCAATGGTGTGTATTTGACTTCATTTTCTTTTAATACCCATTTATATCCCATATTTCCTTAAACGTGTTCTTGATATGATAATTTTTTTCTCTATATTGATTATGATACTCTTTTCATGAAGCAACTCAGATTTCCTCACCTCTACCATGAGATGGACCTCTCGGTGGCTCTCCCAAATCCTCTTCATCTCTAGGTGGAATGTTATTTTTTTCAATGCATTAATTATGAAGAATAATTTGGGTTTTGTTCACTTTGTTGTCGATAAGGCCATTTTACTTGTTTATTCTCTCGGCGTGGGAGGCGAGGTGTCAAGGGATCAACAACTCAGCCTAATGACACCCATTCTACCACTGTCCCTCAGGTTGTTGTTGGAATGCCTTTGTATAGTTCCATAATGAGTCCAAGATCTTCATATGGTGTTAGTAACTCCCCTTAGGGAATCCAATAGGCTCCATCCACTTAGATCCCTGGAAAAACCTCCTCACCAGCTTCTGGTATACCATTTTCTACCGCTCATACTCCTCCCTTTGTGCTGAAGGAAATCGAGTCCGGAAGAAAGAAAAAAGGTAAGGGAATCAATTATGTGGTTTCTATAAATTCCATCCCTTACTATGTAAATTTTATTCATGGTTTAATGGATGACCCTAATCCAATGGTCGATAAAACCAAAGGGAGTGGCACATTTTTTGTTGGTTCATCTAGGGAACAAGTGGCAGTAATTTCTATGACCCACATGTCTAAGGATGGGCTGATTGGTGGCATTGGGATTCACACTGGATTGGATGCCTCGGTGGCCACCCATTAATAGTTTTATATCCTTAGGTATTTAAATCGTCCAAAAAGAAAGAAAATAATACAGTGGAGGGTAAGACAACTCCTTAATCTGGGTGTTTCCTCATAGGTCATTGGCATACATGAGGTGGAAGGCTAGTTGGGAAGGATGTGCACCTTCTCCATTAGCCACAAATCAAGTATCGTGTCTAAGGATTGTGATCTAGATTCTAAGAGGTAACATGATGATTTTTATGGTATTTATAATGATGATTTTTGGGTTTTTGTTGTGGTTCTCACTCAACCATAAAAGTGATTTATGGGTTTGTTCTGAACCGTGTCTACAATGGTGGATCCCATTGGGAATTCTGTCTTGTTAGTGGTTCTTGTGGGATTTCCAACCTTTTCATTAAAAGTGATTTTGAAATAAAAAATTTAATTTGTATTCAATTAATTAAAATTGTTATTTATTTTTATTTTTTTGTTAATATTTAAAAAGGATGTCTTTCAGATAAACATTAAAAAAAGGGGGCATTGTATTTTACCATTAACCATTAAAATAGGTCATAGTTAAAAGTTTATGATAATAGTTAATATTTATATTTATAAACAAATATATCAATATTCAATTATTTATAACTCTATATGAAATAATTTTAAAAACACTATAATTTTAGAAAAGTCATTTTTTAAATAAAAGTAATTTGACTTCTAGTTTCATTTAAAATTTAATTTATAAATTTTATAATTTTAATTTTACACTAATAATTTGTTTTTGGATTATAAATTTCAACATTATATTAGGATTAATATTTTGTATTTTTCTACAAAAGATTGATTTTTAGTTGAATACTCCAAAATATGGTTCTTACAGATAACATGACCTTTATGGAAATATTAATATATAAGTGTGAATTGAAAATTCATAAAACCATTTCATAAGATCAAATATTTATTTTATAAGAGACTTTATTATTTTAAAAATGGTTTTTTAAATTTAATAACTCATATTTACATTTTATAACTGAAGTTATATTTTTCAAAAAATTGTTTTTAATACATTATACATTTAGTATTTTAAAATTAATTTTTAAAATTTTTATAAAATTAATATAATAAAACTGATTTTAAATTTGGAATCATTAATTGTTAAATATTTAAAAAGTACTATTTTATTTTCAAGCATAAATGATAAATTACTTTGATAAAAACTTGTTACCACAATAAAAGTCAAAAGGGGTAAAAAGGATTTAACCAAGAGGGAAAGAACACAAACATGTTTAAGACATATGTGGGAATGGTCTATTGAGGAATTTATCAACCTCATTCCTTTTACCATCCATTATTTTCTAATTTTGGAGTTACTTTCCCTTATAGTTACTACCCATTATTAAATAATTTTGAGTATTTAAATTTTTTTAATATCTTCTCACTTATAAAAGGGGTACTCATTTCCTCACTTATAATCAAGTGAAAAATCACTTAGTTATTCCCAAACTATTCCCAAACATCTCTTAAATGTTCCAATACACCGTCAAGTGGGTTTTCTTCTTCTCAAAATACTATCCCTCAAAGGATTAACACCCATTGTAAATGTGATAATCCAAGAAGTGAGTTATAAATTTCTAACCACTCCTTTCTCATTTTAAATTTTTATGTTAAATTATTCCTCTTAAAATTACATTAAAACATATTAACATTATAACTTATTTATCATTATTATATTTTTATGTTATTATAATTATGGTATAATCATTAACCACCTTTCCCTTTTCTATTAAGAAAAATAAAACTGACATTTGTGTGTTGTGCGTACTATCGCCTTCATGATGTAACATAATTAATTTTATTTAACCTCCTTTCAAGGATGGTACAAAAATATAATTTGTTATATGTTTGTGTTTTTATGTGTGATATTATGGAAATATTTTTTATTCTAAAATTATAAACCATATTAATAATTTTTTGGTTCTACGGAAAATAAAATCATTATTCATGTGTACATGTGGACTACCGCCACTATGAAATGATTTATTTCTATTTTTCTTTTCATCACCTACATACATGTTTGTTAATTTGAATGGTTTTAATGAATAAATAATTTTTTTATGAAATTATCAAGGTTCAGGGAAGACAAATTGGAAAACCTTATAACTATATGATCAATAAACTTCAGTGGTAAATTCAACAGTCTAAAAGGGCGTTCTAAAAAGAAAAAAAATGATTTCATCATATGATGAAATAACATTTTATAGGTTATATTATCCATTAAATTATTCTAATTTATTATATAACACACCAATAAACACTAAAAACAATGTTATAATTCTGGCATAATGATATAACAACTAAATCCCTTTATAATTGTCTATTAGTAATGGTATGTTTTTATTTAGGTTGGTTTGACAACCTACTTGAATAACGATATAAATTTATATAATTTATGAATATATAAATTTAATTTATGGTAATATATGATATAAAAAATTATATAATTATTTACTTTTATAATTTTAATATAAAATTTTAAAATGTTATATAAAAAAATACCCTTTGCTTTCTAAGAATCATTAAAACAAGATCATCGCCAAATAAATCATTAAATATCATAAAAAATACTACTATAGAATGAAATTATAACATTATAAATACTTATAAAACAAAAATCATATTACCTTTTTAATCTAGTAATGGTGAAATTTGGGATAAGAAAGAATAACAAAACTGCTATTACGAAACAAGTTCAATACAGTCAAGATTACTCACATCAGATATCGAAAATATATAATAACTAACTAATATACATAAATAGAATAATTGAAAATAAAATTTAAATAAGGTTATTTATAATAAAATGGTTTTATAAAAGTCTATTATGATATTTTTGTTTTTTATATATGATCTTTGAGTGCATTCGACTAAGAGGGGAAACAAGGTAAGAGTTTTTTCTTAGAGTTTAACCCGTGGAGACATATTTCCAATTATACTCCATGTTTTATTTGGAATGGTGTACATATGACGTAATGATGTTTTATGACCATTTTCATGGATTTTTTTAGCACCATATCATTACCTATTTTAAATAATGTTTTTATTTATAATATACCACTGTTGAAATGGGGTTTTTGATTAAAATAGTTACTCAAACCGTAAGGGTTTATTTTTATTATTTTTCAAATCCATGGGACATGTTTGATATTTTGCACCATAATTTATTTTATATAGTGTATTAACTTACCAATTACTTTTAAATATGAAAATATATTCCATTTAATGACATTTAAATGTATATTTCTTGACTTTACTCTCAAGTTCCTTTGGTTCATACATTGCTAATTCCATAACAATTTCATCGACTCATTTTTCAATTCATTGGATCATAATATTTATGACTTGAATTTAATTTTAAAGATTTAATTGATCCTACCATTCCTAAATTTTTTATATTATTTAAATTTTTATTTTTGGAGATTATTTCTCATTATAAATAACCACTTCTTTGATTAAATGTTTCCTAAATAAAAGTATAACACTGGGAATAATAACTCCCATTCTTACAAATGAATCTTTTCTTCCATGTACATATTTTCATTCCCACTAATTTTATCCTCTAGTTTTTAAAAATATAATATGATTTATTTTATTTCATTATTATAATTCTCTTTATCCCTTTTTTATAAGAACAATTTTACACTCGTTTTAAAATGTGGATTTTCAAATAGAGATATTGAAAAATATTTAAAAAAATCTTCCATATACTTTTAAAATAAAATATTTTATCATCTAATCTATATTTTTTTGATAAAATTTATGTATTTTAGGTATATATTATTGGATTTTCCTTTTTAAATATATTTCATATTTTTCACTTGAACTTTTAAAAAATAACTTTTAAAAGTGACCTATTACTTCTTCATTTTCTGATAAAATTTAAAATAATTAAAGAGTATTTTTATGTTTTCTTCAATGTGAAGACATATTTTCATACTTTTTTTACATAAATGAACCTTTATCTATATTTTTTCATGGTTTTAAAAGAAAATTATATTTATCCTATATTTATAAAATATTTCTTTTAAAATTATCCCAATAGATCAATGAAATTTATTTTCAAAGTGGGTTTTCTATAATTTTTACAAAGTTTAGTTAATCTAAATCATTTTACACTGATATATATTATACTTTCTTTTAGAATATTATTAATTTTTTTACATACACGTTCTTTCTCAATATTTGTTTTGTAATTTTATTTTTTATCAATTATATGATCAATCACTCCCATTATATTTACTAATCAACCACTGTGAATGGGAATCAAATTTTTAATGGATTTCCTTCATGAATACCCTATTTTACATTTATTTTATTGAAGGGTGATCACCTAAATTTCTTACATTGATTTATTGGGGAAATTATTTACTTGACCTTAGGACCATTATTGTTATGGTGTAAATATAATATGCTCTATTATATTGATTGAATGTTAATTACCTTAAATTATATAGAATATATTTGGAAGACTATTTATTTTCCATGGGAATATCTTATTATGATAATTTATGGAATTAATAATGTTTTCTTTATGTGATTCCATTTGAAAAGGATATTAAACACATTTTATATCCATGGGTTCTCTATGATATTATTGATTTTATAAGGAAAACATATAAGGATGATAATTGGTGGTGTCCTATATCACTCTCTAATATATTGGTTTATGTTTATGTCTCGTAATATAGTCAATCATTGGTATAATTAGTTTTTTACACAGTCATGGGAATGATGGATTTTCCCATATTTTTAAGCATGTACATAATGACTTTGTTCACATGGGCATGAGAATAATGAATTTTCTCATAAAGGTTTTTATATATTTATATTTATAAAAAATTTCCAAGTTTTTTTCAATGATATTCCATTATTTTATGCTTAATATTATACCTATATTGATCCCTCATGGGTTATGTTCATCGAATATTGTTTCTATGATCTTTTGATTAATGTATTATTTTATTATGATCCTGATACCATGATTCATGATATATTATTTATTGGGAATATATTTCTTGTATATCTTAATCATATATATATATTATCATTTTATGATAACTAGTTGTAGTTTCTAGTCATCACTTATGATATTTGATATTCATCAATTATGTTTACCCATACTAAGAATTTGAGTTCACCCCTTTCTTATGTTTCCATTTCCCCAAGTTGTGAAGAAAAGTAGTATGCATGATGTGTTTTAATGAGAATCTTATATAGATATTTTGTGGGAAATATTGATGATTGTTTATGGGTTACAATGTTGTTTATATAGCGTGACAAGTATTCTTCGGTATAAAGTTCATGAGTTTTTTTAGTTAATTTTTTTTATAATTCTCTAAAACTCTAAACCTAAAAGGTATTGGGAATGTATTATAATAAAATAATTTCTTTAATTTATATAGATGAAACAATCACATCATTGGGTTTTTATAATATAAGACCATGTGGCCTATTTTATAGTGACTATAAAATAAAGGACACTATATCCAATAGAGAAAAGACAAAAGAGACCAAAATTTAATAGATATAGGGAAGCTACTACATGTTGATCATTAAATTCCCTTTTTGTATTAGTGTTAGTTAGTTGTTAATATTTTTTAGTACATATTAATTTTATATATCAGTATCATATATTTCATGACCTGAATTTCTTGGGCCATGGACCTAGTCATATAACCCCATGTGTATACAATAATACATGTGTTACCTTTCCAAAAACACCATAAGATATTACCCATTGGGCTCACTTATCATAATAAATTATATCCCCATAGGACAACCTGTGTTCTTTAAGTATTATTTTCCCTCACTCACACATACTTTATGAAACATCTACTATGGTCACCCATCCTAAAACTACTCTAGTATATGCATGCTTAACTATAAAGTTCTAATCAGGTAGACTCACAAAATTAAAAGTGTTCCATGTTGACATGTGTTGTAAAATTTAGTCTTTTATGTCTCAATTTTATAGGGGTTTTATATTCTAAATCACTTTAAAGAAACATGTTCTCATTGTGGACCCCACACTTTAATGGAATGCATGTGAATTATGGATGTGTGGGATCTTGTGCTAGACTGCATACTAGGGATTCGTTAATAGCATTCTGATGGGAGGTCCTGATTACTAAGGTAATGACAATTTTATTATACTTTGTGTGATTATGGATGAGTTATTTGTTTTATATGATGGGTTTAGAATATATTTGATTTATTTTTTTATCTCTTGGTTCTTTGATTAGAGGCCCATATTCATTCATCATGATTAATAACAAAAGACTCAAATGAAATATTCCTACTTGCATGTGATGGGATTTTTTAACGATAGTTTCATTTGATTAAAGTTTTGGTGAAAACATATATGGTGTTTTCCCAAATAAATTTTAATGGAATTATAATAATTTAAACCATGATATTTAATCTAATGGCAGGTTATATGGATCCCAGTGTAGAACATTCTCCAGTTATGATGTCTATGAATTCCCTTCCTTATGAAATGCATGTAGACCCTTGAAGGGGTCAGTGTATGAATCAAATACATCAATAATGGAACCGAGATGGATTCAATATAGGTGTGTGATACTTGATGAATGATCTATGGATAATCATGAGTTACCCAATAGATGTAGAAACCCTAAGAGGTTTAAGGAAAGGAATATCTTTGTAGTATCAAAGTTGAAGTTTGAGAGTGGGATTAGTTAGATGTATAACATGTTTGATTATTAAGATCCACTTTTAGTGACATGGTGAGAGCATGGGTGTAAGCTTGTGGGTTTTGAAAAATTATTAGTTGGGAGTTTTACATGTGATAAATCTTGGCATGGGTGAGATGCCTTGGTTTGTAAGGGGAGTGTCAGGGACACTCCGATTAGATGTTACTGAAGTTCATGTGGGGACCGGTCTTTGTGTTTGGCATGTGAACCTTGGTTAAATGGGATATGACTCATGAGAGTATAAGTTGAGGTATGAAATTTTGTTCTATGGGTATTTCCAAATATTGGGACAAGTGAGGCCGGGGTAGATAATGGGTGAGGACCTATGATTGGGGGTTGTCACTAGGTAACTCTACCTAAGGGGTGGAGTTGGAATTACCATACTTTTTTGGAAAAGTATAAGTGTACGAAGGTTGTTGTGCACTGGGTACATGCAGTGCTGATTAGGGTTGAGAATCAGTGAAAGGTTAATGTGTGTTTCTATGTGGAATGGATTGGGTTGTGTAAGATCCTAATCAATTTAATGATGGTGAAATTATGGTGTTTTTGGTTTATGGTCACTCTTGGAGTGAGAGATATTGACCCAATCAATTCAAACATATTATTACATGAATTATAAACATAAATATCCAATAATATAACACATAGATCATAAAGGTATAGTGTCTTTACTAGACTAGGTTTATAATACATTAAATGAACCTAACAAATTATATACTTAATTTATTCTCCATAATTAACTCTTAAATACACTAGAGATCCTAAAACTACCTAGGATAAGATATGTAATACTTGAAGAAATTGGTGAGATAAAAATCCAAGTAAGGGAATAAACTTGATAAGGAAACATTACATGTGAGTAAAAGGTATAACATAATATCATAAAAGATTAGGTTCATGAGAAATCACATGGAATAATAACATAAATTCCATGGTATCATAAGATCATGGTAACATAAGAAATATGGTAGCAACATATAAAAGGAAATAGACGTTAGTTAAGACTAACTTCGTAGACAATATCACATGGTTGACAATGTCCCGTAATAGATTAGGTTTACTTCCTAATCGCATAAATTACGTATCATGAGATTAAATATTTAAAAAATGAATTTGAAAGATATATGCGTTCAACCATCATAACATGTTCATGAATCATGCGTTCCACATTATGGAAAGAAATCATGAGGCATAACATAATAATTACCCATGGAATGAAAATGGGTTACATAATCTTGCCTTATACAATAATCAATGTAAATTTCATAATAAACACATTTGATTACAAGTCACATATTACCCAATCAAAGAAAGGTAAACTAATCTAGGTATACATGTGAGATACATACATACATAGATATATATAATTTAGATTCATTTAATATCATTAAATTTATATATAAAGTGAGTTACAGGGATAATTTTCATAAGTCAAGGGAATGAGTAGATAGATCCTTTACCGCGAGCCTGATTCATCATGTGTGTTCTTTATATTAAAAAATAATTAAATTATTTTAATTATTTACTTTCTTAATAAATTTTTTCAAGTTTATTCATCATTTTCTTTAATTTATTGTCATTTATATTCAATTACTTATTCTTTTTGGTTCAAATCATATGTTTTGACAATGCTCAGATTATATATCCAAAATAGATTTAGAAAGTTATACAAGTTAAAAGAGAATATTAATTAATCATATAAAAATAATAAAATGAAATGATTATAATTTTTTTCATCAATTATAATTTTAGAAACAATCCTAATGGATGGTTATGAAAAACAAACTATGCTACAATTATAGAGATGGTAAGTCATACAAACACATGAGTAATGTTTCCATTTTTCAACGATCATGATGGAAAAATATGATTGTTGTTTTTGATTAATAAATAATAATTTTATCAGAAATATTATATTATTTCTTTAAATACACAAACATATACCATCCATGTGATGTGATAATTTAAACGAATCACATCACTCCGCGAGGCGGTAGTCTTTCGTACACACGAACAGGGTTATAATTTATTCAGTAGATAGTATGGTAAGAAATTATATGATATATTTATTTTATAGAAATGATGAATATTTTATTAATATAATATATAGACATTAAATTAATCCTTATGTCCATCCATGTAAACTGTAAGTGAAAAATGAATCACATATCTTTATGAGGTGGTAGTTTTCCATACACCCATGCGACATTAACATATTATCTATGAAATAGAAAGTAAGAAGGTATATGCGATATTATAAAAAATATGTATAATTATATCATATTTATAATATATAAACATTATATGCATCATTGTATCTTATCGTGAGAAGCAGTGGTGGAAAACAAATTACGTCGATTTGCAAGGGGGTAGTCTGTCTTACACACGATCAATAGTTTGGTTTCCCATTTGATGAAAGTCAATATTAATTTAGGTTATTCCATTAAAATAATAAAATCAAAATATATTTTATATAATTATTTTATTATATGATCATTATTGAGTAATCTTTTAAGGAATTGTAAGAAGAAATAAATCAAATATGACAAGTTAAGGATGTTACCTCTTCTTTAGATAACTTTTAGGTTTTACCCAAAAGCCTTCCTAGGTTATACTTATGATAAAAAAACCTATGGTATGTTGAGTGGTAACTAAGGAATTAATTTTTGTATATATTGGTCAAACTAATGGGTTTTTTATGTTCATAAATTAGAGGAGAGGGAGGTGTCCTTTTATAAGTAGGGGAGAGGAGACACTTGGAATTTTTTAAAAGAAAGAATCAGAACCACATTTTTCATATGAAAAATGACTCTAAATATCCATTAATATAACACTGTTAAGTTATATCGTAAACATATGTCCATATAATAGTAATTAGATATATTTGGGGTCATTTTTAACCCCTATATATTTTAGTTTAACGCCCGGTAAACCCATTTTTACCTCAACCACTATAATTGATTTTTACAACTTTTTCTATTCATTATGGTAAACAATTAAGTATAACTTTTTATATAATATTAAATTTTCCAATTAAAAATCTTGAATCCATTTTTCATAATTAAACTCATATAATTTCTAGAATTTAATTTAAAATTAAACCAATTAACATACCAAAAAATGGTTTTTCAGTATATGTACTTTTTCAAGCAAAAAATTCTCTTATAATAACTATATGTAAAGTAATAATAATTAAATTAATTTGAAATAGTATTTATATATATGATCTATACATATGTTTTAAATCACTCTTCTTTACAGGTTATTTTAATTTATTTAAATGGGGAAACATTTTTCACTTTAAAATAGATTTTAGAAAAAAAAGAATATTTTAACCTAAGAATAGACTTATAGTAAAATATAGTATAAATATGATTTAAATAAAAATAATTGGATTTAATATAAATATATATAATTATTTTAATTTTAAATTAAATTAAAATAATAATGGGACTTAATTTGTTAAAAAATGACAATTTTATTAAAATCGGTATTTTCACTATTCACTAAAAAATTAATATTTTCTAAAAGAATCCCAAAACATCAACCTTGGTTAATCTTATTATGATGATTTAAAAAATTATATTAATTTCATAAAATAAATTCCTAAAAGTTCTAAAAATTATTTATAAAATTTTCTCACAAAAAGCAATAAAATCATTTTTGAAGAAAAAATATTTTTTAAAGAATTAATCATTTTATTAAAAATTGAGTGATTTTTTACTAATAATTTATCTATATATTTATATAAATTATGGGTTCTATATAATTTTAATACTTTTTTTAATTATATTCATACCCACACATTTAATGGCTACGTTATAATGGTAAAAAGTAATCATGGCTTTTTTAGGCTTGTGGTTATGTGTCGTCTATATTGTCGAACATATTTTTCCATTTTAAAATTTCAGGGTGTTGTATTCTTCCCCCATAAAAAATTTCACACTAAAAATTATATATTATAAACTATGTTTAAGACATGAGAGGGTACTTCTGATTCATCACCACTTCTAGTTACCAGTTTTCCTATTCTTATTTTGGTTCCACCATAGTACTTTGACCAGTTTAGTGGTCTTATTTTGTAGAACTATATCTATATTCTCCAATATCTCCCATGGTTTCTCATTATAATAGTTACCATTTTCCAATAATAACACCTTTTAATTGAGTACATGTGAGGGATATTGTATATTTCCTTAATACGGATATAAAGAATATGTCGTACACTTGATAAAGGGTTGGTGGGAGTGCTAGTCGATAAGTCACAGCTCTGAAATGATCAAGAATATTAAAGGGGATGATGTTCCTAGGGATTATCTTAAACATCATCGCAAATATCATGAATATATTCCATGGAGATTCATGGAGAAAAATGTTTTCTCAAACCTCGAACTCTAGGTCTCATCAATTATGTTTAACATAACTATTCATTCAACTCTGTGCAGTCCTGATGTGTAATTGAATAGTATTGGACTTTTATGTCATCTAGTTAGCCATTTTAGTTCCCAAAATCTTGTTTCCATAAAATTCATCCCAACACATAGGGGTTGTATATTTATTCCCATAAATGGATCCATAAGGAGACATTTGTATTCTTTAGTGAAATCTATTATTTTATAAGAACTCATCCAGAGAGAAATATTGATCCCATAATTCTTTTAATTCCATCCATCATGCTATAAACATTTATTCTTATTCCTAAATTGTTCACCCTTATTGGGAATTAGTTTAGGGGTGATAAATCATACTGAATTTTAAATTATTATACACAAAATATTGGAGGATCTTGCAAAAAATGGAGGTAAATCTTGGATATCTGTCATATATAATCAATAATGGGGTTCTATGAAACTTCACTACTTCTATGATTTATATCCTTGTAAGATTATTAGGAGAGAATTCCTAAAAAATTGAAATGAAGTGAGTAATATTTTTAAGATGATCTACCACAACCTATGTAGCATTATTTTAACTTAATTTCTATAGAAGGACAATAACAAATTCCATGGTGATGTTTTCCCATTTCGACATGGGTATGGGTAATAGAAGCATAATTCTATTTGATTTGTTCTTTTCAGCCTTACCTTCCTGACATACCTGAAAGTTTGATGAATAATATATGATCTCTTTCTTCATATTGTCCCATAAATAGTGTTCTTTGAGATCTCAATACATATTTTTCCTCCCTAGTTGGATGGAAATGGTTAATCTATGTTCATAGTTCAACAGATCTATTTATCTTAAGATTTGATGGTACACATAGTTGTGACCCAAATAATACCTCTACTTAATCAATTTTTTTACTTTGATGAGTTCCCATACCATATAGCTTCGACCTTCTTCTAAAATTTTGTATTATATCATTAATCATCCTTTATCATCTCTAGATGGGATGATTGAGATATCATTTGAGGAAGGAAAGATGATATTCCTTTCTTTAAAAATCCCAGGTATATTCTTTAAAATTCTAAGAATATTAGATCCCTCTCAATTCTCATAATTGATAAAGTTTCAAGATCCTTTCAACTTATATAACTTGAAACCTTATTTTCTTTACTAGTATGGAAATGGATCAATAATTCATAGTCCTTGATCATCTCTAACTATCTTTTTTTCACATGTTAATATCCTTCTGTGTGAATAAATATTTGAGTCTCTTATGATTTGTATATATTTCAAACTTCACCCAATATAGATAGTGTCTCCATATTTTCAAAGAAAATACCACTATTGATAACACCAAATATTTCATGGGATACTTCTATGCAAGAAATTTCAACTTCCATAAGGCATAGGATATCAATTTATAATTTTTCATTAGTACACAACCTAATCTCTTCTTTGAAGAATTATTATTTACTATAGTGTTCCCCATAGTATAAGTAATAGTGTTGTGATAATCCTATTTTTAAACTCTTTTAATCTCTATACACATTCACTATTCCATTCAAACTTTACTCCCTTTTGTGTTATCTTCATTAGTGGATTTGAAATTTCATAAAAAATCACAATTCATTGGTAATACCAAGGTAATCTAAGGAAACAAGGAATCTCCATTAAAAATAATGGTCTAAGCCAGTATTATATTAAATTTGTCTAAGAAGGGGATATATATTTCCCTTTTATGGTTATAATATTCCCTAAGAATGATACTTCTTTCATCCAGAGCTCACATTTACTATACCTAATATATATCTTCTCCTTTCTTAAAACATTCTATAAAATATTCAAATAATTCTCATTCTCCTCCTTTAATTTTAAGTACTTAATAATATCATCTATAAAGACTACAATAATTTTCAAGGTAATATCTAAAGACTATATTCATCAATTCCATAAATATTTTTGGAGTATTAGTGAGTCTAAAAGGCATCACTATAAAATCAGAGTGTCCATTCCATGTATGAAAGACAATTTTGGGTATATCATCCATCTTCACCACTAATTGGTGATATTCGGGTTGAAGATCCACCGTATAGAAATAGTGAGCCTCACATAGTTGATCAAATAGGTCATCTATCCATGGTAAGGTATTTTTGTTCTTTATCATGATTTTTTTGAGTTCATGATAATCAATGTAGAGATAAATTGACCCATCTATCTTCATGACTAAGAGGAATGGTGCACCCCATTGTGAAGCACTCAGGCATATAAAACCCTTTTCTAGAATCTTTTGTAACTACTTATTTTGTTCTTACAACTCAATGATATAAATCTTATAATGATTATTTGATATGGGAAGAGATCCATGTATAAGTTCTATTGATAACTCAACCTCTTATATAAGAGGAAGACCAAGAAACTATTTGGGGGAATTCATCTGTACAATACCTCACAATGGGAATGTCTTCAATCATGATTCCCTCCTTTGTCTCAATAATTTGGTCTACATTTTCTTGATCATAAGGTAATAATATCTATTCTATAATAGAATATTCCAAGGGAGAATCTTCTACCACCTTACACTTGTATATAATCTGAGGATGATAGGGGATTTAGAGAGTGATATACCTCTCTCAATAGTTGATGTTGGATTTATATAAGTATAGATAATATATTCCCAAAATAGCATAAAACTCAAATAATGGAATTAATATGAGATTTTATATAATATTAAGTCCAAAAAAATTGATTGGGAAGTAGTTGTATACTTGTGATGCAATAATTTCTCTGTTTATTTTTCTTAAAGATAGCTCATCCACCATGTTTTGAGTTGGTAATTGATTATTTATACTAAACAAAGAATATGTGAATGAATATGTACAACCCGAATAAAAAAGTATGTTCTCGATTCTTGAATGAATGACATTCATACCTATCACCACACCATTTTTGGAATCCACCTCAGTAGTAGTGATATCATGTGACCTACCATGCTGCCTTAGAGGTTGTTGTCACTAATTTTCTTTGACATGACCTATATTAGAGAACTATATTCATTACTTTAATGTTATGAATAGTTAAAAAATTATATGGTAAGAATTGTGTTTATCATACCCTTATTTTATTCTTCCTCATTAGTAGGATTGTTAATTTTCCTTCATCACTCATTATCCTGATGCCCCTCTTTTCCACACATGATTCTTCTTTTATTTCCCTTATATTGTTTCTGGGATTCTTTTTCCCACACTTTTGACATGCGGGGTGTTGTATTTTCTTTCATCCATGATATTTATCTATTGATATCCATGAATAAAACTTCATTTAATGTTTTTTTGTATCTAGTCCCATCAGGCCACTAAGATTCACTGATCTCCATCTCAGCTTTGAGGGAACAATGGAAAATATCTTCATAGCTTTAAATATCTCAGATCTCCACATATTTTCTTCGAATTATTTTTAAGACACTAATTAAATAATCCAACTTAATTTTAGTGCTGATACGAAATCCAAAGGCATACAATGAAAGTCTTGTGAAGTTTTCCTCATACTCCCTAATACTCATCTTGATTTTGTTTCAGACTGAGGATCTCTCTATCTATTTTAAGACAGATATTTCATGGATAATATTTATTAAAAACTATTTTATTGAGGCATTTTCATTCCATGGATTCAATATCATCTTATGGATTTGTGTTCTTAATTAATTTCAACCAATGATTGGATTCTCCCTCAATATGATAAATGACCAACATAACATTCTATTTCTCTGATAATTGGAGGACACAGAATATCTTATCAATACAGTTAGTCCATTTTTCCATGATGAGTGGATTAGAAGATCCACTAATGGTAGGAGACCTTTTTTGCATAAAATACTACCATGAAGTTCTCAACTCCCACACCCACAAGATTAGTAATAACATTGGGGAAATCATCACATTTCTTATCATGTTGTTTTATGGCATGGTTTCTCCATTCTTATCCACTAACTAGATGAAAAAGAAGATAATAATAAATTAACACACCAGAGGAGAGATTAAAATATATATGATTAATACCTTATAAATGACAAGTATATACTAACTTATGAGTCTCTAGGTTTCAATCTAGGTTATTGTTGAAAATGATTCCTATTAGTCTTTCTAACCTAATTGTTTTTCATATCCTATATCATGGTTTATAAAGAGTTTCTGAATTTCCAAAACAGATCCCCCAGGAGTGTCAAACCAGATGTCTAGTAAGGCATGTTTTCATGTCTGAGGTAACACTTGAGTAAAGACTGAAATTCCATTTTATTAATTATTACCCATAGATAAATATATAATATAACCAAATCCACTTGTAATATCCATATAGTTTTTAAAATCATGGAAACCACTCACTCTTTACTTCATCAGAATTCCAAGATATTTTTCTACACTTAGTATTATCTTTAGACTTATCCTTAGGATTATAGATAAAGTTTTTACATCATAGCTCTGAAGGTTTAGTAATCCTTTGCCTCTAGCACCAACTATAGTGAACCAATCCATTTATGCATATTATTACATGATTTCTAAACATAAATATCCAATAATAAAATATAAGGATCATAAAGGAATAGTGTATTTGGGAGACTAATTTGATATTATATCAGCTCAAACTAATACATGAAATCATCAAATTATTCTTCATAATGAGATCCTAAATCCAATTGATCTTCTAAAACTATATAGTATAATCTAGGGAATACATAATGAAGGGGATAATATAATAAGTACAGTAAGAAAAATACACATGATAATAAAACATAACAAGTGATTCAAAGGTATAACATGATATCATAAAGGAGAAGGCCTATGAGTAATCACATAGAAGAAAAATATAAATAACATGGTATCATAAGATCATGGTAACTTAGTAAACGTGGAAGAAAAATATAGAATCACATAAACACGAGTCAAGTATAACTACCTTGACAATATCACATGGTGCACAAAATCCCATAATGAAATAGGTTTACTCCTTAATACCATACATAACATCTCATGAGACTAAAGATTAAACTAATGCATTTGATCTCTATCTGGGTGCACCCATCATAACAAGTTTATGATTTATGTGTGATTTATAAAAAAATAAATCATATGTAATAACATAATAATTACCCATGTAAAGAAAATGGGTTTCATAATCTTTCCTCAAACCATAATTAGTGGAAATTTTATAATGAAATAATTTGATAATATTTCATGTATTAAACCATAAAAGGAAGGTAGAATAATCTTTGAATACATGTGAGATACATATATACAGAATTAAAAAGCATTACATGTCAGTAAAGAGAGAGGTAAAGTTATTTAGAGAGATAATGGTCATAGCCCAATGGAGATAGTGGTTTATAGAGGTCCCTTACCTAGAACCTTATTTGTCACATGTGTTCATTATCTTCTCCAGTAATATAAATATGTTAATTATTTAATTTCTTAATATTTTTGTTTTCAATTTTTTTATTAATCTTATTTAATTTATTACCATTTATATTCAATTATATATTCATTTATGTTCAAGGTAGATTTTTTGAAGATGTTAAGATTATATGTCCAAAATAAATTTAGAAATTTAAATAAGATCAAAGAAATTATTAATTAATCATCTAAAAAATTACATAATTTTCATTTTTATACATCAATTTTACTATTATATACAATCATGAAGGATGGTTACAAAAACAAACTACGTTACAATCTTAGAGATGAAAAGTCATTTGAATACATTAATATTTATATTTTTCAATGATCATGATTAAAAAGGGTAATTATTATCTTATCTTAATATAATCATAATTATATCATAAATATCAAATTATTTATTTAAATACAATTACATATACCATCCATGTTATACAATAATACAAATGAAACACATCGCTTTGCGAGGTGGTAGTCTATCATACACACGAACGACGTTATCATTTATTCAAGGGGTGGTAAGGAAAGAAATTATATGATATATTTATTTTTGAGAAATATTCATATTTAAATAATATTACATATTAATATCAAATTAATATTTATTTCTTTCCATGTAAATCGTAAGTGAAAAAGGAATCACATCGCTTAGCGAGGGGGTTGTCCACCGTACACCGAAGCGATGTTATCATATTTTCTATAGAATGGAAAGTAAGAAGGTATATGCGATATAATAATCTATAAGTATAATTATACCATTAATATCATAAATAATAAATATATAAATAGTTATATCTATCTATGATAAGTGGAGATGGAAAATTAATTACGTCGATTTGCGAGGTAGTAGTTTGCGATACACATCATCAAAAGTTTCATTTATGATTTGATGGAAGTAGAGATGGATTTTGGTTATTAAATTAACATAATAAAATATTATTATATTTCAAATATATATTTTATTATATGATCATTATGGAGTAATATTTTATTTAAGCGGGAGAAGAAATAAAAAAAATGATCAGTTAAAGACACTACCTTTTCTTAAGACAACTACTTTAGGTTTTCACCAAAATCTTTCCTAGGTGGTATTTAGGAAAAAATGCCTTATTAAGGTTTTGTGAGTTAACTAATGAATGTATTTGGGTAGTTCTTGTCTAAACCAATGTGTTTTATAATTGTTGAAAGAAGTGGAGGGTGTGGCCTTTTATGGGTGGGGGAGATGTCACACATGGAATTTTTTAAAAGAAAGAATTACACCCAAGTTTTTTACATGACGCAAGGATAAAAAATGGATAATTTTATAAATTTGGAAGATATAATGACTAAATATAATGATAAAATTGGAATTAGATTATTTTTGGGTCATTTTCAACCCTTATCTTTTTAGTTTAACCCACGATAGACTAATTTTTACCTTAACCACGCTAATTAATTTTTACTATTTTTACAATTGATCATGGTAAAAAATTAAGTTGATCTTGTAAGATAATATAAATTATTATTATTCCCCATATAAAATCAATTTTTCTAAATTAAACACATAGATTTTTTCTAATTTAATTTTAAATTAAACCTACAGACATGCTAAAAAATGATTTTCAAGAAACGCATTTTAATGAATAGAATGATCTTATAAAAACAATATGACAAGTAATAATAATTAAATGAATTTAAATTAATATATATAGAAATATAATATATAAATATCATTTAAATCATTCCTCATTAGGTTATATATTAATTAATTAAAGTGGGGAAACATTATGCACATTAAAATTGTTTTTAGAAGAAAAAAAGTGTTTTAAGCCAAAGAATAAACTTATACTAAAATCTATTATGAAAATGATTAAAATTTAGTTAATATGATTTAATATAACTAATTAATTATTATATTAATTTAAAATAATATTTAAATAATATCAGGCCTTAATTTATTAAAAAGTAATGAAAATTTAATAAAAATATGTATTTTACACTATTCACTAAAAAATTAATATTTTCCATAAAAACCCAAAATTTTACCATTGAGGCACCATAGGCCCTTAGGACATAGATACTTCGAGCCGAAAAAGGCCTTCAAGCTATAGGGATTTCAAGCCACCAATGGCCTTTGGGTCATTGGGTCTTCGGGCCACAAAAACCAATAAGTAGCCCAGGAAGGCCACACAGGAGCAAGCCCAGAAGAGGATTTAAAGAAAGTTACAACCAAAAATGTATAGATAAATGGATTAGAATAATTGGAGTGTATAGAAACATCTATCAGTACTAGGCATGGTGCCACTCTACACGGGGTAATACTTTTCGATCAACAATGTGAGGTGGGGAACTATGTGCATTCAATGGTGTTGATGTTGGGGAGGGGCAGTTCTAGTGTAGTTTGGTTGGGACTTTGGATAATGTATCACGAATTTTTTTTGGTCCTTTTGGTGAGGAACTATGCCTTTTTCCATTAGGCATATGGGTAATTTAAGGGTTCCCTCTCAACCCATTTAAAAAGGTTATTATCAAAAATAAATAAAAAAGAAAGGCTTATGGGCCAATCATGAAAAAATAAATATATTTATTAAAAATTGAGTATT
Source organism: Viscum album (assembly GCA_963277665.1). Lineage (NCBI taxonomy): Eukaryota > Viridiplantae > Streptophyta > Magnoliopsida > Santalales > Viscaceae > Viscum > Viscum album. The sequence continues at coordinate 340,989,840 of OY728129.1, forward strand.
TATTTACTAAGAATATATCAGTAAATTTATATCAATTAGTGACATTATATATATGTCATAAATTAGTTAATAATATTCATGTATGTACATTAAATGGATGGGTTATAACAGTCACAAATAATAATGGTTTGTTTAGGCTAGGTGTCGTGTGTATCATACGATATAGAACATAATATTATATTTTAAAATATTTGGGTATTACATGAAGAAACTAGTGTGTTTTGTGAGACATTTATGATAGTGTTTTCCTAGAGTTTGTTCATATGGGAGACATCCCTCAGTAATAGTAGGTGACATCGACAAAACATTAGGGTATTGAGGTCTGTCAATATAGGGTTTTAGTCTATCCCAAGTGTTGTCAAGTTTGAGTGAGTATGGATCCAGAGGGGAGACATATATGTAGTGTTGGGACTCACTAGGGTTGGTTCTTTATAATTGGTGTAAGTAAATCCATATGGTGTAGAATGAACCATTGGATTTCACAGAATTTTGTTCTGAGTAGGTCAGGAATGAGCAACATTGGTGTTTCAAGGTGACTCTTGGGTATGAGTGGGATAATCATTTCCAATCATCCTATGTCTTAATTTATGGATCATGGTCCATGTAGATCAGTTTTTTACTTGGTAAGAAACAATAATTATACTAATATAGTGGGGAGGATCGTATCAGTGATGGGTGAAGGATCCTAGTGTTAGAAAGGTAGGGTGTGATGACATTTTTATGTGCATGATTTAAAAGAAATTGTAATACCAATGTTTGAGGAGATGTTTTGTGATATGTTTCCTTGGTAAATAACAAAATTAGGATTCAGATGCACTGTTAGGTGGATTCGGTGAATCATCATTGAGCTCATGGTGGTTCAATCTTATCCAAGTACGTGTTAGATTAGTGGTACCATAGTTCGTAGGGTGAGATAATAATGGATGGAGCAAGTGATTGGTGATCCAACCATTTAAATACATTGGAATTTGAGTTAAAAAATCAATATTAGTGTTTGGGTAATGATACAATGCCTTTGAGTGTGAAGGCATCATGATTGGGTGTGGAGATAGAGTGCACATGGATGTGACTAATCATTTTTGAAAGTCATCTAAAGGAGGTGTGACATGTGATTTTTCATGATATTGGATTTAGTGACATGGGAACCACATTGGGAGTGTTTTTTAGAGTGTCGTTAGTGGGTCCATGGACCATTAGGGTTGTGTTTCTTGTAGATCATTCCTATGGTGGGGATCACCATAGTGTAGAATTGTCCTTTGCAAGTGGAGTCTTATAGTAGGACTCACCATAATATTTAAATGAATTAGATGATTATTCTGAGTCTTTTTGGGATATGGGTTCTATGATCATTTTATTGTTGTTGTTTTGGGCAGTGAGTGGGTGCCATGGCTTTTGGGAAATTGTACGTTGATGTTTGGAGTTATGTAATAGATGTGTAGTTGAGTATTTTGGGGAAAACATGAAGAATTATTAGTTTTTTATGATTGATATAGGTTATGAGAGGAGTTTTAAGGATCCAAATGGCCTCCAAATTAAGATAGTTGATTTGGTTTAGGGGTTTTAGCAACCCATGTATTTCTATTCGTTATGTTTTGATATGAAATTTGAATTTTCTATTTGGTAGGAAACTAATTTTTAAGAACCAGGGATGTGGTTGAGAATTCAATTTTGTTAATTTCCATGAGGGGTTATATTAGATGGGGTTCAAAAAAATTAGTATCATGTATTCATGAGTGGAGTGTCTATGTTGGAAAGAGATATCCTTTCTACTGAATTTAATTCATAGGTTACCACTATCCAGACGGTGGTAGGGAACCAGCTCACCAATGGGTAGTTTAGTGGCCAACAACACTCTTTGGAGACATTAGAAAATCATTGAGGCTCTGTTAGATATCCAATGTAAATTTTATTGGATGTTTTAATGTGGGGAAAATATTATTTTCCTAGTTATGGATACATGGGATTTAGGGGTGTTAACTGTTGGGAATGGCCTATCCATAGTTGATTTCCCCACCCCATTACTCTTATTTTATCCCCCCTTAAAATATTCTAGTTCTTGGTATATTTCTTTAGTGATATTATTTATTTCCCGCCCCCATTCTGTTATATAATATTCCTCTCATTTCCCTCTTATTTTTTTTGGTTTTGTTTAGGGATTTAGTATCGATTCCACCAGATCACGGTGGAAACGAGCAAAATGATGGGGATTTAAAGCATCCTAACTAGTGGACATCCCAAGATGAAATCTTCATACAATTTTGTTCCATTTTGGTGAGTTATTTTACTATTATAATTTTTATAATTTTTTTACTTAAATTAAATTAATTCATTTAATTAAAAGTCAATGGTGGTTAGGGTTTTTATAATATTGGTGTCAGGGGAATGTTGTAGACCCTCTGAATGTGGTTGGTCAGGGTTTCAACAATGTGGTTCTTCTCAGTGAGTTGTTCAGTTATTATTCCATGTTTCTTTAATTTAAATAATTAATAATAATTTTTTATACTTAATTATTTATGAGTTTAGATGTGAAGAAGGTTCCTGATTGGTGGTATGAGCTTGGATGAGGCACATATGAGATTAATCAAAGTGTTTTGGAGCCTGTCTTGGGTGCAACTTCTTAAACAAGGTAATTTGTCCCTTAAATGAAAATAAATTTGTTTTTTAGTCATGATTTATTTACTTCATCCATGTAAATAGGAATTGGTAAAGTGTCTTGGGATTGGGGTAGCTTTTGAATAAAGATGCAGGGTGGAGCTCGACCTACTATACTCAAGAAAAAATATTTTTTAGACATTTTAGTGTTATAGATCATCTAGTGATTGTGAATCCAATAGGAGAGAATAAAATTTCTACTAATGGTATACCTTGGGAGGTCTCAGGGAGTGACATGTGCTATATGTATCCTAGGTGGTTTTTGTTTGAGAAGGAGAGTATGTGAGAGAGGGATTGAGAACTATGATAATGAATGAGATGTTTAAATGACTCATGTGTGATAACAACACTAACTTGATGGTGGGGTGGGATCTTAAAAATCATTAGGAGAAACATGATTCCTTTGCGATGGAATGTGGTGTGAAGGTAAATGTTTCCTCTAATTTGAGGGTTGAGAGATCTCCCTTAGGAGATGTGGGATGAGACCCAGGTGTGGGTTGTAGGAATTATTTGGGGCATGGAATTATGATGCCATGGGGATTGGAGTGGATCAACTAGGTATGGTCCTAGGGTAGTAGGATGAACTGCTTTTAAGAAATTAATGAAGATGTGTACATAGTCGTGGGGTGTAGGGTGAGGTGAGCCTTCATGTATTGATGTCACTGATGGTTGATGGGTTAGGGGAAGTATAAATGTGGTGAGATCAATATGGTTCAACAGAATCTAGTGGATGACTTGATTGGTGACATGTGTCTTATTTGAAATGATGGTATTGGTTTCAACAAACTATCACCCTATTATCTATTGTTGAGCTATGTAATGTGTTTCTTACCTATGTGATTGATCATGTGGGATATTTCCTTAAGGAGGTTTTTCTCTAAATTCTTGAGTTGAGCTCCTCATGGTCTGTAGGGATTCGTCAACGTGATGAATATTCCATAAAAGAATTGGGTATTGGGTTGAGGACCATTACATAAGTTAATTTTGTTTTATTGAATGTATTCAGGCCTCGCCCTAGGATATAAGGTCGTGGTTTCAAAAGGGATATTATCCTTGAGGGAGAAGGTTTAATCAACCACATTATGCGTGAGAGGGTGTGGGTTAATATATACTAATGCAACATTCCTAAGAGGCATTGATCAAGGTGCACCCTGGGGATTGGGTCATGAGGTGATGTGATGAGATTGATGGACCATACCAAGAGTGATAAGGCAGTGGTTTGAGGTACGAACATGTGACCATGCCCAGTGTCTGCAGGTAGTGGGTCAATGTTTTGGATGTCTCCATACCCAAAGTCTTCAGGTATGGTATAGGAATCGGTGTGGAGGCATGATGATACAATGGGGTGGATTCAGTCAAGGAAATGAAGAAGATATGAAAAACCTTCATGGTGTCCTAGTTAGCATATGGTGATCTTATACACAAGGAGTTGTGGTGGCCTAGTTAGCCCACAATGTCTATAATATTGTGTGACATGCTTATTTTATTCCTAATATATATATATATATATAATGGAATATAATATGGTACCATGGTGAGAACCTACTACGATATATTTATCACACCCTCTATAGGAATCTCGATGCGCATGCAAACCTTACATTTATATTTAGGATCAGCACATGACATGTAGTAGATTTGTCTAGTGCAACTCAATCATAAGTTGAGATAGGTTAGGTGACTCCTATGTATAGAAGTCTAGATAGTGTGTGTATCTTTTTTATTTTCAATTACCTTATAGGGGAATCAGGGATATATTCTTGTACGAATTTTATATTTTACATTTTATTATAGTTTTTTTTTTATTTGATATGGTGTACTCTTATGTTTCTATGATGGATGTTTTAGTAATTTTCCACGATTTTATGAATCCAATTCTAGAGAATAGTATCCTCATTCTATGTTGTTAATTAAAGTGTTTTTATGTTGAAATTATATATTATATTATTCTTCCATTCATATATTTTTATACATTCATGAAAAATGTTTTAATTTTCCTTTTCTTATGATGATCAAAAAAATTTGGCACTAGGATTTGGAGTGGGCCTCTATTTTGGGCAGCTATACTTGGTATGACTTATTTACCCCTTGTACCAAGCGTTTTGATCATGCTGAGTAAGAGATCTTCCTTGGTATTCTTCCTAGACTTGGATATTACCACCACCATTTTGATTTTGGAATTCAACATTTTTAGGTTTTGGGAGCTACTTTTTTATAGTTTTGCTTCTTTATGATTGGAGGCTTGTGGTTGGGTAGCATATTTCAAGGATTTGGCATGTGTTAGGGGGTTTGATCACCTATTACTACTCTATATTTTGGAATTTTATTATGGATCTATCCTTCCTCTAAGTTTCTTTTTTCATTTGATGTGGTGATACCCTATCTCACTATGCCAGTTTTTTCTTCATGTTATATCAACTCCCATCTTATCCTCCTCCTCAAATTATTATTCTAGCTTATTTATAGTAAATTGTTGATGAATCCACTTCGTATAGACTGTGTGGGTAAATTTTTTTGATCTATAAGAGTATGAGGAAGTGTGGAGCCTCAGATCCAAACATTATTCACTCGTGTGCACCTCCTACGATCCCAAAGGGTTTCTTTCTAGAAACTCAAAGAGAATAGGATAACCGACGATCTCCCCTCTTCAACCTTGTAAATATTATAGTTACTTTATTATTTATCTCCAATTTTTTTTCATTTATACTATTTTCTTATTGTTCATATTTTTGGATTATATTTTGTATCAATTTTTTGATATTAATAAAATGTGTGTATGGGTGGTGTTCATTCCATGCACATAGGTCCAAAACAGGATGAAGCACATTGAATCTATGAAAATCATTATTTATTTATTATATTTCCATGAGAATCTATTTTTTTGTTTCATATAAGGTTTATATTTTACTTCTTTTTTGTAAACTTATCTTAAATTACCACACTACCATTCAATGTTTAATAGAAATCAATATAACCATGGTTTCCTCTTTGAATTCAAATACTTAATTTAATATAAGTGTATATAAGTTGACATTGTATATTTCTTAGGGAAATAAACCTAAAATCCTCCCCATAAAATTCATATCAGATCCATAAAATCTATATCTCTTTAACTAAGTATGAAGTCAAAAAATTTGACGGTGATAATGATTTTATCTTAGGGAAAATTAATATGAGGTTCAAAATTGTATAGTATGTGATTATAGATGACATGAAAAACCCAAATAAACCTATTTTGACTCAGTATGATGAAGTATAATTTTCTACTATATACCAAGATATCCCTATTGAAAATCTATTAAGGCCTATAGTTCTTTACTACCTTCTTTTGGTGATACGGTTGCTAGATATGTGGAATATGAATCTAATACTACTATAATTTCTCTTAAATTTTAGAAAATTTACATGAATTCATCCCATGTTGTTAGATTGTACAAGAAACATCACATTCTTACATTTAAAATGTGTTCTGGTATTTTTATTAAATAAAATATAGATGAATTTAATAAAATCATGCCTAACTTTACCAATATTGATGTTAATGTAAATGATGAGGATCAAGATATTATTTTCTTAATTTCTATTAATAATTATTATATTGTATTGGTAGATACTATTATTTTTGGATGTGTCTCATTGAATTTAGAATAAGTCAAACTATTCCTACCTTATAAAGAATTACACTCTAAATATTAGGTTAAGGGTAAGGTCAAGATTATGTTTACTAGGAGTTGAACTCTGAAAAAGGGTAATAAGAAAGATTAAAGTAAAGATAAAAATAAGAAAAATAAGAAACCCAAGTTTACGTCAAATTATAAGGAGAGGAAAGTTTTTTGTTACAAATGTGGTAAGTATGGGCATAAAATAACTGAGTTCAGAAAACCAACATAGAATCGAGAGACAAATAAACCTATTTACCAATCCCTTATAATTTATTCTAGTTTTGATACAACTAAAATATTAAATGTTTCTAGAAATATACTCACTGATTAATAGACCTTAGATTTTAGATGTTTTTATTTCATTTCTGTCCGAATCGGGAATGATTCCATAAGTTAACTACAAGATTAGAAGGAGAATTCATATTAAGAAACAATAGAAGATATAAGGTGTTAGGAAGCAGTTTTGTTTTTATATAACTTGATGAAAATTCTATCATCACATTGTTAGATTTTAGTTGGGTCCCTAAAATTCAAATAAATCTAATCTCCCTAGGTGTTAATATTTTTTTAGGTCTAAATCTGGCTGTCTAAAAATATCTAAAGGCTCTAGGATAGTTTTGAAGGTATTTATAATTAATGGGATTTATGTTTTGAATATAAAAAAAATTCAAGTGAACTATAAAATGTGTAAAATACTAATATAGATAATACATTGTTATGGAATAGAATATTTGGGTAATTTATCTCTAGGGGTCTTTATAATCTTTAGAAACAAGGGTTGTGGAGTGATGACACCTCTCACATTTCCATTTTGTGTTGATTTTATTTTGGGTAAGTCTATGACGATGAGTTTTAGTATGTGTAAGTGCCAAGTCATGATAGATGTATCACTTAGAGGGTAAGGGGTGAATCAGTGATAAATTTTCTTTTTATGTTTTATTACAAATGAGAAAACATTCACCTCATGTTAAATATTTCGTTCCCTATTGAAAATAAATCAGACACACATCCAAATCAAAACAATACTTTACAAGGTTTACAAACATATAAGAATACAAAGGTCCTTGGAATGTTTTGGAATCAATCAAATAATAAACAATCCACTATAAAACAATCATTTTGTACGGATTAAAAAAGTATGATATTCCCTTTTACTTGTGTAGCACTATAAAAACAATCTAATAGTGCATATTATCTATCTTGTGAAAATTATGTAATATAATTTTTATGTAACAACACATGTTACCTATTATTCTTTATCAAATTTCACAAATATATTCATTGAAAAAAAATTATTCACTTTCTTACATAGAATATTGTAAGAAATTCATGGAATTTGATATGAAACTTAGCCCAATTTCCTAGTCTGATTCCCCTAATCTGATCTTCCTAATCCAATTTCTCAATAGGAAAAATATATCTTTATCAGAATAAATTTGATTCACTTATGAAAACCTTATTCATAAGTTTATGAAACCAATATAATAGCCCCAACATGATTATCCAGTTTGATATAATGACCATCCAAATATGTTGTCAAATAGAATATGTTAGTCAGCTGAATACTATAATCCACTGAAACAGATGATCATATCAAAACTTTTCTATCTTGTATTTTCTCCATTATCTTCTATTTAAAGATACATATTCAATAATGATCAATATAAAAACTTATTATTCTCTCTATAAAATACATAAGTCATCTTCCTTCTCTCCTCTTCATTGTAAACAACACTCCAGTCAGAAAGTATAATGTACTTTTCACCTTTTTTTAGTAACCTAGAATTGGTTTTGTAGGGAATCTAAAATCGTTTCCCTCTCGACCAAATTCTCGGAATATTCATGATTCATTGAATTTTGGGTTCATCTTGACTTCATCCACACTTCTCAATTATTCTCGTTTCTTCATGATCCTTCTTGAATCTTCTATCAACTATAGCTCTTTCTCAAAATTTATTTACAAACACCAATCCAGTTCTGATTTTCTTAGTTGGATTTCTTCATTATAATGATCCATACCCATTATTCATATTTATGACATAGATACCTTTCATATTCATTACTCACCTATATTCCAATTCTTTAATTCAATTTCTTGATATGATATTTTCCTTGTACCAGATGAAAAACAATCTTCCCATTATGATTTTTCATTACAATAAGCAAGATGAATCAGTATAAATTCTAATATTATTGACCATGACCCACTTGATAAGATAATTTGAAAATAAATCAGGGTTCATCGTTTTATTTTGAATATGACACACATCAACTTTATTCTTGGAATATTTATATCTTTTGGCTTTTTGTCTCATGGAAAACTAGTACCTTCAGTTTCTCACATTTTCTAAAAAACTTCATAACCTTCAAATTTCATGCTTCCTCTTTAACAACACATTCTACAATCTCCTTAATAATCTTACCAAAATCATATATGATTCCATTTCTAATTATGATTTGTATCATTATAATGTATGTCAGACAAGATAAATTGTTGAAAACATTGTTGATTAGTCTTTGAGATTACATTTTAAATCAATATCAACACTTTCAATTCCTTTACCATCGATCTTGATGTAAAAAATTATGCCTTTAATGAATACAATGGATCGGTATTAAACAACTTTGAGTTCAAAATACTTTTTATTTTCTTAATTAAAATCATCCTTTTAACCCATTAATTTAATCTATATTTGGACAAATCATTATAATGATATTGAGACTAGAAAACTTCATATTGTATCATGAATTACTTCATGACTTTGAATAAATTTAGGACCAACATTAGTATCATCTTAATTACAATGGAATGTTTTATACCTTTCCATTTCTCTAGCAACATCATTCATCCCTACTCATCTAGAATACAATTTTTCATAATACAATTGTCATGAATATGATATCTATCACCCTTTTCTAGCCCTTTACAACTAGATATGGTCAATTTAAATAGGATTTGAAGCCTTTATTTCACTCCCCCTTTTATTCATCAATATTTAATCATAAGTTTTGAAACTAACTTATTATTTATGAGAAATCCAAGACCATCAATTCATCAACACATTTAAATCATAATCATAAAGACTCTGATTCTTCTCCATGATGATCAAACCATTCATACCAAGCTCATGATTAATATGATGAACATTCTCTTCCAAACAGACTCTCTTGAATATGGTGGAATTTTTCAAGTATATTAAATATAATTCCTTGAATCTGATGGTTAGTCTGATTTTTTCAAAAAAAAAGCGAGGTGATTTTTATTCTTCTAAGACTTCCTTTTCCCGTAAAACATTTTTGACAATAAAAGACAATTCCTAAACATGATCACCTTCATCATCTTGATCCTAACAATCTCCCCTTTTGGATTCTGTTATCTACCAAGTTTCATAAACCACTTAACATTATATCCTAAAGGAATGGATTTCTCATAAAATATTCTAATCATAATTGATCGAACTCATTCTAGGAAATAAAAATGATTGACAGGAAAATCATGTTTTCAAAAAGAAGTGATTATGAAAACATTATTCTATTTATTCCTCTTCCTCATCTTCAATATTAAACTTTTCTTCCTCAATTAACTTCTTACCTGAAATAAAAAAAATCCTTTCCTACAACCACTCGAATAAAAAGTTAAAATAGTCCCCAAATATACAATGATGAATTTATACCTTACCCATAACTCACCCTATTTTCATGCATTCAAAATGATGGATTTATGGAACAATTACCCCCTTGAAAACACTATACAAAAGTAAGATGAAATAGGGGAGAAAAACACATACCTCGAACATAATGATAAATAGGTAGGATGCTTGTGTTCAACCTCAAATTATAAAATCTTTCCTTCGATAAAGGTTTTGTGAAAATTTCAGAAACTAGTTCCGATATAGGAACATACTTTAGCTTTAATTCATTCTACTCCACATTAACTTTAATGAATTGATTTTGGATATCAATATGTTTTGAATGTGAATGTTAATCCATATTCCTATTGAGTCTAATTTCACTTTGATTATCACACCCCAAGAGTAAGGGTAACTTAATTTTATTAAGTAAGTCATCTAATGGAGTTTTTATCCACATAAGTTGGGTGGAATCTTGAGTATCATCAACATATTAAGCTTCATTTTTACTAAGAGATACTGAATTATATTACATTTTATTCAAACGAACAAAACTCATTCCTAAAATGAATACTCCACCAAATGTATATCTTCCATTATTAAAATTTTATGCCATATCAATATCTGAATACACAAAAAAATCAATAAATTCTATGCTATATTACCGAAATCAAAAATTTATTACGCCTTTAATATATATTAGAATTATTTTTACAAAAAGTAAATGTGATTCTTTTGTAGCACTCTGAAATCTTGCACACAAGGAAACTACATAAACAATGTTAGGTCTTGAGGAGGTCAGATAAAACGAAATTATAACCATCTTTCAAATTTATTTTCGATCAACTTCTTTACAAACTCCATTTTTAGACAAATTTATTTCCACTAAAATCAGTGTGGAAACTAGTTTTGAGATTTCCATGCTAACCTTTTTATGAAGTTCTTTATAATACTTTTCTTGAGAAATAAATATGTATTTTTTATTTGTATAATTTGTAACCTAAGAAAGTATTTCATTTCCCCCAGCATGGACATCTCAAATATCTTTTTCATTTCTTCAACAAATATTTCCCAAGATCTTTAATATTTACCACCAAAGATAATGTCATCAACATAAACCATTACAATGAGGGAATACTATAATCACTATTAGATATAAATATTGATATCAACTCTTCCTTTCTTGAAACTCATCTTCCATAAGAAAGTATCATGTCCCTAGAGATTGTGTTATCCCATAAAAGGATTTCTTCAATGAGAAAACATAACTTTCATCTTTCTAAAAAACAAATCCACAAATTTTTTCAATGTAAACTTCCTCATCAAGATCACCATTCAAGAATTTAGATTTAATATCCATTTGAAAGATTTTGTAACTTATTTTTGAAAAATAGATATAGAAATTTGAATTGTTTCTAACCTATCCACCAGAGAAAACGTTTAATCCAAATCAACTCCTCCAATTTGTGAGAAAACTGTTCACACAATTCTCTATTTGTTTCTTATCACTTCACCTTTTTCATTCATCTTGTTCCAGAAAATCAATTTTTACCAATGATATTTTGTTTGAAATTTTAGGAAGAAGTTTCCACATATAATTATTTTCAATATTTTACATCTCTTCATTCACAGAATGGACCCATTTCAGATACTCAAAAGCTCCATTCACATCATTAAACTCTACTTTTTAATACAAAATAAAATTTGTGTAATATCATTTTTTCTTCTTGTCTGATCCTTTTGATGTTTATCACCAATTATATTATGAGATTCCACTTATATCCACAACCTTGGTTGGTATTTTTGAGTATCTTCCTAGAAACAGCTGAGTATTATTTGTCTTCCTGAGTAGGATTGCAATTATTTGTGTCATTATAATTTTCTCCCTTATCATGCTCAGCTTCCTTCTATATTAGTCTATTTGTCTCTCTTAGTCTTTTCAATAACTTTCACATGAAAAGAATCAACAATTTTTCTTGTTTTTTTATTGAAGCATCTATATCATCTTCTTTCCTATGCATATCCAATAAAAATTCCATCTTCAACATTTTTTTCACACTTTCTGAAGTTTCAACATTTCTTCTTTATAATGCAGGGACTCCCAAAAACTATTAAATGTTTCAACTTTTTTGTATTTTCATAAAAAAATTCATAGGGAGTTATATTATAGTTTTACCTATAGAAACATACTTTTTAAATATATACAACAGTACTCATGGATTGTCTCCAATAGCAATGACAAAGACCATGTTCAAGTAACCCAGTTCTTCCCATTTACACCAAAATTTTATTCTTTCTTTCAAAAACCCAATTTTGTTGAGGAGTGTATGTTGAACTATAATCATGTCTAATTCCATTATTTTCATGATAACTTTCAAATTATCCATTTTTGTATTAACAACCATTGTCAGTTCCCAAATTCCTAACTAAATACTCATTTTCTTTCTCATCTTTCCTCATGAAACTTTTAAACATTTTTAGATAATATGACTTATGTTTCATATACATAACACAATTAATGGGAGTAAAATTAACAACGATAGTGATGATGCCCTTATCTATTTATTTTTTATGTTTTCCCGTTGAACAAGAAATATCAGAATGAATAATCTCCGGGGGTTTTTTGAACAAATATCAATTTTATTATGCACTAAATTTGTAAACATTAATTTCAAAAAAAATAGTGAAACACTAGTCTCCTTCTCTTGGAAAACTAGGAATATATTAGAAAATATTTATTTTATGACAAATTGATTATGTTTATCTAACATATGTGTCCCAGAAATTTATGCCACAATTTATTTTCATTCACCATTCCCATGTAATATGAGTTCTGGCTCTCACTAACTTGAAATAAATTTCACTTTGTACGTTGGACTCTTGTAAAAATATTTCCATTCTTCTCACTTTTTAAAACATATCCATATTTCCTAAATTTAACTTTTTTACATTCAACACACAATTGTTAAACACACATCAGGTTATGTTTCAACCAATCAATATATAAATATTTCTTAGATTTCAATTTTTATTTTGCAATGACAGCTAATCCAACACCCTTGATTCTCAATGATTCATCATTGTTAAATGTCATGGTTGATTCTTTGAAATATTTTACATTATTCAAAATTATAAAATATCCTATCATATGAGAAGAACACCCACTATCAATAATCCATGGTATTTCACCTTTTAAATCTTTCAAAGAAGTTTCTACAAGAGATTTCGCTTCTTCATTTTATTTCTTCGCTTTTAGATTCTTGGAATTTTTTAGAAACTGTTCTTGTGCTGGAAACTAAACAATACAACCTTTTAAAAGGTTCCAAGGTTGTTCAAAACTTTAAAAAATATTTTATAATATTTTTAACCAATTTAAAATCTTGACTCCAACTTTCTCAGTTTTCTTAAAAATAAATTTCTCTGACTTCTTTCTTTGAAGATAGTGAATCCCCTCCAAACCTTGTCTTTCACAAAATGGGGGTTAAAATTAATGTTTTTGGTTAAACCAACATATATTTTCTGTATATTAGAATCCAACACAATACCAAAAGTATCCAAATAAAGAGTAGTTTCCACTTAAACTTCCATAATGACTGGAATTGTAAATATGTTTGTTAGAAATATTCTTGCCTTTCTTATCTAACCCACAAACCTTTCTATTATCAACCGTAAAATTATTTCACTTTTCAGAATTACTAAAATTAGAAGTATTAGAAATATTTTTGGAACCATAATTTTTAGAAACATTTTTTGACTCAGGGTATTTTGGAACTTATGAGTTTCTATCACTGTTGATCTAGGACACTAATATAACTTTACCAACTTTCTTCTTTTTAGAAACAATTCCATCATCATTATCAACTATCAAAGGTAATTATTTTTAACCTTCTCAAGTTTATACATATGATTTCTTTCACCAATTTTAGTGATAGAGTTTTTGAAACTAGTATTTCTCTATTAATATTTAGAAATATTTTTTGAACAAGTTCCAACTCTTCTTTTTTTTCCTTCAACTTCACTTATATATTCTCATTACAATTGTTTTCTTCCCCAATAGATTTATTCCAATAATCAGGTTATTTTACCAGCATAACCTTCTCATCAGTAAAATATTCTTTATTCCTCATCAGGAATATTCATCTTCTATCATGATCCTCGGGGGCCGTGTCGTGACTATCCCAAGCCCACCTTCTATAGGCTAGGGGTTGGTGACTAGCACTGAAAGGCATATCCCAGTAATCATGAAGGTATTGCATTTAAAACCTGCAACACACATAGTCTGAAAACACAACAACGAGTAACCACAAGTAACTACTATAGTAAAAAGTGTGAAAAATGTAATGGAGAGTATACAAGCCCAACTAAAAGTACAAGTACAACTGAAAGGAAAACAACTCCGGGATCATCCACCGAGAATCCTACCTGAAGGGTAGGTATAACTCTCGATCAAGTCATCCATGTGGAACGTCTCGTCTAAGTCCAACTCTGACCAGCACCCTATCTGTCACCCTTAGACTTGATCAATGTTGTATTTCATCTACGCAGAACATAACAAGGTTTGGGAATAGCTCGTGCAGAAATGAGTATAACGATACTGATTAGGGACCTCGAGACCCCTGAAGGTCTCCCAGAATCCATAAATGATAAACCTAAAAATTAAGAGTACAATCACAAGGTACAAAGTAACACTGATCCTTACTTAGGTGCATTCCCATAAATAAACCTAAGTTGTCAAGATTGCATAGTGCTCCATCTCTTGAGCCAAAAGTACAACTTTCCACGAAGGAAGAAGTACCATGAAGGTAAAACCACACAGATAAGATACACAAATATTTCACTATAAAGATTAGAACTCAGCTCACACCAGGTATACATTTGGTATGGTCGTAATGATGATTAGATGTAACTAAAAAATCATCTTAATTTGTTCAGAGGCAGACCCACGTAGGATCTTAAATCCTTAGACCCACGTAGGATCCGTGTACAGTAGACCCACACCGGATCCTAGAGTATTCCCATGTGGATTCCTAGAGTGGACCCATGTGGGATCCTAAAACATAGTCCCATGTAGGATCCCAAAGAACAGACCCATGTCGGTTCCCATGGCACAGTCCCTATAGGATCCCTTTCCCATGTTACACCCAGCTACAGGGTTCCCGAACGAAGCTCGCTTGATTCCGAGAGGGTCCTCTCCTCAACCCACAGGTTGATACACCAACTTCCATGAAGCTCCATGAAGAAATATCCCCAAAGGACCACCACTTAATAGGGGTCTAAACTCAATAGATGGTGGTTCAAATGGATGCTTTTTCTGTAAGTTATTGGCCTTTTCAGTCACAAGGGCCCGGTTGGATTCATGATCGATCCAACCCGGTCGTACCCCAACATTATCCAAAACTAAATTGGGGTATACCAAAAAAAATGTCTTGATCCAAGGTTTATGGTCCCTTAGAAGGTTCATCAAATGGACGCACGTAGCTCATGTTATGGCCAAAAGAGCGGAAAGAGGTCGAAGCTGGTCCGGGTCTGGTCCGACCCGGTCGGACTGACCAGGCCCGACCCGACCCAGTTCGGGTTGACCCAGCCTGATTTGGGTCCAGCCCTAGGTTAGACTCACTCGGTGGGATTTGACCCGGCCCTTTGGGTCTGCTCCGGCCCGCTGGGTCCGGTTTGGCCCGCTGGGTCCGGTCCAGCCCCCTGGGTCCAGCCCGGCCCATGGTGCGACCCGCGCTGGGTGGCCCATAGGAGGCATGTGGTTCGCCCACAGCAGGGAAAGCCCATGGTGGGGTCCTCCCTAACTACCACCTAAGGGGAGGTTCCCCCTTGGTACCCTGAACGACCCAGCCGTTTGGGTTGGGTGGCCAACCGGCCGGCGCAAGGTGGCACAGGCGGCTGGCACACGGGACCCAGGGGTCCTGCTCGGCTCCTCAGCTGGCCGGATGGCTAGCCCACCTCTGCGGCATGGTCGGTCCCCACGCCGCCTCCGGCAGCTGGCAGCTAACCCCCCCCCCCCCCCATTGCCGGCCCGACCTTGTGTCACGGCTGCTGCAAGCCCAGCAGCGTGGACGCGCACCACTGCCGCATTGATGCGGCCAACCGCTGACCTCCTCCGGCGGCACGATCACGCTGCCACCATCATCGCGGCTGGCCGTGGCTTCTGATCCCTACCGGTGCTGGTCACCAGCACCGGTCGCTGGCTATCTTCCTTAGGTCACCGAGTGCACCCCGATGGCCCGATATTCATTACGAAGACTCCCGTACTCATCTCGAGACATCACCATCGATTCAATACCACCACAGTTGGGATTCACTCAACCCAAAAACAAGACACGAAGAACACCAAAATCCACAAAGGTTGTAGAGGGGTCGGGCCGTGCTCGTTTGGCCCCCATACTCTGCATTAGAACGGTAGCAAGCAGCATAGTTGTTCTTAAATCAAGAAGAACGATAAGAACAAGGTAAGGGGTGTACAAAAACAACAATCCCTACCTTTAAGATTTTTTGACGTTGGTGAGGAGAGGGAAATACGGACGTCGGTTCGTCATCATTGAAGACGTTCCTCATTGGAGATCCTTCGACAGAGTTCTTCATTATAGAAATGTTCATCGAAGGAGTACAGTTCTTCCTCTAAGGGGGGTTCCCCCCAACAAGATCCTCCACCAAGCTTCTTCTCCAACAAAAACCAATAGCCTAATCACGGTGATGAAGATCCTCCCCCTTAATTAATAGGTTTAATGATTTCATTTAATGAAGTCATTAAATGTTGGGGGATTGGAACAATTAAAAAAATGGTTGATGTGATCGGGTGGTCCCCACCAAGAATTCAAAATATTTTAAAAGTTAAATAAAAATAAAGTTACTTTATTTTTATTTCATCTTTTTTTCATTATGGGTAGCAAAAAATATCTTCCACCCTCAACCAACTTCAGCCAAGGTGAAGGTCTCCTTAAGAAACTAACAGGGCTGTGTGATTGTTTCCCTCAGAATTCGCGGATGACCTCCTTGATGGGAGGGTCAAACATTCCAATCAGTTTCTAACGGGTTTGTTCATAGAACCGGAAACATCCAATGATTCCCCATCCATTTGGACCTACTTTCCAAAGGTAGGCGCTCATTAGTTTGTGGACTGATGAGGCTTAAGAATTTTCATTGGTTGAGAGGATGGGTGGTCGGACTCATCAATCCTTTTTGAGGGGAATTATTGTCTACTCTGGGAATCTCTTTATAGATTTAAGTCATGTTCGTGAATCTTTATTACATTACCAAGTATAAAATGAGATTTCCTTTAGATCTGACAATAAATGATCGATTTGTAGGAAATTTAGATAATCTTTTATATGTATTCGAGGTTATTCATTGATAGAGAATCATCTGTATTTGTTAGAGATTCTTATTCAAGGGTATCCTTTGATACCTAAAAGTCTCTTGGTCATTATGATGACCATGCTGGTTTTAAAGCCACTCAGTGGGGGCACTTGAAGTTTATTGTCTTTCAGAAGGACATGGATTATTTCAGATTTGGGATCGAACCCGTAGATGGGCTACCTACGTATACTTTGTTTAAAAAAAGGAATCAGAACATACGTAGTTCGAGTAAGGGAGTATGAAGTTTATGATTGATGGCTCAAAGAAGGATGTCATAATTACTTTTACACTCTAAGTTCACGTGAGTCATGCTCGGTGTGAGAAACAAGAGTTATTGGTAAAAATCAGACAATTGAGCCATGAAAGATTCAATCATAATGAATAAGATGGGACTTATATATGTTTGAATGCCCAGATAAATGAAGATTTGGATTTACTTCAGGGAAGAAATCCAGGAACAGGGTCTATAAAGGTATTTGTACTTCACAAGGATTTGAATACTCTAACTTGGGACTTACTCTTGAAAAGGAGGCCCAAATTAGAAGAGGACTTATGATTGGATTTTTACTCCTGAGAAGGAATCCCAGATCAAAGGTAAATTAGGACTGGTTAAGAGGAAGTAAGATTGGGGCTTACTCTTAAAAAGGAGGCCCCGGTTAAGAGACTTGAAAAATTAAGGGACTTGGGGCTTACTCCTAAGGAGGATGCCCATATTAGGGGATTGGGGCTTATTCCAGAAAAGGAGAACCAGGTTAATGAAATTATGGTTGGGGCTTACTCCTGAAAAGGATGCCCAAATTAGGGGACTGGGGATTATTCCTGAAAAGGAGGCCCAGGAGGAAATGAGGATTTGGGGATTACTCATAAGGAGGATACCCAGATTTGAGAATTATGTCTGGGGCTTATTCCTGAAAAGGAGGCCCTAGGTTAAGAGAATTATGGTTGGGGCTTACTCCTGAGGAGGATGCCCAAATTAGGGGACTGGGACTTACTCTTGAAAAGGAGGCCCAGGTTAATGAGTTCTCTCATCGTAAAGTATGAGGTTGAATGAATGAAATCTCAATCTTTAGTGACATAAAGATGTGTAAATCACTAGGTTTTGAGAGATATTCCACAAAATTCCTTTTAGATAAGGAAGTAAAATCAATAAAGTATGCCATAAATGGCTTCGAAGAGTTTCTTGAAGACTGAATCTTGAATAGGAGATGTGGAATGGATTAAGAGGGGTGAAATGGGCAATAAGGACACCCAAAAAGGCAAGGGCACGCAAGTCCTGGCAGGCACACAGGTGCTGCGTGGGCACGCAAGTCCTGGTCGCGCAGGTATACCTGCGCGACACATGGGTATTTTCACGATGGTTAACCAGCAGGGTAATACTTGAGCGACTCTTGGTAAAAGCCTTTAGAATCATCTTGAGGTTCTTCCAAAAGAGGGGCATGCAAGTTCTATTGAAGGAGTAAGGCGGTGCGCAAGTGTAGCCCCTTCCCTTAAGGGCTGGCCACTCAGGCGCGCAAGTGTTGATGAGTTTCAACACTTAGGCCTTGCTTCCCCTCTTTAGATCTTCTGTTCTAGGTATGAAATTACCTTATAAGTGTTTCGGAAGCTTTGAGAAGAGACTAGGGCGCTGGGAGCTTAAATCTGAGTTTCTGGAAAAATTCCTCCCCGAATGGGGGGCCCACAGGGTCTATTTATAGGCTGGAGAAGACCTCGAGCAGTTATCCTTTAGGGAACACAAGTCACTTGCGTGATCATTAGACGTCGCGCAAGTGGACTTGCGTGACCATGAAGGAACGTGTGCGACCTATGGGCAATGTTATCTTTGTTCATCCCTTTGTCGATTTTTTAATGTTTCTCCAAAGGATGAATCAATTTGGACTAAGGTATTTCCCATTTGCAAACTTTAGACTCTTTGACGAAAAGGAGTGTCAACAAAAGTCCCCCCTCAGAGTTGGATCCAAAAGAAAAATGTGGATTTGACTCTAAGGAAAAGAAGAAAACCAAAGGGAAGAGGCGCGCAGCTATCATCGCATAGGTGCACGTCGTGCAGGGGTACAACCTTTAGTCGCGCAGGGTAAGACGCGCAGGGTTCTGGCCGTTCCTATAAATAGAGGGCCTCACTTCCGTACAAAGCATCCAGATTTCAAACCTTTGAGCTCTCGCCGCGCAGGTCACCTTCACCGCGCAAGTTGCTCTGTTTTCCGTTTTTTCTTTGCCATCGCGCTGCTGTGCGGGTATCTGGACTTGCGCGGTGATACTTGCACGCCAAATACTTGTGCGGAATCTCCATAATTGCGCGCCAAGTTTATACTTGCACGACTTAATGCCTTTGCCATTTTTTTCGAATTATTTCACAAATTTTATGAAAAATCAACTTAATTAAGAGTTAATTATTCATTCTTTTTGCAGATTCAATGGCTCCTAACAGAATCAGAATGGCTGATGAACTGGATAGAAAGTGGATTGATGACATGATGAACATTTTTGGCCATGATTACTATGATATCTGTGACAACACTCTCCCAGATTTGGCTAAGTACTTGAAGAAATATCATCTTAATTTCCCACAGAGCATCTACCTGCCTCTATATGGTCATGGTCATCTGCAAGGAGTCAATGTTCCAGATTCAAATAATTATTTTCCTGAGATGAAACTGCACTACAACTCCTCTATTTCGGTTATGTTGTGCATTAAGAGCAACAAAAATGGTGTGAACTTCCATATTCTTCCGCCATGTCATTTCCTTGCAGATATTAAAATGGAAAACCCATGGGCTGAAATGTTTTCCGTTTCCAGTTGGTGGAGAGAAGACAAACATGGCATTAGAGCAATATCTGAAAAGAGTAATCTCTCGAAATGGCTCTTTACTTCCAATGATTCATTCTCAAATCCATGTATCCATCTTCCAAGTCTCTTGGACAGAAACAGAGTCACTGTTTGATCAGCAGAAAATTTTCTCAAACCGCACTCAAGAACATTCTTTTACAATTGTTCCAAGAAGAGCTAGTATCACTACATCTCTTATGGTATCCAGTTGAATGGATGAATTCCAGGTGGCTGCTGATGAATCTCAGGATACCATAAATCAAATGAAGAGTTACATTGAAAGTATTTTGTAATTCCTGAAAAAAAAAAGAGAAGAGACTCTAGTCTGTGGATGTCCTTCTAACTCTTGTGCATCAATGAAAAACACTTTCACCTTCAATCATTTGTAAGAATTCTATTTTTCTACATGCTTTAGATTTTACTTAAGCCAATGGTCTTAGTAAGCATAGTTTGATTTTTACTAGAATTAATGTAAATAACCCTACAAACTTTGAACCTTTTAATTACTCAATGATACCTAAATCATAAAAAATGTATGTTTAGTGAGCTGGGAACTTGAATTTTATTCAGAGTTCCCTTGTCTTTTGTGGGCAGTTTCAAGTCATTCACGTCGGACATAAGGAGGCTGATGTTTAAGGTCAAAATAGCTTTGACCGAATGAATTAGAATTGACTCAATTCCTTGACAATTCATCTGAAAAAATAGTACCATACTCAAGTTATGATGGAAAATATGTAAACTATGACTTAAGAATATTTGAATCTGAGGAATGATATGAAAAAGAGCTAAAATTCATTAGAAGAAGTAGTTTCCAAGAATGAAGTTACTATTATTTAACAAACCCGTTAGGAGGTTGAATTATGCTGGCCCCCCTAAGGGAATTGGCTGCATAGTCAAATAAATAGCATATTTTGGATAACAAGTCTGTTATGTAGACTATTTATGCAAGGCCACCTATGGGCACGTGCTGCATAGTCAGGCAAAAGAACTCTCAGAAATTTACCTTTCTAGTGCTAAAATCCAGTGAAAGTTTATGAAGATTCAAATTTTCCAAAGTATAAAGTTTGCTATATGGAAAGAGTTACTTGAATGTGGAGAAGATATTTAAAAACAAGATTATCGAAGAACTGGATGGATATCACTCCTACGAAGGTCTGACCCAAATGTAGGGAAGGAGAATATAAACCATAGACTTGAATACTTTCAGATCATGAAAAAAAGATATGGGATAAATATGTTAAGGATGGCTATTTTTGTGGATCCCTACATACTGTCATTTAAGACCAATAAGGACAAAAGAGGATTTCTTCCCAAGAATGAAGTTACTGTTATTTAACAAACCCGTTAGGGGGTTGAATTATGTAGGTCCACCAAAGGGAATTGGCTGCATAGTCAAATAATAGTAGCTTTTGTCTGAAAAATCTGTTATGGAGACTGTTTATGCAAGGCCGCCTAAGGGAACGTACTGCATAGTCAGGCAAAAGAACTCTCAGAAGTTTGGCATTTTTGTGACTAGAAGTCATGAAAAGGTTTATGAAGATCTGAAAATATTTATGTTTAGGATTATTACACATAAATATGGGTATTGTCCAATGTATAAAGAGATACACAGATCAATGATAACCATAATCATGTTGTCGTTGGGTCCTGAATGGAAATGTTGGACTTCGCTACGTATCCCATAAGTATGGGAATCAATCCATACGTAGGTCTTGAACTATAGTTTAACTTCGTGTGGGACAACAGGATTAGAGATCATAGTTTAAGGTCATAGAGCTCGGACCATTATAAGAAATACACAGTGTGTGTTTTCATGGGGACTTTTCAGCAAGGGGAATAAAAGTGGAATTTGGGGTTAGGCCCAAATACTTGGGGCTATATTCG
Organism: Viscum album; assembly: GCA_963277665.1. Taxonomy (NCBI): domain Eukaryota; kingdom Viridiplantae; phylum Streptophyta; class Magnoliopsida; order Santalales; family Viscaceae; genus Viscum; species Viscum album. The sequence goes on from OY728129.1 coordinate 341,011,856, forward strand.
AGGGACACTCGAACGTTCCTACATATCCCATAAGGATGGGAATCAAGCCCACACAGTTCTAGAAATATCCTTTGTACAAATTTGGTTCGTACATGTTAAGGGTGAAAGGGGAATTTAGTACAATGATGGTTTAACCCAATATAAAAGGTTTGGGTATTTCCATGTATGCACGTAGTCTTTGAAATTAAACATGATTGAAAAATCAATGTAAATAATGGTTCCCTCTTAGGTGAGGGTATCAAAGAATATTGTAGTTTATTATCATACTGGACAAAAGTTTTGTATAGTTTAACGTCATATAGCAAGGAAAAAAGTGAACCAATGTAAAGATATTGATTCTAGGGGTAGTTTCAATAATTAACATCATATTAGATGGAGGTGAACCGATGTGAAGAGATTAGTTTTGGGCTTGAAACTTAGGAGGTTGCCTACATACCCATCCTGGAAGGCAAGGATCAAAGTCCGCGTAGTTCAATTAAAGAATTAATTAATGATCAAGTTGTTCTTGGGGAAAATGACCTAAAAATGATGTTGGGACTTACACATGGTTAGTATCCTAGAGAGAGTGTTATGGTTGAGGTTTGCTCTAAGTTCACGTGAGTCATACTCGGTGTGAGAAACAAGAGGTAACAACAACCTTAACGATGCACATTTTAATGTCATGTAGGACATATGAAGGGACTATGAAGTTTAAAGTCTTGCAGTTAGGACTATTGGGGATGCACAGTTTAATTTCATGTAGCAGATAAAAATTACAGTTTAATGTCATGTAGGATGTATCATGGACTTTTTGTACAGTTTAACGTCATGTAGTTAGGATGATGGGGACAATATAGTTTAACGTCATGTTGGACGATAGGGGGACTATGCAGTTTAATGTCATGTAGTGAGGAAAAAAGAGTACACCATTTAACGTCATGTTGGACATATTAGGGACTTTTATACAGTTTAACATCATGTAGTTAGGACGTCACAGTTTAATGTCTTGTTAGACGTAAGGGACTTTCAAATAGTTTAGGGTCATATGCATGGACAGTTGATGATGCAGTTTAAGGTCATACAGGACCTAGTTGCAGTTTAAGGTCATACTGGACCATTTAGGGAACCTTTTCATAGTTTAACATTGTGTGGGACAAAATTACAAATATTTTAAGGTCATATATATGGACCATTGGTTATACAGTTTAACGTCTTGCTGGACGGTTGTACAGTTTAAGGTCATACCAAACCATTTAGGGAACCTTTTCCTAGTTTAACGTCATGTGGGGAGAAAGTACAAATAGTTTAAGGTCATATGTATGGACCATTGGTTATGCAGTTTAACGTCTTTCTGGACGGTGGTGTAGTTTAAGGTCATACCGGACCATTTATGATGTATTTTGTGTTTATACAAAATACTTCTTCAAAAATCTGGCATTGGTTGGAGTAGTGATGAATTCTCCATCCATCGAGATTAATGAATAAGCTCCATTAGAGTAGACCCTATGTATTGTGTAAGGTCCTTCCCATTTTGGATCAAGCTTGGGAGGTTTCTTTCCTGGTATCATTGGAGTTCTGAGAACTAATATCAATTCTCCCTGAGTGAATGAACCAAGGCAATTTTTTTTTTGTTAAAATCTCGTTCTATTCGATTCTGATAGACTTCCAAGTGGTGTAAAGTGCACAATATTTTCTCATCTAACCATTCCAATTCATTAAATCGCTTTTGAAATTGTTCTTCTGTAGATGATTGATCAAAAATGGAAACTCTGAGCGAGGGTAGTTGAACTTCAATGGGCAAGACTGATTCAGTTCCATATACTAATGAATATGGAGTTGACCGAGTTGCAGTGCAGGTGGTAGTCCGATAAGCCCATAAAGCATGAAAGAGTTTATCAGGCCATGAACTCTTATCTTTATCCACCATCTTTTTCAGTATATTTGAAAGAGTCTTGTTAAAGGCTTCTATCTGGCCATTGGCCACTGCATGATACCGAGATGAATGGTTGGATTTGATGTTGTATTCTTGATACAACTTCTTCACCTCGGACGAATAGAAGTTGGTGCCATTGTCCGTCAATATGGTATGAGGGACACCAAATCTGGAAATGATGTTAGACTTGATGAAGTTAACAATGAATTTAGAACTGACTTCCTTGAGAGGTATTGTCTCTGCCCATTTGGAAAAGAAGTCAGTAGTAGTAAGAATGTACTTAAATTGCTTGGCCGTAGCTGAAGGGTAAGGTCCCACCACATCCATTCCCCATGTGGAAAATGGCCATGAGTATTTAGCTGTATGAAGAAACTCTGGAGGTTAATGAATGAAGTTGGCATGTACTTGGCATGAATGGCACTTCTTTGTCAAATCGACACAATCTTGTATCATTGAAGGCCAAAAGTATCCAAGCCTTCAAATCTGATCAGACAGTCTATGTCCAGACTGGTGGGCACCACAGACTCCTGCATGCACTTCTTTCATGACATCCATTGTCTCTTCACCATCAATGCATCTGAAGAGAACTCCATCAAAACCACGTTTGTAGAGAATTTTCTCTAGGTGATTTGGGCTATCATAAAGAGTAAAATTGACCACACATCGCCGGATTTGTTCTTTCTCGGCTCTATCAGGTGGAAGTGTTCCATTTTGAAGGTATTCTCTGATAGGTGACATCCATCATGTAGTATGACCATATGGTTCAGGAATGGGACTAATTTCATTAATTTCCTCAGTTCTGATTCGAACATAAGGTGAAATTGAACGACGGTGGTCAATACTGATGGTTGTCTCGTCCCAATTTGGATCTTCCAGAGATGTGGCTATATTAGCCAGTGCATCAGCTTGAGAATTTTGTGATCTTGGGACATAAGAAAATGTCGTTTCTGAAGGAAATTCCTCCATTAACTCTCTGACGTAATCATACAAAGGTATTAGTTCTTCTTTTCTGATGGCATAATCCCCATTGACTTTTTTTATTACTAGGTCTGAATCACCTTTCACCTTTAAGTGATTCACTTGTGCTTGAAGTGATAATTCCAAGCCTATGATGAGAGCTTGGTATTTTAATTCATTATTGGTACCAACTTCCCACAATAAGAAGGAATGAGGTAACACTGCCTTTTCTGGAGAAATGAGTACAATTCCTAAGACAACTTTGTTGAGTTTAGGATTTTCCATTTTCCTCCCTGTTGGACTTCTGGAAGCACCATCAAAATACATTTCCCATGCCTGGGAAATTTCTTGAATAGAGAAGTCTTCCTCATTAGGGAGTTCAATATCTGAAGATGTTTCTTCCACTGAAGGGTGTTCATCCGGGAAATCTGCCAGAGTTTGGCCTTTTATTGCCTTTTGATACACATACTAAATGTCGAATTGCTGCAAAATAACTTCCCACCTTGCCAGGCATCCTGTAAGTATTGGAAAACTAAGGATGAATTTGAGCGGGTTATTGTGAGATACCAATTGGACCTCGTGATGTTTTAGGTAATGTCTCAACTTCTGAACTATAAAGATTAATGCCAGACATCACTTCTCAATACTTTAATACCGGGTTTCTACTTCAAGCATAGTTCTACTGAGATAGTAGAGGCTGTTTTCATTCCCAGCATCATTATTTTGAGCAAGAAAGACACCCAATTATCGCTCTAGAGATGTCATGTATAGGATAAGTGGTATTCTTTCAATATGTGGCATGAGTACCGGTGGAATCAAGAGGTATTTCTTGAGAATATCGAATTCTTCTTGAAATTCTTTAGTCCACTGGTAAGTGACTCCCTTCTACATCAATTTGGTGAAGGGTAAACTTTTGCCTGCTAAATTGGTGATGAAACGCCGAATATAGGCTAAGTGTCCTTGAAGTCCTCTTAATTCATTGAAATTTTGAGGAGGTGACATACCAAGGATTGACTTGATCTTCTCAGGATCGACTTCAATAACACGATGGCATACAACAAAGCCGAGAAATTTTCCTAAGGCTACCCCAAAAGCACATTTTAAGGGGTTCATCTTCAAATTATGTTGTCAAAGCTTGTAGAATATGACTTCCAAATCAGCCATGTGATTAGAACGTTGATTGGATTTAACCACCAAATCGTCTACATAGCATTCAAAAAACTTCCCTAAGAAGGGTTTGAAGAAACGATGCATGGAACGCTGATATGTTGCACCTGCATTCTTTAAGCCAAATGACTTTACCTGGTAGCAAAACACACCCTGAGGGGCTCTGAAGGCTGTGTATTCCTCATCTTCTGGGGCTATTCGGATCTAATTATATCTGGAATATCCATCCATGAAGGAAAGTGCTTCATATCCAGCTGTTTCATCAATTAAAAGTTCTGTAATCGGAACTGGGAAATCATCCTTAGGACAATGCCGATTAAGATCTCTGAAATCGATGCAAACTCTAATTTTTCCGTTCTTCTTCTTTAGAGGGAAAATATTAGCCAACCACTTGGGATACTGAAATTATCTGACAAAGTTAGCTTTGATAAGCTTATCCACTTCAGCTTCAATTTTGGAAGCATAAGTTGGATGTGTTCTTCTCGCAGCTTGCTTAAATCCTCGATGTTCTTATGATAAACCCAAATGAAGAGTAGCAACATCAGGATCAAGCCCGGGAATTTCTGTATAGTTCCAAGCAAATACATCTCTATTTTTATTTAGAAAAGAAATATACATCTCTTTCTCTTCAAGATTCATGGCCGTACTAATTAATGTGGAGCATGGATCTTCTTTTGTACCCAAATTTATTTCTCTGAGTTCATCCACAGTGGTAGAAATACCCTCTTCAAATGTTGGAGGAGCATATCTGATATCTTCCTCTTCTTCTTCATCATGTATTATTTCTTCCATTTCTACTTGCATGGTATATGATAAATCAAAATTTTCATGATCAAAAGAGATGTCAAAATTTTCATATCTTGAAGAAGAAGCTTCTATTTCCGACCTGATTGATGATGAAGGGTCTTCTTTGGGTAATAAAGAGGAGATGATGGATTGAGAATTGACATCATTGTTCACCTATGATGTTGCTATAACTTCTTCTGGCCTAATTGGAGAAGTATAGACTTGTTGGATTTCAGCAGATGAAATGAAGACATCAACATTTGTGCTTTCATTACTTCTTGGTGGGTTACCAATTTCTCCCATGTTGTCTGGCTCGATTGCCGTAACTGACATTATGGATCTTTCCATAAGAGTATTTTGATTTGGGTCTATCTTGTCAATTTGACTAATAGGAAACACATAATCTGTACTCACATGTGTAAATGGATTTACTGGAATCTTCTCCAAACCATATGGAGCATTAACTTTGGTAATCTCCTTTTTTGTGGATTTCTCCCTTCCCTTCATGTGATAGAATTCTGCCTCAATGTATTGAGACTCGCATGTCTTGAATGGGGCCTTATCACCATACAATGTCCCAACTTGACCATCAAAACAATATTTTAGACATTGATGGTATGATGAAGGGATAGCCACATGTTGATGTAGCCAGGGTCTTCCAAGCAAGATGTTGAAGGCTGAGTCTTGATCAACAACCATGAAATCTGAATTGGATACAAGATCTCCAAACTGAGTATGAGTATAACTTCGCCCAGTGGTTCTTGTTCATTTTTATCATATCCTTTTAACATCATGGTAGAAGGAGATACATCATATTCTGTGAGGCCCAGTCGACGAAGTGTGGGAATGGGCATGAGGTTGACTCCTGAACTATTTTCAATGAAAGTTCTTCAGACATCTACGCCATTGACCTTTCCAAACAAGTACAAAGGTCTAATATGTCCATGAACAACATAATCTTCATCTTCATCAGTAAAAGATATTATTGCATGGAATTCTACAGGATTATTCTCTATGTGATAGACTTCAGCTGCATCAATTTCAGTTTTAAACTCTTGAGGACTTGACAAAGCTTCGATGAGTGCTTCTCAAAGATCTTTTGACAGATTCGGAGCATCCAGAATTGATAACTTGGCTGGTACTTGGGCCAAGTGTTTCAATATATCATACTTTTGATTCAGAGGTCTGCATTTCCCAACAAGAATATATGGTTTAGAAGGTACCTTGGAAGCAGATGCTTTAGAAGTTGATGCATCTTGTATCGGGATAGGAGTTGGCAATATTCCTGGTTTTGGAATATTAGACCGATTAGATCCATTTACTTGTTGAGAGGAAGAATATGGAACCTTTAACTGGTATTCAAAAATAACTCTTCCAAGACTGAATTTGTTATTGGTAGAAGAACTTTCTTGTTCTTGCTAAGCTTGATGAAGGGCTCTACCATGAGTTTCTGCTGTGTAAATAGTTCTAGCAGGGGTAGAATTGGAATAGTGGCTTCTGAAAGATCCACGTCTTCCCATATATCCTGATCCCCTGGAACTTCCTTTGATTCCCCTGTTTGATACAGGGAATTCCGGCTCATTGAAATCAAAACTGCGACTGGCATATGGATCTGTTAATTGAATCATATTAACAGAACCAAAGATTAAATCTTCGTCTGATGAAGACTCTGCCTGATTAGCCTATTTAGGCTATGCCGTTTGGTGGGGCGATGCTCGTGGCATTGAAGTAGATGGCATGAAGTCCTCCGAAGTCAAATACAATTTAGGCTTTGACACATACTCATCTTCTTCTGATTCTTTTTCTTTCTTTGAATCATGTCATTTCTTTGAGGAATTTCACTCTGACGAAGAGGGTTTTGCAGCCAAATTCATGGCAGAAGACACAATCGGTTTCTTTAATTGTGTTCACAAAATAGCATGAGTTCGGTTGATTGTCTTTCTGACCATCCAATCATCATACTTCTGTGCATTTTTTCTTTTTAATTCTTTCCATTCTCCTTCCTCCTCCGGAACTGTAGCAGTAACACATGCTACTTGAGATGAAGAACCTTTCAGTTTGACTTGTCCTGAGTCAGACATCTTTTGAATGAGGTCTTTGAAGAAAAAACACTCCTGGATGGGATGCCCCAACATTTGATGAAATGGGAAATAATTGGGATGGTCTTAATCTCCTTCTTTATTTTTCCTTTTGGGCCTTGACAATTGAACCAGATTATTTTCCAGAGCCAAAATGAAGTAACCAGGAACTTGTTCATTTCAGAAAGAGTATGTTTTGCTATTCAAATCTTCAAATTGTTTTCATCTTTGATCTATTTGATCATCTGGACGAAATGGCCTTTGTTGTTGGCATTCAGGAGGTGGATCCCTTCGAGAAGATGAAGGTTTTGATGTAGAAACATGTACAGGTGCTCGTTTAAGCATAACTGTAGTAGTTTCTGCTTTACCCATTCTCCTTCCTAGGGCTGATGGAATTACATGATATTTAGCCTTAGCCAGTATAAGGGAGTCTTCAATCTGCTGAGCGATTGAAGTAAGGTCTCGAAACCCTCATGTGTATTTCATAGGGATTAACGGCATGTGTAACTCATCACGCAAATTTGCCACACAGACTGGAAAAAATTCTTCTTGAGGGAGTGCTAATCTTAGGGAATATGTTAATCCTATCCAGCGAGCAATAAAATATGAGACCCTTTCATTCTCCCTTTGCTTACAGTTTGTAAGATAAAAAACTGTTGTCTTTGGAAAAGTTGAGCTGAACTGAAGAACGAAATGTTGACAGTGATCTTCACATCCAATAATTGACCGGGATTTCAAGCTTGTATACCAGACAAAGGCTGGTCCTCGAAGCATCTGAGTTTTACTGCTTCTTGCTGCTCCGGAGTTCCCATCATAGGATCAAAACAGGACATGTAATGTGTCAAATGTTGTTCAGGTTCGCCTGATCCATTGAAAATAGGGAATACATGGTTTCCAAAACTGGATGGAGGAGAGATTTAATCTACCCATTCAGGGTAAACTTTTTTTTCTGGTTGAACCTGTGCACGTTTCCCTTCCATAGTTTCAAACCGAGCTGTTAATGACTCAATAGTATTTATTAACTTTTGAGAAACATCCGGTTGAACTTGGAAATGGGTAGGTGCAATGACTGGAGCTTGGACAGATGTGGTGGTTGGTGCTGCAACTGATGGTAGCACTACCAACTATTGTTGCACTTGACCCGCAGGATTAGACCTGTGAGGGTGTACTGATAGAGGATGATATTCTTGATCCATCTCAGTAGCTGCAACAAATTTCTTTGGCTGACTAACTCCAGCACGCTTAAGAAGAAGACTACTCTGAAGTAGTTCTGCATTCAACCTTCTTAATTCCTTCATTTCTTCCTCATGTTGTGCAAACCTTTACTCTAGTGAGAGCAATTGTCCTTCTCCAAAAGAAGGATATGTAACCTGATTTTTTCCTCTCCCTTTGTTGGATCCTTTTCGGAGAGGGGGAAGTGGGTTACTCGAAGGATTAACTAGGTTCTGAGTAACCCTTTGATTTCTTGTATGCACACCTTATTCATTTGTGTCAGTGCATACATCTTCTTGAGTAGGAACCTCTTCATCTGAGTCCCCTGAGTGAGTCTCATCTGGTGGATCAGAAACAATGGCATTGATGACATTGATTGATGCATAAAACATCACACTACAGTCCTCTCTATCAGAATTTCTGTGATATTTTCTTCTTCCATGTCCGTGATGAGACATTGCCTTTTGTTGATTTGATCATTCAGGAACTTCTTGACGAACCGCAATTTGGAGGGAATCTCCTGATAATTTGGCTCTTCGTTCCTCTTGAGGTTTCTTCCCCAATTGAGAAAAGACCGACTTTCTCTAAAGAGGGGTTTGATGATTTGAAAAAGTACCCAGTCTGATGGACTGGGCTGTTCCTGCTATTCCCGCTCAACTCATTGAATACTATTTGTTGATTCCAAGGGTTGGTTTAAAAGAGTCCCCAGTCTGGCGAGATGGGGTGGCTCTTGACATGCTATGTCTGAGACTTTCTTAAAAGCTCTCCTGATATTGCGAACCTTAGTCCAGAAATTAGCTGGATGCATTAACATGTATCCACTTTTATCACTTGGTTCAAAAGACCACCGGATGATTTCCGACACTTCTGTCACGTGATGATGTGCTTGCTCCATACGAGAGGCCTGTTCAATATTCTCATTTTCTTAATGCAGGAGTAATTCAACAACTTGTTCTCTGTATTCTTTATTTTGAGAGGAACTAGTTGAGGCCTGTTCATGGGGATGCTTTTGATTACAAACAAAGCCCATTGACTATGGCTGGCCATGGGCAATAACATTTCATGATACTATTTTCGGTGGGCTTTGCTGACTGGAGAGCACTGTAAAATGCAGTGCTCCATGAACACCCCATCCTCTGACAAGAATACCAGATGGGGTATTGGTAATTAACTGACACAATCTTCTTAGTGCGCCAAGTCATGAACATTGAAGGGATTTTTACTGCTTTTCAGCCTTCGGATATCGAGAGACTGATAGAGATGCCAAATCAATCTGACGTTGTAACCCTTCTATTATCTTAAGATGATTTTCATATTCATCGTAAGATAATACTTTATTTATCAACTGAAAAATAGTTTTCCATATGTTGAGACGAATATCATGAATTTCATCTTCTGTCAACATTTCTGGAATGTCATACTGAGAGTCATCCAGAGGCCAAAACATGACTGCCACTTCACCTTTCGCCAGTTGTTTTCTCATGTTCAGCATTTCATCTTTATATTTTGATGGATATTCTTCTACCTGATTTGACCAGAGATGGTGTTTCCTTGTTGCTTCATTGGATTCAACAGGATTAGTAGAGAAATCATCGATCAATCTAAAAGAAGTATGAATTAGGGGTGGTTTGGAGAATGACCTACACCCTGGGCTATCTTCTGATTGATAATTATTTCACCTGCTAGCGATGAAGCATCAGACATGACTGGTTTCGCATTTTCAAGTGCCTCAGGATAAGAGGGCTTTCTCAAAATTAGATTGTCCATTGGAGCATTTTCTGGGCAATTTGCATCACTACTACAGAGAGGACTTTCGCAGTGAAATTCATCATCATGGGGAGGACCACTATAATGGGTTACATCAAAAGATGAGATCTCTTGCTCCTTGGTTTTTTGACCACACAGAGGGTTCCTGTGGCTCTCATCTAAAGATGAAACTTTGAGATCGACCGAATTGTCATGAATCAAGCCTTCATGAAGAAGTGTCTGTTAAAGACCTTCAGAATTAATGTTCCCACTATTGGGAAATGAGGGAGTAGAATCTTGAATTTCAACAGAAAACTGTCTGAGGGCTTCAATAACTCTAGCATCGAGAAAGACCTTGTTATAGATTGTCTCTTGATCTCCTGACTGTGTTGGGTGAGTCTTTTTCTCAGACACCTTCTTACTCTCCTTGGAAACCACTTGTTGACGAAAGTGGCTGCTCTGAGCAGGTGTATGTGCCTGATTAGGAAATATGGCCAGGTTAGGCTGACGATATCCACTCAAATCAGGTGTATGTTCCTGAATTGGTTTTCCGTATGATATGGGGGAGTATGCCCCACAACCCTCTGGGACTGGAACAGATGTGTGTATCTGTTCCGGAGTGAATTGTTGATGTGTCACTCAACTAGTAGGGATAGATTTATGTTTCTTTCCATGAGATGCCGCTAAAGTTGTTATAATATCCTGGAATGAGTCCAGAATATGAGCAGGGATATGCTTCTGCTCTTTCACCATTGATAGAATATGCTTGGTGACTTCAGCTGCTGGAACGGGGATATACGTCCATTCCAGGCTTGGAGTAGGTGTATGTGCCTGCTCCTGCCCTCCTTTTCCTGTCAGTGAATCTTGAAAGTACTCAAGTGTGGGGGAAGAGAGTTGAGTCTACCTCCTATTTGTCACCGGAGCTTTCCGACTGACTTCTCCAAATTCTACCAAGCGAGACTGTTGGTAGGATTGATTAATACTAGAAGGTGTATGTGCCTACTGATTTCACTTCACCAAAAGTGGTTGAAAAGAACCATCATATGTAGTCAGACGAGCCTGCTGACTAACTGATGATGTATAAACAGGTGTATGTTCCTGCCTATAGTACTTTGCCGGAATTGCCTAACGGGATTGACATGCTGCTGCCAGACGAGTCTGCTGGACAGTGGGATTAAAACGTGCAGGTGTGTGTGCCCGCTCATTGCTTTCCACCAAGATAGGTTGGTGGACTTCTCCAGAGATGGAAGAGATGAGAACCTGCTCACTGTTGACCGGATTCTGCCTCTGGTGGTTCATCTTTCCTGCTCAAGTTCAAGGAACCTGAGCCGAATGCCTGGAGTCGGTACCCTCGTCATGTTGAGGGCACACTGCCACACGAGTCTGGTGGCGATTGTTGGTGGGAGCCTCGGGAAGGAATCATGTCTACTTGAATTAATGCAATGAGGGACCTGCTCATTCACCTCCTCAGAAAAAGGGAACGAATGGTGATTGCGTTCCGGGGATAACAAACCGAAACGGTTGGAGACGGTAGTCAGCACTGCCTGCTTCTTGATCACTGGTCGTCACTGTCCAGATAACCAGTGTGAGTTTTTCACTTGGAGGGCTTGTCGTCCAGCCTCCAGAGATGGAATGGTACCATGTTGACGGTACTCCTTAACCAACGCGTTTGATACCTAGAGTTGAAGACGCTGAGTAGGTGATATCGTCCTCAGAGCGGACAACGATCCAGCAGGAGTAGCAGCAGTAACATTAGCAGCAGCAGTATTCACAGGTGTGAACTTGAGAGCGGCCATTCTGGAAATGCAGAAGATCTTGGAAAATAGTTCTTGTTTGATATAACAGACGTAATCAAGATAAATTCAGCCACTACATCTTATGGATGAGAACATATGTCAAAGATTTTTTTTGGCCCTCTCATTGAGGTTTAAATAGGGGCCTAAGAAATAGGTAAAACATCATTTTAACATGGTTAAGGATTCACGTCGGGTTCACCATTTTTTTGTTTCCCTCAGAATTCGAGGATGACCTACTTGATGGGAGGTTCAAACATTCCAATCGGTTTCTAACGGGTTTTTTTGTAGAACCGGAAACATCCAATGATTCCACATCCATTTGGACCTACATTCCAAAGGTAGGCGCTCATTAGTTTGTGGACTGATGAGGCTTAGAAATTTTCATTGGTCGAGAGGATAGGAGGTCAGACTCGTCACACCTTTTTAGGGGAATTATTGTCTACTCTGGGACTCTCTTTATTGATTTATGTTATGTTCGTGAATCCTTATTACATTACCAAGTATAAAATGAGCTTTCCTTTAGATCTGACAATCAATGATCGATATGTAGGAAATTTAGAAAATCTTTTATATGTATTCGAGGTTCTTCATTGATAGAGAATCATCTGTTTTTTTTAGAGATTCTTATTCAATGGTATCCTTTGATACGTAATAGTGTCTTGGTCATTATGATGAACATGCTGGTTTTAAATCCACTCAGTGGGGCACTTGAAGTTTATTGTCTTTCAGAAGGACAAGGATTATTTCACAGTTGTGATCGAACCTATAGATGGGCTACCTATGTATCCTTTGTTTAAAAAAAAGGAATCAGAACCCATGTAGTTTGAGTAAGGGAGTATGATGTTTATGATTGATGGCTCAAATAAGGATGTCATAATTACTTTTACACTCCAAGCTCATGTGAGTCATGCTCAGTGTGAGAAACAAGGGGTATTGGTAAAAATCAGACAATTGTGCCATGAAAGATGCAATCATAAGAAATAAGATGGGACTTATATATGTATGACTGCCTAAATAAATGAAGATTTGGATTTACTTCATGGAAGAAATCCAGGAACAGGGTCCATAAAGGTATATGTGCTTCATGGAGATTTGAATACTCTAACTTGGGACATACTCCTGAAAAGGAGGCCAAAATTAAGAGAGGGCTTATGATTGGGTTTTTACTCCTGAGAAGGAATCCCAGATAAAAGGTAAATTAGGACTGGTTAAGAGGAATTAGACTAGGGCTTATGCCTGAAAAAGAGGCCCAGGTTTAGAGACTTGAAAAATTATGGGACTTGGGGATTACTCCTAAGGAGGATGCCCATATTAAGAGATTGGGGCTTATTCCTGAAAAGGAGACCCAGGTCAATGAAATTATGGTTGGGGCTTACTCCTGAGGAGGATGCCCAAATTAGGGGACTAGAGCTTATTCCTGAAAATGAGGCCCAGGAGGAAATGAGGATTTGGGGCTTACTCTTAAGGAGGATTCCCAGATTTGAGAATTATGACTGGGTCTTATTATTGAAAAAGAGGCCCTAGGTTAAGAGAATTATATTTGGGGCTTACTTTTGAGGAGGATGCCCAAATTAGGGGACTGGGGCTTACTCTGGAAAAGAAGGCCCAGGTTAATGAGTTCTCTCATCGAAAAGGATGAGGTTGAATGAATGAAATCTCAATCTTTAGTGACATAAAGATGTGTAAATCACTAGTTTTTGAGAGATATTCCATATAATTCCTTTCAGATAAGGAAGTAAAATCAAGAAATCATGCCATAAATGGCTTTGAAGAGTGTCTTGAAGACTGAATCTTGAATAGGAGAGGTGGAATGGCTTAAGAGGGGTGAAATGGCCAAGAAGAGAACCCAAAAAGGCAGGGGCGTGCATGTCCTGGCAGGCGCACAGGTGCTGCGTGGGTGCGCAAGTCCTGGTCGCATAGGTATACCTACGCGACACATGGGTATTTGTGCGATGGTTAACCAGAAGGGTAATACTTGAGCGACTCTTGGTTAAAGCCTTTAGAATCATCTTGAGGTTCTTCTAGAAGAGGGGCGCGCAAGTTCTATTGAAGGAGTAAGGTGGCGCGCAAGTGTAGCAATTTCCCTTAAGGGCTTCCCACTCAGGCGCGCAAGTGTTGATGAGTTTCAACATTTAGGCCTTCCTTCCCATCTTTAGATCTTCCATTCTAGGTAAGAAATTACCTTAGAAGTGTTTCGGAAGCTTTGAGAAGAGACTAGGGCGTCGGGAGCTTAAATCTGAGTTTCTGGAAAAATTCATCCCCGAATGGGGGCCCACAGGGTCTATTTATAGGCTGGAGAAGACCCCGGGCGGTTATCCATTAGGGCACACAAGTCATTTGTGCGACCATTAGGCATCGCACAAGTGGACTTGCGCGAACATGAAGGAACTTGCATGAATTATGGGCAATGTTCTCTTTGTTCATCCCTTTGTCGATTTTTTTATGTTTCTTCAAAGGATGAATCAATTTGGACTAAGGTATTTCCCTTTTCCAAACTTTAGACTCTTTGACGAAAAGTTGTGTCAATAGTGATCAAAGGTACCCTCAAATTTCAATTCCGAGCACCAGTTCAAAATTTACAAAAACCCACTCACTGTCTTATTGAAAGTAGTTAAGAAGCTTCCGAAAAACATTCTGGGCTCTCCAGGCCACATAATAAAGTACCACAAAAAACTACAGACTCTAATATTTCCATATAATTTAAAGAAAAATTTACATGGAATTTCCAAGTCTTTACATTCTCCCCACCTTAGGGATTTTCATCCCTGAATGAAATATAAAGATAATAGGACAAAATGTTGGGGTTTTGGGCATGAATCTTAGCCTCCTGCTCTTATGTGCTCTCCTGGAGGTTGTTGTGTTTCCAATGTACATGCACCAAATGTATCGATCACCCAAGAAGGAATTTCTCTTATTAATCCTCAATCTCCACTAGAAACTTAGAAAACATCACCCCATCATCAACATCAAGCTATCCCTAGTCAATGATGTGGGTAAGATCATGTGCGTATCTCCTCAGCTAGGATACAAGAAAAACGTTGTGCACCCGGTGCAATTGAGGGGGAAGTGCTAGGCGGTAAGCCACCTGGACAACTCTGATGAGAACCCGAAAGGGTCCGATGAACCTCATAGATAACTTGTCACCCCGGCTAAATCTCTGCAAACCTCATTGGGGTGAGACCCGTAGAAAGACATGTTCACCATCATTGAACTCTAGTGGTCTTCTTCCCTTATTGTCATAAGACTTCTGCCTACTATGTGCAATCTTCATCTGCTCTTGGAAGATCTACACCTTCTTCGTGGTAACTGTACCATCTCTGGTCCCACAAGTGCTGACTCCACTAGGTCAGTCCAACACAAAGGAGATCTGTAAGTTCGGTCGTACAGAGTATCGAATGGTGTCATCCCACTAGTGGAGTTATAGATATTGTTTTATGCAAACTATACTAAGGTAAATTTATCCTCCCAGCTACGACTGAAGTGGAGGACGCACGCATAAAACATTTCCTCAAGGGTCTGAATGGTCTGATCAGTCTATCCATCCATCTGAGGATGGAAGGCAGTGGTCAAACAAAGGTGTGTCTAGAAAGCCGGCTGCAACCCCTTCTATATCCAGGAAGTGAATTGTGCATCACGACCAGAGACAATCATTGAGGGTACTCCATGTAGCCTCACAATCACTTCCACATAGAGGCATCCCAAGCTCTCTACTGAGCCCTTCTCTTTGATCGGTACGAAGTGGGCCAACTTGGTGAGTCGGTCGATGATCACCCAGATAGATTCATGACCCATGGATGTATGTGGAAGTCCAATCCTGAAGTCCATGGAAATTTCATCTCACTTCCACTCTGGGACCTCTAAAGGCTTAAATAAGCCTGCTGGTACCTGATGCTCAATCTTGACTTGGTGACAATTGAGGCATCTAAAGACAAACTACGCTACTTCTTTCTTCATTACCAGCCACCAGTGATGTCGTCGGTGGTCCTTGTAATGCACCGACCCCAGTTACCCAGATTCGGTGCATTATTTTAATACATTTTCATGATTACAAGGAATCAAGTCCTGAAGGACCGATCAGTTTAGAAGTCTTGGAAAATAGATTACATACATGAACTTTAAATTACACATTAGAAAATAAAACACAACATAAATTATATATTGATAACGCCATTAATCCCCAAGATTAACCCTGCTTATCAATAAGAATACACTTCTTGGAATCCTGAGAAAATAAAACATAAGAAAGGGGTGATCTCAGATGCTCAGTAAGGGTAACTAATTTAGTAGAAGCTATAAACTTTTAAGGAAAGATGTGTGACAAGAATGAATCCTTTTTTAAACATAAACTTGAACTTAATATGGAAAAAATAAATCAAACATTACCATATAAACATTCACATGGATATTCTACTAGTTAAATAATCACATGTAATAACTAATTTCATAATGGGGTAATGCCAAATGCCGGACATCATTACCACATAGCCAAGCCCTCATGCCAAGACTACAAATAATATTTTTTTCAAGGCCTTATTCCAAGACACTTGTTTGTCTCATGAGACCTACCGATTCATCTAGGAGTTATAGAGGGCTCCACCCTTCACTTACTAAGTCCACTACATTCCTCAAATGAATAGTTGAAACATAACATACACATTCATATTAAAACTAGCATACGAAACGACAATAAATTAACCATAAACCATGAATGGTATAAAAATAGAACATCCATAGTCAAACATATCATAACTCATTTGATACAATATGGAAGACTGTATTATAATAAATCAACCTCAATCCAAAATAATATCCAGTAAAGGATGCTAACATAGTTGAAAATGTTGAGTAAAACTTTTTGAGGGAAATATCCTTTTTCTAAAATCATTTAAAAGTCACACATTTATAAAGGAAGTAATTTAAAAGGGATTTTTGAATCAAAGTGCCCCATACCACTTTGAAACTTTTGAAAAGAATTACCATTTCAAAACATTCATGTCCATATAAATAAATCCTTAAAATCATTTTGAAAACATGGACATTAATTAAAAATATTTAGAGAGATAAATCTTTAAGATAATTAAAATTCTGATCTTGATAAAGAGTACCTTTCACAAATCCTTAAAATATTCATTTTGAATTAATTATTATGAAAAATGTACATGGATGATAAAATTTTCCCAGCAAATACTTACACATAAACAATCTTGGATAATAATGAGATTGAGTAATTAACCCTTACCTTGAACATTATTTTAGTCTATGGTACATTTAAACTCCTGTATGAAGATATTAGTATGTTATTAAATTATACCAGAACCATATTAATATTTATGATATCATACACTATTCATTTATGACTTTATACTACCCATTTAATAATAATTTCCATGTAAAATTAACATTTCGGGTAATAATTGCTTTCTTTATCATACTTGTTTTAACTTGTTACTCTTGACTGTATAACTTAGATAAAGATTTAAATAATTCCAGAATATAAAAATTTATTTATATATCATATATATTTACAAAATAAATATTTATAATAGACATATATATGAAATTAAAAACACCATTTATGGAGACGGTAGTCCTTACGTACGCATAAACGATGTTTCCTTTTTCATATCATATTGAACGGAAATAAGTGAACAAGATATATGTAAGTAAATATATATCTATATATATATATCTCTAGTAAAATTATAAAGTCATATATTACATAATTATTAGTAATATATATTTTTATAATTGTCGATGAATGGTGAACGTGGAAATGAATCTCATCGTGTACTGGAGACAGTAATCCTTACGTACGCACGAGAGACGATATCATTTCCTTAAAAGTGTGGAATTGGCTGGTATATTAATTTTACAAAGACATTAGCATGTTATTTTCATTATTTATATACATATTAATCATCATTATATCCATCCAAATAACATAGTGTTGAATAACAAATTACACCACGACGTGGAGACGGTAAGTCGTACGTACGCACGCATGGTGACATTATCATTCATAAGATGGATAGAATAATGAATATAGTTGTTCCATATTTATAATAACATCATAGTATATATAGTATAATGGAGTTATTATTTTAGAATGGAAACAATAAATAAAGAGTAAGTGGATGAATAAAAGAACTTGAAAGAGGGTGGTGAAATCATTACCTCTTCTTCGGGTTCTTCCTTTTGATTTGATCAAAATGGATCCTAAATTTAGCTTTATGATCAAAATAAGGCCTCTAGGATTAATTGAGGGAAGTTTTGAGGATATTTGGGTAGGGTTTGTCGAGCCAAATGGATTTGGAGGTGTGAATTTTAGATAAGGGGCAGTTCCCTTTTATAAGTGGGGTGAGGGTCACTTTAGGAAAAGATTAAAGTATTAATTTATTATACAATCCTATTCTTTTTATAATTGTTTGAAATGAATTTATTTAGAGACTTAGGTGGTTATGGGTCTAAATCCTCTCAACCTATAGGTTTTATACAAGTTTAGGTTACCATTTAACCGTATCTTTTAGATTTAACTCTTAGTTAAATAGTTTAACTTTTACCGTGTCCTCTTGTATTCTTACTCTATATGGTTAATAAAATTAATCTAAACTTCCAAGAAAACCACATGTGGCTCATTAATGAAATATATAATATTATTTAAGCCCTTTTTCTAAACCTAACATTTTTAGAAATATTATATCAGTCAATAATATAGTATTTTTTTTAAATATTAATTTATGTCAATCTTGACACTATTTGGTATTTTGTTTTTGTGAAAGTCATCAAAAATTTATTAGTTCAAAAAATATAAATTGAGTCAGCTCCAAAATGTCATAGTCACCTAGAAAATTCCTGTATGTCATAAAAACTTTGAAATTATATTTATTTTAATATTTATAATACCATTTATTTGATTCTTTCATTAAAAAGGTAATTACGACATCATCATTGTGTCATAAATAAATTTAATTATTTAATGTCTAAAAATTATAAATAAAATATCATGATGTATTAAATCTTTTTATCTTTAAAATGAATATTTATAGTCGAATTTATCTTATGTATAAACCTATATTAAAAATGGGTTAGTTAATAAACTTTGAATTTAACATTTTTAACTCTTCTTTAAATTAAATAATAATAAATGTCCTAATCTAATCCATGTGAACCTAAAGGGTAATATTTTATTCATAAGGTTATTTTTGGTCGAATTAAACTTATAAAATAGAATTATGACATGTCTTAGGGTAATAATAATATCATTTTTACCCTTAATTACCCTATTTACTTTTAACCGTGGTAACTAAAAGTAAAAACTTACTATTCAAAAAAAAATTATCTTATTGAACCTAATTTTACTCCTTGATATTAACCATGTCTCTTTGATTTTTGAAATTCAACTCACAGAAGTGTTACAATTATGTTTTATGTGAATTTACAAATTCTCTTAGAAGGTAGGTAAAAGACGGTGAAAAAGTTCAATAAAATTTTTATATATCTAAAATTATTATAAAATGACTCCAATGAATTAAATTGAATTTATATAAGTATTATGTATCTATTTTTACCTAAAATAAATTTAAATAAAATAAATAATTATTTAAATAAAAATTCGGTTTTAAACAATAACTCAATGTTTTTCACTATTCATCAAAAATTGAAAGTTTTCCAAAAAATACCAAAAATTCACCCTAGGCTAGTTTCAATATTCCAAATCCAAAAATGATTTCTATTTTACCAAATTAAAAACATAGAAGTTTCATTTATTAATTGAAAATTAATTCCCATTGTCAAAACCAAAAGGCGTATTTTTAAGAAATAATAACTATCAAAAGATTATCACTTATTTATGTCCAATTTCAATGTAAAATTACATACATTGACCAGCATTGGATTAAATGGTAAAAATATAATCTATTTATACTTACAAACCCTTAAAATTTATATTTTAACACTATAAATTATTTTTATTAAAAAGTTGTTTTCAGTTAAAATATAGTTTTATCACTATTCACCCAAATATGAAAGTAATTAAAAAAACACAAAAAAAAATTTTGAAACTAAATTATTATATCCCGATTCTAAAGAAGAAGTTTATTTTGTAAAATTTAATATATAAAAGTTTCAAATATTGGATTTAAAAATGGTTTTCCATTGAAAGGCGGAAAAATTTCATTTTTTTTAAAATACTTCTTCTATCTGAAAAAATGTATTTGTTCATAAATTATGTCTAAGAAACTCATAATATGGATTCTAAAATTATAAGGATTATATAAATTTCAAAATTTAGTTAATACTATTCATAACTACTTTTGAACGGCTAGTTTGGTAAGTCATGGTGCGCTTGAACTCAGTGTTGCGTGTAGTGAAAGTTATTGAATTACTTTAAAGAAAAAATGTACTATGAAATATTAGGGTGTTACATTATTCCCTCCTTCAATAAATTGCATCCTCGCAATTTGAAATTGTTCTTCGAAATTAAAAGGTTGAAAATAAAAAACACCTTTGTGGAAAACTCACATCGGAAATAGGGTTAATAAAATCTATTTTTAATAAGAGGGAAAGGGGAATGAGAAATTCACCACCAAATTAGTGTTTCAGATAGGAGAACATTGGTGGAAATTATAAACATGTAATTAGAGGAAAAACGTAAATATTTATAGGGACTGATTGAGGTCATCAATCCCAAAAAAGTGTAAAATTGAGGGCAACAAATCCATTAATCTATGATGACTTAAAATATCATCGATTCAAAAAAACATAAGGTATTAGGATAAAAAAAATTTGGTTTTAAGATCCCTTCCCAATAGTTTAATAATTAATTCCTTCATAAGATAAAAAAATGTATACTTATCATGTAGAGTTACATCCTTTAACTAATTTCTACCAAAAACTCATCTTTCACTCTAAAAGATAATAGAACTTAAAAAATAGTATATTTATCATAATCATATAGGGTTCCAAAAAATGAATTTATAATTCATATATCTGAACTTTTAAAAAAAACTACATTATACCATCCAGGACATCACATATGCCTTTGGTAGATGATGCACCTTTGTCGCCCTTCGGTTGTGTATTCTAGTCTCGCTGCCTTGCCCGATGCGACGGGTTGCTGCCCGACCTCTGGGTTGTCCTTTTATGTTAATCAAAAACAATAATCTCAAACTATAATTATCCAAAATACTTATGTCCAAACTCATAGTCCAAAATTTATAAGGAAGTTAAACACAATGAAGATCCTTTTTTCCGCGTAATAACATGTGAACACCTTCATCATGTATTCTTTTAAAACACTGCAATATCCTGAATTACCATAACACCTTATTGATTACATTCATGATCCCTTATTCCTTATAGAATACTAAATATACCCCTTCTATCCAAAAATGTTGTAAAATCCAATAATGATGGAATATAAAAATCATTAATCGGTTTCAAGGTAGTCAAGAATATCAAATATAATTTATCCAAATCAATCATGTATTATTCCAAAATCACTACCTCGGTATCAGAACCATATTATGGTTTATCTTTCTCTCATCATATATTTTCCAAAAACTTAACATGCTATTGAGTCACTTTTCTTCGTTCCACACAATCTCAAGTCCTTAATGAAATAGTACTACAGTATAATCCTTATATAGTCCATAATTATTATAACCAATACATCATTGATACAACACTCAAATGACATAATTATATAATGACAACATAAGAACTATAATCTTTCCTCCTTATCTATGGTAGTATCATAACTTGATTATTATCCAATATCATCATTTGGGACATACTCTGATGATTTGGACATTGGTTTGCGTAGTGTCCCAACTCCTTGCAGACGAATCATTGAATATTTGAAACCTTTTTCTTACCCTTATAGTCACGTACTTGGTGTCCTTTTTCTCAACACTTATAACAAACTCTCATTCCATTTAGGAAAGTTACAGGGTGTTTCTTCCCATAGTTATCACATATGGTAAAATTCTTCTTTTCCCTCTTCTCTTTATCCATCTTTCTCTCTTCCGTCCTTTTCTTCTCTTGCTTACCTTCAATGACATAGGACTCATAGAATTCTTTACTTATCCTATTAACACATGATACAATTTCTTCATATGTTGAGAATACATGGAAGAATATTTCCCTTCTAAATGTTGGATTTATACCGTGAAAGATGTGATCCTTCTTACTCTTTGGATCATACGTATTTTTGGAGTTCACATTCCTTCCATTGGGCGTTATTTCTATACAATGGCATACACAAGATTATTTTATGAATCACAATACATAAATCCAAACTGGTAAAACACTTAACATAAATTGAACAGTTTATGGATATAATCCATAATCATAAAAATGTTTTCTTTGAGGAAGTATATACTCACAAACCCTTCAAAATGGTTTGTAAAGAAAATGAGAATTATCCTAAGCATATCCCCCGGGAGTGTCATAACCAAGAGTGCAGCAAGTCCCGTTGTCATGAACCAGTTACCGTTCGAGTCTAGATCGAAGTGGTGTTTTTGGGTTTTACACCTAGGTACATCTGTGCTAGAGCCACCTCTACCTGCTCAAATCCATACAGGGATGTATTACTCGAAAAACTCAAAAAAATATCTACAATACCAAAATTCTAAGAAGTTATTCTATACTAACCGTAAAAGTCTATATTAGGGATATGTGCTCTAATCCGAGTTTATATAAATCTAGCTTCCAAGGTTTGTACTAAACTTCCTCTGATACCAACTGTAATGCCTCGACCCCAGTTACCCAGAGTCAGTGCATTACTTTAATATATTGGCATGATTACAAGGAATCAAGTCCTGAAGGACCGATCCGTTTAGCAGTCTTCGAAAATAGATTACATACATTAATGTTACATTATACATTAGAAAATAAAACACAACATAAATGATCCATTGAGAACGCCATTAATCCCCAATATTAACCCTGCTTATCAATCATAATACACTTCTTGGAATCCTGGGAAAATAACACATAAGAAAAGGGTGAGCTCAGATGCTTAGTAAGGGTAAATAATTTAGCGGAAGCTATATACTTTTAAGGAAATATGTGTGATAAAAACAAAGCCTTTTTAAACATAAACTTGAACATAATATGGAAAAAATAAATCAAACATTACCATATAAACATGCAGATGTATATTCTACTAGTCGAATAATCACATGTAATAACTAATTTAATAATGAGGGAATGCCTAATGCTGGACATAATTACCACATAGTCAAGGCCTCGTGCCAAGACTACAAATAAATTTTTTGTCAAGGACATGTTCCAAGACACTAGTTTGTCTCATGAGACCCCCCTATGCATCGAGGAGCTATAGCGGGCTCCACACGTCACTTACTAAGTCCACTGCATTCCTCGTATATATAGTTGAAACATAACATAAAAATTTGTATTAAAACCAGCATAGAAAATGTCAATACATTAACCATAAACCATGAATTTTATAAAAATATAACATCCATAGTCAAACATATCATAACTCATTCAATACAATATGGAATATTTTATTATAATAAATCAACCTCAATCCAAAATAATATCCAGTAAAGGATGCTGACATAGTTAAAAATGATGAGTAAAACTTTTTGAGAGAAATATCATTTTTGTAAAATCATTTACAAGTCACGAATTTATAAAGGAAGTAATTTAAAATATAATTTTGAATCAAAGTGTCCCATACCACTTTGAAACTTTTGAAAAGAATTCTCATTTCAAAATATTCATGTCCATATAAATAAATCCTTAAAATCATTTTGAAAACATGCACATTAATTAAATATATTTAGAAGTATAAATATTTAAAACCTTTAAAATTATTATCTTGATAAAGATTACCTTTCAGAAATACTTAAAATATTCACATTGAAATCATTTTTATGAAAAATGAACATGGATGATAAAAATTTCCCAGTAAATACTTACACATAAACAATCTCAGATAATAATGAGATTGAGGAATTAACCCTTACCTTGAACATTCCATTAGTCGAGGGTACATTTAACCTTCTATATGAAGATCATAGTATGTTATTAAATTATACCAGAATCATATTAATATTTATGATATCATACATGATTAATTTATGACTTTATACTACCCATTTAATAATAATTTCCGTGTTAAATTAACATTTCGGGTAATAATCGCTTTCTTTATCATACTTGTTTTAACATGTTACTTTTAATTGTATAACTTAGATCAAGATTTAAATACTTCCAGAAAATAAAACTTTATTTATATATCATATATATTTAGAAAATAAATATGTATAATAGACATATATATGAAATGAAAAAACACCATTTATGGAGATAGTTGTCCATACGTATGCATAAATGTTGTTTCCGTTTTCATATCGTATTGAACGGAAATAAGTGAACAAGATATATGTAAGTAAATATATGTATATATATATATATCTTCAGTAGAATTATTATTTCATATATTACAAATTATTAGTAATATATATTTTTATAATCGTCAATGAATGGTGAACGTGGAAATGAATCTCATCACGTCGTGGAGACGGTAATTCGTACATATGCACGAGTGACAATATCATTTCCTTAAAGGTGTGGAATTGGATGGTATATTATTTTTACAGAGACATTATCAGGATATTTTCATTATTTATATACATATTACTCATCATTATATCCATCCAAATAACATAGTGTTGGATAAAAAATTACACCACGGCGTGGAGACGGTAAGTCGTACGTACGCACGTATGGTGACATTATCATTCATAAGATGGATAGAATAATGAGTATAGTTGTTCCATATTTATAATAACATCACATTATATATAAGATACTGGAGTTATTATTTTAGAATGGAAACAACAAATAAAGAGTAAGTAGAAGAATAAGAGAACTTGAAAGGGGGTGGTGAAATCATTACCTCTTCTTCGGGTTCTTCCTTTTGATATGATCAAAATGGATCCTTAAGTCGTATTTATGATCGAAATAAGGCCTATATGATTAATTTAGGGAATATGGGAGGATATTTTGGTAGGTTTTGGCCAATCCAAATGACTTTGGAGGTGTGAATTTGAGAGAAGGGGAAGTGCCCTTTTATAAGAGGGGTGAGGGTCACTTTTGGAAAAATTAAAGTATTAATTTATTATACTATCATATTCTATTTATAATGGTTAAAAATTAATTTTTTTCTAGACTTAGGTGTTTATGGGTCCAAATCATCTAAAAAATAAGTTTTAGACAAGTTTAGGTTACCATTTTAACCTTATCTTTTAGATTTAACTCTTAGTTAAATAGCTTAACTTTTACCGTGTCTTCTTATATTCTTACTCTATATGGTTAATAAACTTACTATAAACATCCAAGAGAACCTAAAGTGGCTCATTAATGACATATATAATATTATTTAATCCCTTTGGCATAACCTTACATTTTTAGGAATATTATATCAACTAATAATATAGTATTTGTTTTAAATATTAATTCATGTCAATTTTGAAACTATTTGGTATTTTGTTTTTGTGAAAGTCATAAAAACTTGATTACTTCGAAAAAGATACATTGAATCATCCCTAACATGTCATAGTCACCTATAAAATTCGTGGATTTCATAAAAACTTTGCAATTATATTTATTTTAATATTTATAGTACCATTTATTTGATTCTTTCATTAATAAGGTAATTATTGAATCCTCATTGTGTCATAAATAAACATAATTATTTAATGTCTAATGATTATAAATAAAATACCATGATGTAGAAAATCATTTTATCTTTCTAATGAATATTTATAGTCGAATTTATCTTATGTTTAACCATATATTAAAAATGGTTTAGTTAATACACATTGAATTTAACACTTTTAACTCTTCTTTAAATTAAATAATAATAAATGTCCTAATCTAATAGAAGTGGACCTAAAGGGTCATATTTTATTCCTATGGTTGCTTTTGGTCGAATTAAAATTATCCAAAAGAATTAGGACATGGTTTAGGATAATAATAATATCATTTTTACCCTTAATTACCCTATTTACTTTTAATCGTGGTAAATAAAAGTAAAAAGTTACTATTCACCAAAAAAAATATCTTATTGAACCACATTATACACCTTGATATTAACCGTGTCTCTTGGATTTTCGAAATTCAACTCACAGAGGTGGTAAAATTAAGTTTTATGTGAATTTACAAATTCTCCTAGGAGGTGGGTAAAAGACGGTGAAAAAGTTCAATAAATTTTTTATATTTCTAAAATTATTATAAACTGACTCCAATGAAATACATTGAATTTATATAGGTATTATTTATCTTTTTTGTAATAAAATTAATTTAAATAAAATAAAGAATTATTTAAATAAAAAGTCAGTTTTAAATAATAACTCAGTGTTTTTCACTATTCATAAAAAATCTAAAGTTTTATGAAAAATACCAAAAATTCACCCTATTCTAATTTAGATATTTAGAATACAAAAATGATGTATATTTTATGAAATTCAAAACATAGAAGTTTCATTTATTAATTTAAAATTAATTCTCGTTGTCAAAACAAAAAGGCCTATTTTTAAGATATAATAACTATGAAAAGATTGACACCTGTTTATGTCCAATTTCAATGTAAGATTACATACAATGACCAGAATTGGATTAAATGGTGAAAATATAATGTATTTATACTTCCAAACCATTAATATGTATATTTTAACACTATAAATTATTTTGATTAAAAAAGTTGTTTTCAGTTAAAATTTAGTATTTTTCACTATTCACCCAAATATGAAAGTTATCAGAAAAACACCAAAACTTTATTGAAACTAAATTATTATGTCCCGATTCTAAAGAAGATGTTTATTTTGTCAAATTGAATATAAAAAAGTTTCAAATATTGGATTTAAAAAGGGTTCTCCATTGAACGTCGGTAAAATTGCATTTTTTGAAAAATACTTCTTTTATTTGAAAAAATGCATTTATTCATACATTATGTCTAAGAAACTCATAATATGGATTCTAAAATTATAAGGATTATATAAAGTTCAAAATTCAGTTAATACTATTCATAACCACTTTTGAACAGCTAGTTTGGTAAGTCATGGTGCGCTTGAACTCAGTGTTGCGTGTAGTCCACGTTATTGAATTACTTTGAAAAAATAATGTACTATGAAATCTTGGGGTGTTACAGTACTGGTACATCTTTTCCACTCCTGGATGTACTGCTATAGGGGATGTGTGACACTGGTACCATGGTACGTCCTCTAAAAAGGATGACATGCTCTCCACCTTCAGAAAATCCATTAGGTGCCTATCTTGTGGATATCTGAGCACGTCAAGCCTCACAGTCAGTGTCTCCATGATGCGCCTCCCAGACACGCTTAAGGAGTATGGGAGTGACTGTAAGAGACTAAAGAAAAGATGCTCCATCTAGATCCACAAACTATATCTGCAAAGTGGCCAGCTGCTATGTCGCCTCACCTAGCAGTTGTATACCAGATATCTTATTGAGTGTATCTTCTACAACATTCCCCTTCCCTATAGTATAAACTATCTTGAAGTCATACTTCTAGAAGAACTCAATCCAACATCACTGTCTCATGTTCAAGTCCTTCTGGGAGAAGATATACCTGAGACTATGGTGATCATATTAGACTGTAAAATTCTCACCCATCAGATAGTGTCACTACATATTCAAAGTGAAGACTACTGCTGCTAACTCAAGGTCATGGGTAGAGTAGTTATTCTCATGTTTTCTTAGCTGTTGAGAACCATATGTGATAACTGATCTCTCCTGCATCAGGACACATCCGAGCCCAATCCCTGATGCCTTGCAGTAGACTACGTAACCAACACCCTCCCCTGGAAGCCTCAAGATGGGGGGGCACTACTCAACCTCTGCCTCAGCTCTTGAAAACTCCTCTAGCATCTCTCTAACCACACAAAGGGTTTCCCCTTCTTAGTCAATGCTAATAAAGGTTCTATAACTATGGAGAAATCTGGGACAAATCTACAGTATTATCCGGCCAAACCCCGGAAACTCCGTACCTCCGTCACACTCCTGGGTGGCTCCCAAGAAAGTACTGCCACAGTCTTTGATGGATCCACCGCAACACCAGCCTCTGAGATGACATGTCCTAGAAAGTGAACCTCTCATATCTAGAACTAGCACTTCAAGAGCTTACCATAAAGCTGGTGCTCTCGGAGTGTTTCCAGAACTACCTACAAATGATAGGCATGATCCTCCTTAGTATCCGAGTAGATCAAATTTTCATCGATGAAGACTGCTACAAAGCGATCAAGGTGTGGCTGAAATATCCTGTTCATGAGTCCCATGAACACTTATGGAGTGTTGGTCACACCTAAAAACATGACCAAAAACTCAAAATGGTCATACCGACATCTGAAAGCCGTCTTCTGCACATCCTCATGTCATACTGTGAGCTAGTGATAGTCCGACCTGAGGTCTATCTTTGAGAACCACCGTGCTCCGTTCAACTGATCAAAGAGGTAATCAATCCTTGGAAGTGGGTACTTGATCTTCACGGTCACTTTGTTCAGGCACCGATTGTTGACACAAAGTCTCAAGATCCCACTCTCCTTATTGGAAAACAAAATCAGGGCTGCCCAAGGAGAAACACTGGGCCTGATGAACCCATTCCTCTGTCAGTCCTCCAGTTGTACTCATAGATCACGAAGCTTCGCGGGAGCCATATGATACACTAGTGTAGATATCAGTGTTGTCCCGGGGTACAAGTCAATTTAAAATTCCACCTACCTACGAGGAGGTAGTCTGAAAACATCATCAAGGAAGACATCTGCGTACTAGTCCACCACTACAGGATAGCTTGGACTCTCCACATCAACCTCTCCAAGGGTAAGTCTAGCCAACTTATGAGTGATCAGATGCACTCTCCTCTTGGTATGTCCATCCTATTCTTCAAATGCTCCCTTCTCATCAGTGAAGGTAAACCTAGTCCCATCCTCACAGATACACTACACTTTTGGCCTAATGCAGTCGATCTAGCCATGGGATATAGATAACCAATCCATACCCAAGATGACATCATTAGGCCTCAACACCGCCACTAGAAGATCCAAGCCAAAGCTGTTGCCTCCTAGAGTAAGCTCACACTACTGGCACCGGTGTGTAATCATCAAATCCTCTCCCGTAGGAGTCTCTATACGTAAGGATTGAGCCAACGACTCCTCTAAATTCTCCGAGATCCAAACGATGGAAGTGACACTAAAATAATAACCAGCACCAGTGTCTATAAGTAATGCAGCTAAGGTGGAGTAGACACAGATCGAACCTCATATCATCTTCAGAGCTCCATGGTCGTAGGCCTCAGCTTCTTGGAGCTGGGCTCTCCTCTGTACACATACTCCCTATAGTCAGGGTGGACCACCTGGTGGTGGTGGCAGTAATACCTCGAATGGTCTCCCACCGCCAGCTGCACGGTCAGCTCCTCTGCCACATCTTCCTGCTCCCTATGGACCTCCTCGGTCAAACCTCTATCTTTGTCTGGGCAGTCCTTCGACCATCTACTGATCATCAGTACAGCGGGTCGGGCAGTTACAATCCATGTGACCTTGCTCGTCGTATGTGTAACATTGCTTGCTCCTCGCATGAATGGCTCTGTCTTGAGTGCCCTGCACAACTGACCCTGAATCCTATGGTCATCCACCTATAGGTCTTGTCCTCTTGGACCTCTGTGACATCTCTCTATTTCCAACTGTATAAGACTCTTCTACATGACGCTTGGTGGTGGGTCTCGCTGCTGGTGACTGTTCATCAAGAAAACTCTCCACTAAGAGGGCTTTCTCTAACAGCCCCACCTACTTTGGGATGCTAAGAGAAATCATTGAAACCCCAATATCCCGCCTGAGTCCCTACTCAAAGGTCTAGGCCCTGATGAATGGTTCTCGCACCATATCAGTGTAGTAGTGCAAGAGGTCGGTGAACCTTGCTGAGTACTGAGCCACAGTCATGCATCCCTGTTGTAGATGAAGAAGCTCTTGTATGCGCACTACGCGAAGGGTCATTGAGACAAACTCTTCTCAAAACAGGCTCTCAAAGTATACCTATAGAAGTGTCACCCCATCGTGATCCTGGATCATCAACCTCCACCATCTTCTTACTGATGCTTGTAGAAGACTACTGGCAAGGATCACTGTGAGATCAGCTGGTGTCCGTACCAGTCGGAAGACTCTCACCACGGCCTATAGCCAATCCTCAGCCGCATGTGGGTCCATCTCACCCCTAAACCTGGGTGACCTCTGGCACTGGAACTCATGCAACACGCTCAAGTGGAATGCACAATCTGCTACTGGGGCTGGTGGCATCGGTGTCCCAATGGGTAATGGTACAACTAGTGTCTTCGCGGGTGCCTCTACTGAAAAAGGGCCATGCACCGAGGCCTCGTCCCTTGGTGAGCAGTCATGGCACGCTCCACCCAGAACATGTGTTGGCTTTATACGTAGAGGCATCCTGAAAAGAAACAGGTGCACCACGGTCAATAAGTTACACCTGGTGAGCTGACTCAATGAGATAACAAATAAAGCTTTTCAAAACACACATGCAATTAGTTTTTTCATGCACTGAGTCAGAAATCAGAAGTTAGGGTCCTGGTGTATTGATATGTCGACCACCGCACCAACATAGGATTCCCTTAATGGATAACCACACTCATAAAACTTAACATAATTGCCATTAAAAGTTCAGAGTCCAATGTTCAACGATAAAACTGAATCCTATGATACCAATTTGTCATGACCCATCCTCGGGGCCCATTCAATGACTACCCAAATCCCACCTTCTATAGGCAATGGGCTGGAGACTAGCATAAAAAGGCATATCCCAGTAATCAGGAAGGAAAAGCCTTTAAAACCTACAACACACATAGTCCGAAAACACAACAAAGAGTAACCACAAGTAACTACTATAGTAAAAAGTTTGTAGAAAGTAAGGGCCAGTATACAAGACCAACTGAAAGTACAAGTACAACTGAAAGGGAAACATCTCCTGGATCGTCCACTGGGAATCCTACCTGAATGGTAGGTACAGCTCTCAATCAAGTCATCCCTGTGGTATGTCTCATCTAAGTTGACCTTTGAGCAGCCTCTTCTCCATCACCCTTAGCCTCGATCAATGGTGTATATCGTCTACACAGGGCACAAGAAGGTGCGTGCATAGCCCATGTAGGGGTGAGTATAAAGATAATCAGTAGCGACCCCGAGACCCCTAAAGGTCACCCAGAATCCACAAACGATAAACCTCAAAAGTAAGTGTACAATCCCAAGGCAGGAAGTAACAACCATCCTTACTTAGGTGTATGCCCATACATAAAACTAAGTTTTCAAGATTACATAGAGATTTATCTCTTGAGCCAAAAGCACAACTGCCCACGAAGGAAGAAGTACCACGAAGGTAACACCACACATTGAATATCTACAATGATTTCACCTCAAAGATTATAAATCATCTCATACCTGGTACAACTTCGGTAAAGTAGTAATTCTGATTAGATGTAACTACTGAATCATATTACTCTGTTGAGAGGCAAGCCCATGTAGGATCCTAAATCATCAGATCCACGTTAGATCATAGTATAACAGACCCACATAGGATCCTAGAGTAGTCCCATGTGGATTCCTAGGGCGGATCCATGTGGGGTCTTGGAACATAGAACCACGTAGGATCACAAAGCGTAGACCCATGTAGGATCCCGAGGCACAGTCCCACATAGGATCCATTTCTCATGTTACAGCGAGCCACAGGGTTCCCGCACTAAGCTCACTTGATTCCAGGAGGGTCCTATCCTCAACCCACATGTTGATTCTCCAAATTCGAAGAATTTCCATGAAGAAATATCCTTAATGGACCTCCACCTAATAGGGGTCTCAACGCAACATACGGTGCATCAAATATATGTACGATCTTTAAGTTATTTACCTTTTTCTACAAGGGCCTGATTTGATTCATGTTCGATCCAACCCAGTCGTACCCCAAATGTATCCCAAACTTAAGTGGGTTATACCAAAAATAACATCTCGATCCAAGGTTTCTGGTGCCATAGACGGTTTGTCAAATGGACACTCTTAGCTAAAGTTATGGCCGAAAGAGCGGAAAGGGGTCGAAGCAGGTCCGGGTCCCCAGCCCGACCCGGTCCGCGGGATCCGACCTAGCCTGATGGGTCCAGCCCGACCCATGGTCCGGCCCCCACTGGGTGGCCCATAGGAGGCCCGCGGTTGGGCGGTCCCACGGTGGGGTCCAACCTAGCATCCACCCAAGGGGGAGCCACCCCCAGGGTACCCCAAAAGGCCCAGTTGTTCATGTTGGGTGGAGAACTGGATAGCGCCACAAGGTGTCGGTGACTGGTACGCAGGACCCAGGGGTCCCGCTCGGCACCTCGGTAGGACGGACTGCCAGCCCACCTCCGTGCTGCGGTCGCCCACCGTGCCACCTCTGGCAGACAGTAGCGAGCCGCACCCCCCCCCCCCCTTGCCACCGCGGCCTCGTGCCACGACCCATGCAAGCCCGACAGCACGAACGCGTGTCGCCGCCCCCTTCACGTGGCCGACCATGTGCCGGACACTGCCCTTTCTCTGCCGCAACCGACGGGCTAGGTCCCTCCTCCAGCAGCGCAATCATGCCGCCATCATCAACACGTTAGGCCGGAGTGTTGACCGCCGCTCCTGAGCCCTTCTGACGCTGGTCAGAGACACCGGTCGCTGGCGACATTCCTCGGGTCACCGAGTGCACCCCGATGGCCCGATATTTATTCTGAAGACTCCTGCACTCATCTCGGGATGTAACCATCGATTCAAGACCACAATGATTGGGATTCTCTCAACCCAAAAACAAGCCGTGAAGAACACCAAAATTCACAAAAGTTTTTTAGGGTCGGGGCCATGTTCTTTTGGCCCCCACCCTTCACGTTAGAACGGTAGAAAGTGGCATAATTGTTCTTAAATCAAAAAGAATGACAATATTGGGGTAAGGGGTATACAAAAACAACAATCCCTACCTTGAATATTTGTTGATGTTGGTGAGGAGAGGTAAATATGGACATCATTTCGTCGTCATTGAAGACGTTCCTCATTGGAGATCCTTCTACAGAGTTCTTCGTTGGAGAAATGTTGGTCGAAGGAAAAGAGTTCTTCCTCTACGGGGGGTTTCCTCTAGCAAGATCCTCCACCAAGCTTCTTCTCCAGCAAAAACCAAGAGCCCAATAAAGGTGATGATAAGCCTCCCCCTTAATTGATAGGTTTAATGACTTCATTTAATGAAGTCATTAAATGTTGGGTGTTTGGCACAATTAAAAAAAGGGTTAAAGAGATCGGGTGGTCCCCACAAATAATTCAAAAGAATTCAAAATTTAATTAAAAATATAGTTTCCTTATATTTATTTCCATTTTTTCCCTCGATGGGTATAAAAAACTATCTTCCACCCTTGACCAACTACAGCCGGGGTGAAAGTCTCCTTAAGAAACTATCAGCACTGTGAGATCAACGGTGCCCTCATATTTCAATTCCATGCACCAGTTCAAAAGTTACAAAAACCCGCTCACACGCTTAGTAAATGTCCTTAAGAAACATTATAAAAACATTCTAGTCTCTCTAGGCCTCAGAATAAAGTACCATCAGAAACTAGAGACTCGAATATTTCCATATAATTTTAAAAACAAATTACATGAAATTTCTAGGTCTTTAAATCTTCCAACTTCTTGTTTTTCTTTTCAAGCATTCTAATATTTCTTAGACATTCTTTAAATTCATATTTAAAATGAATCTCAAGTTGAGTTTCTTCCTATTTAGAACTAATTATTATGAAATCTTTGTCAGTCACTTTTCAAATAAAAGTATTCTCACCACTATACTCAATAGAGTTTTTAGATTCCACATCACTACCTTCTTCTTCTTCATCTTTATATAAGAAAATTAATCTTTTGGATTTGAATAATTTTATATCTTTCCCTGTGGAATAAAATTTTCCATTATCTCCCTATTTATTCCATGACCTTATTAGTCTTATTTATTCTTCATCCCTACCTTATTCATTCTTTCTTTTAGGATAATTAGTCGTAAAGTACCCAATGACTCTACATTCAAAATATTTCAAGGGAAGTTTCCCTTTGTATTTCTCGATACCTCTTTTCACATTTTTAGAAAGTAGGGATAAAATATCATCAGTATTTTTACATACCCCATTTTGGGAAATAAATTTATCTTCAATAATAATCCTCTTTTACTTATCTTTATTATAATCCATTAAAGACAATTCTCTATCAACTATTGTTTTTATTTTCATATATTTATCCCTTCACATTTCATAAGTAATGAGAGTGATATGAAAATCATATAGAGACAATGTTTTAGGATATCTTTCATCCAATGAT
The DNA here is from genome assembly GCA_963277665.1 of Viscum album. NCBI lineage: Eukaryota > Viridiplantae > Streptophyta > Magnoliopsida > Santalales > Viscaceae > Viscum > Viscum album. Next base: position 341,045,905 of record OY728129.1, read on the forward strand.
GAAACTTTTTCATCAAAATTGTTTGAAAGGATTTTTAATATCATTTCAATAACTATAGAATCTTATAACTTTCCACTAAGATATCTGTTAGTGCTGACAATATCATTCACCCTGGTAAAGAGGTCCCCAACAGATTCATACTCAACAATTTTCAAATATTCATACTTAAATATCCAGATATTTAATTCTTCCTTCTTAATTTTGAATTTCCTTCATATATATTTTCAATTTGTCCCATATACCTTTTGTTTTGGAAACACCATTCACCCTTTATAATTCACATTCAAATAGTGACGATAATAAATTATTCATGGACTTTCCATCATTCTCAAGATTCTACTTACCAACAGATATAAGATGAAAGTTTTCATCAATTAGAGGGAACACATCTATTATAGCTTCAATAACATCATATCTAATAGACATGATATAATAAAACATTATATATTTCTAGATATGATAATTATTTCTAATAAAAACCAGAATTCCTTTCTTGTTCACACAATTCAGATTCTCCATAAACTTCTCCCCAAAACTTCATCAAATGATAATCAAAGGCAACCTACCCTCTGATACTAGATGTAAGTGCCCAATTAAGATACTTGTATCACTGAGAGGGGGATGGGTTGAATTAGTTATATATTCTATTATTTATGTTTCTTGTCAAATGAAACAAACTTAACTTCCTGTTAAATATTCCATCCCCTATTGAAAATAGATCAAACACACATCTATAGGAACATAAGAATTTCTAAGGATTGCTATTAAATAAGAATAGATACATCCTTGGTATGGTTTGGAAAAAATAAAATAACAAATAATCCACTATAAAAAATTCCATTTGTATTGAATACAATGAGTAGTATATTCCATTTCAATCATGTACCACTATGAAAAAAAACTGATTCTGTGTTCTCTCTCTAGTACAAATGATGCAATACAATGTTTGTGTAACAACACATGTTTCATAATATCCTTTTTCAGCTTCAAAAAATGCATTCATTGAAAAACAATTCATCACTTTATTGCCCATAAGTTAATAAGAACTTCTAGGACTTTGATATGAAAGTTAGTATGATTTCTCTATCTGATTCTACCAATACTATCATCCAAATATAATTTCTCAATACAAAAAATATATCAAAATGTGGTTGATTCACTTTTGAAAACCTTCTTCCTCGGTTCAAAAAACCGATACAATAGTCCATGCCAGATTATCCAACCTGATATGATGACAATCTGAATATAATGACAAGTAAAATATGATAGTTAGAAGAATATGATAATCCACTGAATTCAATAATCAACTAAAAACATTTCAATCTTGTCTCTTCTCCTTAAATCTCATTCAAAGAAAATTCTTCAAAAAATATCAATATGTAAACTGTTTATTATCTTACTTAAATTCTTCATCATTTTATCTTCTCTCCTCTTGACCATGAATAATAATTCAGTTTGAAAGTACGATGTACATTTCACCTTTTATAGGTGACCCATATGTGGTTTGGGTGGGAATCTACAATTATTTCCCGCTCAACCAAATTCCCCTAATTTGCATGATTCCTTGAATTTTGAGTGCATCTTGAATTCTTCCATGATTCAAAAATCATCTCATTTCTTCTCAATATTTTAAGAATCATCTATCAGCTTCAGCTCTTCTTTATACTTTCTTTAAAAACACCAGTCCAATTCTGATTTTCTCATTCTGATTTCATAATTATGATGCTCCATACCAAATAAAAAACAATATCTCCATTTTAATTTTTCATTATAATAAGAAAGATGAATCAATATAAATTTTTAAATGAGGCTCATGACCCACTGGATAAAATCATTTGAGAAAAATTCTGGTTCTTCCTCTCTTCTAAATATGATACCCATCAGCTTCATTCTTTGAAGATTTACATATTTTGGATTTTTGTGTGACTAAAATCCAATACCTTTAGTGTCTCACATTTGACAAAAATATCATTAACATTAAAATTTCAAGCTTCCTCTTTTTCAACAAATTCAACCATCTCATTCATACTCTTACCAAACTAATGTATGATTCCAATTCAAATTTTGATATGTCTCATTACAATTTAAGTCACAAATGATAAATAGTTGACTACATTGTTGATAATTCTCTAACATTACATTTTTAATCAAATTCAACAATTTTAATTCCTTTACCATATATTTTAATGTAATCAATATTTCCTGTGATGAATATGATGGTATCCTGAGAATGATTGGTCAATATTTAAAAACATTAACTCAATCATCCTCATTAATTTATTCATTATGATCATCATTCTTATCCTTTAAACCAATCTGCATCTAAAAACCTCGTTACAATGGTTTTGATACTAGAAACATTCAGCTTGTATCATGACTTCCTTCACGACTTTGAATACCTTAAAGACCTACTTTATCAATGTCTAAATTAAAATGGAATGTATTATACCTTTCCATACCCCCAGCAACATCTTTCATCCCTACTCATCCTGAAAATGATTGTTCACAATAAAATTGACCTGAATACAATCTTCATCACCCTTTTCTATCCCTTTACATCCAAATGAAATTAATATGAATACCATTTTAAGCCTCTCTTTCACTCCCCCTTTATTTTATCAAGATTGCATCAAAATTTTTGTAAATAACTAATAATTTATGAGAACTCCAAGATCATCCAATCACTGTCACATTTAAATCATAGTTATATAGACTTTGATTCTTCCCAATTATGATAAAACCATTCATACCAGGATTAGGATGAATCTAATGAAAATTTTCTTCAAGTTAGCTTGTCCTTAATATGATTGATTTTTTCAACCATAGTGAATCAAATTAATTGAATATGATGGTCAGTTTTATTTTTACCAACAACAAAGTGAGGTTATTTCTTTTATTCTAAAACATTGTATACAAAAAAAGACAATATCTTAATATGATCACCTTCTTTGTATTGCTCCTAATATTATGTCATTATTTAAAGATTGTAAACATTTAGAGAACATAAATTATTATCTTTGGGTCCTTATATGAAAACCTCCCATTTTTAAGGATATTATTTTTACAACCTATTTCATGAATGATCCATAAACGTGTTGATTTATATCCTTAAAACAAGTCATATGTGTTTGAAACATCTAAAACATGGAAAATACTTATTGAAAATAAAATTGGAAAAAATATTAACACCATGAAAATTGATAATGGGATAAAATAACTATCGCTATGGGTATTCATTTCTAGGAATTAGATGGTATTGTTAGGAATTAGACTATTAGGGAATATCTCTAATTGAATGGGCTGGCTGAATGCCTAAATCATACAATACTTGAGCAAGTATGAAGCATTATTACATTCTTAGGATAGGCCAAATCTCTCTGGTTGAAGGATTCCACTATAACTTTCTACTTAATTTATAGGTTCCAATCCATTTCCTACAAATTTTTACCGCCAAAATAATTTTATTATAATAAACCACCTTCATATATCTATCTGATAATTTTTGGGTGTATTGTGAATTCCCGTATAAAAAATAACAATTTAGTACCTAAGGATCTTAAGTATTTATTTATAATTTATTCTAAAGGTGTTAAAAGTTACAAGTTAGGGGTTGATAAGCCCAAATACTAAAAATTTATAATCAGTTGAGAGGTTGTGGTACATGAGTCCTCTTCTCCAAAATCAAATGGTGTCCTTGATGAAGACATTGATACACCTCATAATGTGGTTGTTCAACCAGGATCACCAACCAAACATGAAATTCATGTTAAGCCTACTCAACCTTCTCCTACAGTTGTGACTAAAACTAAATATAGTTATGATTTATATTTATATTTTGGGTCAGATCCTCCTAAAAACAATAATGACTATAAATTTACCTAAGATAGAGAAATGAGGTACCCTAGACCTCATGATCATTTTAACCATTATGATATGGATTCTTTTTCATTCCATATAGCATAGGATCTCATTGAAAATGATCCAGAAAATTATTAAAAATCCATAAATGATAGATATTGTAAGAAGTAGATATCTACTATGGATTAAGAGATAAAATACTTAAAAATAATACTTAGTCTATTGTTAATAGACCTATTGATGTTAAATTCATTGGTTTTAAGATCAATTATAAAAGAAAAGAAGATAATATAGTTGAAAAGAAAATAAAGTTCATTGTTGTATTAGTGGTCAAGGTATTCCTTCAGAGTGAATGAATTGACTATTATAAAACCTTCTCACCTATTATTAAACACTCTTTAATCAGGTTTCTTCTTTCTTTTGGTATATTCTATAGTTCTCACATTGAACAGTTGGATGTGAAAACTAGTTTTCTTCATGGTGGTCTTAATGAAAATTTGTACATGTAAACTCTTAAAGGTTATTCTAAAAACATCAAACCTAACAAAGTATTCCATTTAAATAAATCATTATATGGTTTAAAGTGAACCTCAAGGAAATAATATAGAATGTTTGATTCCATTATTCATAGTTTCCATTTTAGTAGAAGTCAACATGATGTATATGTTTATTTAATGCTTTCTGAAACCAACATGATTTTCCTACTTATTTATATTGATGATATGTTGATTATGTGCAATAATTTTAAGCTAATTAATTTTTTTAAGTCCCAAATGAATATTTTATTTCACATGAAATAATTAGGTACATAAAAAAATTCTATGTATGGAAATTGTTATGGAAAGACCTAATAAATTGATATATTTGTCCAAAAATGCTTATATTTTTAAATTATTAAAAGGTACTTGCTTTATTCTTTAAATCTAGTTAATATTCCATTTTCTTAACATTTTATGTTATCCATTAATCATGACCATACTATTACTGTGGATGTTAAATACATGTCTAAAATACATTATTCTAAAATTGTTGGAATTTTTATATATTCCATGATATGTAATCATCCTAACTTATCCTTTTCAATTTTTTCCCTTAGTGGATTGATATCTAATATGAGAAATATTCATTAGAAAAGTATGAAATAGATCTTTAAAGACATATGATATTCATCTTCCTTGTTTTTTTTGTTATAGTAGATATCTAGATACTAATTAGCTTATTTATAGATATATAGACTATGAATATGTAGGTAATATTGATTCAATAAAACCACTTACCAGATATATATTTATTTCATGGAGAGGTCCCAAATCATGGAAGTGTACTATGCAATCAATTGTGGCATAATCTACCACAAAGTTTGAATATACTGTCTTTAATGAGACTATCAAGAAGATTGTATGGTTAAAGGGTTTAATTTCTAAAATCCACCAATTTTTTTTATTATAGTTAATTATGTTAGTCAGTTAGCTATACATTTTTCTAAAAAAAATCAAGCCAGTAAATCAAAGAACGTATACATTGGCCTTCATTGTGTTAGATTTTTCATTGAATATTGAACCATATGTGTCGATAAGATACATATCAGTAATAACCCAGTTGATATTTTAACTAAGTACTTGGTATTATCAAAATTCAAATATTATTTAGATAGGATAAATTAGTTCTTATTCAACGATAATAGGTGCAATAACATTGTTAATTTCAATTGAAAATTGTGGATATTTTAGAATTTAGGTGTTATTAGTTTGAAATTACCTATTATTTTATTATTAAATTTATATATTATTATTAATTAATGAATAATGTTTTAATTTATCATTTTTATTATTCCCAAAATGAATTGGCATTGGAATTCCACATGGGACAATATTTTGGACTACTGTGTTCTACCTACCTTCTTTGTCCCTCAGCCAATGCTCACTTAGATTTTCATGTCTGGGATATTCCATGGGATAATTACTTGGACTTGATATTTCCACCTCCTTTGGGATCTGAGACATACAGGTTATTCAGTTTGGGAACTCATTTTTATTTATTTTGTTTGATCCTTCATGCATGGTGGATTCTAGTTTAGTGGTCTGTTTCGAGGCTCTGTGTTGTGTTAGGGGGTTTGATCACCACTATGTGCTCTGGATTTTGGTTATTGATTATATCCCCTTCCTTCATCGTAGTTTCAACTATTGTTTTATATAATGAAACCCTCGATGAACTTTTTGATTTTCTATTCAAGTGGGATCAACTTCTTGTATGTCATCCTCCTCGGCTACATCTCATAGGTTGTTTATAGTGTAGTGTGGACAACACCTATTTGTGTAGAAGATGTGTGACCATTTGATTAATAAAAAATATTCTATAGAATTGAAAAAACATGGATTCAAATGTAATGCACTAATGTGTGTCTTCTAGTATCCCACAATTTTTATTTCCAGAAACTCAAAGAGAATTTGAGCATTGGAGAGATCCCCTCTACGACCATAAAAGTATTCTAGTTCATTTTATCTTTTACTTTTAAAATAAATCTTTTGTTTCTTATGTTTTCTTATTGTTAATATTAGTAGAATATATTTTCTATGATATTTCATTTGTATGTAATAAAATATTGGTGTGGGTGGTGTTCTTTTCTAGCACATAGGTCAAAAATAATCCAATGAAGGCTATTTAATTTATCCCTTATACTGTTTTATTATATTTTATATCAAATTTGTTCTTTGTTTCATTTTTTTTCTGTTTTCATTATTGATTCCTAACTCATCTTAAATCTTCACACTTCTTTTCTGTTTGTAATAGAAATCATTATTGCCATGATTTCATCTTTAAATTCAGATATTTAATTCAATATAAGTATATATCTTTTGATCTTGGTTATTTCATGGGGGTGTATGCCTAACGTATTCCCTGACATATGGAGTAGACCATATCAAAAAAATTGTAGCCTCTAGAATCTGTGAAGGCCATAATGAGGTTAAGTATCATTCTAATACATAAACTATTGAGTGGACTGAGGCTGAGTGTTATAATATAATATTAAACCTTGTATATTTTTATTAATTTGTGTATTATTTTATTTTTTTTAAAATTTTAAATTTTTTAATTATTTTTATTATTATTTACAATTTATATTAGTATTTTATATTATTAGTTATAGAATTATATTTTTAACATATGTATAATTATATAATTAACTAAAATTTTAAGTTCGAGCCTCAAAGAGTTTTTTTGATTTCATGCCTTCATTTATGGGGTGAAATCTGGGACTCCATTTGGGCAGTGAGGAATATCAGTCTATTAAGACATATCAGGATCTTCCTTCATTATCACCCAAGTTGTTATGTGGTGAGGTAGCCGAAGCATCCCTTCTTCTCACTACAAATTATCTATCCACCCATCTTAATCTTTTTGTGAACCACTAGCATCAAATCAGGATTGTGCTTTGCACCATATCTTCCATCAAAACTCTAGCCACAAACCCTATAGACTATTGGTCACACCAGTATTCTCTCTACTTCACACCTAACTTATCAACCATTTTCCCCACCAGCCATGAACACTAATACAAAATCCTTCTTATCTAGCGCTAACTAATATCAAAACTCAAAAAAACTCTAATAAAGGGTGTTCTTTTATTAGTGCTCGCTAAAATCACTTATAAAATTTTCCTTTATTAGTGTTAAAAATATGATAATAAATAATGACCTTTATCCACACTTTTTTAGCATTGATAAAGGATGATCTTTATCAACACATTATTTTATCGTTGATAAAGGTGTTCCATTAATCAGTTCTAAAACACTAACTTAATAAGATTTATATAAAATTAAATATTTATTTATAGCTTATATATAATATTTATTTTGAAAACATAATAAAAAATTAAAATTTAAAATAAATTAATAATTTTCTTATTAGTATTTTTAATATATTTTAATAATTATTTAGTGGTAGAAAAATTTAAATATTAATGAATATTCCTTAGTTGAGTTGAAAATGGAACTTGAACTTCAAACGACTATATATTTTGATCTCAGTGTTTTTTTATGCTCTATGAGATATAAAACCGAATATTGAAAATAATTATATGTAGTGTTAACCTATAGGACTTCTGTCAAAAAAAATTTAGGCCAAAAAAGGTTCAGAATACCTCTAAAACTGATTTTTTAGTAGGGATACCCTAATTTTTTAATAGTTGATGATATTTTAACTTTATTTAAGAGGCATGTGTTGTATTTGTTTTGGTGGATACTGAATTTATTCTTTATTATTACACTTATATAGATATTATGGTGTGGTAATTTTACCCATTTCCATATTCTAGTATTTCCTACAATAAAATATATGCATATGTGTGTGCGTATTTATATATAAATACTAAATTGTATAATTGTTTTTAAAAATATTTATATATAAATTATATTTTTAAATATATACACCAAATGGAAATAAAAAATATATATATATTTATATAAATACATTATACATATATTTATTCAATTATATTTTTGTTTATTTTATGATTATTTATAATTTTTTATATATTTATGAATAGTTTTTTTATATAATTTTAATTACACACATATATTATAAAATATAGTGATAGGAACTATATAAATAAATATAAAAATGTGTGTGTGTGTGTCAAGCATATTGATATATAAATATATGTGTGTCTCTATATGTTCAAAATATTAATATAAATGTGTGTGTGTGTGTGTGTCTGCACAAAAAATATACATATGTGTATATGTCATTATGTGTGTGTGTGTGCATGAATGTATGAATACTCATGTGTCAATATTGTGTGTGTACATCATATACAAGTATTTATATAAATATATCATTAAATATATAATATAAATGTATATAAACATTTATAAGATTAATGTATTTAAACATACTGTAGATATATAGAATATACACGTATTTATAAAAAAAATTAATTTTTTAATACATTGTAAAAATTTATATGTAAATACATAAATATATGTAAATATATAAAAATATGTATGTAAATATATATACATGTTTTATAAATGTTTTTAAAAATAATAATATAATTATATATAATAATATGAATAAATATATATAAAAAAGAATTATGGATATATATATATATATAAGTAGATAATTAATAAGACATTGGAGAAATACCAGTGGTGCAATGGAAATTTCATTCAACTTTGAAGGAAGAGGTCTGAGGTTTGAATCCAGGCATGAGTCGGACTGAACAGGGCATGAAAAGTGCTAATAAAGGGGGTGGGGTCATATAAAGTGCTAATAATGGGGCGGGAGCAGGATAGTTCATAGAAAGAATAGATAAAGGGGTTGTGGGGTCGTGAAAGTGCTAATAAAGGTGGTGTGTGTGACAAACATTAAATTATTTGATAAAATATATTTATAGCATTGTTAGTTATTTTTTAGCATTGATAAATTCCTCATCCATCAGTGCTATAAATATCACTGATAAAGAGTGCATTTATTAGTTCTAAAAAAGTGCTTATAAAGAAAGTACTGATAAAGGCTCCCTTTATAAGTGTTTTCTTTAACCATTGATAAAGAAATCATTTATCATTGCCTTCTTTTGCACTAAAAAAATTTACATCCTTTTAAATTTTCCTAAAACATTCATAAAATATAAACATGAATTTTAAAGTTTATAAAGGATCGATCTATATTAGTGGACACATATAACTGACATCATTTCCTCTCTTCATGCATGCATGCACTCCACACCACCACCTGTATCCATCTTTGTGGGATGCATCATCTCCCTTCATCCATCAATATCTACCCTCCATCCTCTTCATCATGAGTTGCATCCCACTACATACTCCCTACATGTAGGCCAACCTAGGTGAAACCATACTCATCCCTCTTCTCTTCCTCCTGTTCGTACCCTCTACATCTCACTCCAGGCTCTCACATCATCCATCCAAGCCTTCTATTGGATTCCCTCCTTGATACTATGCACCAGGAAGACAATGTCACTCTTCTCTCTAGATTGTAGTCACTAAACATACCCCAACTCCTTCCTTTCTAGTTTCACAAAAATCACACCACACCACATCTATTTTTTATGGGTTTTACAATTTTAACAAACTAAAAAAATGATAGGATTATCACTATTTTAAAAAATGGGTACGGGGATGAGTAAAAATCATTCACCCTTCCCGGCCACATGCAAAGAGGTGTGAAACCTATTCATTTCTATTTATATATATTCATATATATGATAATTTATTTATGTAATTAATAATTTAATATTTATTATTAATATGAATAATATTTATAGGATTATTATTTATAAATATTTGTGATTTTTTTGTTGATATAAAATATTACCAATTTATTAATAAATAATATATTTATTAATAATAAATTGTATTATTTATTATTAATTCATATTTTATGACTTTGTTATTAATTAATTAATAGTATAACAACTAATATTTATAAAATTTTAATTATAAATAATTGTTAATTTTTTGATGAAATAATTATTAGTAATTTTTTAATATGTAAAATATTTATGTAACACCCCAGGTAAATAAATAATATGACATTTTCTTATTTATCCATATTTGTGAATAAAGTATTAATATGACTTTAAAGGGGACGCTATGCTCGATGGCGTACCCAACACGCAGCAAGGAGTTTCTTGGGAATCTTATGTTGCACTCTAATAATAAAATAATATTATTTTAAATGGTAGTTAACATGTAGCGGTTGTATTGGCGGGAATGGATAGAAATAACCAAAATATGATTATACATGTTTTTAAATGTTTTTAAATTTATCCAATAAAAGATAAAGGCTTAAAATACGGAAAGAATTAAATTTTAGGCGTATATGCCCTAGTTTTCACTAAAGGTTCACTTATCTCCTTTTGATGGCGAACCGTCATTAAATATAGTTTTGTTCACTCTTATACATTCTATTGGACCAAATAAAACTCTTCTTAAGAATTGGGACATCAAAATTTACTTTGTGTAAATTTTTGGTATCTTTCCGATAAAGTTCATTTTTTTAATGAATAGTGTAAAATGTTGTATTTTAATTCAAAACCTCTTTTTAATCTAATTTATTTATATGATTAGATTATCTTTTGAATTGGTTTTAAAGTGAAATTAGAATATATTTTTACCATTAAATCCAATTTTTGTCGTTGGAATTAATTTCACTTTGAAATCAGACTTAAACTAGTGTCAATCTTTTGATACTTATTGTTTCATAGAAACACGCTATTTGATCTGACAGCGGGAATTAATTATTAAATTAATTAATGTGACTTATATGTTTTGAATTTTGTAAAATATACTTCATTTTTGATTTCGGAATATCAAATATAGCTTAGGGTGAATTTTTGGGATTTTTCTGAAAAACCTCAATTTTTGATGAATAGTGAAACCACTATGTGGTACTTATAAAAACTGATTTTTCCATTTAAATGAAATTTTGCTATATTTGTGTTTTGAATTTCAAAAATCTGACATACATGGTTGTCATTAATAAGTAAAATGTGGTTCAATGGGATAATGATAATTTTTTGGTGAATAGTAACTTATTAAGGTTTAATCGCGATTAGAGGTAATTAGTGTAGTTTATGGTAAAAATAATGTTTTAATAAAATTAAATGACCTAGAAACATGTCCTAACATCATTGGATGTGTTATTGCAGACCAATAAAATCCATGGGTGAACTTGGGGATCCCATGGAGCCACTTTGGTCGGAAAATGACATAAATATCTTTTTATTTAATGTTAAAGTAAAAATGACACAAACATGAGATGTTTTACAAAAACAATTTTTACATGGTTTTATACAAGTCATATTTTTCACTATAAATAGTAATTGGAAAGATAAAAAGATTTACTACATCATAGTATTTGTTTTATAATTTTTATACATTAAATAAATTAAATTATTTATGACATCATGATGATGCAGTGATGACCTCATTATTTAATGATTTAAATAAAATGGAAAGATAATGTAATATCTAATACCCACACATGTCCAAAACCTATTGGATGAGTGTATTTAGAACCCTTATCACCTTATCCTAGAAATACATCAATTTGGGACCTTTAAAATCCGAAACTCTTTTGAAAATAAAGTAACCTTTTGTAACTTTACAAGAGTGCCCCTCCTCTCCTCTTATAAAAGGCCCCCACCTCTACCTCCTTTCCCACACTCCCAAAGCCTTTGGCTCGGCCAAACCCTGCCCAGTTTGTCTCTCCACTTTACTCTCTTACTCCTTGAAGCCTCAAGTTGGGCAGAAGTCTTCCCAAGGAAGCCTTTGAGCTCAAACCAAAGGGAGTTACCCGATTTTAAGGTAATGTCTTCACTTGTGTCCTTTTGTTTTATTTTGCTTCTCCAACCCCCTAAACTCTTTTTATTAATTTATTTTATAAAAAATACAGTTTCTTCAATATACTAGTATCTTGTTATAATAAGTATTAGAGTGACACTTACACACACCTACATCTAATGGTTAAAGAACATACTGTTTCCGTGGATGGCGAATTTCTGCCTCCCGAAACGATGATTGTTCAACATTCTTTTAACACCTTCAAAGGTGGCCATTAAGATGACAATATATTTATATATGATATATTATATGTTTATGTTTTACTTAAGCTTCTGTATTTTTCATTTTGGGCATTCCTTTAAGGTTTCCATTATGGGTAAACGCGATATCTTCATTTAAGGAAGTGCGGACTACCACCCCCTCAAAGTGATTTGATTCGTTAATACCATATGTGGTACGTATAAAGGATATATTTAATGATATTATATATGATAACATACTTGAATTAAAATACTATTATGTATCATTATGTTTTAATTCCATTAAATATGAAATAGAAATGGAAGTAGCGTTCATGCGTACGTACGGCTTACCGTCTCCATGAACGGTACATTTCATTTCTTATCTCAAAATGTTATGTAATACTATAAGTACATATATATAATGGATATATATGTAATATATTACATCAAATTATGGATATAATTCTGGAATTATAATATATATATATATATCTCTCTCATTTTGTTTTAATTCCATTAATATGACAAAAAATGAAAGTAGCGTTCATGCGTACGTACAGCCTACCGTCTCCATGAACGGTGCTTTTCATTTTTTATCTCCAAATGATATGGAATAGTATGAAATGAATATTTACTGGATATATATGATATTTTAATCATTAATACTATTCTGGAAATTATTTACTTATAACTACATGAGCAATCTTTTTTTTAAACAAGTTCATTTTTGCCTCATGTACCAAACATGGGCAAAAACGTCTGATATGAACTAACATTATTAAACAATTATTATAACATTATAATATGTGATATGAACTAAATAATAATCTTCAAAGGAGGTACTTAGGCAATTATTAATTGACCAAAGTTTATTATTCAGGAATATAAATAAACGAACAAGACAAGTTGGACTTGAGGTAAGGGATCTTACTCCTCTCTTTCTTTTTAAGTACACTCTTTTATGTCATTCCTATAAAGCTCATATTTCTTGTTATTGGGATGTTATTTTATATTACACTTACTGTAATTTTTATGTTCATGGGATGAGAGACACTATTATCTCTCATTAATCCATTTTGGAAGTTTTGAGTGGCGTCGTTGGGCTGCCAAATTTTCGTAAGAGATCTAACCTCTCTCTTTCTTTTTAAGTACTCTCCTTTATGTCACTTCTTTTAAGCTCATATTTGTTATGTTGGGGGATGTTCTTTTATATTCATCTTTCTATAAACTTTATGTTAATATGACGAGATACCCTATTTGATCTCATCAATCCATTTTTTAAGTTTTATGTGGCGTCGTTAGGCTGCCGAGTTTTCGTAAGGGATTTTTCATCTCACTTTTATTCCCGTGAGATTTATGCTACATTTGCCACAATTTCCTTTGAGTGGTGTATGTACTGCCCATTATTATACTCTTTGTGTAATATACTTTCTTTTATGAGTATTTAAATCAATGATTTATTGTCCTTCTTTCATGGGGTGTATGTTTTGAAAGATACCGAAGTCGGTAAGGGAACCTTTCACCCTCCTCTTTTTTAAAAGACTTCTTTTGTTGGGTCTTTTAATTTACATATTGTTATGTTGGGATATGTTCTCATATATCCTTATTGATGTAAATTTTATGTCCAAGTGATGAGATACACTTTTTATCTCTCATCAACTCATTTTGATGTGACGCCGTTAGGCTGTCAAGGGAACTTCTTAACCCAATTTCGATTTCTTTGTGTTCAACATGTAGTTATTGAATATCTCATCCTTTGAATATGTGTGAATGACCTTTGATTATTTTACACTTAATATCCACTTATATTTGGTGTATTCGTTTGTCACACATAATTATGTAATTGATTTATCCTTAAACCAAGGATACCGTCTTTGTATGGGACTTCGTCTCAATCTCCTTTCATTGAGGCATATTTTATTTTATACACAACTTTATTTTATACGATGTATAAACCCCTTTGACTTTTACGTTTATCCAAAAGGAATCTTTTTTATACGAAGCATTTTACAAAATGACAAAAGGGAATGTTTTTGTCGTACGTATGCGGTGACAACGACTTCTCCGCCGCTGTGACCGTTATTTGGGTTTCGGCTTCCTCTACAAGCCATAACTTCTTTTTAAAAGAAAAATAAATATCATGTTTTACTTTTCTTTTATTTTGGAATTGAAAATGGTATTCATAATTTTTTTATATAAATATGTTTTATTGATATCTTGTGATTGAAAGGTGGAAATGTTATGTTTCCTTTATGCATGTTTTATGTGATACGATTATGTTGAGGTTCTTGGGCATTATTATGAAGACGGGTGGTCCCGTGATAAACTAAGGGTGGGTGAGCCCGATATAGCTCTCTAATGCATTGGGTAACGCGAAGGAGTGAAACTTTAAGGTTTCTCCGAAGAGATTTAGGGAATATACTGTGATGGGTATTCCAAACGTAACCAAGAGGGTTACTCCCTACGTAAGAAAGTTATGAATGTCTCAAGTAACATTTTATGTCTTATGATTTCTACGATTTATTCATGATTTGATGAGGTATGATAAAGTGGCTATGTTTTATGGGTAAATTATGATTTCATTCTTATGTATATATGAACTCATGTTTCCTTTCCATATTTTTATAACCCTTACTGAGCTTTTTATGCTCATCCCAAGTTTTTGAAATGTTTTTCACAGGTCAAGGGAAAGGTACATGATGTGATGATAGTGTCAAGGATGTGTCAATAAAGAATCCGTGTTTTATATTAAATATGTTTCCATTGATGGGAAAAATGAATAATATCTTTTATGTAACCACTTTGTTTAAATGTGGAATAAAATGCAAGTTTCATGATCAAATTCCTTAAAACTCTAAACCTGAAAAGATCCTCAATGTGTAATCTTGTAATAACTCAAGATTAAGTAAGGTTTAAGTCTGGGGCCTTATAATTTAAACATTATCAATTATATTATTTATATTAATTAATAATATATTATTATATTATTAAAATAATTAATAGTATTATTGATAATATTTATTAAATTAAAACATAAATAAAATAATTTTTATTTTGAAAAATATTTACTAGTTAATAATTATTGTATTTTTTATATATTATGTCGTATTATTAATTAATTACTTATATAAGTAAAAAGATAATATTCATTATTATTACTAATAATAATTATAGAATGAAAATTTATAATATTATTAATATTTAATAATAAATTTAAGTGGATTAATAATTATATATATTATGTATAATAATACCAGGAAGTATTAATATAAATAAAATGTAGTAATTATTATTACTACCAATATAGTAATTAATCTTAATGTTTCTTAATCGTTCAAATTTTTTTATAAATTTAAAATTATATTAATTTATTTATTTAAGAAACAAATATAATATATTAGTATATTTATAAATAGTGTCAAAGTAATGATTTAAAAAAAATAACATGTATCAATCTAATCTATAGAGGTGTCATGGATGCTCCTTTGTTCCGAAACTAGGTGTATATATAATGCATCCTTGTCGTGTCTATCTATGTATATGCTTCGGTATATGCTTCTCTTGCGTATCATCTACGACGCCTACCTCTACATCATCATGTATGACCAAAAATGGATCTACATAATCACCACATGTACCCTATTATATCTCCAAGGATAGTGGTCGCTAGCTAGAACTCTCCCCAATATGTGAAGAAGATGGAAGTAGTGCAACAGATATAAGAGAATCATGGGAAAATTAAGTCTATAATGCAGTCGAGCCGACATAGATATTTATAGTAAAATATGGCATGCTAACAGACTATGTTTGTGCATGTGCCTTTGGTTGTGGATTCAGATCTTATGCAATAAGAATAAGAAGAGAATCTAGAAGATCATGACAAACTCTATCCTCTTGTGCCACATCTGCATCCATAACAGGGTTTCCACCCTCTACACATCTATATTAGGCTTTGTTCCCTTATAATTTCCTAGAACATCATAAAAAATACTATGATAAATCTCATAAATTGGAGGAATTTTCTCTATCATTGATATATGAAAATAATTCCTGTTAAAGGAACCTCCCTCTACATGATCTAAGATATGAAGAAGGCAGGTGATATGGGCATCCTGTGAAATCAATTTATTAAGTTAAATAATATTAATAAAAAAAATAAACAATGTAAGGAATAATTATTAACAAGTATTGATATCCCCATCTATGTTGCGTAAGATATCTCACTGGGGACATGTGGTACTATGGACCATAATCCCTCTGATCAGGTAAATGCATACAAATTGTGTCATCCCCTTGTAATCGAAACTCATGTTGTATGTCCCACATCTCAATATATCATGAATGATATCTCCTTTAGTAAAAGTCTCACTTACCAAACATCTTGAGGGAATGAAGTGGAGGTAATTGACTGGACAGTGTTGGAATGGGCTAATAGAAGTTGATCTTCCTCATAACTATATTAGTACGTTTACAATTGTCAATGTAAAAAATGAATCATAGTAAGGACGCATGATCCAAGAGAATCTCTATTCCATAAGGTTGGAGAACCTAGATGATATCCTCAACATATAGAATCCATGAAATAAAAAATAAAAAATATTAATTAATAAATGAATAAATGTATTGTACACAATAATAATGTAAATATATAATTAGTTTCTACATATTTCATCTGATCGAAGACTGTACAACATAAGTCTATAAGTTTGGACATTGAGATTGGTTGTATCTAAATATTGGTGTGTCTAACTCCATCTGTATATAATATTTTTATAATTATATTTCATTATATAATGTTATACATTTGATTTTGAAATTATAAGGAAAGAAAATCATACCATCTTCCATGTAGAGAATCTCCCAAAGTATCAGTAGCAAATAGCACATGTGCATGTGGAGATAAGTGAGGGATGCGCTTCTATATCCACATTTGTATCAAAATAACATATCTTGTGATCTGAATATTATCAATGTGGCATGTACTATATAACATCTTGTATATATATGTAAGGCATGTAGAACCCAATTTTTACACCATGTCTAGTCCAATATCTCTAATAATGGTAAATATATCAAATGTACAAATGTAATCGAATGATCAACACATATCATGCCACTGATAAGCCTCAAAATGCATACAAGTGAAAATAAAAACACATTGATCTCATAGACATCATTAGATAGATTATAAAAGTGCTCATATATCAATGGAATGAATAATCTACTAATAATGATGAACCTTCCATCATTGTGGACCTCAATCCCTAGTAATCTGTGAACTAGATGAAACCAATCTTCACCCACTCAGCCCATCACAATAGTATTGATGATGGGGAGTCTCAACATAATATATACATTCATGAGTGCGATATTCATCTCTCCCAACTAAAAGTGTAATGTATGTGTCTCTATCCTCAATCTCTCTACAAGAAAAGTAATGAGCTTATGGTTGACAAATGTGAAGTTGCACATCACTACACCATAGAACCTCGCACACCGAAGATGAGGGATGATGGTAAGATGTGGTGAAACATTATGATAATGGTGACATATATGTATATTCAATGTAGTAATTGGACATCACTATATAAATAGGCATGAAACATTCTTATCCTAAAATGTGAGAAAGGGAGGTCCCACCATTTCTACATTTGATATCATAGTTAATTTTTATAGTTAATTAAATAAAATTTATAAACTATTTTTTAAAAAACTTCAAGAAGAAAAATGAGGCAGACAATTAGAATTCATAATTAGGTATTGTGATAAAAAATGAAGTAAAAAAATAGACATGTCTTGATTTATTAAATTATTTTATCAATTTTTTGTTTTAATTATCTGTAATCATATTTAAATTTTTTTAATTGGTCTATATATATTATATATGAGAAAAACATCACATAGAACATGTACTTTAATGATATAAACAATTTCCCTTGTGATTTGAATGATATATTTTAAGATAATTAATATAGTGGTTGAACATATTTTTATTATTTTTTGTTGTGTGTTTATTTTTTAAATAGTTTAAGTATCATAAAGTTGTTTCTGACTGAATCCAGAAATGAAAAAATAAGAGGTGAAATGGGCTATAAATAATGAAATTCAGAAATAAAATGATATATAAATGAAAATTTATCATATGAAAAAAATGTACTCATTCATGATAAAATACATAAACTCAATCAGGATGATGGAAAGTGGGAATTTGTACTACCACTTGGGGACATCTATTTTTAGTATGTCCTTCTATGTGAAATGTTTTTCATTATAGTCCGCCTCTCCATTGTTGAGGCCAATGCATCTAATTTCTGATATGAGTATACATAGGTCATCCCCAATGGTCCTTACTAGTAATATCAGGAACCACAATCGGATGATGTGTGGTAATAGTAAAATTATGAAATATCATTAAAAAATTGTAATTCAAACAATAAGTTTAAAAATTCATTAATAAAAAAATCATAAATTGAAGTATTCATAAATGAAAAATACATAATAAAAAATCTAGAAATATTAGGGACCACAATTTTATAGTCAACAAGAGTGGTAATTGGAAAAAATTCAACGACAGGTATCTAAGAAATACAACAATTGTTAATCATAGTTCTCACATGATACATCTGGTTAATTTAGGACTCCCATGATATATTAATTGATCAAAAATTCATAACAACATGTGAACTGGGATTTATTAATTTTTGGAAGCTTCAAAAATCACAATACATGTTTTCCAATAAGACCACCATCACTCGACCATTGTTTCCAGTGAGTGGTTCAGGGAACTCTCTTACCTGAAAGTAGCTATATACCTGATAAAAGGATACAACATGAAATGATAACACTTCATTCTATATATGATCAATAGATCTTTGGAAATGCTAACCCAAAGGGATTTCATTTTTCATCCTATGATAAGACTATTGGGACCATTCAACAAAGTACTTCACAAATCTATAAAAGGTATCTTATTCTAACCCTATGATAAGTAGCTTATGAACTCCCTTAAAGACCTTATTTATGAACTCCACAATATTAGTGGTCATGTGGCCATATCTCTTACCACTATCATATACTAATTTTCATTTTTCCTTTGAATCATGCATCATATAATCATATAAATATTTATTAGACATTATAATTTCTTCAATACATTTATAAAACATTTATTGTTAGGGATCACATGATGAAAACATAAGAGAATAATGTATCTAAAAGGATATTATTTTTTTCGAAACAAAATTAGTTTGAGAAAACACCCAAATTTATTACCACCTTCTTAATTACCTCATATATGAAATTATTATGGACATTCCAATAAATATTTATAATGTACTATCAATTATAATAAGTCAGTACATTATATGAAACTCAATCAATATTAACATCCTCTATAATCACTTGATGGTGATCAGATATCAGACACACTCCCTAGATTTTTGTGACATGAATGTGTATGCATGATAAAAGAAACTCCATGATTCAAAATTATCCTTTTAGACAATGTAAAATGAAAGTGGTGTAGGATAATAAAATTTATCATATGTGGCGGTAATAATTAGATCACCTATATAATTTCTATAAATAAAAGTTTCATTAACTTGAATTAATTGTTTATAATAAGGGAAATAAGATATACATGGATTGAATTCCAAAAATAGCATATGGAACTTCACTTTTGTTTGATCAACATGGTGATTCTGGGGGACATACTCAATAGTATACAAATGATAAATAACCTGATTTTTGAGATACAATAATCCCATAATCTATGGAAACCTTTCATTTGATTCATCCTAATCAAAATAAAATTTCACAATTGCCTTTGTTTTGGATTCCCATATTTAACATAGGATATCTTATATTTAAAAAAAATATTGTATTAATTCATGAATAAGGGAAACATGAACGTCTTAACACGTTTATTTAATCTCTAAAATAATAATTGATATGAACTCTACATCAAGTGATTTGTGATCCCATGAAAAGCTTGGATGTACACGTGTGGGTCAGCCTTCTAATTTGGTTATCTTCCAATATCCCAAAAATTTATCATATACATTAATCATTCGTAATTTATATTTTTTCATGTATTTAACACATCGAATGATGTATTATTCATTATTTGAACCATCAACCTCAAATGAATTTTTTTTCTCTATGTGGTATTGTTTTTTTCACATTTTTCCAGGATGTTTTTCTTTCATACTTATTCACAACATAGATGGTGTTATTAGTCAATGAAGATATATTACCTATAATTCCAGGGAATTTAGTATCTAGTGTATTAAATCATAATCAAAATTTTGTGTACATGAAATTCCTTCAAATAAGGAAGTTGATAATGTAGTATGATGACCAAAAATTGGTGGTTACCTATCTATAAAAGTAACCTTAGAAGATTCATTATCCACATTACCCTCATCTGCATCATATCCTGATGCGTTAATAAATACTTCCTCAACAGATAAAGTTTCATTCAGTAAATTAGGAGTATACATAAGGATTTCCCCTACAGTTCCTTTCAAATCATGATCATCTTCTATATAATTTGTTTGTATTACCAGATTCATATAAGAAGGTAATAAATGAGAGTGTTGTGGAGGACCAACATCTACAGTTCTCACATAACATCGGTCTATAGTAGTATGTTGAACCCCATCAATACCATAAATGACCACAAATAATTCCACTCGACCATTATTACACTGTTACCAAAACAATAATGACACATCCATCTAATCCTCATCATAAACCATATTATACTTAGTTTTCCATAGATGTTTAAGAAATTGAGGGTGTTAATATGTAATTGATGTAATTGAATAATCATCCCTCCGTTTTTATCAACTATGAATATTCTGGGTAACATCATCCAATGTCACACATTTCTGAAGATTTTATACTCTTGTAGGAGGAAAACTATAGATAAAACCCAAATCAGTATAAATTACCTAACAATTTCTAATATATTTTCTCATACATCATTACCAAGTAAAAAAAATTAATAAAATTTTATATACTACATAATTAAATGTTTAAAATTTTTAAATTGGATATGTTTAAATAATTGTGTCTTTATTTTGAGACTTTTTTCAAGGGATTGGATTTTCATTATTTGATAAACGAACCAAACCCTAGAGGGACTCCTTGTGCCTATATTATCTCAGATTTTAGCAACCATCAGTCTCCTTTTAAGCATGGTGTAAAAATATAACTTAAAAAAATAAACTTTTATTATCAAATTCCTTTTTATTATAATGTTACTCACATGATATTGAGGGAGTATAAGGGTTTGGAATACATAAAATTTTTTATATAGATATAGAAGTCATTACATACTTAGAAATGGGGATGATATGCATTTCCTCAATAAGAAAAAGAAAATGAAATTATTATAAATTATATAAATGAAAAAACATGACCTGAAATTTCAGTCATACATTGGTTGATCATCTTAAAATCATTCAATCATTATAAATTAAATAATTAGATACAAAAATAACAACTTAAAATTTAAATCATGTGTTAGGTGACCATCTACACATCGATCATCATACTAGATTGATACAATATTTGTTTGAGATATTTATTATGATCCACATCATGTAACTTTAACTATAATTATATTAAATAACTAATATATATATATATATATATACATATCTATTTATATTAAGAATTTAGTGAATATTTTTCACTCTTGCTGGTGGAAAACAATAACTAAAACCTTGATATATATAAATAAAATAACTATTGAATTAAATTGATGGTGATATGTTTACCAAAGAAAATATAATAAAATGTTTTATATATTTATACAACATCATCAAATGTTTTACATATTTTAATTAGTAATAAATAAATAACTATGGATTGATGTTGCTAATTTTTCTATGGATTAGTTTATCATTATTTGATAAACAAACCAAAACATAGGGGTGAAATCTAGGATCCTCTATTATCAAATATTTTAGCAACCACCAGTCTCCTTTTAAACAAAAATGCCTCTTTTCGAATGCCTCTTTTCAAATTCCTTTTTTTATAATGTATCTCACATGAAAGTGAGGGGGTACAGGGGTTCAAGATAAAAAACATTATTTTGACTTGTAGGTCTTTACATACATTGAGATAGGGATGACACACATGTCATCAATGAGGAAAAGAAAATTTTATTATTACAAATTATATTACCACATACACCAAAAAGTCATGAAATTTTAATTATGAATTGGTCGGCTATCTCAAGACCAGTCATCACATAATACTCTTAACATGTTTGGTTGGATACTTATTACGTTCTACATATTATAACTTTACCTATAATTGTATCTAATATATAATAAATATCTATATATATATCCACATATTTATAATACCTGATTTCTAAAATTTAATCTTTTCAATGTGTGTATGTATATATATTTAGGTAGATTCACTTTATTTAACTATGTGCATCAAATATTATAATTTAAATTTATTTTAGTTTAGATATAATATACAATAACATATACTTATAAATATATTTAAAAAATATAGCATAAATATATATAAATTTTAATATATTCAAATGTATTTATTAATATTTAAAAATATAATTTCATATTATTTTATAAACAACTACAGTTTTCTAAATATAAGTATTATTAATTTATACATAAATATTGAAAATATTTTTAATAATAAATTTAATTAAATGTATTTAGTAAAAGTATTATAATTTACAGTTATTTAATAACAATTAAAATATTGTAAACTTATGTTATTTTCAAGTTTATAAAATTACATTTTAATATATAAAATTTGTGTAGTATTTCTACTTTACAAAATTTAAGTAATTTTATTTTATAGATTATTAATTAGAATAACAATTATATATATTTATTATAATTTAAAATTATTATTTATATTAAACTTT
The DNA here is from genome assembly GCA_963277665.1 of Viscum album. NCBI lineage: Eukaryota > Viridiplantae > Streptophyta > Magnoliopsida > Santalales > Viscaceae > Viscum > Viscum album. The sequence goes on from OY728129.1 coordinate 341,069,232, forward strand.
TTTAGCATTAAAAATAATAATATTATATATATATTTAATTAAATTTAAATATAAAACTTAATATAAATAGTATTTTTAATAAATAATTTTTCATAATATAATTTTTATAAAATATTTTGTTATATTCACTTTATTTACTTATGTTTATCGAATATATTAATTTAAATATATTTTCTATTAAATATAATATATATTGTATACATATAAATATATTAAAATCTAATTAATCTCCATTTAAATTAAATATATTTATATAAACAATAATATTTCACAAAATATAAATTATATTTTACACATAAAATTTAATTTATATAAACATCATATTTAAATTTCCCAAATAATAAATTTAAATTAAATCATACAAAAAAATAACTCATTTAACTATTAAATCGTTCAAAGGAAAATAATTTATACATTCTTATATCCATACATTGATACATCCATACATCCATACATCCATACATCCATAAATACATACATCCACACGTATTTAATAAATAAATCATACAAATAAAATAAATAAAAATATTTAAACAATTAAATTTTTTAAATAGAAATTATACCTTCTTAAAACCTAGAAATATTTGTTCAGAAAGAAATACAATATGGTTTAACTAGAAAATACACGGTAGATAATTGTAAATAGAGGGGGAAACCACCATTTTTAGTTTTTCATGGCCATGAGGTATAAACCCGTTTCACACATCCTTTTTAAAAATTTAGAATAAGTCATGAATGAGGTTCATGCTTCCTTGGTATAAGAAAGAAAAGCTTGGACCCCATTTATACTTCTTAGGGAAATAGAGAAGCATGAATAGGGTTCAAGCTTCTCTATACCCGTTTTTAAATACCCAAAACCCTATCCCTTAAAAAATATAAAAAAATATATTCGTTAAAAACTCAATCCCATTTATCAAGATGGTGACCACCATTTGTTGGACTCTAACATCTACAACACATGAGTGACGTCACATTCAGTATTCATTAGATGTTGACTCATGGGCTTTATTTTTGGTAATTCATGTGTACCTGTTCATGACAAGTATTGATGATGGTTCCAAGAGGGAATATTTTTTAAAAGGATAAAATATTATTTAATTTTTTGGATTTATGTTTTTAATAATTTGGATTATGGGTTTAGAGGTTCTCAAATGGTTTGACATTGTGCCTAATTATGCCAGGAGCATAAAACCATTTTATACTCTTGGGAAATAGTCTGATGTTCCTGTAGTTTTTAAATATATATATATATATATTATATTCATATACAATAATTTTTTTAAAACTATTTAACATACTATTATTATATTAAAAATTAGTAGAACTAAATTAATCCCAAAATACTCAATACTACCTTTTATAGGGGAATAAAATTTGAAATCCCTTATGGATTTTCTAGGTGAGATTTATTTTTACTTTGACACCATTACAATAATAATATATAAATAATAATAAGAGTTAAATAATAATATATAATTAAAAATATAACTAATTAAAATAAAATATGATTAGTATGAATAGTAAATAATAATATAAATAATAAAAAAGTAAAAATATGATTAATATAATTATTAATTAATATGTTAAATAATAATTAATCACTACTATAGAATCACACTTATTCAGTCCTAGCTATTATCAACACTCCAAAAAATGATGACAAAGGGAGTGTGTTTATTAGTGCTAGATAAAGGTGTAATTATCATTTCTAAAAAAAATATTTGATAAAGGGTGACCATTATCAATTCATTTTTAGAAAATATAAAGGATGTTCTCAATGATCATTTTTTAGAAATGATGAAGTGCGACTTTAATCAGTGTTTTTTAGCACTAATAAAGGTGTACCCATTATCAATGCTAAAACACTTTTTTAGTACTAATAAATGGAACCCTTCATAAAAAATATAAATATTATTTGAAAGGAAATTAATATATAAATATATTTATTCTAGAGTAAAAAAAATATTTTCACAATTATGATTTATATAATACAAAATATGAATTTATAGTCAATGTATAATATATTAAATAAAATTGTTTTTAAAAAAATTTAAAATTAATATTAACAAAAAATTTATAATTAATACTGAGTAATAGTTATTTAACAATAATATGGTGATAGAAATTTTTTAAAAATTAATAAATATATTAATAAGTTGAAAATAGAACTTGAACTGAAAACGGCCATAACTTTTGTTCCAGGTGTCCGTTTGAGCTTCACAAGATATCAAATCGAAGATTTTAAAGAGATATACACTATGAAGATATTAAGGTACCCTATACAATATTTTAGAGTTCAAATGGCCTAGAATTCAGAAAAACATAGTTTTTAGTTGGAATATCCTTTTTTTAATATTCTATGAGATTTTAGCTTCATTTAAAAGGGTCTTCTTATCTTTTTTCGATAGGGATAGAATTTATTTCTTGGTCTTATAAACAAATGGATATTACTCTTTTGAAATTTCACCCTTCTTCATATTGTAGTTTTATTTACAATTAAATATATTCATATTGTAGTTTTAACCTTTCTGGTATGGACATATATACTTATTTGTATTTATTTATATTTAAATACTTAATTATAGAAATAAATATTTAAAATATTTAAATATAAAATAAATTTTAGAATATATAATCCATATGGAATAAAAAAATAATTATATTTTTATATAGATACATTATATATTAAGTTTCCATCATTTATAATTATATTATTTATTTTATAGTAATTTATAAGTTTTTAAATAATTATTTATAATTATTTATTTAATTATTCATATAATTATAATAACATATATATTATAAAATATAGTGATATGAACTATATGTAAATATATAAAAATATAAAAATATATATGTGCAACTCTATGGGAGTGTGAAATATTTATATAAATGTATGTGTGTGTGCACATGACATATAAATATGTGTATGTGTCTATGTGTGTCTGTAATTATGTGTGAGTGTGTTTTCATATGCAGATGTCAACATTGTGTGTGTAGGTCATACAAATGTATTTATATAAATATATTAAAAAATATTTGTTCATTTTATAAAGGGCTTGGGCCAAGGCCCCTTTTATTTAATAAAAAAGAAATCCCTCTTAAAATAGGGTAAGAGGGACCCTTAAAAGACCAAATGGCCCACTAGGAAGGAATCCCAAAGAAAAAAAGACCCAAAGGCCCAATGATCCAATAGCTAAAAAATATCCCAAAGGCCTAGTGTGAGAAAATATCAACATGAAAAGTTATCAGAAAAACATCACGGCTCCCCCCTGGGTGTGAAAATCATGTCATGAATCCAATGAGAAAGATGCATCCCTCCGCCCTTCCATGAACCAAAGCATCAAGATGAAACATCGTGCTAAGGAACCCCTCTATCCAAAGAGTGGAGTTAGGTGTGGATGATGAGTTCCAGCACACCTATATCCATTTTAATCTATCCACTCATTGATGGTAATGTGGACATTTCTTGCATCACATGTCAAATGTTCTACATCCTCAGACTGGTTCTAAATCCTTTGATTATTTATGAGTCCTCCAACTGGTTCTAAGTGACGAAATCCATGACATAGGTTCCCTTTCATCCCACTTTGGTAGACTTAAGGGATTAAAGGCTAGATAATAAGTTCTAACATTCATATCCATCAAATTGAGGCCGCCCACCCAGAAGTTCTTTCACACTACCAACCAAATGTGCCAAGGCACACATCTTGTGCCTGCCACGTTGTCATCTACTCGCAAAAATGACCTTGAGGACCAATGACCTGAAGGTCCAAATATGACCCAAAGTTCCATAGGTCAAATATATCATTAAATATATAACATCAATGTATATAAAAAATATATAATATAAATTTATTTAAACATATTATAATCATATCATATAAGAATTTATTTGCAATAAATATTTCATTTTAAAAATACATTATAAAACATTTATATGTAAATATGTAAATATATAATTATATTTAAATATTTAAAAATATATATGGAAATATATAATCATATTTTATAAACATATTTTTTAAATAATAATATATATACATAAAATTATATGAATAAATATATAAATAAAAAATTATCGTGCATATTTATAAATAATTAGATAATTCATAAAACATTGAAGTAATATAGGTGGTGTGGTGGTAATAGAATTTTTATTTGAAGGAAGGGGTTTGATGTTTGAATTCAGGCATGAGAAGGGATGAACAGGGCAGGAAGAGAATTGATAAAGGTGGTGGGGTGAAAAAGGTGCTAATAAATTGGATGGGAGCAGAACAATATGCAAAATGCACTGCTAATGGTGTCATGGGGGAGTGAAAAGCACTGATAAAAGGGGTGTTTATGGTGTACATCAAATTATTTTCTTATATATTTATATTTTTGTTAGGTTTTCATAATTACACCATTTATCATCCCTAAAAAAGAATAGATAAAAGGGACCATCTTTTAAGGACACTTACAACATCAATGTCTTCTGAGAGCTTATAAATATGGATTCAAACAATGAAAAATGGTTGATATATAGTAGTGAATAATATAATCATTTATCAATAATGTTATTCATTATTAATAAAATGTTAAAGAATTAATAATTAAAAGATAAAATTTTAATTAATATGAAAATGAAAATTCATCTAATAGTAAATACATAACAATTAAAAACATAATTAATAAGATAATTCATAATTATTAATCTAAATAATGATAACTCATAATATAAGTAACTAACAATTAATAATATAATTAATAATTAATAATTAATTCAGTTCGGGGCTTACATGAGTATTAAGGAATCACCATAATCATTCCTTAGACCTGGGTTCAAATCTAGTTCGAACAAAATTTTCAAAGGTATTATAGAATTACTATAGCGGGGTACAATATTAGTATCACTATTCAACCCAAAAGGGCTTTTGGGTCATGGGAATGGGCCTTTGGGCCATCATAGGCCTTTGGGAAATTTGGTATGTAAACCATGAATTATATTATACAGGGATCCAGACCATCAATGGTGGGCTATGGATTTCATGTGGGAGATATAAATGATTAGTGAGGGGAAAAGGATAAAAAGGTGGTACGTGATGACTAGTTGGGTGCGGAGACTCATTCATAGATCAACTAGCACACATGAGTTCATAATATCATGTAAGGGAGGTAACGATGGCTATTCATGAATGTGAAGTTAGGACTAAAAGCTATAGTGATAGATATATGAGGTAAGGATGGGGTTGTCTTAGAGTGGGGCTTTGGGATTTGGTTTTATGGGTCATTTGTTAGGCATATATGTTTTTATGCCTACAAGCTATGTCAGGGCCTTATAACACTCGGTTATCGAGCCTTTTTAAATTTTCCACTCAACCTAGTTAAAAAATTATCTATAAATAAAAATATAAAATATAAGGCCTTCAGGTCATTAAAGGCAATGATTAATAGTTAATAATTTAATTAATAAATGATAATTAATAATTATTAATATATAATATTATTAATATGATTAATAATATTAATAATATAAGTGATGATATATTTAACAATACAATTGATAAAGTATACATGTGTCCCATGGATCTCATGTTGGGTGTGATTATGAACTTGGTATGCCACCACCAACATGTTTTTGTCTTACATTCATATTTATACAATTGTATTCATATGTAAATAAATAGAAACTATACTCATACAATAAGATATACAACCTAATTCACTCATGATCAACATCAACAAAGGAGCATTTACCTACTTCGACCAATGCTGGAGTGGAACGATGTATCCATGGTGAGTTGCATTTAGGGAACCCTTTGTCTCCACCTATAACATGTCACATCAAACATCATTCCAACCATCATCTCAAACATACATACATACATATATCTATATCCCATAACAAGTAAACTAAAGTCCAACATCACATGCAATAATCATATCACAAGTCCCTTAGACATCCCCCTTCACAATCCGCCATCGGCTCAATAACTCAACGTCACCAGGAAAAATGATGTTTATCCTTCCATATATAAATAACCACCATCATCTTTATTTCCCAATGTTTGTGGAATAGAGATACCCATCCTTTAATAATCATATCCCATTGGCCCAAAGATATATGGTGACCTCATCCTACAACTGATGGTCTCACTCTCCATCACCTCTAGATTTCTATGGTAAGCATATCCTCCATAACTGATGGTCATCACAATCTCCTAACCCAATAAATCTATGCAGGCCTCTTCCCACAACATGTGGTCAACACCACCTCAACTATGTCCTCATTTGTGTGAACACAACTCTACCAATGAGCCAATTATTGTGAATGGAAATCACCAACAATTCATAAGAAACTCCAATCATAATCCTCATTTCCACATGTGAACCTCGTCTCACGTATATGGCTTGGTTATCACCATCCTCTTCAACCTGATGATCACATCACCTAAAATACCATGGTCATCACCATCCCACATATCATTAGTTATTTACTTATCTTAAAAAACCCCAACATTTCAATCCATGTGATTAACATCACCCCATGTAATCTAGGGCATTCCCAACATGCTACCATGAAACCAATTCAGCCATAACATAATTAAATTAAATTAAATTAAAACAATTAGTATAACCTAGACAATCTATTAGATGATCTATACCTGGATCAATGCATTTAAGGATATGATAGAATTACCATCATCATCTCACAAAATGAATCATGATTTAAAGGAAATAATTAAGTTATTATTTTCACTTGTACAACCCACACATTTTTATTTAGGCCTAAATCCCACAACATGTGTATATTTAAGTAGAAATCTAGGAATCACCTACCATAGGCTCATAGGAAATCACCGATCCAACCCAACATTTTGATGTTTCCTCCAACCACCCTCCAAAAATAGGTTTCCTCGTATGACATATCATCATTCTTTCACCTCATAAAGTACTCAATAATATATGTGTTGTACATGAAACCCATGCATCTTTTATCACAATCGATGCCCAAAATTTATTCATTATGATGATACTCAAAATTAATCATTCATCACACACAAAGATTTATATATATATATATATATTGACACACACACACAAACAAAAACAAATTCCCATAAAGTTAACAATTCTCATGCATCTCATACAAGCCACACATCCTTCCTTATGTCCACAAAATAACTTGTGCTTGGTTATTTCAATTACACCATGTGAAACTCATGCACCCATATCATTCATTCCAAAAACATATAAAGTTGTTCCTGTATCATAGAATATATCTATGAATGCTTGTATCCCTAACCTTCTCGAACCCCTCGACCTACGACATATACTTGGACCAAAGCTTAACAACACAAGGCCTGACCTACCAACAAAGCTGCACCAGCTACTAACCATTAGCTCCAATGATGGGTCTCTCTCTCCCAACCATAAACTGCATGCATATTAGTATCTCAGATACCATCTCCTCATGTCACTCCTTACCCTACCTCAAATACATGATTTTGATCCATTCCTTGACTCTTGTTTACCCCAAAAGTATTCATGCAATATCTCTTCAAGTTCCCCATCAACCTATATTCCCAAACATCTTTCGGAGTTCACTCACATTGGGTCTAAACATGACTTGGATGACTACATAGGAAGAACACCATAAAAAACCCAGTCCTTGATGGTATCACTGTATCTATATCTTTACTACCTTATTGGTACTCCTGATAGAATTGCTTTCATCTACCTGAAGTATCTTTTCCAGTCTCACCTAGTTCCATCCCACGACTCAAATAAGTATGATCTATCAAGTTCCCCTCAAATATTAAATCCCAGTTCACCACCTCTAGGAATGAGTTCATCTTGAATATATTTACATACACCCTTATAACATTCCTAAATACATCCTTGAGACATGTTACCCTTGAAATTTCTTCTCTTTCCATATAATGTATAAATCGGGACAAGCCTTTGAACCTCAATACATAATCCATGATGGATGTGTCTCCCTATTATAGGTTCATGAACTCACAAGCTCAGTCCACCTTAAATGTAACAAAGAAGAAATACTGGAAGAAAATAGTCTTGAAATACCCCTATGGTAGTTACTCATGTCTACCAACCTGTACTTATAAGTCCCACCAAGATATTTTCTATTCTCTAAGAATATAAGTAGCCATCTTCATGCTCTAACTTAGGGGTGTCTCAAGATGGTTAAATATCATTTGAATAGCCTCGATCCAGTTCTTAGCTTCTTAAAATCCACCCTCAACCTAAAATAATTGTGGGTTCTGAGAATGGAACTCATGAGTCAAATATCCCTTGTAAAGCTCTGCTCATTAAGCTCCCATGTCAATAATCTATATTACTTATACCATGATTTCCTTTAGCTACTCATTTATCCATGAACCAAAATATTCTATCTACTATAGTCGCCCCACCTTCCTCATAGACTCTACTTATGGCTCATGATCATCCCAACCCTTACGGGCCTTATTCCAGACCTCATGGGTCTCATCTCGTGCATGCTCTAGTGGCACCATATCTCCACCCTCCTAATCCTCCACTAGATCCTATATTGGTGTCATCACACTGAAGACCAAGAACAAGAGTCAAAAATAGAAATTAAAATCATATATCACAAATAGGGAAGGTTGTAACAAGTAGTGCATCTCATAACCCTTACACTTCACTATCTCACCATATCACACAGCATCCAGCCTCATGGCCCCTTACCGACCCATATCAAAGTCATGTATCACATATCATAGAGCTTAATGGTCCCTTACCTACCCATATCAAAGTTAGTTACCACATATCATCTAGATTCATATCCTCTTACCTACCTATATCAGGTTCGGGTATCATATATAATATATATAAATTATCATCAGCCTAGGGTTGGTGAATAGAATACCACCAAGAAACTATATAGTAAATCAATGTTTATATTTTTTGGAATTTTAAACAACTGACTCCCTTTAATAATTCATTCCTACCCATATTAGAGTCATTATCACATGAATCACACATATAGTATCCCATATCTTCTCATGAGGAACCACATACCTAGGATAGATGAGTATAATGCCACTAAAAATCTATGTAGAAAAATACTATTTAGAATTTGGTTAAAACTTTAAATAACCCAACCAATTTTCACATATTCTAGGTTCTAGACAACAATCATAATAACATAAACAAATCATATTTTCCTAAGTGCCTACCATGATTCATAAATACTCCTTCCTTATAATATTGGTCTAAGGGTTAAAATCACATTAAAAAATAACATTATACCCAAGTGCGCCATTCAAGGTGATTTGTTTTAAAAAATAATAGAACAAAACATAACATTAATTTACACTCCTAAATACTTGGTATAACCCAAGTTCATGAGGATGCGAGAACCCAAATATGATGTCTTTACCTAGTTTTGACTAGACCCTATTATTTGGTCTACCATAGCCTAACTAATAAGATGAAAGAAATCAGTCAAAACATTTTTAACCAACCAAACTCAATTTCTATTTTATACCCAATCCCCATGATTCTATAAATAAGCACCAACTAAGAACACCCTATAATTCCATTTGTAGCACCCAAACCCAAGATCCACTTAACCTACGGTCTGAGTTGGAGGACCATTGGGGCACAGGTTAACCTCTCTCTATGATAAAGGGTTTCAACTAGTAGTGAGGGTCTATTAGGTGATAGTGGGGAGATTATTTCCTCTGGTGATGATATATTAATAATCTTAATAATACCATAACTCAGGAGAATAAATAATAAATAATTACTCTTTATATTCATAAATTAACCAAGGTTAACAAGATAAAAGAAACAGAGTCATACATATTAGAAAATGTATACATTTTATACAGTCAAACAAACATGCAGGATCGACATGTGGATGATCAAATAAGTACATACTCAAAATCCCAAAGAAAATACAAATCAATGAAAAATAACCCCCATGGTCCCTTTTCTAACAATCAAATGAACCTATTAATCCCTAATCACTCTAGTCCAGTTCCTAATCTTTATCCTTTTCCTGATCTTAGAGCCATAAAAGTCTACATGCATCCCAAGGGACCCATGTAGGGTGTAAGTATAAACTTAGTATTCCATCACCAATGTGTTCATGTGTTATATTCATATTTATACAAGTTTATTCATATGTATATAAATAGAAACTATAATCACATGATAAAATACATGACTTGCTACACATGTTCCCAAAATTCAGGAGGGGGAGTTTACCTACTTTGGGTAGTGCCAGAGTGGAATAATGTATCCACAACCAGTCACATCTTGGGAACCCTCAGTCATTACCAATAAAATTTCATACAACCCCTATTTCCTACCATCGTATCATATATATACCAAAATAAGTAAATGGGCATCCAACGACATGCCTAAGAATCATGTAACAAGTCCCTCAGACTTCCGCTTTCCAAATCCACCATTAGCTTAATATCCTAACTTCTCAATACATGGTGATGTATTTCCTTCCATATATAAATAAAATATATTGGTTAGACAACCCAACATTTGAGTAATGGAGATACCCTTTCTTTAATAAACCAAGCCCACCAATTCAAAGATATATAGTGACCCTCTTCCCCCAACCGATAGTCTCACTCACCATCATCTATGGATTTCTACAGTGATCACCTTCTCTATAACTGAAAATCATAATAATACCTAGAGACTCTAAATCTATCAAGGCCTCCATCCATAATGAGTGGTTAACACCACCTAAATCAAGTCCTCATCTATGTCCACACGACACCAGCAATGGTGTCAGCCAATCATGGTGAGTGACAATTGTAACATCCCATATAATTATAGAATATGGAATTTTAATATATATTAATATTTATGAATTAGATAGTGGTTTTACCTTAATAGAGATTCTATGTTTGACAGTATAGTCTACATGAATCAATGAGTTTCTCTAAAATCATAGGTTGCACACAATACTGAGTTTTACCGAACAAATATTATTAATAATATTATTTAAAGTGGTAGTTATCACCTAGACATTTTATTAGTGAAAATGAATAAAAATAACTATATTCTGTTTATTTAATGTTTTTAAATTTATCCAATTAATTTTAGAGGCTTAAAATTAGAATAGATCCAATTTTAAGCATAAAATACTCTAACATTTTTAAAAGTTGGTTTTACCGTCTATTAATGGTGAATCATTTTTAAATCTAGTTATTGAGAATTTTATGTGTTTCATTCGTAAAAATAAACCTCTTATTTGGAAGTGGGAAAAAATTACTTTGGTTGATTTTTTGGTATTTTTCTGAAAAGTTTCATTTTTTTAATGAATAGTGAAAAATACTGCATTATAGTTAAAAACTGATTTTCATTAAAATAATTATTATACTTTAAACTGATTTTTATTGTCATAATAGATCAATATTACATTTATTAATCCAATGAATTTCATTATAATAATTTTTTATTGAAATTAAATATTAAAATTTATTGACATTTTTTAACGTCACATTTACCCACAATCTAGCCACATCTATGAGATTAGCATTAAATATAATTTTACCGATTTTTGTGAATTGAATTTTGAAAAATGGACCAAAATGGTAATAATACATATGAATATGTGGTCTAACATGATCAAAATAATTTTTTTTGAATAGTTACATTAGTATTTTATTTTCCATAGTAAAAATATAAATTGCTTAATTAAACATAAAATTAATAATATAATATTATAAGAATTACCATAACACTTTTTCAAATAATATTGTATGAGTTATTATCAACAAAAACCATCCTTGTGCATAAATTGTGACCTTTTGAAGCCGCTTGGATGTGATTATGACATTTATAACATTTAATTTAATGTAAAGGAAAATATATCATAAATATGTCTATTTTTACTAAAACAATTTTAATATGGGGTTATATTAGTAATATTCTTTACTATTATAGTCCATATTAATATTAAAATATTACATATATCATGGTAATTTTTTATAATTTTTAGGAATTAAATAATAATTATAATTTTGACACAATTATTATGCAGTAATAGATTTATTAATGATATAATCAAATAAATGATATTAATAATATTAAAATAAATATATGTTGAATATTTTATGCCATACAAAAATTTTATGGATGAATATTACATGTTAGTATCGAGTTAATGTAGTTTTTTATAAGTAATAAAGTTTTTATGATATGTTAAAAAAGTCATGTAATGAATAGTGTCAAAATTGACATAATTCATATTTTAAAATATAAAATATTTAATTAAATGATATAAAATACATAAAAATATAAACTTCTGAAACAAATATTATATAAGTCTAAAACTTATATTAATGACTCATTAATTGGACGTTCTTTATGATTTGGTAATTATTTTAAGACTGAAATTGTAAATTCCTTGATAAATGTAAGAGTTAAAAGGAGTTAAACAAAAAGATAAGGATTAAAAAATATTAAAATCTTGTTTAAATTTAATTCTATGATAGTTATTCGAACCAAATTCATCATATATTATAAATAAATCAGTTTGGGACCATTTTTATTAGAAAATTAATTTATATTAATTTAATACCTTTAATAGTTCCAAGAGTGCCCCTCCAATCTCCTTTAAAAGGACACTCATTACTCTCTATTACTCACACTTAAATAACCTTTTGGTTCAGGAAATATCTTCCCAAACCTATTACTATAATCCCTAACCACATTTTTGAAACTTTATTTTAGGTATAAAACCTTCCTTATGGGTGTTAAGGTTTTCTTCAAAGGCAATCAACCGAAGAGGAGGTATCGTTTTTATTTAACTGTTTCTATTTTAGTTTTTCATCCACTTCCTTCAAATATCCTCCATAAATTATGAGATAATAAAAATATTATCCTAAATATAATTATACATTATTTTTTGAAAATCATTACCTAAATACATCACCAATTTCATCAAATTGAAAATGAACATTTCATTAGTGTTTACGGAGGACTACTGCCTCACGAACTGATATAGTTCATTCTTCATTACTATCTCTCAAGACTGGTCATAATGAAAAAATTAATGTTTATATATGATTTTAATTAAATATTTATCATTATAATAAAATAATATATCAATTATTATCTTTATTTTCATCCACATAAAAATGATAACGTCGTCCGTGAGTACGTGTGAACTATCATCTCCATGAAGCGTTGTGAATCATTTTTATTCACCACATAACATGTATGATATAAATATGTATATTTAAATGATTATTGTGATTTTAATAATATTTTTATCATTATGGAAAGATAAAATGATAATTACCTTATATACATAATGAGCGATGAAAAATGGAAATGTTACTCACACGTACATACGACCTACCATCTTTAGGATTATAACATTGTTCATTTTTCATCACCATAATTAATGGTTTAATTTAAATGTATAATTGATGTATAAAATTGATACTTATGTCATGAATATTATTCTGGAGATTATGGAATTATAACCACTTGGACTATTAAGATCATACCAAGTTTATTTTCGACTCAAGTACCGAATACCGATAAAACGTCTTATAAGAACATAACCAATTTTGTAGTTGTCATAACATGATAATAAGTGATATAAAAGGAATAATGAATATGAAAAAGATTATAATGAAATAATATATTAGACTAAATTTATTATTCAGTAATATAAAGAACTTATGAGATTATTCGGACTCAAGGTAAAGGACTTCATCTCAATCTCCTTTCATTGAGACATTTCTTGATAATATGCACCTTTAATCTATGATATGGTGTATATAAAACCAATACGACATTTCTTATACATATTTTATCTATAATTATGTTATTTAATGTTTTGGTAAATGTATTAATTCATGGATAATAAGATTTCAATGTTCAAGGTGGTATGGGACACTTTGAATGTTTAAATATTTAATTATCAAATCTTTTTCTACATGATATTAATTTACATATTTATTATATGGATATAAAATTATTTTAAAGGAAAGTTTTTTATATTTTAAATTTTATTTAAAAGTTTTAAAAAGATTATTGTATGTGTTTTATATGGAATGTTTTGAAAAATGACAAAAGTAATGTTCTTTTTAACGTATACGGCGACAACAAATTCTCCACCACCATGACTGTTATTTGATTCCTAGCCTCCTGTATAATACTTCATATTTTTAAAAGGAAAATAAATCCCTTATTCCTTTTATTGGGTATTTATGTATTAAAAAATGGTTATTAGATGAATTTTTTTTTATATGTAAATGTTTTTCATATGGTATTAGAAGAATTTCTCAAAAGGGTTTTTGGATGAACATGTTTTATCACCTAATTACATCTCCAATTTCATCAAATGAGAAATGAACATTTTGTTTGTGTGTACGGCGGAATATCGCCTCGTGAACCGATATAGTTAATTTTTCTTTACCATCTATCAAGACTAGTCATAATAATGTAATTAATGTTTCTAGATTATTTTAATGAAAAATTTATCATTAAAAGATAATAATATGTCAATTATGTTCTTACTTTTTATGCACATAAAAATGGTAACGTCATACATGCGTACATGTGAACTATCACCTCCATGAAGCGATGTGAATGTTTTTTTATTTGAAAAATCACTTGTATGATATTTATAAGTACATTTAAATTATTAATATAATGTTAATAATTTTATGATAATTCTATAATGATAAAATTATAATTAAATTAATTCCATAATGATAAATTAAAAATGGAAATGTTACTCATGTGTAGATACGACTTACTGTCTCCATGATTATAACATTGTTAATTTTACATTATCATAATTGATGGATTTATATATAATTATAATGGATATCTAAAATTGTTCCTTATTTCATGAATATAATTCTGGAGATGATGGACTTAAGACCACATGGACTGTTGACATCGTACCAAGTTCATTTTTGACTCAAGTACTGAATATCGACAAAATGTATGATATGAACTTAAATAATTATGTAATTGTTAAAACATTATAAAAAGTGATATAAAAAGAATAATGAACATTAAAAAGGTTCTAAATAAATTATATATTAACCTAATTTTATTATTTTGGAAGATAAATAATGTACGAGATGATTCAGAGTCAAGGTAAGGGACTTCATCACAATCTCCATTCATTGAGACATTTCTTGATAATATGCACCTTTAATATTTTATAAGGTGTATATACATCTAGTATGATATTTAATATCCATATTTTATCTATAATAATGTTATTTAATTTTTTTAAATGTATCGATTTATGGATATTATGATTTAAATGTTCAAATTGATATGGGACACCTTAAACATTTAAATAATTAATTATCAAAACTTTTTCTTCATGATATTAATTTACATATTTATTATATGAATATAGAAGGATTTTAAAGGATATTTTTTTATTTTTAATTTGATTCAATGTTTTTAAGAAGGATTACTTTTACATGTTTTGTACAAAATATTTTGAAAATTGAAAAATGAATGTTTTATTTTACGTATACGGTAACAACAACTTCTCCAACCTCATAACTGTTATTTGATACTCAACTTCCTCTATGAGACTTAATGTTTTTAAATGGAAAATAAATACCTTATTCTTTTCATTGGTATATTTTTATTTAAAATGGGTTCTTAAATTTAATCGGTATTTTTATACGAAAATGTTTTTCATATGGGACTAGAAAAAGTTTCAACAAGGGTTTTGTGATGAATGTATTTTGTTCATGAAATGGTAATAGAGCATTATATGAAATGGGTGAGCTTTATAGAGCTTATACGATGGGTTGATCCCCATTATAGCTCACCGGTGAACCTGAAATAGCTTATACAAGGGGTTGATCCCCATTGTAACTCTTGGGTGTGGTCGTTATAGATTATATAAATGGATGAGCCCCGTTATAGCTCACATGTGAGACCAATGTATCTTAAACAAAAGGGGATCTCCATTATAAATCCTCAATTTGTTGGTTAATAATAATATTAGATGTCATCCATATGGTTATTCCAATTGAAATGGGGATTGAAAGGGTTTTATGTATATGATGCTCTAAGTCACTTAGAGAAGTTTTAATTTTATTATATTTGTTTTAGTGTTTTTATTTGCGAAAAAATTATGAGTGTTATTCATGTGAAAATGTTTTCTTTCATTATCTCAAAGAACACTAATAGGTCTACCATATTTTAACTATACTAATGATTTTCTTTAATTTTATGTCCCTTACTAGGATTTTTTTCTCATCCCATGTTTTTAAATGTTTTCAGATGATTTAAGGGAGAATAGGGTCAATGATAGAATCAAGGAAAATTTATAATGATTAAACATGAAAAGAAACTATGTTTCTTTTTAAACAATTTTGTGTTATGGATGGAAATGGATTATTTTGGGAGTTTCCACTTTGAATTTCTATGGTTTTTTATATAATACTTGTGTCCTAATTATCTAATGATCTAAACATAAAAAGATCCTCAATGTGAATTTTTGACCTAACTCAATATTATGTAATGTTTATGGTTGGGTCCTTATAGTAATAACCAACAATACATAATCCACACCAACTAGAAACCTCATTTCAATATGAAATCCTCTCCTCCCATCCATGGAATGGTTATCACTATCTCTATCAATATAAAATTAACATCACCTCGAATCCAATGGTCATCACCATACCATATATTCTGGGCCATAACATCATCTTGATAAACCTCATCATCTCAATCTCAATGATCTACATTGCACCATGTAATCCAACCTATGACCAAAAGATTCCCACAGAACCAATTTAATCATAACATTACTTAATTTAATTAAAATTAAACAATTTATATAACCCACACAATGAACATGAATCCACATACTCAAAACAATGCATTTAAAGATATAGGAGCATGAACTTTGACATATCATAACATTAATTATGATTTAAATGAAAAAATTTCATTTTTATGGGTTTCACATGGACAACCCACACATGCGTATTTTGGTGCATATCCCATAAAAAATTATATTTAATGATAAATCTAGGAACCACATAACTTAGGCTTATATTTGGTCACTCTTCTAATACCAGCTACTAATATGATCCAAAAGGGGAAAATTGGTATTTTAGTAAAACTCGCTAGAAACACGGTCAAAGAGATCACATATAATTAAAATTCCATACAAATATTGAAAAGAATAAAAGAAGAAGTAAAATTTGTAGTCTTAACACTTGTTTTCGAATGCACATGATTGTGTTTAATATAAGATCATATAAGCAAGATAGGTTAAATCCTATATGAGAGGAAAAAAGGGAACCCATTGTTAAAGTAGACGCAGAAATGGGAGAATAAAGGAGGAAGAAGAAATAAATAAGGAGGGAGGAATTGTTTTGTAATTTTGACCCCTTTAATGAACCACACAGTTTGGTCACATGGTTTTTCTAACTATGTGCCAACCGTGAGGTGACACTGTACAAAAGGCAGCCCAATTTAAATGGGTCACAGGGTTCAATCGCACTTTTGTTCCAAACCATCTGGAAACTATGTTCATTCTCTGTTTAGGTGGAACTAAGTATGATAGCTAGGCTACCTAGTTTTCCAAACTGTACACATCCCATGAACTCCCTTTGAAATTTATTGTAGGTTCCTTACATGGTTTGTTTCCCACATACAATGGTTTTAACCAACTATGATCTAATTTAAATGGTACACATGGTTTGGGTTATACAATTATCACTGACGATACACCATGTGCCATGTCTCCCTTACTTTGGTTCATGACTCCTTATGCTCTCAAAAACATACCGAGCCTCCGAGACACTAATCAGACCTTATACCCAATCTAAAAACAATGTACTAACTCATTTTAATTCTTGAAATCATGAACTGAATCCCAATTTAAAATCTATCCCACTCCCTAAACTCACAATTCAATTTTACCAGAAAATTTTATCCATTCAAAAACCTATGATGTTACAAAACCAATATATTCAACCAATATTGATGTGTAACACTTTACACAACCCATATTTTTTTTCACTCATCCAAAATTTTAATTCAAGTATATGTATAAATATTTTAATGCATCATACACATAATTTATATGAACAATTCAAATAAAGGTTTAGAGTTATGTGATATTGACAATCCACACATGAGTAAGACCGACGCGAAATATAGTGAACTCCATTCACCTTTCTAGAAAATGAATAAAACATTAGGGTGGTAGGTGGTCTGATCCTGTGTCCCTCTACCTAAGTATACATTAATTGAGATAGATAATTAAATTCATAATGATTTTGAAACCTAATATGAAAAAACTATACTCAATAATTAAATTCACTCTAATAATTTCAATTACAAATCTAGGTCATAGTAGATGAAAAACTAAATTCATTTTCACATCTAACATGTAATCAAAGACTCTATTTCCTTGAATCTGATCATAATTTACACTAAATAATAAACCATTCATAATATCAAAAATTTACAACTATGAATAAGATAGGGTATAGATGATAAATAAATTATAAATTCAAATATTTAACCATGACATAACAATTAATCAACAATTCAAAAATAAAAGATAATTATAAACCCTATTATAAACTAGATAACATTATGAAAATTCTATAAATTTTTATATCTACTATTTATAGTCACTTTAATAAGAACACTTTTATATTGATGCATTATATATAATTTTTTTATTTAATATATGATATATAATGAAATATAAAAAAAATTGAATTTATATTATGTAAACATTCTACATAATCTAACATCTTATACAAAACATTATTTAATCCATGAACAAATCAATCATATTTTTTTGATATTTATTAAATAAACTATTAAATAAGGCCCTTAATTTTAACAATTCAAATTTATTAGTTATGAACAATTCATAATTTAAATATAATATTTTTATATTATGACCATATTTATGTAATTTATAACTCTATAAATTAGCCATTATAATTTATTTGTAAAATTTTTATTTCTAGATCATAACACATTCTATATTATTTGTTTTATGTGTATTTCAAATAATAACTATTAATATTTAAGAAATAATTAATAATAAATATTTAATAAAAAAATATTAATTAATTATAAACAATTTTTAATTAATTAATAGGTCAACATTTTATTAATTAATAAATATAACCCAAAATACTTTTTATTATTATTTATAAACAATTTATACATATTTATCAAACATTAAAAAATATAAAATTTTTAAGATATATTTTACCTTTACCTAGAAGTGGTTACCCATGTGTATTTAAATATTTTTACCTTTATGTAGGATACCTATGTAATGGAAATTCTGAGTTTAGCCTTATATTAACTATTTATGTAAAGTTATAACCCTTAATTAACATTAGATAGCCCTTATATGTAAAGATAGTGAATCCATTACCATTAAGTAGCTTTACTACATAAATGTAATGACCCAGTTTCTTTTACATATCTTCTCTTTGTAAAGGTAAAATATTGATTATATTTACGCAGACTGGCTATGTAAATGTAAACGGTTTTACAATTTTTTTCTAGAAAATTAAAAACTATACATTTATTTTTTCTTCTCTATTTCACAAACCATTTAAAAAATCTAAACATTGAATATACACTTTTTAGAACCCTATCCTGCTAAAGGTACCCATCCTTGTCTAGTAGTGAAGGAAGGCAGATAATCACTGTGAAGCCTACCTCCATTAGGCAATGAGTTGGTGACTAGAACCAGGGTTTCCTGATCATAACAAATGAGATGCACTAACCACATATAAATTTAATGAAAAATGGATAAGAGGAGAAAAAATAATCAACACCAAATTATAAAAAAATAAGAAATCCTAATACATTAATATTGCAAAATACACGGCATGAAATACATGAAAATACACTCAAATTAAATCACTAAAATACACCTATGTCATAGAACTGAAAATAACCATCCAATCCAATCTATTGTAGTCCATATCAGTCACAAAATCCCACCAGAAATATAAATATATTGGGGTGATAGAAACATGTATACATAGTAAGATCCTCCTTGGGGATTCTTGGAAAATATAAGAAAATCAAATTAATACATTAATGAATAAATTGTTTGAATTAGTTCCATAAAACTAACTTATACATACTTTAGGATTAAATGTATTCATTTTATTGAATATTAATATAAATTTACTATAATATCATGATTTTTCATCTATGTGACATGGTATTTGATGATTTTCTAAGTGTAAATGTCATATTGATAGGTTATAGTAGTTCCCCAATATTATGGGAACTTAAAAGTGTTATGATGATGTTCATAAATATAATTTTTATATTTTTGTGGAATATTATAATGAGAAATAAAGGATACTAGCATTCAAAAATGTTGATTTGTAGGACTTCGAGATAATTTCTAAAGGTTCACTCCCTTAGTAATCTTCAGTTCAAGAGATTAATAGAAAATATCCCTCCAATAGAAAATATAAATTGACATGTTTCATAAGATATTATAATTTTTGAATATGTGTAAAGATAATTAGACTTTAATATTATTATTAGTGTATGTCATGAGTTTTTTACCTTTATTTGTTGATAAAAACCATGAATAAATATGCTCACAGTGATGTAGGATACGTTGGATGCATCACAACTGACATTATATTAATGAATAATGAGAGAAAGGAATTATCCCTTATATCCTTTAAGGAAGTTGATATTGTAGGGAATTTATTATCTCGACAATACTATAATAATTTTATTGATTTTTATGCTAAAAAATACCATTGTTTGTTTTCTAATAAAGATTATTTAAGTGTTTTTCAGGAATATATGTATCTTTTTGTTGAAATAAAAAGCTATGTGATCTATTCTAGAAACACTGTTTATACCCTACATTCGATGAATGAACATATGGATTGGAAGCCCTGTATTCATATAACTATAAGCGTATGGAATATCAATCCAACATTGAAGTTTGGAATCACTATTAAAACACTACATTCAGAGAATGAACTTATGGATAATCAACCATACAACTGGAATCAACCTTGTGATGGACGGATCGACATTTGGATTCTAATCCCAACATTACATTTGATCCCTACGTTCTGCTTAGATGAAAGTATGGTTCAGGAACCGTACGTTGAAAGTAACCCTTCCTTGTGAAAAAGAACCCAACTCAATGAAAATGAATCATGCGCTATACAAATGAAACCTATGCAATGCAAATAAACCATATGCTATATAAGAGAACCCTATACTACATAGTTCAACCCAACGTTTGTTAATCCAACAACATATATTTAAATTCATGATTTTATCTGAGATTTCTTCAACTATATTTTCTAAAATAATGTTCAATTTAAATATATTCTACGACTGATTCAAAGGATCATTTTGATGGATTCAAATAACCATATTCAATAATGAAAATAAAACTTATTCTTAAGAGAAGTTATGACTCCCCTGGTCAATTAAAATTTGAATTTCTATGATCTTTTAGAAGACATTCTTGGATCTACTCAACTGAAAGAAAAAATATACATTTATATAGATGGATTATTTTAGAAATATATGATATGAATGATCCATTTTATATAAAAACACATTTTTTTTTTTTGGAATATCTATAGAACTTATGCAAAGAATGATCATCTCTATTATTGTCTAAGTGGGGTTATAGCTTGAAGCTCTATATTTTTAACCTCATACTCCTATAATTACTTCTACTTATTTATTTATATTATTTCATAAAGATAATTTTCGTCAAGGGATACTTTGAATTTATTCCTACTTGAAGATTCTTATCAACGAAGAATATCCATCTATTGTCAGTTATTACTGCTAGAACTATGAAGTTTCAACCTGTACCATTAACAAATAAAACTCTTTTGATTTATTAGAGTCCCAACATTTTTGTACCCAGTTATAGTTAAGTATAAGATTCTTGCACTAAGTTATGGATAACTGGTACCCTATTTAAGAATGAGATGGCTCTGTTTATACTTATTATAAATGTTTCACCTTCTTGCACTCTATTGTATATTTTAAGGTCTTGTTTTAAGAGGACCCTTCTAGTGAAAAATCACCAAGCTCATAGAGAGAGTGTTTATATAGTGGACTAGGGGATATTTTTCCCTGAACCATTATAAAAATTATTGTTTTTTTCTTTATTATTTGTCCTCTTCTCAATTACTTACTATACAGAAAAATTCATATCTACAGCAGTCAAAGGAAAAAAGATGTAATTTTGATAGATTACCGAAAATAAACAATTCAATGCCACCTCTTATGTATATTTTTATTATTCTGACCTAACAATTTGTATTATAGGTGAATTTTTTTATAAAGGATATATAGATCTATCAAGCTTAAAAGAATAAATTCTATACACAGAATACAAAAATCACTAATCTAAAAGAAAGTATATCCACGATTCGAGCACCATATTTTAATGGTGACAAATATGAATGATTGAAATAATGGATGAAAATTTATCTAAAGAATTTGGGATTCAAATTTTATTCAAAGATCATCATCCTAACATAATTCTAGGGAAACAATAAACTTGGGATGCCATTATAGAAGCTGAATATGATATCAAATCAAAGGCAGTGAATTCTATCATTTTTGGACACATACCTGATGAATTTAATCATGTATCAAAGTGCCCTACTACCTATGAATTATGGAAGAAAATTATTTTCATATATGAAGGAACATATAACATCATAAAAACAAGGTATTCTACTACAAAACTAATGTTTGACACCATTATAATGTTCGATTGTAAAAATATTGCACAAATGAAAAGATAATTAACAGAAATTGTTAGCGATATCACCACCTTAGGAGATCCAATTTCACAATCAGATCAATTATCAAAAGTACTTAGAGTACTACCTACAAAATGGAATGATATATATGTAGCTATTCGACAATCATTACCTGTCAATAATTTTACTATGAAGGAATTAATTAGAACATTAATGATGTTTAAACAGAAATGAAAGGAAAAGTTAAAAATCACATGATTGTAAAAAAAGGATAATCTTTCCCTTAAGGTGACATCTCAGAATCATGAGAGAAAATCATAATAAGACATCAATGTAGACAAAATTTAGATTCCTCAGACTGTGAAATGGAATTTTCATTACTACCAAGAATGGTTATAAAATTCTATAAGAAAAAAAGAAGATTTATAAAATACTTTAAGAGGGTTGAAATAGAACCTGGAGAGGTATGATGCTTTGAATGAAAAATGTTGGGTCACATCAGACCTGACTTCCCCCAATTAAAAGATGAAATAAGAAGGACAGAAAAGAAATATCAGAAGAAAATTTGTTATGAACATAAATGGTTAAGATTTGTGAAAGCTATATGGAGTGAGTATGAAGACTTCTGCATCTCTTCCATATTTGATTCATAAAAAGAGACACCAATTATCAAAGCCAACATGTGATTTATGGCTAAAGGAAGAAGAAGAGGTAAAAACCTATTATTCTTCTACCTCAAACTCTGATAGTTGTTCAAATAGTAAACTGGGTTCCTACTATTCAATACTAGAAGATAAATGTGATTCTTTAATAAAGAAGTATAAATCTTTAAAAAAATCACAATGTCATTTTAGATGAAAGATACACTATGCTAAAAATATCAAGAATTAATTGTAAACATTAATTCAACTACATTAAACTGTGTTGATCGTGAAAAAAGGGTAAAAGAATTAAAGGATAAAGTATAATCTTATAAAAGTATTGATAGTATTTTTACAAAAGGAGTGAAAAAATTGAATGAAATTATAGGAAACAATGTTATTAAAACACAAAAGTTTGGAATATAAAGCAAGAATGAAAAATAATAATTGCTCAAAATTTGTTTTTTGGACAATTAGAAAAATATTATCTGATATTATTTTGGAATAAACAGTGATTACATAAACATTTTTATTTAATACATCCTTAGATAAGTGGAATTAAAAATGACATTGTTTCTAGAAACATGTTTAAACCAAGTAATATTATTTTATAAAAAAATAAGGAAAATTTGGATTCCTAAATCATTGCTTAATGACATAGCTTGCCCTAAGAAAATATGGGTTCCAAAAAAAATATGTTTAAAATTTTTTGAAAGTAAAATACCATAGGAAAAAAGGATATATGGTATATGTATAGATGCTTCTCTAGACACACGAGTGGAGACACATCAAATTTCTATACACTGACTCAAATAATTGTAGGTCTAGTCACTTTTGGTGACAATACAAAAGGAAATATTTCTGGTGTTTCTACTATTGGAAAATCAAAGAAAATATCAATACAAAAAGGGTTATATGTACAAGGGATTGAGAAAATTTGGATAGTTATTTCTCAAAATTATGATGATGGCTTTTATATTGATTTTTCTAACAATTCCTGCTCAGTTTTCAAAGAAATATTTCTTAAACATGGAGCACGTAGAACTTAAAATTTTTATACTCTGGATCTAAATTCCTTATGTAAATATAATATTAATTATTTAAATTATAAGAGAAAATATTCATGGATATATCATAAGATACTTAGAAATTTAAATATATATTCTTTAAAAAAATTATCTAAGAAACGTTTAGTTTCTTATTTTCCTATTCTGAAACTTGAAAGTGAAATATTTTGTGACACATCTCAAATTGGAAAACAACAAAAATTATCTATCAAATATAATAATAAAATTTCTACATCTAAACCATTAGAACTTATCTATATGTATTTTTTGGACCATCTAGGGTAGTAGTTTTGACAGCTAAATTATATGTTTGTGTTTTTTCAATATTCACATGGGTTTTTTTCTAAAACTCAAAAGTGAGGAATTCACTATATTTAAAAATTTTGGAAATATTGTTCCAAATGAAAATAATCTTATAATATTTTCATTGAGAAGTGATCATGTTGGAGAATTTGAGAATAAATAATTTAATTCTTTTTTCTCAAATTTAGGTATAACACACACCTTCTCTATACCAAGAACACCTCAACAAAATAGAATTGCTGAAATAAGAAACAAAACTATATAATAAATGGAACAGACTATACTGAATGAATAAATTATACCTACCTATTTATGGGTAGAAGATGTAAGCATAGTTTTCTATATAATGAATATATTTTTAATAAGACCCCTTATTAAAACCACTCCATATGAATACTAGAATTAGAGAAAACCTAAAATTAATTACTTTAATGTCTTTGGACTCAAGGTATATATCATGAAAACTAAGAATAACCTTGGTAAATTCGATCCAAAATCTAATAAAGTAATATTTTTAGGGTATTATTCTTCTTCGAAATCATATACAGTGTTTAGTAAAAATTCAATGATTTTCATGTGGAATTTTATGAAATTGACCCTTTAAATAAAAAGGAAGATCAAATAGATAAAGTTACTAACTCTTTTGACAACATGACACTTGAAACTCCAAAAAATGATTTTGAAAATTAAATTAATGAAATTCAGTCCAGTTTAAAAGAACATGAAATTGAAGAACCTAAAAGTGTCATACCTACAAAGTCTATAATCTTAAAGGACCATCCTTTAGAAATTTTTATATGAAACCTCGACACATGAGTTACAAACAGAAAAAATGTAGGAAACATAGTTGGATTCTATGACTTTGTATCGTAGTTAGAACTCATTTATATTGAATGAGATTTAGAAGATAAGATTTGGTTATTAGCCATGAAATAATATCTAAACCAATTCTATAGAAATAATGTTTTGGAATTAGTAGAAAGATCTCCATATTATTCAGTAAAAGGAACCAAATGGGCCTTTTGAAATAAATGGGATGATTAAGGGATCATAACAAAAAATAAAGACAAATTAGTTGAAAATGGATATAATTTGGAAGAATGAATAAATTATAATTATTCCTTTTCAGTTATATCTAGATTAAAATAAATTATAATCCTTTTATTTTATACATCTCATATGAATTTTAAATTATACCATATGGATGTTAATTCTAAATTTTTAAATGGATATTTAATGGAGGATGTTTATATTTAACAAAAACCATGTTTTGAAAACCCTCAAAATCCAAATTATAGCTTTAAACTAACCAAATATCTTTAGGACCTTAAACAATAACCTAGATCTTGGTATGAAAGATTACGATCTTTTTTGTTGGAAAATGTATTTTATGTGGGATTAGTAGATAAAACAATTTTAAAGAAAAATATTTGTTCTAATATTTTATTAGTGAAAATTTATATTTATGATGTTATTTTTGTTTCAAATAATAAAAATATTTTTAATTATTTTTCAATTGTAAAGAAAAAATAATTTGAAATGATTATGATGGGAGAATTTATATTTTTTTTTGGAATTCAAATCTATCAAAAAGATTATGGAAATATTTTAAATCAACGCTAAAATATTATTTATTTATTAAAAATGTTTTTTCAATAAAATAATAAAACTTACACAACTCTCATGTGTACTACTATAAAACATGATTTTTATAAAGCTAGAAAACCGATTGAAAATAAGCTATATAGAGGTATGATTGGTAGTTT
The DNA here is from genome assembly GCA_963277665.1 of Viscum album. NCBI lineage: Eukaryota > Viridiplantae > Streptophyta > Magnoliopsida > Santalales > Viscaceae > Viscum > Viscum album. Next base: position 341,095,784 of record OY728129.1, read on the forward strand.
ATTATATCTGACAGCTAGCATACCAGACATTATTTTTTCTATATGTATATGTGCTAGATTTCAGTCAAATCCTAAATAATACCATCTTAATTATATTAAAATAATTTTCAGATATTCAAAAGGAACTATTTTTCAATACCTATTTTACCCCAAAAATTTTGATTTCAATTTAATTTCATATTCAGATGCTGACTTTGTAGGGTATATATTAGATAGAAAAAGCAGCTCAATGCTATCACTTTTTAGGAAAATTTTTTGTATCATGGTCGAGTAAGAAACATCATTTAGTTTCCCTGTCAATAGATGAGGTAGAATATATATTATCAGGATGTTTTTTTGCACAAGTATTGTAAATGAAACACACTAATAGATTATGGAATAAATTTTAATAATATACCTATTTTATGTCATAATACTAGTGCTATTAATATTTCCAAAAAACCTATAAGTCACTCTCGGACTAATAATATTGATATAAGATATTATTTTTTAAGGGATCATGTTCCTAAAAAGAATATATATTTAGAATTTGTTAATACCTAATATCATTTAGCTGATATTTTTAATAAACTAATTCCCATTGTATGTTTTGGTTTTATTAAGTAGATGTTAGGAATATTTAATTTTAAATAAATGTTTATTAGTTTAATTTAATTTAGCAAGTTTTTTTTTCAAAAATTTTCACTATTTCAATATTCATTTATTTTGTAAATAATTTTTTTCTATTTTTTGACTCGTCTTTTAAAAATAAAAATAATGATTACATTCTCAATCATTATTAAATAAGACTATGTCACTAAACCATTATACTTATCCTTATCTCATTCTTACTCCTTCATGAGCTTTTATATTTCAGATTGTGTCTCATTTTTATTTTTTGAAACCCTAACATTTGAACCTTCAATACTTAAACCATTAGTAATAGAATCTTTAGGTAGAGTTGATGAAGTTGATCTGAGTGAACATGCCCGCCATCATGTAAAGTATCAGAAATTTATTCAAGTTAGGGAAATATATTTTGATTGGTTAAATTAAAAAAAATATATTTTTGAATAAAACAATTATATTTCAAGGGTTGGAATTTATTTTTGGATATGTTAATTCACCTATGGTATTTAAAGTTGAATTAAAAGAATTTTGTCAAAATTCATTATTTAGTTTCAGATATGATGCATAAATTATTGTCACAAAGATTTACCATGATGATTTTTATCTTTCTCCTCTAAAATAACTGGGCTATTGATTTTTCCCCATGATGGGGAATCTCATTTTTATTTAAGAAATTTTGGAGATGAGAAATTTAAGTCTATGGATATAATGTTTTCTATTTTTGGAACTCAAAATGTAAAGATGATGATGACTAAAGAACTTAATGTTGGTCAAAAGGTCTTAATATAGTTTTTTCAATTACAAATTGTGACAAGGATGGATGATTTATAAACAAAAATTTTATCAAGATATGTATGTTCTATTGTTTTTTGAACAATTTTAAGTTGAATTTCAGTCGCTATATGCTAAATTATTTGAATCACTGGTATCATAAAGAAGAAAGAATAGGTTTGTTTACTTATAGAAGAATTATTTCTCTCTTTTTATTTTTATTTAGAAAAATACAGAATATATATTTAGGATGGATATGTAATCATGGAAATATTTTAAATGGGTGAACTATAGTTAAGTTGGGATTCTTCTGGAGAGAGTCCAGTGGTAGTCTATTACCTATTGTAATAGAAGAACAAAAATAATAATGGATGCTGCTCAGGGGGAGTAGAAAATAACACTAGATGTTTTTTATGGGACCTAGGCCTGAAGAATAAGAATAATTTGAATCCATAGTTTATGATTTTGGTCTTTCTCATAGGAGGAGAATAAGAGTTTATGTTTCAGATGCTCAATAAGAGAATCAAGAAAGATATAATCATTTGGATCAATTGGATGAGGATGTTGAGGAAGTGGATAAATGGTAAAACTAACTTAAGGAGGTTTTACCTATATCTAGTAGATCCTACCTTATTAATATATCTCTTTTAGTTGTGATTCTATAGATATGGAGGTGTTTTCATTGAGAGTAAGGAAACTGGTTTCAGAAGAAGATCCAAGGATGACTTTAATGGAAGATGGGATTCAATTCAGATGAAATTATGATGAGTCCTCTAACTCATTGAATATAAATACAGAATCTTTGATTCACAATTTCAATCAGTTGAATTAAGATAACTTGTCTCTTTGAAAATATTTGTAAGCAGAAAAGAATATTTTTGGAGATTTAAGAAGTTCTATTGGGCCTAGAGATGAGTTTGAATATGTTCAGACTCAATTGAAGGATATTCAATAAAATGTTGTTTCTGTTAAAGACATTGAATATTTTATTAGAACATTAGATGGAGAAATAAAAAATTTAAAGGAATAATCTATGAATAAATCATATATTTTGAGTTGAAGAAGATGTTGGGTAGAGAATTTTAGTCTAATAGAATAAGTCATCAGCGATCAACCTCTACACAAAAAAAATTACCAGATTTGATCAAAATATTTTAGGCAATAACTATTATTTTTTTATGATTTTAATCACAGAATTCACACTCTTCAGTGTGATAGTACTCCTTTGAATATTATTTTGGATAATCATAGAAGTTTGATCAGTCAGCTAACCTCAAGTGAATCCTGGTTGGGGCCAATTCTTCATCAAGTGATAGATTAGTTTTCTAATTTAATTAAGACAAAAGACTCCTTTAATGATTTTTTTCAACCTTAATTTCTTTTATAATTTTAGAATCTGAAAATATTCAAGTAAAATGGTACAATTATGAACATATGTTTTCAATAATCACTTTCAATATTTTTTATTGAATCTAAATGATATTCATGGTGTTTTTCAGTCAATTACTCATCATGTTACAGCCTCTCTAAGTGGAGATTCCGATCAAGCCAATCAATCTAACATAGTCCCATCCTTTTGAAAAATTTCTTTTTTTTATTGTTTAATGTATTCATAATTCTAGAAAAAGTTGGATTTTTAATTCAATTTACTTAACATTTTCTATATATCTCTGAGTTTTATATCATTTTAATTTTATTGTTTTATTATTAATGTACAATTTTACATTGGTAGAACACTTGTATTCTTTTTCAAACCAATAAAATATAACATTCATTTATTGTTATATAAAAAATTGTATGTGTTTCAAGGAATTTTCATATACTTTATTTTTGATATCACAAAAAAGAGGAGAAAATTAGGTATACAGAAACATTATCAATTTAAGAGTATCTATTTTTTATCATTGATAAAATACTCTAAAATAGAAATAATATTATTTCAAAACTTCAAATTTTTTAATAATTATTTTATTAGTGTTTATAATTCCTACATATTCTGTAAATTATGTTATGGGTTTTTTGATCATCCAAAAGGGAGATATTGTTGGTCATGTATTGTCTCAACAATACTCTATAAATCTTATTGATTTTTATTATCATAAATACCCTTATTTATTTATAATAATGTTTCTTTAAGTATTTTTCAATAATAACATATCAGGAATATATGTATCTTTTTTTCAGAATACAATGCTACATGATGTATTCTAGAAACACTACTCATACCCTATGTTCGGTTAATAAACATATGGATCGACAACCCAATGTTTGGATAGCTATATGTGTATGTAATATCTATCCAATATTGAAGTCTAGAATCATTTTTCAAACCCTACATTTAGAGAATGATCGTACGGCTAATCAGGCCTACATTTAGAATCAATCTTCGGCTGGAGGGATAAATTTTTGGATTCTCATCCAAACATTACTTTTGATCCCTACATTCTTCTCATATTAAAGTATGGTTTAAGAACCATATGTTGAAAGGAAATTTACACTATGAAAAGAAATCCTACTCAATTCAAAAGAACCCTACACAATGAAAAGGAACATTGTGCTATGAAAAGGAAGTCTATGATATGAAAAAGAACCCTACACTATGAAAAGTAACTGTATGATACATAGTTCAACCCAAAAATTTGTCTATTTAACTATGGAGATTTAAATCTAAGATTTTATCTGAGATTTCTACAACATTATTGTCTGATATAAATATCAATTGAAATCTATTCTACGACTGATTCAAATTCTCATTATGATTGATTCAAATAACTATATTCAATGGAAAAAATAACTCATATTCTTAATGCATGTTATGAATCCCAATGTCGATTCAAATTTGAATATCAGCGATCTATCAGACGACATTCTTGGATCCGTTCAAACATAATAAAATCTATCTATTTATATAGATGGAGTCTTCTTTCCATATATAATATGTATGATCTATTAGATATACAAAAAAAATTCTTTATTTTGGGAATCTCTATATAATTACTAAAAATAATGATCATCTCTTTTATTTTCTATGAGAGCTTATACCTTAAAGCTTTACATTTTCAACATCACACTGCTATAACTACTATTACCTGTTTATTTATATTATTTCATGAAGATTATTTTTCACAAGTACTTCTTTAAATCTATTCCTACTTGAAGATTCTTATCAGCCAAGAATATCCATATATTATTATTTACAACTACTGGAACTATGAATTTTCAACCTGAACCATCAAAAAAAATAAAACCCTTTTGATTTATTGGAGTTCTAACTACTCATACTCAGTTGTGGTTAGGTTTCTTCTTATTGCACTATTCTATGGATAATAGATTCCCTATTAAAGAACCATAAAGTTATGTTTAGCATTGCCGTAAATGTGTCAACTGCCTTCACTTAGTTGTGGATTTAAATTTCATGTGACAAGAGGACATTTCTAGTGAAACCCCACTAAGCTTATAGATAGAGCATTAGTGGAGTGGACTAAAGAATCATTATCCCCCGAAACACTAATTTTTTTGTGTTTTTATTTACTATTTATCTTTTACTCAATTACTTATAGTACATAAAACTACATATCTTAATCAATCAAAAAGGAAAATAAAATCCAAAATCTATAAATATTATCGAAAATATACAATTCACCCCTCTTGTGTATCTTTTTATTATTCTAACCTAAGTGATATCTTAGTCTCTTTCATAGGAATTAAACTACTTGATTAATTTAATGGGCATAGTGGAGTTGTCATCAATTTTTTTTGAAATTAAATGAAAGATACATTACAAATATTGGTATATGATACAATCATGAAACCAATATAATTGGATATTATGAGATAATGTGATTTTATTGCACATTGTACATTCATAGGAGGTTACATGTCATTGAAACATTATATTATTATTTTTTATCAAAGCCATGATGTGTTTTTAGATGTTATATTTGGTATTTAGATGATGTAGCCTAATTCAACTATGAAAGGGACCTAGAGGGTCACAGACTAGGTGTATTCAAATTCTCATTTAAAATTCATATAAACTTAACATGTTGGAGTAATATTTTTAGATCTTATATGGTTTAATAATTATTCATGTATGTTTGATAAAAAATATTCAATCACCAATTATTTGAGAAAATATATATGTGATTTGAATATTAAATAAATATTTATTCACTAGGTAATTACTTATTTAATTACTTGAATACATAAAATTTATATATTTTGGTTTATTCACAAGGTAAAAAAAATCTATTTATTTAGTTGCGTGAATATTTAATAAATATTTATTCACTAATTCTAGGAATATAATATTTATATATTGATTGGTGAATAATGAAATGATAATATTTTTTCTGAGAAAAGACATATATCATTAATGACGAAGGTCAGCAGATGTACATATAAAAATCCATGAAGGGAAATTATCTAGCCAGAGATGGTAGGCAGCAGAAGGGCCTGAAGCTGCCAGCTGATGGGCCGCATTTTTCCTTCCCTTTTGGTAAAGGAGAAGGTGCAGCATGAAAAACATTGGAAGGGTGAGAGAATTCTCTTGATGATGAGGCAAAAATACTGGAGTCCGACGTCGTTGTGGTTAATGGCATCTATTACAGTGAGGCCGTCAGACTCAATGCAGATACCAACCCATCCACATTCCAGAGCCAACATCATACCTGCCAGGATGGCCTTAGCCTCAGCAACTATAGATACCCAAAAGACATGACATGATTTATATTTTGTAGCAATGATTTTCCCCATATAATTACGGGCCAGGAGACCGAGGGAGACAAGACCATCCTTGGGGAAAGATGCATCCACGTTGATCTTAAGAATCCCTTCAGGGCCTGATAAATATGGAGGAGGATTGATGGGTCGAGTTTAATGATCTGGTGATAAATGTAATATTAAATATTATATAAGTAAATATTAATTTATTTATTCATGAAAAATAATTTTTATATTATCTATGATTTTAGATCTCACCATGTAAATAATAATAATTATATTATTATCTAGGCATGGAGTTTAATAAGGATTAATAAAAATAATAAGGGCCATAAGGAAATTATTATTTTATTACCCTTAATACTATATAAACCTGGTTATAGAATTTTTCAATGTATGAGGGACATGTTCTTTTGATCTATATAATGATTTATATAGATAATTGTATCAAGATCTAGAGATATGACCCATTTAATACTCTATATACGCATTGAAAATTATCCTTCTCTACTATATTTTATTCTTTTCCTATTAAGTGGTTTAATTACGATAAAATATTATCATTTAAAGAATTAAAACTATCCATGGCCGCACTTGGATGATTCTGCAATAATGACTAGAGGTTTATGAAGCTCATATAAAGCACCACTGAGGTAATCTACCCTTGATCCCCTTTTACATAATGATGGTGTGACAAGATTGGTCTTCTGATTTGTCAATAATGAATAACGAATTCAAAAAAAGGTAATTATTTAATTAAACCAATTAATTATAATTTATATACAAAAATATTCTCTTTTCTTAGTTAATAGTTATTTTTAATTAATCTTCATATTAATGTTATTGGTCAAAATGATTTTTCATCATTTTCATCATAGATTATTCACGTATTAGGACTAAAAATTGGGTTGGTTATAACCCACCTGACTCTACCACTACCCCTAGAACCTTCAAGTTATATTAAAATATTCAAGTAATAAACTACAATTATTTATTATTAATTGATCAATTATATGTAATTGTTCTTAGTTTTACACTTATAGTTTCTAAGTTATTTTATTAAAAGTTTATTTAATTTTTTTGACATATTAATTCTATTCATTCAAATTTCATATAATCCATAATTGATTAAGAATAGATGAAGAATGATTACAAATACCATCATGAGGTGTTAATGATTCTAGTTGGTAAATAGGGATTTACATCATGTGTCCAAAAGTATAAAGCATGTACCTCTATTCACAATACCAAGATGTGTTACCAGATACATGATGTGTCGATCTGTAATTATATGTGGTAGATTTATTTAACACCATGTGTTGATTAGGTTGTCCTAACACATAGTCTTTCAAATCACATGATGTGTAGCTGGTGTATATATCGTGTAGTCTATATGGTTTTTTGGTGAAATTTTTTCAACCCTGTGGTCAAATACATGACATATACAACATTGAACTAATAGGTTGTATCATTAAGTTGATACATGACATTTATCTAGCATACACACCATATGACTCATTAATCCCCACTTTCAATGAACGCATCTAAACAACTAGTGCATTATAGATACACATGATAAGATGATCATGGGGTGTGTCTCTCATTAATGAACACCATGTATACTATTTTAGATAAACACTAAGTCACTAGGCATTTATCCTAGATAAATTTTAATTAATAAACACAATGTGTAGCTTGTTAATACAAGTCTTGTAGTCACATAAGAATGAAAAAAATTAAATTACATCATGAAAAATTAATTACAGAATTTAAAACCTAATTACATAGTTGGAATAGAAATGTTGACTATGGAATAAGGTTTTTTCATAATTAATTAATGATCAATTAATTCCAAGTAATTATCTATTAATATTTTTCAAGATTTTTTATTTTTCATGTTGCATTAAAGATGTGTATCTCCAAGAAACTTCAAATAGTCATTAAGATAAAGGGGTTTAATTAATTTTTTGATTAATAAATTGAATTACTTCAAGTTTATTTGTCTTATTAATAAATAATTAGTTGAATTTAATGTTATATAATGTACTTTTGAATATTTATTACATTTATTAGGATGCAAAGTAGATTAGAGTTTCCTGTGTAGGGGATTGGTTTACTTAATTTATTATAATTTCATGTTTTTTATAATAATTTATTAAATTAAATAATGGAACTTGAGTCATTCCCCTAATATAATTATGTAAGGTCATGTTTGAACATAATTTATTTTATGTAAACCTCATTAACCAATCATTTTTCCCTCACCTGCATGTGAGTAAAATTATATAATGGATAGAGCTTCCAGGTAAGTGGAGTAAATTCATGTTTAGAGCTGAGGTGAAACCAATCTAAGAGGTACATAAAAGAATAGGTGGAATACTACAACTCAAACTAGACATGGTTCCTATAGTTAATTCCCTGGGGTCATGGGTTGGTTTATCATTCATAAAATAAACCAACCCTTAGAGAAGTTCATGTTCATTCTACTTTATTATTTTTTTTCTATCAGTTGCATGGTCAATTAGTTATTGATATTTAATTAAATAATATATAATTTATTATCAATTAATAAATATAGAATAAAAATAAATATTATAATATGGGTAAAAATTATCTAGGCATGGTTAATCACTTAAACAAAATCCACTTAATTTTTACAAGAATTTAACATGATAAAATGTCTAGTTTACTCATAAAATTAAACATATATATAATTAAATATTGAGTTAGTACAACCTTCTACTAAATTATTTAAAATATAATCATAGTTCAAAGTGATTAAGCCCCCCCCCCCAATTCAGGGTGATTTCAATTATTAAAATTTAAATTGGGTTTTTCATTGACTTAACTTAGTTCACATCAAGGGTTGATTTCCCAAGCATTACCTTTTTTATAACTAAGGGGAAATAATTGATAAAATTATTATCTAGGATTTTGGGACTAGGGAGTCCACTAAATATATTAAAGAGCTATGATTTAATATGTTTGGTAAGTTATGTATGGATAAAACCATTAAAATAACTTCTGTGGTCTAAGACTGAGTCGTGAGTAGGTGCATATCGATATTTTCCACTATAATATCTTTGTTATGAGATATTATGAAACTAATTGTGATTGATATTAGGTTTTGATAAAATATTGGTAGATTAATAAATTTTAAATTTATTATATAAATATTAATCCAAGTTAAGTTCTAAATTTGTTTTCTTATTTATTGTAGAAATGGAAACTCTTATAATATTTACTATATCACTTCAATCCATTATAGAGAAGGATAACCTTCTCACTAGCTTAAATTTCAAGGAATTTTATAGACACCAATTTATTATACTACACCATGAACAGAGATTATATATGATAGAAAACCCAATTCCTGAGGTGTCAGGCAAAGAGGCTATTGAGGAAAAATTGTCTCTCTATATGAATCATTTTTTTGATTCCATATATGTTCATTTATTTATACTTTCATCCATGTAAAATAATTTTTTAATATGATGTGATGATATTGATGCATATAGAATCATAACTTTCCTTCATGATCATTATAACAAAAAGTGAGACAAGAATGATATGATAACTTTAATTCACTGTTCATATGAAATCTTAGAGATTCAGCATCAGATGGGCCTCCTGTAGTCAAGTTAATTGTCTTTACTAATCACTTAGACATCTTGGGATTTAAGATCCCTAACTAGCTTGATGTAGTTAATTGCCTATAATAATCACTTAGACATCTTGGGTGAAATATTTCTATATCTCTACGTTAAGTATTATATAAAAATATTGTTCCAACATTTTTATTCAAATGTAATAACCATTTAGTTTTTGAAATATTTCAATTGGTAAGATGAATTATGGGGCTTCCAATGGTGTAAGGATAGCTTCTTTATCCATTGGAGACTACTACCTTCCTTTTCCAACTATGATTGTATTGTTTTTAAAATATTTTTATTATGTACCAACTACTACCAAATACATAATTTATATATTCTTTCGATATAGAAATGATTTTACTAATGATTTATGTAGATATAGATATGTTACTTAGTGATGTATAAGTTTGAAACCTTTAATAACTTCAAAGATTTAAGAAATGAATAAGATAATAAAATTGGTAAAAAAATAAATAATCTTCAATCTTATTCAAATGGTGAGTATCTTAAAAAAGAGTTCATTGATTTTCTACAGGAGTGTGAGATTCTATCCTAACTCACTCCTGCGAAATGCAGTAAGTAACTAGATAAACCATAACTTTCATGGCATGGTAAGTTCAATAATGATCCATTGAATTATTGAATTATTCTTTTATTGATATTCATCGCACACTATAATATAAACACTAAAATTTTACCAACTAAAGTAGAAAACATTATTCCTTTCAATTTATGGAGTATAAATAAACATTTTTTGTTACAAAATAATGCATGGGGTTTTGAATACTTTAATAAGGAAAACTCTAGTAAAAACTAACACCCCAAGGTTTCAAGTGTATATTTTTAGTGTGCTCTAATGAAATATGGTGATGCTATCTATACATACCCCCAAAAAGATAGTGATTTTTGTAAAATATTAATTTTTTATGAGAAGGATCACATCCTTAAGAATGATAGTGGTAAAAATATTGAATTCAATTAAGTTAATTCTTAATATATACAATATTTGGTATAGTAATACATTCCTAGGTCCCTATAGAAGATGTTCTTCCTGACACACAAGTATAGCATAGTAGCATCAAGGATGTTAGTGATAAAAAAATATATCATTTTTTAGTCCCCAATGATGGTGATTAATTATTAGTTAAAAATAATGATATTTTTTCCTATATAGAAGAAGTAGAGGGATCCAAATATACAATTTATGAAGAATATATGTTTTATAAAATATATTTCATGCATCAAAACCAAATCTAGATTTTGTGCAATCTTGTAATTGATGTAAATCCCATTGGGTGCCAACAAATATTCAAGAGAAAACTATAAAGTGTATACCAATAAAGAAGGGATAGTATAAAAGGGTTTAAAAAATATAGGAATTGACAATGATAACACCTTTTCTCTAGTTTCAATGTTTAATCCATAATAATTATAAATTCCATAAAATATTTCATGACTAGGAGATTTAAAATATAGATTTTAAAATAGATTTCCTTAATAGAAACATTAAACAAAATCCTTATATGACACAACCTGAAGATTTTGTGACTTTGGGAAACCCTAATAAGATATATAAGTTGAAGATATCCATTTATGGATTAGAAAAAAGTATTTGGGTTATGGAAAATTGAGTTTGATAAATCTATAAGACAATTTGGTGTCATAAATAATAAATGTGAGCCATGCCTTTACAAGTAGTTTAGTGGGAGTGCAGTTGTATTTCTAGTAGTATATACTGAAGAAATATTACTTATTTAAAATAAAAAACTAGTCTTAAAGTCAGTTAAGGACTATTAAAAAATTTCCTTCTCTATAAATTACTTAGGAAAAATAGTATATATCTTTGGAACCATGATCTTTTGTAATAGATAGAAAAGGATTATTGGACTAAGTCAAATAACATGAATTAAAAAGATACTGATGATATTATGTATGGAAAAATCCAAGAGGGTATTGGTTCTAGTTTTATATGGTATACATATCTCTAAGAAATTTTATCCTAAAACACAATAATACTAAGAGATAAAATGGGTAAGATCCCATATGCATATGTGATGGAATCTATCATATCCACCATGTTTTGTACTAGACTAGATGTTTCTTAAACTTTATGTATAGTAGTTAGATATCAAGATAATCCATGAGAGAAACATTAGTCTACTTTAAATTCTATCCTTGAGTATTTGAGGTGTAGAAAGGATATTTTCTTAGTATATGGAGGGGAGGGGTAACTAGTCATTAGAGGATATATTGATACTAGTTTCCAAATAGATCATAGTGATCTGAAGTCATAATCAGGATATGTATTCAGTCCCAATGGTGGATTTATGAATGATAATATTACAAATCATCTAATTGTTGATAATTTTACTGTATATTCTTAGTATATAGTGGCCTTTGATGTTTCCAAATAACCCATTTGGATTTATAATTTTTTCTAAGAACTTGATGTGGTTCCCTGAATTAGAGATACAATCATATTTTATTATAATAATATTATAGCAATGGATCTCAAAAAATGGGAGGATATCACATAAATAGGTGAATCATGTACTCTATAAATATCACCTCTTAAGGTATGTTTCTCAAAGGGGTGAAGTTTTTATGAGTAGAGTTTCCATAGAAGAAAATAAGGAGGACCCCTTTACTATAACCTTATCTAAACAAAATTATAAACAGCATGTGATATCTTAAGAACATAAAGTTTTTAGAATTTATATCTAGTGAAAGTGGGAGTCTATTGAATTTGTTTCCCTATAAAAAACTTCTAAGTAATTTATTATTTCTTATTTTCATTGTTTTTAATATTAATAAATTTTTTATAACATCATGATTTTTATTCTATTTGTCGTAGTATTTGATGATGTCCTAAGTGTACAGGTCAAACATAAAGGTTATAATAGTTCCCTGCTATTATGAGAACCTATAAGTATCATAAAATAATGCATAAATATACATTATATATCCATATTATATCATGTTATGGGTAAAAATGATATAATATATCAGGGGTTGAGACTCATATGACTTTGAAAAAATTTCATGGTGTACACCCTTGGAAATATTTACTGCATGAGATTATGAGAATATGAACCACCAATAGGGAATCTACATTTATATGTGAAATTAGATATTTTTATCTATGAATGTGTGTAATTATAATTTGAATTTATTATTATTATTAATTTATTTAACAAGTCATGTACATTGATGTATTCAGGAAAACCATAATGGCATATGATCATGGTCAAGTAGGATATGTTGGGGGCATCATGACTGACATTATATTAATGAATAATGTGAGAATGTATTTATACCTTCTTTTATTTAATATAAGTTGATATCTCAAGGCATTTAATGGGAATTTAACTACATGATTATGTATATATTTAAAGTGCAGTTATAGTCAAGTTCATTTCCAAAAATTCAAAGAAACAAATCCCAGGTACAAAGGTTTATGAAACTAGAAAGTAATATTATTGATTGGATATATCAACATAAATGGATTATATCATATAGTGTAAATTGGTTAGAGGTTACATGTCATTGTGACAATAACTTATTTCTATATGAGATCCTTATTTTAGGGTTAAATTCCAACATTGTACTTTTGGCATTGTAGCCAAATTTCACTAAGAAAATGGCATAGAGGGTCACACACTAAGTGTATTCAAAACCTCAGTAAAATTTCATGTGAATTTAAAATGATGGTAAAATATTAATCTAATTAATGTTTTATGTTGAGTGAGTAAGGTTTTCCTTATGACTTTTCCATTCCTTCTTTCAAGGGGGAGAGTGTTGAGTCATTATGTTATCCTTATGACTTTACTATCCCCTCTTGTTTTGAAAATCACCAACACCTTATTTCAATGAAAAAAATCATTTTACCCCATGTTTTAGTTCTATGAGGAAAATTTTCCTTCCCTAAGTAAATTTACCCTTACCTAGATTTCATTTTTTATACCATAAATTTTCTAAGTATAAATCTCGGATTGAAACCAAAACCTCCAAATCATATATTACATAGATATGAAGCATTCTTTCTAAGACTCCGAATTATGGATACGAACTCTCATAAAGTTCAACTCTGAATTCTAGATACGAACTCTCATGAAGTTCAACTCCGAATTCTGGATATGAACTCTCATGAAATTCAACTCCGAATTCTGGATACGAAGTCTCATGAATTTCAACTCTAAATTATGGATATGAACTCTCATGAAGTTCAACTCCAAATTCTGGATACGAATTCTCATGAAGTTAAACTACGAATTCTGGATACCAATATTCATGAAGTTCAACTCCAAATTCTGATTACGAACTTATGTAAAGTTTAATTATTAATTCTGTTTACAAATTCTGGTTACAAACTTATCTAAGTTCTGACTCCAATTTATCTGAATTCAGACTCCAAACTCCTATGATTTTTGACTCCAAATTCTCATGAACCCTGAATCTGAACATTGTAAGTTCAGGTTCCAAATTCTTGTGAATCTTGACTCTAAATTTTCTTGAAATTCAGACTCCATAATTCTACAGAATTCAGGTTCTAAATTCCTACAAAACAGAATCTGAATATCCTTGTATTTTAGACTCCGAACATTCATTTCCTTACATTCCTAATATCATATTCTAGTTATGCTTACACTCATTTTGTTATAAAACAATGTTGTGATTTTAGTTATCAACTAACCACTGTTTGAGTGACACGTATACTGGTCCCTCTAAAATTCAAGGAAGAATATGACCATTGGAGGAGGCAGCCTACAGTTGGAGATGTTCTTATAAATAGGATCTCATTTGAAATACTTTTAACAAATTTTTCAAGACATTTGACAAAGTGTATTTGAAGTGATTTCATTAGAGAGAGGCTCTTATAAACTCTCAGGCATCATGAAGAAAGTTTTGAACTGCTTGTTCAAACTTTTCTTTGTGCAGATTTGATTGGTGTAGTGGTTCGATTTCCTTGAAATTAGAGACTTCTGGTTGTGAAGTCATAGGTGCTAATTTCCTTAAAAATCGAGGGATTTCTGGGATAGCAAGACAGATACTGATCTATGGATTGAAGGCTTACCTGGGTTTGGGTAAGAAATACTTTCTTGAAAGTATAAATCAAGGGACCTCTTATCCAGGGTTGTTGGATGCCCTCCTTTTTGGGTTAAAAGAGTTTTTACTTGTTACTTGTAATGTTTTGTTTTCCACTGTGTATTTTAGTTGTTGTGGAAAGTATAACTTTCATATACTTCCTTAAACTTATACTCTGATTTTATATGATTCTATACACTTTAAGGTAGAATCTTATTTGTTGTAACATTTGTTAAGTTTCATTTTCGGAATCACTTTTCTGGAATCAAGCAAGTTATTAGAACCTATAGGTGTTGTGAATTTTGGTTACGCAAAATTTCCTTATGGATTTTTTTAAAGTATACAATTCACCCCATCTTGTATTTAAGAATCTCATTACATATTCGATCCAACATTCGGTATTATAGAGTATATCATACTCACACATACCATCTAACAATTGGTATCAGAGGTTAGAAACCTCAAACCCTGTACCAATCTCACAATTGTTATCAGAGGTTAGAAACCTCAAATCCTATACCAATCTCACAATTGGTATCAGAGCACTGGTTACATCTGAATTAATCTCACGATTAGATTCACAAGCGAATTATCAGAATTGAATTTTTCAAATTCACAACTTTTTCAGAATCTGTTTTTTCGGGCTCATAGAGTTCGTATTCATTCTTGATTAGAGATACAATATCTAGTTACTTTCTTAGGATATTTTCTCTTGTTTACAAAATCATTCTACTGACAAGTTTGTGTGCCAAATATTTTCTTAAGAATGGCAGGTTTAAATGTTCATTCTTTTGATAATCTAAATCCTACCAGACCTCCTATTTTTGATAGAAATGATTATGAGTACTAGAGAGATAGAATGAAGACTTTAGTTATCAATACTGGAGTTGATAACTAGATAATGATGACTAGAGATTATAAAATTACGGATAAGAAATTGAGAACCTTTACGAATCAGGAGAAATCAGAAAATCAATCAAACTTCAGAGTTACAAATACTTTTTATGTTCCATGACTAGGAACATTTATAGTCAAATATCATCGTGTGAAGCTGAAAAAAATATCTGGAAGAAGCTTGAAGTTACACATTTTTGTACATATAAAGTCATAGAGACAAGAAGAGCTATGTTGAGCGCTGAATACCATGGATTTAATTTTCCTTATGGAAAACCTATAAGAAAAATACAACAAAGGATTATTACTATCGTGAATAGATTACAATTTATGAGAGAAAAAGGTTTCGATGATGAGGCTCTTGTAGACAAGATCATAGATATCATTCCAAATTAATGGGAGTCCAATAGGACGACTATTGATGAGAACAGAAAAGTCACATATATTTCCTTAGATGATTTTTTTGGAACTCTTCTTCAGCATGCCACCAGAATGAAGAGAGATGCTGAAAATGTTAAGAAGAATAATGGGAATGGAGGAGATTCTTTTACAACCACTTCTAAACATATGAAATCCACGACTCCAGAAATAGTAACTAGATAAAAGACAAAGAAATTCATTATTCAGTCAGAATATAGTGACACAGAAAAGTTTGAGAATGAATTAGCTAATCTTGCTCAGAGAATGAACAAGATTTTAGCTCAAAAGTACCATCAGAATAGGTAAAAGAAGAAAGAATACAAAGATAAGAAATATAGAGAAGTTACGTGTTATGAATGTAGAAGAACAGGCCATATCATACCTGATTTTTCTTTTTTGAAAAACAAGGAAAATAAGGAAAGAAACTCAGAAAGGAACAAGAAGAGATTCTATCTTTCAAAGCACAAGAAAAGTCTTAAAGATAATGATACTTGGAGTGCTAACTGTGGAGACTCCGGAGAAATTGAATCTTCTGAATATGATTCATTATCACAAAAGAATATGGGATTCATTTCTACTACTTGTTTCACTAATACATGTCTTATGGACAAGGTGCGCTCTACCGAGGCTTTAAAAAATTTATCTCTTGATAAGAATTACTATTCCAAAAATAGTTCTACTAATAAAGATACTTCATCCTCAGAAAATGAAGAAATACCTTCATACGAAGAATTTTCTAGATTTTCCATGTTACTTGAAGTAAGAAATTGTAAAATTTCTAAGAAATTAGACAAGGAAAATACTAGGGAAGAAATTATTACAAAAGAGATTTCAGATATTTCTAGAGATGTTATAGATAAAGATGAGCTTTTAGAAAAACTTTCTAAAGACCTTGAGAAAGAAAATTTTGTTAAGGAAGAACATTCCAAGGATCTTAAGAATGCTATTTTAGAGATAAAAGTTTTTGAGGAAAAAATCTATCTCTATGGAAATGATTCCTAAGGATATGAATTTAGTCATAAGAATAAAATCCAAAATATTTTCTCTTAAGAAGCTTCTTGCAAATTTTAACTCTGGGAAGGAAAATTTTGACAAGATGTATTCTCAAATTAAACCTCATAGAAACACTATTGGAGTAGGTTATACTCACCAAAAACCAGTTTTCAAAAAAAACTATTTTCTCCTTCTAAAGCCCCTTTTTGCACTAAATGTCAATGTGGTGGGTATAGGAAGAAAAATTTATCCTTGAATAATGTTCAATCTCTTGTGTTTCATACAGCTTATTTTTCTAAACAAATGTGGATACCCAAAATTTTGTTGTCTAACAATTCCAGATCCAAGAAAGTTTGGATTTCGAAAGTCTAACTCTTTTGTTTTCAAGAAAATAGAGAAGGTACCAACAGAAATATGTGGTACATGGATAGTAGATGTTCCAGGAATATGACTGGTAACAAAAACTTTTTTGAAAAGATTATCAAGATGAAAGGAGGAAAAGTAACTTTTGGAGATAATGCTCAGGGAGAAATTATTGGTATAGGAAACATCGTTCTTCTTAGAAAAACTTTTATTTCAAACGTTTTATTTGTAAAAGGAGATATCATTCTTCAATTTATCAGAACCAAAGATCAAATTGAAAATATATTCAAAAAGTATTTACCTTCCAATAGATTTGAATACATTAAACAAGAGTTAGAAATGACAACCGTAAGGTAATACTCCTTGATTAACTTCCTGTTGAACCAATCTCCATACAGTAATAAACTCCTTTTAATAGGGGGAGTACATTTTCTGTGAAGTTTTAAAAAATATTCGTAATGAAGTTTTAAAAAAATCATAATGATGTTTTAAAAAAATATTCATAATGAAGTTTTAAAAAAAATGTAATGAAGTTTTCAAAAAAAAATTTAATGAAGTTTTCAAAAAAAATCATAACGAAGTTTTTCATGTTTTTCATATTATAGTTTTTCAAGGTTTTCATAATGAAAGTATTGGGACCTAATGTTTTCATAATTAAAATCTTCGAACCTAAAGTTTTTATAATGAAAATCATTGAACCTGAGGTTTTCGTAATGGAAATTTTTGGATTTGAAATTTTCATAGTAAAGTTTTTTTTTCATATTCAAGACTTTTTTGCAATCCAAAGTTCTTCAAGAAGAATATTCCTCAATACTAATAATTATCCTAAAAATCCAAAAGGTATGATTCCTTATTATGTTTTCATAATTACTTTTACTTCTTGGTAGTTTCTTTTGATTTTAAAATTTCTCGGATTCAAGTTTCCTCAAATCCAAATGTTTTTCTTTTGAAACCTCAAAAGATCAGATTCAATCAAATTTTTTCCTTGCGGTTATCATATCAACTATTAGATCAAAGAAGAAGGTTTCCCAACCATTATATTAGATTTGGAAGATTAAAGGTCACTTCCATCGCCTATATAAAGGAACCCCGAAGGGTTGCCCCACATCAGTTTTCAAGCTCTCGCGTGCTGAAGATCTGCCCTCCATTCAAAAGCCTGTTCCAAATACTTCAGAAGAGCTCCAGTCCGAATGTCTGCAGAAGTTCCTTCTCAGGATATGTCTACTGTCAAGATGATTCCAGAGTGGAAAATATACAGGGAGAGGTTAGTTTATCCAAACTTCTTTAATAATTATAACTCCATTATCTCAAAGAATATCAAACTTAATGGATCGGAGAGTGTATATATTTCAATGACAGGAGCTCAGGATGTTGTCTATCTGGATCTTCTCATATAATTTTATGAGTCAATTTCTTTCTTTAAGGAATAAGGTAGGGAAAAATTCTCCTTCAAGAGTTATGGAAGGACATATAAACTCTCTTACACCAAGGCTGTGAGCTTGGTGGGGCTCTCATATGAAGGAGAAGCCGAGTTTTGTTCTCACAAACTGCCAGAGGTTCAAGGAAGTTTCTTTAAGGCAAAGGCTATAAAATTCTTTGGGATTACTGATGTGAAGACCGTAAAAATTTCCCTTCTGTATACCAACAATTGGATTTTTTAGCTATGGGTTTAAGGTCTCATCGTACCAAGGAAGGGTGATAAGGACACCCTTAAGAAAAGTGATATGTAAATCTTGGATTTTTTGGAAAATTTAAGTAAGGTCAACCTCATGATATAAATTATCATTCCAATTGAGAATATCAAAAATAGTAATTTGAGAGCTAAGATTATCATGTATCTTGCCTTACTCTCTAGACTGATAGTTTGATGTCTTGAATCTTTCAAGATTACCTGCAGTTCCAAGGAAAGGAATTGCAAAGTTATGATGATCAGTGATGATACCCTCAAAAAAATGAAGGTTGTTTTCTCTAAGGAGTCAGGTGAATTTTATGATCTTCCTGAGGAAGAGGTAGAAGCTATAACAGAAAATGTTGAAAAATATGAACCATCAAAGAAGGCTGGAAAGAAAAGAAAGTTGAAGGAAGTGGAATTAGAAGACAAAACCCCTAAGTCTAAGAGAGTCCAATCCGCACCTCTTAAAACCAAGAAGCAAAAAAGTCTACCCAGATGAATTTGTAGAAAATGGAGGGAGGAAAAGAGAATAGAAAATAAGGGGAGCCATAGTTTGGTTTGGATCCTGCTGAGGCTAAGGCCTTAAAAGAAAAGGGTGTTGAGGATCTTGAGAAGAAATCCAAGGAAAAGAAGCTGAATAAGAAGATGTCAGAGGCTGAAATTTGTCAATACCTTCTGAGAGATAATGAAATAGCATTAGAAGATATCACCATACCAGAAACTTTCCTAGTGGAATAATTTCCCGAGACTCTGGGAAAGAAGTTCATGTCTCCGGAAAAAGTCAAAGAGAAGGAAGTTGAGAAGGAATCTGTGGAAGAAGTACAATAATATAAGACCAGTGGTGGCTATGAGGATGTGGTTAAGCAAGTTGAATAATATCAAGAAATGGAAAGTTCTTCTGAAAAGTTTTCAATCCGAACTTCTCAAGCTGGATCCTCATAACTTGTTACTCCTGGAGCTGATGAGAAGGGTGAATAAGAGGAAGTGAATAAGTTGTCAGAGGAAGAGAGTCATAATAATGAATTCATTCTTCCTTAAGACATTAAGGTTGGAGCTGAAAACGAGAAAATTGATGAAGATAAGATTGTACAATTATCACGAAGTAAGCATGAATCACCTGATGAAGAAGCTATTCCGAAAATAAGCAAGGGTAAACAAGTGGTTGATGATACCCCAACCAGTGATTTTTGGAGGAAGAAAGAAGCTGGAGGAACCTCTAAGAGGAAGATGGTAGAGTTAGAGGAAGAACCATCTCCAAGTAAAATGTTTGATTCGAATTCATCTTCCTTAGGACATGATTTTGTTGTTTATTCCCTAAAGAAGCTGGTGGATACCATTCCGATCATTCCAGCAATTGATTCCAGATGCCAAATGCTTCATCACAGCATGAATCAGAAAATAGACTTTGTATCCATGGTGATGGACAGATGTGTTAGGATTGAGGCCGAACATAAGAATTTCCAGATCAACTATGAAGCTCACAGAAAATCGTGCAAGAATATGATCAGACGGTCTAAGAAAACGTTAAATATTTGGAAGAACTTGATCAATTTCAAGAAGATGTCAAGGAAGCTATTGGTACCAAAGACACAAAAATCAAGAATCTTATAAATAGATTTCAAGAAAAGATAACTCTTGAACAAAATTATCGGATTCAAGATGTCAAAGATCTGAATGGGATGTTGAGCTATTTTTTCAAAAGTTGGAAAACAGAGAAGGATCTCTGAAGCGAGATGCAAGAAAAGATAGTGAAACAAGATGAATTGCTGAAGGTTCATGAAGAGGCCATTAAAGCTTAGGAAGACATGATCAAAATTCTATAAAAAAAGCAGAGGAGGATCATAAAGAGATAAACAAGCTGACGACCATTGTAAAGATACTAATTCACAAGGAAAAAGAAGCAAAATAAATCCCACTCCAATCTTTTGTTGTATTTTTTTCCTTGTACTAATTCTTTCAATCATAATGAAATTATGGATGCTTGTTTTGTTTGCATGCCTATACTAATATTTCTGGTACCATATTTTTTTCCATTCCCTCAAACTCTTTTTTAAAATCACAAAGGGGGAGAAGGAAAAGGAATTCTAAAGGGGAGAAAGAAAATTTTATAATTATAGAAGAAATATCCCTAAGTAAGGGGGGTTTATCTAAGGGGGGTTCTTATTACAAAGATTTCGACATTCAAATGAAAATTCTCATTCCGGAAATCTGGAATACGATCATTAGTGTTCCAAAGCCTAATGTGGAGTTAGTCGTATTCACCATTGTTCATATGTAAAGGGAGATAAGTTTTATTTTCAAAGTCTAGAAAGTTTTTACTAAGACCTTATATTCTTTTTCGTAAAGTTGTTTGTGCTTTCCAAAAATGGGAATATTATTGAGTCAATAAGGTTTTCCTTATGACTTTTCCATTCCTTATTTCAGGGGGGAGATTTTTGACTCATTAATCTATCCTTATGACTTTACTATCCCTTCTTGTTTTGAAAATCACAAACACATTATGTCAAGGAAAAACTCATTTTACCCCTTATTTTACTTCTATAAGGAAAAATTTCCTTCCCTAAGAAAATTTACCCTTACCTAGATTTCATTTTTTATATCATAAATTTTCTAAGTATAAAACTTGGATTGAAACCAAAACCTCATAATCATATATTACATAGATATGAAGATTTTTGTTTAAGACTCCGAATTCTGGATTCAAACATTCATAAAGTTCAGCTCCGAATTCTGGATACGAACTCTCAAGAAGTTCAACTCCAAATTCTGGATATGAACTCTCATGAAGTTTAAATCCGAATTCTGGATACGAACTCTAATGAAGTTCAACTCTGAATTCTGTATATAAATTGTCATGAAGTTTAACTCTGAATTCTGGATACAAATTCTCATGAAGTTAAACTCCGAATTCTGGATATGAACATTCATGAAGTTCGACTCCAAATTATGATTATGAACTTATGTAAAGTTCAATTATGAATTATGATTATGAATTCTAGTTACGAACTTATCTAAGTTCTGACTCTGAGTTCTCTGAATTTAGACTCCGAACTCCTATGAGTTCTAACTCTGAATTCTCATGAACCCAGACTCCAAACTTTGTATGTTTAGGTTCCGAGTTCTTGTGAATCTATACTCCGAATTTCCTTAAAATTCAGGCTCTGTAATTCTACAGAATTCAGGTTCCGAATTCCTAAAAAATAGAATCTGAATATCCTTGTATTGTAGACTCCAAACTTTTATTTCCTTATATTCCGAATATTAGATTCTAGTTAGGATTACACTCGTTTTGTTATAAAACGATTTCATGCTTTCAGTTATCAACTAACCGTTGTTTGAGTGACACGCGTACAAGTCCCTCTTAAATGCAAGGAAGGATATGACCGTTGGAGGAGGGAGCCTACAAAGGAGTTGTGCCTATAAATAGGAGCTCATTTGAAGGACTTTTAATGGATTTTTACAGAGTTTTGTGAAAGTGTTGTTGAAGTGATTTCTATAGAGGGACTCTTATAAACTCTCAAGCTTCATGCAGAAAGTTTTGAATTGCTTGTTCAAACTTTTCTTTGTGCAGATTTTCTTAGTGCAGAGGTTCGATTTCCTTGAAATCAGAGACATTGGGTTGTGAAGTCAGAGGTGTTGATTTCCTTACAAATCGAGGGATTGCGGGGATAGAAAGATGGATATTGATCTTCGTATTGAGGGATTACCTGGGATTGGGTAAGACAAACTTTCTTGAAAGTATAAATGAAGGGACCTTTTATCCAGGGTTGTTGAATACCCTCCTCTTTGGGTTAAAATACTTTTTACTTGTTACCTGTAATATTTTTTTCCACTGGGTATTTTATTTGTTGAGGAATGTATAACTTTCATATACTTCCTTAAACTTATACTATGATTTTATAGGATTCTATAAACTTTAAGGTAGAATCTGATTTTTTGTACCTTTTGTTAAGTTTCATTTCTAAAATCACTTTTTTGGAATCAAGAAAGTTATTATAACCTAGAGGTGTTGTGAATTTTGGTTATGAAGAATTTACTTATGATTTTTTTAAAGTATACAATTCAATCCCTCTTGTATTTAAGCATCTCATTACATATTCGATCCTACATTTGGTATTAAAGAGTATATCATACTCAGATATACCATCTCACAATTGGTATCAGAGGTTGAAAACCTCAAACCCTGTACCAATATCACAATTGGTATTAGGGGTTGGAAACCTCAAACCCTGTACCAATCTCATAGATTAATGATTATTCATGGAAGTTTCATCTTAAATATTCTATAACCAATTATTAAATAGAATATATATGTGATCTGAATATTAAATAAATATTAATCCACCAATAATTTATTAATTTAATTACGTGAACAAATATTAATTATTTATTTTGGATTATTCAAAAGGTAAAAATATGTATTTATTTAGTTATGTGAATTTTTAATAAATATTTATTCACTAATTCAATGAATATAATATTTATATATTTATAGGTGAATAATTTTGCAATATTTAAATAATTAAATAAACAGACATTATTTAGGGCCAGATAAATTTTGAGGTGGATTAAAAGATCAAGTTGAATTGTCTGGTGAGAAATATCATATTAAATATTAATTTATTTATTAATGAAAAATAATATTTATTTTTTCTGATCTTAGATCATGGAATGTAAATAATTAAAATTATATTATTATTTAGGCATGGGTTTTATCAGGTATTAAGAAAAATAATAAGGGCACATGATCAATTATTATTTTCTAACCCTATCACTATTTAAAGATTATTATGAAATTTTATGATGAAAGGGAGACAAGTTATTTTGTTGTATGCAACAAATTCTAGAGATTATTTTCTCAAGCACTTGAATTCTATGAATAACACATAGAAAATTATCATCCTCCACCAGAAAATAATAATATCCTCTTGAAGTAGTCAGTTTCCATCAATGACATTCCTCACATGTTTTATCACTATCAATGCTAGGACTCAGAGGAATATATGGTGATGATTGGATATTCTTGAAGCACATGTGGATCATTATTATAAGGAATCTACCCTTGATTCCTCTAGTGACATGACAATACAACAAGAGTGGTCTATAAATTCATCAATAATTAAGAGTGAATTTAATGAAATATAATTCTCTAATAAAACAAATTAATTATAAAATATATATTAAAATATTATCTCTTATTGGTTTTGGGTTCTTTTAAATAAATATTCATATTAATTCCGTTGGACATGATGATTCTTTGTCAGGTACATCCAAACTTATTCATAGATTATAACAAGAAATATAATTTGGTTATGGTCTTCCCAGCTTCAACTTCACTCGAAACCACTATAAATAGTAGAACCAACATGCACCTATTAGTTTGAAAACCTAATACTAGTCTTATAAAGGCTTACTCACTAAGTATCGCATCCCAATATAATAAAATAATATGAGAATAATATAATCATAGCCACCTCAAAACCATTTCCCCATTGGTTTACCACTCCCATATCCTAATGTCAGCCCTCATGTACTCTCATACCTTCAATATATACCATTCATCACGTATTAGCCATATATGATGTGGGTTAGGTTGCAACCCTACCCAACCCCATCATCCCATATGGCCTAACATATTATGCCAACATTAGTCAATATTTTCAGAACACATACTACTTCTCTATAACTATTTTCATAAAGTGGGTTGAGTTACTACCCTACACAGCCTATCCTCTTATAGGGCTTGATATCTTCTATTTTAATCAAGGAATTCCACTACCCATCTCGAAACATTGGAAGTATGGTATCGTGAACATAAAGGACATCATCCTTTTCCACTTATTTCCATGAATGACCACCAATACATGTCTTATCCTCTATTCACCAAGAATAGGAACCAACTTTTCTATCATTGGTCTATACTCACTACTAACTAGGTACTTCCACTATGTACTACTATTAGAGGAAGAGCTGGGAAGAGGGGGAACTCTATCCCCTATTCCCTCACTATACTAGATGTTTGGAAAAACACCCCCAAAACATTTCTGTGTTGATATGTAGTACTCTACATGACATGGGTGGAGTGTATATAAAAATAACATGAAAATTAAAAGGATAGATAATATCAGACAAATACAACCTAGGGGATCACATTCAACACCACCAGAGTATCCCATAATGTTACTACATCATCTCATTATATCCATCACCAACAGTTTCCACCAATAAAATGAAAATCATCATAAAAACATCCACACACACAATCTAAAACTACTTTTAAATTTATAAATTTAACTAATTTCGATATTTTATAATATATTAACTATGATTCATTTTATAAGCCAATTAATTCCATATTTAGCTTAAAAACTCTAGATATTACACAACTATTTTATTTCCATTAATTTTTCAATGTTTAATTAATTAATCAATTATCACACATTAAATTTTTGTTTTATACTTATTTAATTCATCATTAATACTTCATCCTAAAAATAATGACAATCCCTTACCATAACACCACACAAAAAATTATTTACCATGAAATAATCACCACCACATCCCTAGACAAATCTATTTCCTCATCCCTTCCATCATACAAAAAATCATCAACTGACCACTTCCAATCACCTCACATTTCACAACCCACACATATTGATCAGGTTATTACCACCACAACATCCAACCACAACCTCACCACTTCTCATACCCACTGCCACACCACAATAAGAAACAAACATATTTCCAAGAAAATACAATACATGTGTTAACACCAACACCTTTTAGGTCACAATTATTCAATAAACCCATTTAATTTCTAACTTTAATTAATATTCTGTCATGCGACGTGATTAAAAATGTCAAAACAAATGAAGGCCTTTATAGCTTTTGATTCATGAAAAAAAGAAACGATGATTAGTCTCCAAGAAAATATTATAACAACCCATTTATTCACAATCTTTAATTATCATTTAATAATGTGATTTCAATCCAATAATAAATATAATATTTCCATGTTTTTTCAAGAAAAATAAATTTCATAGCATCAATGAATGCTTATACAACAAAGTAACGCACATAATAATTTTTATTTATTTTCAGAAGACTTTGAATACCATAGTAGTATTAGAACACAAGTACCATTTAAATATATAATTATTCCATTTCTCATATTTCCATATTATTTTCTTGATAGCTAATAATATTTTTTTCCAATATAGTTATTTTAGTACACCACATAAAATGATAGAGAGAAATACTAAAAAGTACATGAACATCACTTTTATTTTTCTATAAAATTTCTCTTTGGTTATTTATGATATTTTATTTAATATAAAAAATAAATAACATCACAAAAAATAATTCAACACATATAGAAATAAGACATAATATCTCTCCTTTGAATCTTCTTCATTATAGTTATTTATCTCTTTAAGTTAATTCTTGACAATTACTCAGTAAAAACAAAGTTATGATAGTACCACAACATGTATGAAATAAATGAGTAGATATATTGAATACCTTACTTGGATAGAAACTTCCAAGAATGATACACGAAAAAAAATGAGATAGAAAAGGGTGTGTGCAAGCTTGAAAATGATGGAGATGACTTGGGCTGATCACAGAAGATTCAAAATACATGAGAGTCAAGATTCCCTTCAACCAAGTTCCAAAGCATGAAATAATATCAAATAAAATGAACAAATATCTTATTTTAGATTGAAAATAGTACGTATGAATTCACTCTTAAATTTTTCCAAAAGGTTATCAAACACCCCCATTTAATTCATATTTTTATTTGTTCGAATTTTATTTTCATAGTTTGGATCTATTTAGATCTTATAAAATTTTGGAAATATTTTACCAAGTCAAATGATATTGTAATTTAATTATTATAGTTATAATTTCATTTAAAATTTAAAAAATTAGATTTAGATGTAGGCCTATATGAAAAAATAGATTTTTTTATAAAAAATAAATTGTCCAAACATGATAATTGCAGACTTTTTAAGGGTAATCTAATTTACACATACATAGATTAGGTTTATGATGACCTTAACATGAAATATGAGTGAAGGATACTGGTAATGTGATTTAACATTACATATCTACTTACCATCATGTGAGAAAAATACACATGACTTGTATGTGGTGTTATCCACATACAACACTCATAAGACCATTGTGTAAAGATAAACCCACATTTCATATACATAGTTTTTCAAAATACCATTCTGAAATAATGACACTCTATTTCACCCTTATGCAACTGATATCAATACCTTTTTGCAGTGATAGACTAAATTACATAGGTAAATAATTCAATAAACAGGCTACACATGAAAAGTAATTTTAAACTTACATGACATTTAAATCTACCATTACATAGGTTAATAACCTAACCTTATGTGTGAAATTATAAAAATAATTAACTTAACATTAAACATTAAATTTAAACAAATGTTGACCTTGATATATCTCAAATAATTTCTATGTAAAGGTAAAATAATATTTTTAAAATTATTAACTTTTATTAAAGAAACATTTAAATAATAATATTTAAGTTTTATTATTTTTTACCAAAATTTCAATTTTACTTCCAAAATATTTAAATAAATTTAAAAATCCCAAATTAATTGAATGATTTCTACAAAATAAATATTAAAAAATTAAAAATTACTTTCATTATTTGGAAAACAATTTTAAAATATAATACTAAAATTTAAAAAAAAATCTTAGACCGCCAAACACCCTAGAATGAGAAAGGAAGGTCTCTAGAATAATCTAAGACATTACAATAGATACCTCTCAACCAATTATCATCCTCGATATTTTAAAATCTTACTTCAGATGTAATGGGAGAATGGTACTCTAAAAAACCACTTTTTAAAATACCTATCAACCAATTATCATCATGGAGAATTTAAAATCAAAATTGGGATGGAATGTGGGAAAGGGGGTCTCAACAACCACCTAGTGAGATACCTCTCAAAGAACTCACCACATCTAAAACACAACCATCACAATCAAATGACACTCCAGAGAAGATACCTATAAAATATAAATAAGCTATTATCTAGAGACTAAGGCATAACAGAAGGTTAATATATCAATGATTTTATAACAATACAAAAAATTTCTCAATTATAATCACATGATCAGAAAAATTTCCCACAAACAATAATAGAATCCCCACCATCAATGCATACTAATCAAGAAACCATTTACCATTACTTTTATATGAATTAAGTGTGTCCAACATGAATATCATAACCTAATTTCAGATTTATAATAAACTATTTTCATAACCAATTTTAAATGATTATACTTCTATGAAAAGTGATTTCATTAAAAAAATACAAGCTATATAATACTACAATAGGGAACAAAATTTAGAAAAAACCATTACACACTATTTTTAAATAGATGGCATAGAAATTCTATGCCTAAATTTTATTATGGAAACACTTCATCTTATCCAGCAATTAGTATAAGAATTTATGATTGAGGAAAAATTAATTTGAAAAAATCACATCAATATTTCAAGGCAGTCATTAAACAAATAATATATCACAGACCATTTTTAATTTCATTAAATTCATTTAGAAGAAATAACTACATATTTCACTCTAAAAAACTTATATAGGAAATCTCTTAAAAAGAAAATTCCCTCACGTTTCATCCTCATGTATCATTCTTTACATATTTAAATTAATCATTAAATAAAAATTTTAATATAAAATAGAAATGATTCTATGTTTCATTTAAGGGAATATTCTTCTAGTTCATTATTTAAGTATGAACTTATCAATAAAAAACATGCTTAGATAAATTTATTCTAGTGTTCTAAAAATTTGTAACATAAATATTCATTATCTTTAAAAAACATTAAAAATGCTTGAAAATAAATGTGGGTATATTTTTGTGAAGGACCTAAAATTGATAATGATTTAGCACTAATAAGGCTTGTATCCTTTTATAAATTAAATAAATAACTAGCCTCACAATAAATACTTGATTCAGGCATAAAATACACCATGAGAGGAAAGTAATAGATGAAATAAAAAATTATATAAGGATAAAAATGTATCTCATAATGGATAAAAAAAATCATTTTTCCAATAATATAGAATATATTAAGGGAAATATCCTTCATGAATGCTTCTAAAATCACATAACATTGGAACTTAATCATGATTTACTTTCATATAAGCACTTTAACATGTTAAAATTTTCAATAATAATAATGGTTCTTAATTTTAGAGTAAACATGTTACAGGAAGAATGGTATAACCATATTTTATCAGATGGGAACACAAAATGTTTTATGTCCAATCCTTTAATAATTATATCATGTTTATAAATTATTACTTAATTTCTTCATTTTACCCATTAATGAGTTATAATTAATCATTAACTAGTAAAATAAATCATGATGAAAATTTAATTCATAACATTTTGAACTCATCATGATTAACATGACTTGGAAAATATGTCTCAAAAGGTAGCATGTATACATAAAAATTCTCATAGAGTTCATTAATAATGTTTAGTTCGTCATTTATCAATTTAAATCAAACAAAATTAATTTATTTTTAAAAACAACATGTCTTAAGTATGCCTCACTACTACTCTTTAAGTAACACAATCAAATAAACAATATTTCAAACCCATTTTCAATCTATTTAATTACACTAATCATACTTACAACATAAAACTAATTATAATCAATTTATCTTACCATATGAAATAATATTTCCCATTATGAAATCACAAAAAATAATACATGTTATTGGAAAATTCATTACAATAATGAAAATTTACTATCAAAAAAACATTTAATTAAGGAAAATTTTCAAAAAACATTTTCTTTATAATTACAATATACTTCATAATTAATGAAAACACATTAATACACTACCTACAGTAACATTTAAATAATATTTTCAATTTTTAACATGATCTTATTATTTTTTAAATAACATGACTTAATTTCCAAATTTTAAAATGAGCATTCCATATTATTAAAGAGAACTAAGCATCTTATCATTTGTCATCACACAAAGAAACATGTTTTATCAAGTATGAATCAATTTAAAATGAATGCATTATATTTATAAATAACACATAACATCAATAAACATTATCACAAGTAAGAAATCTAAAAATATTAATAAATAATTTTTTAAATTCAATAATGATCATAAATTAGTCACCCTTAAAAGGAAATATTGTTCACCTATAGAATTTTAATCACTTAAATCATGATTGAATGACCATAAATCAAAACTCTTTTTTTAAAATACAAAAGATATATCTTGAGACCCAGGCATTAAAAACTATATAAGAAATCAAAAAACTTTATGGTTAAATTTTAAATAATTATTCATAAAATTAAAAGAAAACTCTTAATTGTATTTTAAATAATAAAGTTAAAAATTATTTTATAAAACACTCTAAACTAATTAAAATATCACTCTAAAAATAATTATAATCATTATTATAATAAAACTTATCCATTTTTGATAAACAAAGAACAAATTGAATTAAAGAACATTAAACATCCATTACCAAATATTTTAACCACTTATACCATCATGAAAAATAGGTTATTAAGAGTTCATCCATTAATACATCAATACATTAATCCTTATTGTACCATATTTTTTCCAATCAACTAACATATATCTATCATGATATTTTTAAATTTTCTATCAATGTGTATAACATAAAAAATATATAATACAAATCAATACATAAATTGATTCATAAAACATGATGTTGAAACAATTTACTTTATATAGTTTTTAAGATTTCCCAAGTTAATCAATGAATCTTTAACTACTAGGAACCATATCAAGTAAATATTATGAAATTTTAGAATTTATATTAACCATTTACTTTAAGTGAACATTATTAATTCTTAATGTTTTAAGTTAACACCACATTATATTCATTAAATAATACATGTACTAACATCATCATAAATAGAGCTTCCATAATCATACAAATAAATTTAACCCAATAGCCTCACTATGATTTTGTATTCTTTATGTGGCCCTAACTCACCTACAAGACTTCAAAACATTTCATTAATATAATTTCTTATGATGGTGATTATGTCCCCCTCTCTACATGCTTATATCCATAACATGATCCTTCATGATATAATAAAGTTCCAATTGGGCCTATTCCTAAATCTTGTTTTTTAGATTCAATGGATTATTTGAAATTTATATAATATCGAAACTGTTACCAATGAAAATTTATCTAAATAATATTGAATAATTACTTTTTTGAAACAAAGAGAGGGGATCCATTTATATTAATTAAATATTAATTTTGAAAAAATAAGAATTATTACAATGGTCCTCAGATATTTCTCCATTGATAGTTTTGATCATATTAACTCAATCGATATATTATATTTTTGTTACAAGGAACCATATTAAATCACATATAGTGGTGATCCATAAGTGCTCCATCAATATTCGAACAAAACTGATGAAACACTGGGTGTTAGTTCAATTGATTGGTCTTCTTATGATGTTCTATATGAACACTTAATGTTTCTTCATTCTTCAATGTATTTTTCTTATTCATCTCAATATTGAGACAAGGAGAGGAGGAGGGTGATCTTGATATTAAATTTTTTCAGAAAATAATTAAATTTTCTCTAATTGACATAAAAGACTATAAATAAGCATATGGATAGGTACTAATCATATTTAATTTCCAAAAGTCCCTTAACTATGAATTAATCTTAAAAAATCCTTTACCATGTTAATAATATTATTATTATAATTTTACATATGGTATTTAAAAATTCATGTAATAATAAATATTTATTTTATAGATAAGAAAATTAATATTAATCAGGGGAAAAAATCAAGTCCACTCATCCTCCTCAACATTTATTTAATTATTCAATGAATATTCAAATAAATATTATTCATTCATTAAGTAAATAAATATTATAATCATGGTCCATTGAATAAATATTTATTTAATATTTACATAACTAAATGAATTATTTATTTAAAAAAATCTTTTTTACCATGAAAATATTATGAGATAAATAAATATTATATATTCATGTAATTAAAAAATTACCTTGAGAATGAATATTTATTTAATAATTACAATTTATTATTAAAAACCGAATAAATATTACTTCTCGGTCTAGAGAATAATAATTATTCTATTTTTTAAATGATAAAATTATTTAATTGATATAAAATGAAAAACATTGTTTATGTCCCTCAAGACCTATTCATCGGTGACATTAGGCAAGCTTTCCTAAATTCTAATATTACAATCTATCAATAGGTTAAGGAAACAACATTGGAATAAGATATTTCACAACGATAATCACCATATATGAATGATCACTATGTAATGTAGTCCCTTTTTTATGATATCTCACCAAGTAGGTTACACACTAATTTCATCACCCAATATGTTTGATATGTCTTTATTTAACCACCTATAAAGAAATATTTGATACACCATGTCCATATAATTTAATATGATGGTTTTATTTCAATCAAATGGTTGAGATATCATCTTCCTTAATAATGTAAGGGACAAATACATTCTTTACTTATTCATTATTAATGTATAATTTGTATCACACCCAATTTAACCTACTTCTTTTGAATATACGGAGTCTAAATTTTGGTTAGTAGATCAAATAATGAGACTCCTAAAATACATTAAAACTAATATTAAAGTATAAGGATCATCACACATACTCGTAGATGAGAAATTATAATGTCTCACAAACATGTAGAATTACTGACAACATGCATATTCTCATAATCTTCTATCTTTGAGATTACCATGTGTAAAATGAATGATATGAAATATAATCCTGTTATGAGTATTGATTCATGAAAATAAATATACTATGTGTCCCATCATATAATTTTATCTGACTATAAAAATATATTTAGGAATATTGTCTTTGAATAGTAAAGTTATTATCATTGCAGGGAACTGTTATGACCTTTTTAAATGTGATAGGTACTCTAGGATATTATTACATTAAAGTCATAAAAAATAATGAATGATATATAATAAATATTTTATTAATACCTAATTCAGTGAATACACATGCAATCTAAAGTATAAATAGTTAGTTCTAGGATACCAACTCTAGCATACTCCCACTTTGACTAGAGCCAACTTCCAATGACTCTTAGTCTGCAAGATATCACATGATGATCTTATTTATGTATATTTAAGGCTTTATTTAAGAGGTATGTCTTGTTTTATTCTGATTCAATTATTCTCACTATGATGTCTCCTCTCAAATGAAAATCCCTCAATAAATGATATTTCTAAAGTATGTTCTTAATTCACGGGCATGACCTTTGTTCCTTTGCAAGAACCACCACTGTAGAGTGTTATATGGTCTTTACTTGCAGGTAACACATTATTATCTTGGATAAAGTTCTAAATACAAACCACTTATTTACCTACCTCATAATCCATAATGTACTCAGACTCCACTATAAAATCAGCCACATTGTCTTTTTTTGATCTCTTTCAACTCACAATACCTCTATTGAAAATGAAAATGCACCCCTACTATTATTTCAGGTCATCTTGATCTGTTTGGAAACAAGAATTTGGATATAAATTGATGACTAGTTCCTCACCTATTCTATAAACTAGGAAAACATCCTCAGTACACATCTTATACTTAAGGATAGGTCATACTAACATTCAATGACATTCACCTATGTTAGATTGATATCTACTTATTGTCATTATGGTATAAGAAGCATATAGCCTTCTAACCCAATCACTAAAGAGTATGGAATCCTTTCCATCCTCTTCCTTTCCCCATATATTTGAAGATATATTTTCTTATAAAGATGAATTCCATATCACATTGGAAATAATACCATCTTGGACTATTTTATACTAAATTGATTTAGTATTTAATCAATTTATATACATTTTCATATTCCGAACAACCACTTAAATCTATCATGATAGATCTTGATCCCCACATTTTAAACAACTTCACCTAAGCCCTTTATGGAGAAATAAGTTTATAACCAGTCCTTAATGAAATATAATACTTGTATTTCATTTTTAAAAAATAGTATTACATTAACATTAAATATTATAAAAACAACCACACTCCCACTAAACCACATATCAAAACATGGGTGACATTCATTTTTTATAAAACCAAATTCTGTTATGGATTCATCAAACCAACTTTTCCTGGACTTAGATTCTTTATTTAATCCAGAAATGGATCCTTATAACTTTCATACCTTATTTTCATCCTTCTAAGTCACAAACCATTATGGTTGTTCTATATATATATATATATATATATATATATTTGGAATATTTCTTTTTGTGGAAATCTATTTTGAAATTCATCATCCAAATATCATATTCATGGTAATTTGTTATAGAAAGTATAAATATGAATGATTTTATAATAGAAACTAGTGAGAATGTTTCTTTGTAGTCTATTCCTTGACAGTTTTTTGTTCTTTTATAACCATTCATGCCTTATAGGTACTAACTTGGCCATAAATGTACAGTTTCTTCTTGAATAACCTTTTATAAAAAAATTTATTTATATCCACATGAGGATCTTCCAAAATCGAAACCTACATTTGGTAGATAAAATCCTTTTCAAAATTCATAGCCTTTTTCTATTTAGAATCTTATATGATACTTGCTACTTATTTATCAACTAATAAAGATTCTTAGTACTAAGTAACTAGAAAACCATTTCATTTTGGTTCTCTAACCACCATAATTATTTTACATGATATTTGTGCACCAGAAATTCCTTTTCCATAGGGCTTCATGAAATATGGTCATGTACGAACTCTTATATATCTTGATCATATAATTCATAAAATTCTTTATCACTCCCACTATATATTATAGATATGTTCTTTCTATGAAGAAATATATAGTGTATTTACACTATTACATATTTTTTGAGGGGTCATATATGTAATATACCCTTGTTTCCTTGGGGAATCAAAAAAAGTTACACTTTTTATTCAAGGTGAAATTTTTTTTCCCAAAATAATCCTTAACAAATCTTTATTAAACCCACACATGTAAATTCGACAACACATATTTCCTTCCACTCCATGGTTATCATGGAAAAAAAATTTCTTTAGTTAACACTTGGTAAATTATATGATACATTCCCTATAAATTATATCTACAAAAGGATAATGGAATAATTTCATGACTCTTCATTGATGTAATTATGTCTAATAAGGTGTAGTTACCCCTTTCACATACACTATTATATTGTGGTGTATAAAGAGGAGTGATTTGGGATAGAATCACAAAATTCTAAAAAATAATCAATGAAGTCTTGATTAATATATTCTCTACTGTGGTCTAAAAAGATTTTTTTAATTTTATTTCCAAGATGGTTTTAAAATTCATTATTATATT
The DNA here is from genome assembly GCA_963277665.1 of Viscum album. Taxonomy (NCBI): domain Eukaryota; kingdom Viridiplantae; phylum Streptophyta; class Magnoliopsida; order Santalales; family Viscaceae; genus Viscum; species Viscum album. The sequence continues at coordinate 341,131,421 of OY728129.1, forward strand.
CCTCCAATATTTTAAATGAATTTGACTTATACATAAATAATTTTACATATCCATATCTATTAAATTCATTTTTAAAATTTGTGAAGTTTGAATACCCACCTCTATCTTCAATTGGAAATGGTCCATAAATATCAGTATGAACCTAAACAAGAAGCTATATGAATATTTCACTATTTCCAATAACTTGGGATTTGGACATTTTTATTGGAAACATTAATTATATAAAACATTTATTTTTAGTTTAGATGAATCTAAATATATATCTTGGGGTAATCTTGTTAAACATAATTCAATTACATGAATTAGTTAGTGATTCAATAGTTTGGTGTGGTATGTATCAAGTGAACAATTTTTATTGTCGATTACTATAACATGGTTCATATAATTCAACATGTAAATGTTTTTATTTAAATATTATATCCAATAACAACTTATTTCATTATAAAAGAATTAAAACATATTTTAAAATTTTAAAATGTATCCATCGATATCAATTCTAGACATGGAAATAATATTTTTGGTGAATAAAAGAACATAATAGTAATCTTACAATAACAAAATTATTCCAATTGTAAATGTTTGGTGGTAGTCCCCAATATCCACGACAAGTTTGGCTTCATTGGCTACTTCTAAGACTAACTCACCTTAGGAAATCTTTTTTTATATACTTGGTTCCTATACTTAAATACATATGTGAGAATCACATGTTATATTTAATAACCATTTTGTAAGAACAGCTAAATTAACCTCAATAAAAAATTTACCTGATGTTTCCCATTACTTCTTGGTCTACTTTTAGTTTTTCTTCTAGTGGCCATTATTTCCCCATGAAAAAAGGCAGTGTCTTATTCCCTTTATTAATCCTTTATCTTCATATTATTGGATGGGTTTTTTGAAGAATATTTAGGCTGGGATTTAGTATTGGGTCACTTTTACTGGACATTCATTTTATTCACCATAATAAAAAAAATATTTTCGTTATTCATGTCCTTCTAAACTTGGTAAGTTAAAGTGAAAAGTTCTGGGATATTATTCTCTACACTATTAATGTTGAAATTTAAAAAAAAGTAGTGAAATGAAAATTGAGTAATGAAATAATGAGATAAGTTAATAGTTCTGTATGTATCTTAAACCCTAGAAATTATAGATTCTTGATGCAGCCAATGAATTTGGATACATGAGTACTAGATGGAACTCCTTATTTATGTTTGCTCAAGAATATCTCTTTGGGAATCACAAATATTTATTGTCTTTATCTATCTCAATAAATATCATAGAGATACTGGAGAATGAAATAGGAATCTATGTTCTCATGTAACTTCAAGAGTTCTCCGCACATTAATGAAAATATTAAACACTATAAATCTAGTTCATCTTTTAGGTGTTTTTCATAGATAGTGAACTTTTCATCACCCACCTCCTTATAAGGTGGTCTAGGAATTCATGATTCTAAAATGTAAGACTTATGTTTATGTTTCAACACAACCTATAAGCATTTTAACCGTTCCTTGATTTTAGATCTAATAAGTTGTATTTATCATTAATTTATCACATGGATAATGTGGTTAATGAACTTTTCATTATTATACAATAATATTAAATAATATTATAAGTTCTTTAATTTATTATAAAATATTTGAGACATAAAAAATTTATTAAGTATCCCAATATATTATCAAATCCCAATGAACATCACCATTTAACATTGAATTCCCCATCATATGAACATTAGAGTGTCTTGAATTCATATTTCCCTTCTCATAACCCAAGAAAGGACCAATTCAATTACTCAAATGTGTTTAAGTTGTAATTTTTTTCAACTATGGGATAGAAGTCCCTAGGTGTGTTGGATGAACTCCCTAAATTTGAAATCCTGACTCAGATTTATTTAACACATGCCTCAAAGATAGACCATGTTTATAAAGGGATACTCTTATTAATATCAACTTGGTTATTTCAACCCAAAACCATAATTAGAACTCCCAAATAAACTTAAGTTCCATGAAAAGGTTTATTAAAACACTAAGTTTTATAGTTTAATTCTAAATTTGGTAATAGAAGTTGTATAGACATAATATTAACTTGAGGGTGTTTTTTATAATGTGTAAATTTTTTTATTTTTTCTCTTACATGACTTGTAACTATTAATTTTATTTTACTTAAATGATTAATCTTATTCTTAATAAATTACTTATGCATAATAATTTTTTATTTTAATTCCATCTTGGCATATTATTTCATTTATTTATATAATTTCTGTCTTTCATCAATTTAAATACCATCCATCAGATAGAAATAATTTAAAATAAATTTGGCGTGAATCATGACCTTTAACTTGTCGTTTTTATTAAGTCGGCAACAAAAAAATTAACCCTATTGGAAATATTTGTTGAGCAAGTCTGGGATCGAGTTTTAGTATTTTACCTATATCTTTGATATCTACCTAGTTTTGGTTTCTCCGTTTATTTGTCTTGAACCAACACCATGTGCCTAGGATATTCATTCTTAAAATTATTTTACATACAACTAATGTGAAAGGAACTATAAGGGGTGATTAAATAAAAGAAACCTTGGTCATCCAATGTCATATATAATAAGGATGGAGAGATGAGTCTTAGTCCATCAATTTAATTTAATAAAATAATTACAAAAATCAATGCAATAATTAAATTTTAAAAATCAATACCCATACAGATGTTGTTATAAGATAATTATCATACACTTATATAATTATTACAAATTTAAAATATCTAGCTTGAAACCATTTAAATTTGTTCTTTTAATATGATAAAATTAATGTGAATTAATCTGATTAATTGTATGATTAATCAATTAATTCAATTTATCATAATCACCAACCAGTCTTTCCTCGAGATACACATTCAGTGTAATTTTAAATTAATTAATTAATTTAGTTTTATTTAAAATTTAGTAAAATTAGTACACAACATGTAATTGGATGAAACTCAGGGAGTACATTTTCAAACTACTCTATAAGTATTGATATTGTATACAATATACTTATACAGAGTATATCACACACATTTTATCACATAATTACATAGCATGTATGAGTCAATAAATTTCACATGAAACACATGAAAATTAACTAAGAATTTAGTGCTTTTAATGTGCATATATTTTTCAATGGACTATGACTATTCATGGTATGCAGTTTCAATTTTATCTATAAATGAATTATATAAAATCCATAATTTTTCAAAAGGTACAAAATATTTAATTTTTGGTTAAAATTATTTAAAACGGCCCTAATTTAAATTCCTAATATTTAAATGGAGTTCTCAAGTGTGTTTGGGGCTTGTTTGAAGCCCAGAGAACAAAAGGGGGGGAAAATAGGTCGGGTCTCATGGTCATGTGGCTGTTTGCAGAACCAGGGTAGTGAGCTGTTGCACAGTCAGTCATACCGTGTGTTCACCCATGCGATATTCCCTGGTAGAGTAGAACCTACCACATGGTTGGTACACGATTTGTACAACCGTGCATCTAAACTGAGTAGCACCTATAGTGTGGAAATTTTTTAATGAAATGTTTTAAACACCCTTCTCTCTCCCCTACCCTTCCACTTGGGTATTCTGTCCCTCTGGGCATACAAATATTTCCTCTTCTCCACTTTGGGGGTTTTGACTGATCTCTATCCATAGTGATTTTTTTTCTTCTCTGTCAAAAGATATAGAATCCTCTTGATAAGCACTCTCATCTTCACCCCTTGATTTCATAGTTACTCCAACCCTCATTATGCTATCTCTATGACAGATATTTATCCTTATATTGGGGTTTTCCATAAATCTATTGATTTATCCCATTTTATGTCAAATCATGTTTCGATACAAGACATATGTTGTACCAAGACATTAATGAAGGGATTGTACTCTTTTTTCCCATAGTTTTTGTCGCTTTTAGTGTTGCGTCAATGTGTCACCCGGCTAAAACCTTATTATGAGGCTTGTTATTTCATATTAAAATTATTTTCTTATTTTTTATAACAATTGGGATTATACCTTGTAGAATAAACCATGTTTAGGGTATTTTCCATAGATCCATTCACCCCTTTGGGTCAACCAACAAAAATGGCCTAAGTATTTATTTTTAAAAAATGTGGAAATTTTCCATTTATGAGTGTGGCACCTTGATAATTCCATGATTTTATTAATAAACATAGAATAAGAAATATACCATTAATAAGGTCCATTTTGTTAGTTGTTAAGCTTGAACATGGTGTTTTGACCTATGTGTATTGCCTTATACCATTGACACATTTGATGTATCTTTGAATGTAACACGCCTTACATGCTAAAATAATCATTTAAAGTTACATGAGTACCTTGATTTAAGAAAACCCTTGTTCCTTTTTCTAAAAGCCTATAATTCTTGCAATATGAATTGCTTGGTTGTATTATACTCAATTTCCCATGTTTATTATAAGTGGATTATTAAAATTCCTTATGTTGCATGCTTATGCATAATGCCATGTAAAATATCATACCTTATATTATGCCAAATGCTTATGCCTAGTTTAATTCTCATGCCTAATAATTTTTATGGTTCAAATGGAATGTGATATTCGATGAAGCATTATAGCTTGAGATATTGAAATTTCATTAATGACATATTGGTAAGAATAATATTGATGCTATATTCCTTTATTAATGTTCATTTCTTATGAAAATTTCTTGTTTATTATGCCATCATTACTGGCTTGAACCATATGAAATAATTGTTAAACTTTTTGGATTGTGATATAGAAATTATTTTTGTGTAAAGAACTAGTTTAAGTCTTATTCCATGTATATTATGCCACAAACATTTCTTACTCTTATTAAATTCTCATTTTCTTTCCATATGATATGTGTCATTGATGTTTGGATTGAATTTATTAGCTTGGTTAATAGAGGAATGTGGTATTAAGATGATTACTGTTGATTATAAATCATAAAAGTGTTAGTTTTAGGTATTACTAGGTTGATATGGCTCTTGACATAAGCTGAGAGAGAACATTGGTTCCCAGGTGATTTATTATACTCCTGAGTGATGTTGGTTTCCCAAGGGGAGCAGTCATGTGAGGCACAATTGGAAAGATGGATACACCTTTACTTGGTTGATAATTGGTCCCATTGTGAGATACTTGGGAGAAATGCAGTGGTTATCATACCTCATAGTGACGCTTGGGATTATATTAGATCATTTTGGATGGGATAGGTGGTATTGTCTTATATCGTATGTTCCCGTTGCGATACATGAGATTCTTTTAGATTGCATTGGATGAGTACAGGACTCCCCCTCATTTTTTAATAGAATGTTTGGTTCGAATTATTTTACTTTTCACCGTACTTTTTTGATGCCATGGATTTGAGACCCCAAGCCAGAGCACAAGCTTGGGGGTATAATTAATTATATTCCTTTTTCACCTTGACACATGATATATATATTGTGACTTGAATAAGTTTCTTATTAAAATTTATGGCATAGGATGAATCATGTGTTATATGATAGGTGTCTGTTTAGGAACCCAAAACAAGTTGTAGTTATTCACTTATTCAATTCCATGAAATTTATTATATATATAACATTGTTTCTTAATTATAGCATGAGAACGGGAATGTATTGGCATCTTCGGTTCTTTCCTACTATGATTTTTTATCTCACACCCAACTCATGTGTCGTTTGGTACCCGATTAGACCATTTAACCACATGTATGGATAAATGTAATCATGATTATCCGGATTATGTAGTTTCTTGATACTTATGAGGGAGTTGGGGGAAGAGGATAGAGCATGTGCTAGAGATGCTATGGTAGTAGTTTTCCATTTTTGTACTTTTGATATAATGTGTTTTATGTTTTTACCCCTATTTTGATGCACTTCTATTTTCATATAGATGGATGACATGACATTGTTATTGTATCTGTTATGATTATCTTCCTATTTTTTACTTATAGTGGATGGATTACTTTTTTACGTCCACTATTGTTATCTTATTATTACTCTTCGACTATTTCTAATTATTGATTACCATTGTGCATAATACGAACAATGAGGGCATATTCTCCCCACAAACACACCTTATGACCTTGTTACTAGTTAGAAGCCTATGTCCTTTAGGGATATGTGTTTGAGTTCATGTGGGAAACCAGACTCGGTGTACTATTGAGTTGAATCCAGGGCTAGGATGCGACAATGTGGTATGAGAGGTTTTATTTTCCTTTGTCTTACTTTTTAGGATTATACAAGAGTCTAGGATATAGGAATTTGGATCTAACCATGTGCTTGAACATATCTAACTCATGTACTGGGGAAACCCAAATTTCCTGGGTTGGGAATTTTAGTTATTATTTATGCCAATGATGTTTGATGAAAATTCACAATTGGTTGACACGGATGATTCATTATGTTATTGATATTGGTGTGATTGAATTAATGATTTATATTACTTTGTACATATGAAATGAGGGTGTTTCTTTACATGCATCATACTGGGAACCATAAGGAGTGAAATTTCATGCATAATTCCATGCCTTGTTTTTTAGAATTTATTTTATTGTTTTCATGAGATTTCTATTCTTCCTAGTTGTTATTTTCTATAGTACATATTTTTATATAATAACAGAAGTAAGATAGTTTTTCTTTTAGATATATTTTGTGGTTTGGGTTAAGAGGACTCCACTTTCATCTCATGAGGAGTATGGGACCTCGTGGATTGGGATGGTAATACACCCAACTTATCCAAAAGAAAAGTGTAATTAAGTCCTTAATTTTTTAAAATGAAGACCACCTATTAAAAATAAATGGATTATTATATGGTAATTTTTGGCTTTGAATTTACCTCTGAATAGGATACATGGTTAATTACTTGGGAACAGTTTTACGTCCTTCTTTCTTATCTAGACCTTAATCTTGGAGTAGGTTGTTAGTTTTGTTATGCTTAGAGGTAGGTCATGATTATGTCCTCTTATCACTTTCCTTATCTATTATTCCATGTTAAGGGAGGCCTTATACATTCTATTCCTTACTAATTTTTTACCTGATTTCCCTATCTGTTATAACTCTTGACTGAGTCATGAGTTTGAAAATTATAGAGTTTTTTCACCATGAAGTCATTATTCTAAATTCCAAGAGAGTGGTGATGAAATCACTCTGGAGGTGGTGGTCCATGAGCCACCCATTGAATCTCCTATTGTGCCTCCTGAGGCACCTCCTATTGATCTCCCAGTGGGAGTCAATTCTCAGTTTAGGGATATTTTTTGAGGTTTAAGAAGACTGTTTTGGATGCTCCCCGGTCTACGCTAACTATGAAAAGGCTTACATAGGAATTTTAGCAGCAAAATCCTCCGACTTCCTAAGGATATGGTGGTACTCATTCTACAGAGTCATGGATAGAATATATGATATCCATATTAATCTGTCTTGAGATGACTCTAGAGTAGAGGTTCAAGATTGATACTTATATGCTATGTGACTCCACCAAGCGTTGGTGGGATTTTGTATATCTGTCAGAGCATTATCGAGACATGATTTAGACATAATTTCAAAAGAATTTATTTGATCGCTTATTTTTTAATACTTTTATAGCATAATGATCTATAGATATCTTACATCTTCAGTAGGGATCCATGCCACTTCTTTGGTATACTTTTAATTTTCCTGATCTTCATCATTTTACTCCATCTCTAAACGGTGACGAATTAAGTACTACGGGGTTCTTTGAGGATAGGATTGGATGAATTTTACTCTCATAGGTGATTTTTTTGGTCGACTGTTATTACAGAGATAGTGAATCAGGCCTTGATCACATATTCAAAACTTAGGGAAGCTGGTCCTGTGAGCCAGGTTAGTTCAATTCTGTGTTAGGGCGACAAATCTTCTGGAAGTAAAAAGTGTTGTTTCATGGGTTCATGTGGGGGTATTTCCTGCCATGGGACACATGTTAACAGTTCCATAGTATGTCACCAATGTAGTAGGATAGTCTATAAGAATCCTCAATGGATAACAAACCCAAATGAATTCTAATCTTGTGGAATAATGGTTCATCTATAGTTTGTTTATCATTATTTTCCTCCAACGTCTTATAATAGGGGATCTATAGTAGTAAATACATCAGGTATGGGATCTACGGAACAATGTCAGGCTGGGAGTTGTTCTTTTACTAGATGAATGGGCCGAGGTAGTTGCACCCATGGCTGAGGCATCCAGGCTTCAGATCATCAACAACAGTAGAGTGGATCTTCTTAGGCAAGTCAGTCTGTATCTCAAGGTAGTGGTTTAGTTCATATGTGTGCAGTGTATCTAATGTCTGAGGAGTATAATCCAGGGCCATATAATGTTAGAGGTACAATTATGGTATCCTCTAATTTAGTTACATCCCTTTTCCATACAGGTGCATCACACTCTTTCATATCTGTTTCATGTGTGGAAAGCCTTGGTATCTCTTTAGAGTACTTCTTTGGAATTTTGTCTCTCAACACTCCACTAATGGTCAGAATAGAGGTAATAAGTTAGTGTCAGGGGTGCCCCTTGAAATAGGTGGGTACTGTTTTATCTAGAATTTCTTCATCCTCGAGATGACTAGTTTTGATATCATCCAAGATATGGACTGGCTTGTACATTATCATGCCAAAGTGAATTGTTATCACCACTAAGTGTATTGCATATCCTAAAGGAAATTAATATAAACCCAAAGGTAAGTGGGATATACCGATAGTTCAGACTAGACCCAAGAGAGTTGGGAATGGCTGAGAGACTAATCAGATAGTGAGTCTCTTTATGAGTGATTAGGGAAGGAAACTCATGGATTCCCCTCCTACTATGGATTTTTTCAGGGATGTCATCCATGATGATTTCTCTAGATTACCTCTTGAGGGAGAGGAAGAGTTCACCATTGACCTAGTTCCAGGTGAAACACCTGTGTCTATTCCTTCATATATAATGGAACCTATATAGCTCCATGAACTCAATAAGTAGCTTGAATATCTTGAGGTTAATGATTTTATCAGACCCAAAACATTTCCGTGGGGTTCAATTATTCTTTTTGTCAAGAAGTCAGATAGTACCCTACGCATGTGTCTGGGTTTTAGGTAGTTGAACCATCTTATAGTTAAGAACCATTATCCTTTTCCTTGTATAGATAGCTCTTCAACCATATCCAAGGAGAAACTATTTTCTCTAAGATCGATTTGAGTTTGGACAACCATCAGGTTCATGTGAGACATTGGATGTACCAAATACATCATTCCAGAGTATATATGGATTGTAAAAGTACTTGGTTATGTCGTTTGGATTGACGAACTCATTGAAAATATTTATAGGTTTGATAAATATATTTTTTACCCATATCTTGATTCCTCCATGGTGGTCATCATAGATGACATCTTGGTGTACTCTCATACTATACAAGACCATGCCACACTTCTTGAGATCATGCTGAGTACACTGAGAGAGAACCAACTTTACATATAGCTCAAAAAATGACACTTTTGGATTAGTGAGGTTCACTTATTGGGTCATATAATATCAAAGTCTCGAGTATCTATTAACCTATAGAATGTGATCACCATGTTTTCCTAGGAGTATCCTAAGAATTAGTTTGATATACACAGTTCCCTAGTGCTTGCAGGTTATTATAGGTGTTTCATCTAGAAATTTTCCCTCTTAGAATCACCTTTCACGACCTTGACTATTAAGGGTGTACAATTCCCATGGTCTAAAGCTTGTGATAAGGCCTTTAATAAGTTAAATGGATGGATCAATTCATCTCTAATTATGATTCTATATGATATGGGTAGATGTTATATAGTTTATTATGATTCTTCATGGATCGGGCGAGGTGCAGTTTTGATGAAAGTTGATTAAGTCATTGCATATGGATCTTACTAGTTGAGGCCACATGAGATGAACCATACTATGCATGATCTTGAGCTAGTATCCACGGTTCCTGATCTTCACTATTGGAGGCCTTATGATTTTCGTTAGCGGTTCATTTTTTATAAGGATTATAAAATCTTAAAGAACATCTCCACACAACTAAACTTGAATTTTAGGTAGTATAGGTGGGTGGGATACCTGCAGTCTTTTTGATTTTGATATTTCATATACCCATAGAAATGGAAATGTTGTGGTTAATTAATTGATACATAAAACTCATATACAATCCATCCAAGTGGCTAGTAGTGAGTGGAAGATGATGGATATGTTTTATGAGTTTCATCTAGAGGTTCATGATCAGTGTGGGAAACTAGTTCTAACAACTTTGGTAGTGATATCTTCTCTCCTAAAATATGTTAGGATGCATCAGTTATCAAATTATGAGGGCCTCATTTTGAGAGAAAGTATCATAGGAGACAACCCACCTCCAGGTTGGGTTGTAGATACCAGTGAGACCCTCCTCTACCATGGGTGTATTTGGGAACCTTCAGATATACAGGAAGAGATAAAGAGGGAATCTCATGCCTCATTTTTTGCAGTTCACCCAAGGCTTTCCAAGATGTATTAGAATATAAAATGTCAGAACTGGTTTCCAGGTATGAAGGAGTAGACAGCGGGCTTCATCACTCGATGCTACACCTATCTCAGGTGAAGGTAGGGAACCAACAACCTATTGAAAATCTACAACCTATACCCATTATTTAGTGTAAATTGAATGATTCCACCATAGATTTTGTTATAGGATTGTTGTGATTTCCATGAGGCAACAACATAATATGGGTGATCATAGATTGTTTAACCAAAGTCACACGTTTCATACTGATCCACGAGACCTACTCTATTGATGAGTTTGGTATACTTTATATCTGGGAGATAGTGAAACTTCATGGTGTACCCCTTTATATAGTTTCAGACCAAGATTCCTAGTTCATATCATGATTTTGGGAAGGGTTACAGAAGAAAATAGGTTTAAAGGTGCCCTTGATTACTATATATCACCCAAAGACCGATGGTAAGTCTGAGTGAACAATTTAGGAGTTAGAGGAAATGCTAGAGCCTATATTCTTGATTTTGGTGGTTTTTAGGAGAATCATATTCCTCTGGTTAAGTTTTTTTATAATAAAAGATTTCAAGAAACAATTTAGATTGCTATATACTAGGCTATCTATGGTAGACCATCTCATTCACCCCTGTGTGAGATTTTGGTAAGGGAGACAGCTCTATCGGGTCCTCATCTTATTTTGGAAACTTCATAAAAAGTCCACCTAATTCTGAAACATATGGATAAAACCCATTAAAGGGATAAGTCATATACTGATCATCACCATAGACCTCTATAATTCTTTTCGGTACATTGAGTCTTTCTTTCGGTATTTCCTCATTTGGTACATAATAAAATCACTAGACATGGAAAGTTATATCTAAGGAATGTAGGGCCTTTTGAGATAGTGGATTGAGTTGGGACGGTAGCCTATCGGTTTTAATTACCTCATAGGTACCATGAAATGAATGATTTTTTCTATATATCTCAATTTCAAAAGTATCATCCAGACCCATCATATTCTTTGATCCTGACAATATCAAGCTTGAAGCGGATGCATCCTTTCAAGAGCATCCAGTTCGTGTAGTTGACTATAGTATGAAAGTTCTCTAAGGTTGGTTAATTCCTTTAGTCTAGGTTCTATGGAAACATGGATGTGTTTAGTATGAGACATGGGAGAAAGATATTGATGTACATTCATAGTATCCAGAACATTTTTTATATTATGTTGTACCACACTTATAAGGGACACTCAGGGATGAGTTTTTTTAAGGAGGGTGGTTGTAAAATCCCGAATTTTTTCAAAGGTAGGGACCATTTATTTTTTTGGTTAAATTAATTTAAAATGGACATAATATAAATGTGTAATCTTTAAATGTAGGTATCATGTGTGTCTAGGGATATTTTGAATTTGGGAGCACCAAAAAATGGTAAAACGTGTTGGGTTGTGGAGTTTTTCAAACTGTGCGACCTTAGGTGCACGACCGTGCGGCTATTTGTAGAACTGGGGGTTGTGAGCTACCACACGGTCATAACATTGTTATTTAAATCATGTGGTTGACCGTTCAATATTCTCCTGTAGAGAAAAATCTACCACATAGTTAGTGCATGGTTTGGACAATTATGTGACCAAACCGTGTAACACCTCCAATGTGGAATTTTTTTAATGAAAATTTTTAAACCCCCTTTCCCTTTCCCTATTGCTTTCACTTAGTTTTTTCCTCCCTCTAGGTGTACAAACAACTCCTCTTCTCTTATTTGGGGGTTTTGATCAATATTACAACACATTAATCTATTTCCTTCACTTTATAAAGCTACTGACTCCTCTCGATAATCTCTCTCATCCGCAACCCTTGATTTTTTTGTTTCTCTAACCCTCATTGCGCTATCTCCATGTGAAATATTTATCCCTGTTTTTTTATTTTTCCTATATTTATTGACTTATTCCATTTTAGGTTGAATCAATACTTGTTACCAAATATGCATCATACCACAAAGTTGAGGTAGGGTGTCCACTCTTTTTCCCCTTCGTTTTCATCTCTTTTAGTGTTGTGTCTTTGTGACGCCCCTTCAGAAACCTCCATCGATGCTTGTTATTACATATTAAAATTAATGTATTGTTTTTTGTAACTATTAGAACTATACCTTATATAAAACCCCTTTTAATGTATTTTACTCAGATTTTATTAGCCCTTTGGGTGAACCAACCAAAATGGCCTAAGTTTCTCTTTGTTTAAAATGTGGAAAATTGCCATTAGTGTGTGTAGAACCTTGATAGTTCAAAGATTTTATTAATAATATTATAATGATAAATCTACCGTGAATAGGGTCTCTACTAATTATTTCTAACCTTGAACATGGTGGTTTAGCCAATGTGCAGTGACTTATACCTTTGACACACTGGATGTCTCTTTGAATGCAACATTCCATACATGATAAAATTATAATTTGAAGTTACATGAATACCTTACTTTAATGAATGCCTGATGCCTTATACTAAAAGATTATACTTCATGAAATATGGCTTGATTAGTGGTATTATACTCAAATTCCCATGTTTATTCCATGTGTATTACACTAATGCCTTATGGTACATGCTTATGAATAATTTCATGTGAAATTTCATATCTTATATTATGCCAAATGCACATGCCTTGTTTGGTTCCCTTTCTTGATCCTTTTTATAGTTTGAATGAAATGTAATAATTGATCTATATCGATATCTTGATATATTGAAATGTAATTAATGACATGTTGGTAAGAGGCATGTTGATTCTATATGCCTTACTTATAGATCATTTCTTATGAAAATTTCTTATTTTTTATTACCTTATTAGTGGCTTGAACCATATGAAATGCATGTTGAACTTGTTCTCTTGTGCTATTGAAATTGCAGGTGTTTACATGGACTCATTTAAGGATTATTCCATTTATATTATGCCTCATACCTTGATTAATCTTATTAAATTCTCATTGACTTTATATATGAGATGGGACATTGATGTTTGTCTTTAATTGATTATATTGGATAACTGAGGAAAGTGGAATTTAGATGATTATTGTTGATTGGAAATAATAAATTCATTACATGTTATGAATTCCTAGTTTGATATAGATCTTAACACAGGATGAGAGAAAACACGAGTTCCATATTAAGGAATCATATATAGAGTTATCATGCTCAATGGGTTATAACTTGACACATTGAGGGCGATGAGTTGGCTTGAAAAACAAGGTATTCCAATGCGATTTATTATACTCCTGAGTGATACCGGTTCCCAGGGGGTGGAACTGTGTGAGGGCCTTTTAGAAAGATGGCTACACGTTGCCTTGGGTGATACTTGGTCCCCTTGTGACATTCTTGGGATGGACTCGGTGGTTACCATACCTTACAGAGACACATGGGACTCTTCTAGATCCCCTTGGATGGACTACATAGTATTTTCTTATATCAGATGTTCCTATTGTGAAACTTGGGATTCTTTTAGATCTCCTTGGATGGTAATGGGACTCCACCTCATGTTTTAATGGAATATTTTTTTTGTGTTTTCTATTAGGTTTTTGAATCATACGATATGTATCCTTTATTATTAAATAATCATTCATATCAAACTCTGAGAGTTATACCTTAATTTACAACATAAATATGTGATGACTTTGATTTGAGACCCCATTCCATATCACAATATTGGGAGTATAAATCATTAGATTATTTGTACATCATGATACATGTTATATATATTGTGACCTAAATTTGTTTCTCATTAAGACTTCTAGCATATTACAAAGTAGGTGATATGGGATGGGTTTCTATTTAAGAACCCAGACCATGTTGTAGTAATTTTATTATTCACTAAATTGTAATTTATTATATCTATTACACTATTTCTTAATTTAAGTGTGATAATGGGAAGGTCTAGACACCATAGGAGATAGACTTATAAGATTTACTATCTCACACCCTGTTTGGGCGTCGTTTGGTATCTTAGTAGAATTTTTTCCATAGGTATAGATAAAGGGAAGAGTTATACTCTCTATGCTTGATTTTAATAATTCTTTGGATAGAGTTTGGGGTAGAGGACCAAGCCTGTGCTTGAGATGCTATTGTAGAAGTTTTCTATTTTTTAATTTGGGTAGCATGTTGATTATGCTTGTACCCCCTATTTCCCTACACTTATATTTTCATATGGACTCATGAAATGACATCATTATTATATCTATTATGATTATTTATGAGTTTTTTACTTATAGTGCCTGAATTGTTCCATTACTTCCTCTCTTGTTCTCTTATTATTATGCTTTCACTATTTCATATTATTGTTTACTATTGTGAATACTCTAAACTATGAGGTCATATTATCCTTATTGACACGCCCTAGGCCCTTGTTGTTAGTCTATAGCCTCTAGAATTTAGAGATATGTTCTTCAGGTCATGTGGCCAACTGGCCTCATGGCACAGTTAAGTAGAATCCAAGACCAAGACGCTAAAAATTATGCATTTAATATCATATAAAACCTATCATATGGTGTGTATGAGTTAATAAATGACACATGGAGTAGATAATGATGAGGTTTATGGAGTAATAAATTATTTTTATTTTTATTCATAAATAGGTTTGGTACACTACATGTACATCCAAATACATGTCATGTATTTCACTCATTGTATGTCTATAATTCAAGTATAGGGACTAGATATCTTTCTCTGCATAGACATTTCTTAGGTACAAAATGTGTACTTCTAGTGCACACTAAGAAATCTCATTATTATGTTATAAATACAAGTCAATTATTATACCCCATGCTTGTTTCCTTAAAAACCCATGGAATACATGTAATGTAAGAGATTCACATGATATTTATGATAGTTACATGATGTGTGGTCTAGAATGAGTAAATGATGTGTGCCTTTGGGATACACTGGTACTATATCGTTATCTTGAAAAAATTGACAACACCTCTATATGGGTTCTTCAGGTGTTCATCATTGAGGTTTTAACAGATCTGGATTAAATTTTCTATATATGAAGGGAGGAAGAAGATATCTCAATGATTGAATGGTAATAATGAATTTATAAAAATAGAAACTAAATTTTATATTTATAAACGATCAAAAAACTTATAAATGGTATGTGATTTATTTTATGGTTTTGGACATAATAAAAGCATCTATTAGAACCATGTATAACTCAATTATTTTCATATGAAATGTATTATTAGTAATGTACATGAATTAAACTCTATGACCAATGATTTTTTTTGAATAATATTGAAAATTGATTTTACTAGAACCAATATAGAAGAACATTTCACATTAATTTATAATTAATTTAAAACACAAGAATAATGATAACCTTGGTCTTGAGACCTATCTTCATTAGTGGTGTTAAAAATTCTAACTTGATCTGTGTATAATTGTGGTGTATAAGGGACCCAAAAGAAAACCCACTCCAGTGATGATCCATATGTTCTCCTTCAATCCACCAAAAATAGTCATGAAATAATAGTTGTTATAATGACCAATTGACCAAATTGAATTATTCTATTTGATCGCTTCAGGTTCCTTTTGTCTTGAAGGAATTTCTATTATTCTTCTTAGAATTAATAGGAAGGGGGTAGGAGAGAGATCTTGAGAGGAAAATTTTTTTCACAATAATTAAACTTTATATGATTGATATAACAGTCTATAAATAGAAATTGGGCTAGGGTTTAATTTTAATTAATTGAAAAAAGTACCTTAACTATTAATCAACCCCTAAAAAACCATATTCCATGTAATTAATTATACTTTTATAATTTTACTTATGATGTGTCCAAACTTTTGGAATAATAAATATTTGTTTTTTGGGTTGTAAAATAAATATTGATTACTTTAAAAAATCAAGTATGTTCATCCTACTCAACATTTATTGAATTATCGAATAAATATTTAAATAAATTTTATTTATTCAATAAATAACTAAATATTATATTCATATTATAGTGAGTAATTATTTATTTAATATTCACATAAATAAATAATATATATATTAAATAATTAGTTATTTATTATTATGTGTAAAATAAGAGATAAATAAATATTATTTATTCACTTAATTAAATAATTACCTTATGAATAAATATTTATGTAACTTTTTTTATTGGTTATTAAAAATAAATAATATATTTCTTGTTATTATAGATAATATGAGTTATAACAATTGTTAAATATAAATAATATTTAAATAAGATCAAATGAAACAATTTTTGTGTGACCCATTACGCATTTTCCTTAATGGAATTAGGTAGGCTGGCCAAAATTCAAAGATTATTATACTGAAAAAAGTCAAGGAACCCACAAATAAATATGATACATTTCACTGATAACAACCACATATGAACACTCACTGTGTAATAGAATCTATTTGTTGTAATAACTCATCAATCGTGTTTCACTCCCATGTCATCAACCAATATTCTTAATAAGTCTTTATTTGACTACTTAAAATGGTCTCAGAAATACACTATGGACATAGAATATAATGTGATGGTTCCATTTCAATCAAATGGATGAGATATATCCTCAATAAATATAGAAAAGACAAATCCTTCCTCATTATATTCATTAATAACATATCATTTGTGATGAAACCAATATAGCCAACTTCCTATGCATATATTGGATAATTGTTTTATTTGGTACATAAAGGTACACAAGTCGTAAAATGAATTAATAAAAAATATAATGTATATGGATAATCACACATGATTGTAGATAGTTAATTCGAATGACATGAAAACATGTTGAATTCTTATTGGTGTACATGTTCTTATAATATCCAATCTGGTTGACTTTCAAGTGAAACCCTCATGAGATGAAGTCTCATCCACTAATGAGTACTCACACCTAACAGTCAAAATACTAATTATACCGCAATAGAATTTAATATGACTGTAGAATAATAATTAATAACATCATCATGAAATTTTAAAGTTCTCATCATAGGGGGGAACTTCTATAACCCTTTTCAATGTCACCGATACTCTAGGATATTATTACATTAAAGGAATGGGAAAATGATATATTTTTAATAATTTATTATATTTATATTAATATATTTTAATATATGTAAAATATAAATTACATACAGTTAGTTCTAGGATACAAACTCTAATAATAAGTTATATGCACAAGAGAAACCCACAAACCTAATAACATGTAATTCATTAAAATTAACTTAATTAGGTTAATTTAATTCCAAAATATCACCTAATTCAATTGAAAGTGAAAAACTTATGATACACGTATGTCTACTGGGTCTCTAACCTATAAGAAGTACCACCTCACTTGGCAATTTGGTTGACTCGAAGTCCTTGCATTGAAATAGGAGGGGCCCAAAAATCCAACATCCTAGCTTGTCTCTCTGGCCTATGTCATACACCAAACTAAACCTATACCTTTTCCCTACCTACCCATGTATTCCCCCAAGTTTCTAACTTTATTATCCATCTTATCTCTCAGCCATCAACTTTAACAAAACTCTGTCATGACCTTCTCCATCTAAAGGCGCCCCTCTTGGGACAATACTGAATGAAGAGAGATAATGACCCGCAAAGGCTCCCTCCAATATACTCCTTTTTTGAGACTAGCATCAAGGGTACAAAATTCATAGAAATGGGTGGAATTTCTCTTATATAAATTAAAGCAATAATATATAAGAGGGGAAATGATGATTAATACCATATGATAAATAGATAAAAATTCCTAATATAATAATATCCTAAAATGCATTGTATGAAATACATGAAAAGTCTCCCAAAAGAAATAACCAAAAGAAACCTAGGAAAAAACACCAACAATAATAATCCACTTCAAGCTAGTGCAGTCTATCTCTGTCACCAAATACTACATAAAATACACACGCACACACAAATATATATATATATTTATATGTGTGTGTGTGTGTGTCTGTGTGTGTGTGTGTGGGGTGGGTGGGGGTAGGTTTCTGTGTATATATATATATATATATGTCTATGTATATATATATATATGGGTGACCATAACAGGTATACTCAGTAGGATCTTCCTCAGTATCTCTTATGAAAATGTAAAAAAGCACTACAACAAATTTTTCGATATTTAGTGCTAACCTTTTTTAGTGATAAAAATACACTATCAAATGAGAGAGTTTTGTTAGTGCTAACTAAAACAACTAATAAAAAAATCCTTCATTACCACTGAAAAAAGCATTGATAAAGGGTAACCCTATATCAACCCTTTTTTAGCATTGATAAAGGTTTAATTTATCAACACTTTAATTAGCATTGACAAAATCCTCTATATTAACATCTCTAAAAACACTAATAAAGGGTATAATTAATGAATATGATTTTTATAACTATACTATAATAAAATAACACTTTAAATCTTATTTTCAAAATTTTATATCTAAAAATTATCAATTTATATTAATAAATTAAAATGTTTAATAATATATATATATATACATTAATTTCAAAATGTATATATAAATATAATATTTTAATATTTTATTTAAATAATTATATAAATATATAAATGATTATATATTCATTTAAATAATTTTTGTATATGAATTCTTATATTTATATACATATTAAATAATTTTCAACATACATATATTTTTTATGTATGTGTATGCCTATTTATGAATATAGATATATGTGTAAGTCTATATGTGCATGTAAGCATGGGAGCGTATATGTGTTTTTATTTATGTGTATGTATATAGATGCATGTGTTGTGTATATGTATGTATTCATATACATGTGCATGTATGTATGTGTATGTGTATATATTTATGCATATTTGTGCGTGTTTATGCAGTATATAAGTATGTATGTGTATGTACGTGTATGTAATTATATGTATGTGTATGCAAAAATGTGTATGTGTGTGTATATATGTGCATATGCAGGTATATGACAAAAATGATCACACAATAAGTGACGTATACACATCATTGGTAGGTAGTGTTGGAGGCATGAGTTGGGAAATAGGTGATACAAGCATAATGCGATCAGGCGATGATGGAGGCCTGGTGTCGCGGGTGTGATGATGCAAGCATAACGTTGCACTGGGGATTCGATCCAATATATGGGCCTTTAGTCCATGTAATGGGTTTCATGCCCAATAAGATTTTGGTCTATCCATATAAATCAATATGGTTTGGTGGGTGGGCTATCCCTTTTGGGGGGCTATGGCCTGACTTTCCAGACTATGTGTGGTGTGTGTGTGTGTGTGTGTTTGATATAGTTGTACCCCAAGCACCTAATATATATTATATTAATATATCATTATATAATAAGAAAATTCATTTGTTTTTTCAATTTGATATATCTCATTATAGTATATATACATATACATAAACAAAATCATAAGAAAAAATAATATTTTTTTCATATATAATTAAAAGCAGTTATATATATAATTTTTTTTTTTGTAATTTTTTAAAATTATAATATTTATTTATAAATTTTTAATTGTTAACATTTAATATTTTAATGTTATTTTAATTTATATAATTATTATTTATTTATTATTATTTTAATACTTTTATATTAAAATGTTTATACAATTATTGTTTTTTTATTTTTAATTAATAATTTTTTATAAATATCATGTATTTAAAAGTACATTTTTAATATATATTCACTTTTATTTTAATATTTATTCATTTTTTACATTTTTTAATTGATATGATTAATATTATTTATTAATTTTTAAATATATATTATTTTGTAATTTATTTAATTTTAATTATTAAATGTTAGTCACTTTTTTAGTTTTTTCATTTAATATTATTTATTGATTTTTAATATTTCTCCATTTTTAATATTTTCTATTATTTTTTAATTTTAAATATTTTTTCCATTTTAGTATTTATGTATTTACTATTTTTTATAATGTATTTATTTTTTATTATTATTTATAAAATTTAAATATAGATATTCAAGACCTTTAATTTGTATGTAATGTATATAGTTAACATCTCATCATTTTTATTTTAATATATTTGTATTTAGATCTTTATACAATTATTATTTATTCATCAACAATCAGCACTCTATTACAAATATTTTGTTTTAAAGTTTAAATTTCAATTTTTTATTTCATTTCTTATAATTATTCATTTTTAATATTTTGTTAATGTATATAATTAAATTCATTAATTCATTTTTTTTAATATTTTTTAAAATTTATTCATTTTTGGATATTAAAATTTATTTGTTTTTAATATTCATTTAAAAATTACTTTCTATTCATTGTTCACACTTATTCACTTTTAATATTTTTGTAATTTATTTATATTTAATATTTATTCGTTTAATGATTCTTTAATCTATTCATTTTTAATATTTTTATTTACTTTTATTTATTAATATTTAATGTTTTTAATATGTTTGTAATTGGAATATTAAATATCTATTAATTTTTATCATCATTTTTTATTTAAATATTTATACTTTTATTATATATTCAATTTTAATTAATTAATTATTATAAATATCTTTTATTTAAAAGATTTTTTCTGTATTTTGTCATTTTTATTTTAATATTTATTCATTTATATTATTTTTATCATATATATAACTTATATAATGTATTCTTTTTTAATATTTTATAAATTAAATAATTGATATTATTTATTCATTTATCTTAATATTAATATATTTCTTATAATATAATACATTTATCATAAGATTATAACATTTATTAATACTTACATTATAAATAAAATTGTTTTTTTATTTTTACTATTTTTTAAAAATATTGTATTTAATATTTTTGTAATTTATTTATTTTTAATTTTTGTTATTTTTTTATAAAGAAATTTTTAATATTAATTTTTATATGATTAGTACTTTATTGAAATTTTTAAATTTAACTTAATTTTTTATTTTCCATTAGAATTTGTTAGTGTTATATCAAGTAATGAAAAATGGTTCATTTATCAATTCTTATTAGATAACACTATTAAAAGTATGATTTATCATCACTAATAAATCCTTAGCATTATTAATGCTAATAAAGTGATCATAAATCATACATTTATCAATTATTTTCATTTTATCAATGATAAGTGTATATTTTATCAATAATTTTTTACTAGTGTTGGCCTCTTCCCCTATTTTAAAATAACCCTAATCCAGATCGCCCATGATCATGCGGTTTAAGCTCACACAGAAGCTAGATACTTTTGTTGCCTCCTTAAAATATTTTAGATGGATTTATCCTTAATCAGATATATGTTATTCATTATTCATTTTTAATCGATCATTTATCATTTTCTATGATTTTTTTGTTCTTCTCCTTAGTTATTCTCATTGGATCCTCTCTTGTGCAGGATATTTTGCTGTTTTTTTCATGATTTTTGGTTCTTTTTATATTTTCTTCTATTTTGATCAATCTTTGTCCCCTCTCTCAAATTCTTTTTGGTTGTTATTCTTTCACTTTTGGAATGATCGATCGATGGAAATAAAAATTATATATTTTTTACTTAATTTTTATTAGTCATGAACTCATAAAAAAATTATCAATTAATTCTGATGGGTTTTTCATTTCATTTATAATCATTTTGTGTGCAATTATTATTTATTTTTTTCATTATTATTTGAGTTTTATTTATTATTTTATTTGAAAAATGAAAAATACTCATATAATTTTCTATATCAATTTCAAATTTATCTTATGAAAATAAAGAAAAAAATTTATTCTACGGATCTTTCAATTCATATTTTTAGAAAAAACACATATAAAAATTGTTTTCCACATTTTAATTAATATAATTCACTCAATATTGTTAAAATTTATTTTAAATTTTTACATTGTTTTTAAATGAGATAGAAATTAAAATTTGGTAGTTCCCAATTTTTTTGCAACTGCGATGTTTCAAAACATTACTTTTTATAATTTTAATAGAATGATTTTTTATTTTATGAAATTAATTACTCATTAAAATTAATTTTGTGACTAAATCCATCCAATTCATGATTTTGAAATTTTAAAATATTAGTTATTTTTGTAAAAGTATTGATTTCTTCAATTCTACCCAAAATCCTAAATATTTTCAAAATCTCATGGTATGTTAAATTTTTTGTTTTGATTATTATAAAATAAAAAACAATTATATTGTGCATTCCTTGGTTTTGGAATATGAGATAAACTGAAATAATTTGATTGTGATCTATAAAACTACCATCATATCTTATTTTAAAAATTCAATGAATTGTTTCTTCAAATATCATATTTTCCAAATGAGTTATAATTATAATAGCCTAATGATTTTTTAAAATTATAATTTTGAGTGTTCTTTTTTTTAAAATATGGATGATATTAACATGTAGAGACGTAATATACACACAAATTCCCAATTGAAGTTATCAAAAATACAAAAAATGTATCAAAAATAGCTTGGATAGTGAAAAAACACAAATTTGAAAGGATGTAAACAATAATGTGATCTATTTGTTGTTTCAAATATTCACTTCACTAAAAATTCACTTGTGGAATACATTCAAGCAATGGAAATTTTTCCCAAATCACATTAGTATACACTGAAACTTAGTATGAGCTACCACGATGTGAGTTATGGTTTCATCATTAAATATTCTTTGTATTTTCATTTTCATCTGGAAATGTTCTTATAGATAAATATATATTTTACTAAAAATGTATATTGAATGTGAATATGATGAATTGTTTTACCCAAAACGTTTATTTTAATCTGAAATAGTTAGTGTAATATATTTAATTCAAAATATATAACAATTTTAAAATTTAAAAATCTTCAAAAAATTAGATAAAACAAAGGTTTATACATCACGAGAATGATATAAAAATTTGAATTTAGGAAATATCTATTTCTAGATTCTAGTTTTTGGGTGTAATATGATTATTCATCTCTATAAAATCTAATATGTTAATTTAGAAATGAAAATTTATATCAAATATGATGACTACATATGTTTATATATAAATAATGGACTTTTAGGATTCTAATATCATACCTTTTATGTATATTTGTTTATAAAATATGAATATTACTGAATCAAATGGGATAAATATGAATTAAAAATGGTTGGATTTTAACTGTATGACAAAAGAGTATAAAGATGGGGTTAAAGAGTTCATCAATTTTATAAAATCAGGTTTATATGACCCTTTTAAAAAAAATTATATGTTTACATTGTTGTTATTTGAGACTACCGAGTCCATAAGAGTTAGAAGGACAATTTATCTATCACAGAATATATCAGAGTTATAAATGTTGGACTAAACACAAGACAAATTAAATGTTTCTAGTGATTTGGATAAATTTTTATTTTATGGATCATCTATTATGATTTCAAATTTGAACAATATAGAAGATTTTTTTGATGATTTTATTACAAGTGTAAACAATGATGAATATCATATTGAGGAATTGATAATGCCATTTGAAGATAAACTTCTTGATTTTCTATACCGATTTTGTAATTTAAAGAGTTGTGAAAAGACACTATTTTGTGTTTATTTTATAAAATATACAACATATCCAGCTATATTAAAATAATATAATTTAAAATTTGGTAATGTATGGAGTGAAACAAACATTACTGAACTACTTTATCTCAAAAATGATATGATATTACAGGATAATGATCTTCTTTATCGAACTTATGATTCTAAATTAATGTTATGTTAAATGGGTATAATCTAAGGAAGAATACTTTCATCTAAAAATGATTGTTTATTGTTTCATAAGGACTATGAATCGCTTAAAAAATGTCCAAAGTGTGGTTTATTTTGGTACAAGAAAGAGGAATCATGACCTATGAAATTTTTATGGTATTTCTGTAACGTCCCGGTTCCGGAAGCCACCCAGAGGCCCCCCGTACCTGGTTGGTCACATGGCCTCAAGCACATTTCCTTGAATTCCAGAGGCTGCCGACTAGCAACGAGGGACTTGGGTGTGATAGTGGAGAAACTATGCCCTCATTGGAAGAGTACACAACGGAAGTAAATAATATGAATAGTGGAAACAGAATAATCCATACACAAGTAAATAGCAGAATACTAAGTAAATAAAAAACTGGAGCACACACATATATATGAAATGATGCATGATACATATGTCTAGGAAAGATTCTAAACAAGTCACAATGCTGGAAATACAATAGTGCCAAACCAAAGTACAAAAGAAAGGTAAATAGATAAACTCCTCAGCATCGCAAACCATAGCTTGGTCTCATACTCTCCTTCTCCAAAGCAATCAAGTACCATAATTCTATGGGCGCTTTCCCTTGTCTATACCTGAAACAACATAGTTTTCTAGGGCCCAAAAGCATGGCCCAAATAGGGTGTGAGACTAAATCCCAGTAGGCAACCACCCGAAGATCTGTGCCTAACAGTCAGTGAATATATGGAAGGTAATAGTACAGTAAGCAGTAAATAGTAACAGTAAACAACAGGCAGTAACAGGAAGATATACAATAGTAATCAATCCATAGAACAACAAGTAGTATTGAAGTAAACAACTAACCACTAATAGGAAATCCTCTGGGAATTACTTGCAGCCATCCCCTCTAGTCCTAACTGATAATTACCACAACCCTCTAGGCAGTTCACTCAGCCTAACCCCTCTGGTTTGGTCATACGAATTTATAAAACTCTCTCGGGAAGCTCACTCGGTCAATTCCCCTTATAGTCTAGGGTAGTCAGGGACTCTCTGAGGAAGATCACGTGGTCTAACCCTCGTGGCCCCAAGGTCTAGAAACTCTCTGAGGAATCTCACTTGGTCAATTCCTCCTATAGTTTCAGGTCTATCACAGACTCTCTAAGGAAGCTCACTCAGTCAAATCCTTCTCTAGCCTGGAAAAGGTTTCAAAGCAATTCAAAAAGTAAAGACTCTCAGAAGAAGCTCACTCGGTCTACCCTCCTATAGTCTATAATATCCAAGGCACTCTGGGAAGCTCACTCGGTCTATCCCCTATAGCCTATAATGTCCAAAGTCACTCTGGGAAGCTCACCTGGTCTATCCCTTATAGCATATATTGTCAAAGACTCTCTGGGAAGCTCACTCGGTCTATCCCTTATAGTCTAGAGAACCAGGTTCTCGCAGCCCCATGCCAGTCAGCACATAATAATGCTATAAGGAAAAAGTACACCTATAGAGATACTTGGCTAACCATAGTACACTTATAGAGCTACTTGGCTAAACAGTATACAGCAAACAAGCATGTTATCATCGTTACTCCATCCTACGGTCACTAGGCATGGAAACGGGAAAATGGCCAAGGATAACAAAGAACCAAAGGTTTTAAACAGAACAAAGCATGGGCAGAACATCCAAGCACAACGATTATCCAGAAACATGATCAATTTATCTCTACACAAGCATGCAAGCAAGATAGGAATAACCAAAAGGGAAAAACGGTAACCACGCAATACCCCGTTCATGGGTATTGGTGGAATTTACACATAAAACTCAAAGACATTGAAAGGTAAGGCACAAACCACCTACCTAGATGATAGGAGATCAGTATACTTGAGCCAAGAAGATTGATTATCCTTAGAACATCGAAGATCTGAGAAAACATCCAAAATTTACAACCGATGATAACTTGAGAAAGAAGAGGAATTGGAAAACAAGGCTCTAGGAGAAGGAAGGACTCACCGCTGTGGTTCCAACGCAATCGACGACGATCAAATTGGAGAATGGACGGAGGATGGAAGAAGATCTGTGACCGTATGGATTCTCTCAATCGAACGAGACCTAGAAGAAGATGTTTCTGTCAATTAGGTGTGACCCTGGTCCATTTAATGAAAAAAGAAAAGAAAATATACGGCATGTACTTCTTGAGTACGTGATGTGTACTCTATTTTTCTATACTCTGCTATAAGCGGCCTCTACTTCATCCCTACACACCGTGTGTGTGGCCCAGACATGGCCAGCACATGGCCTGGCGTGACAAGGGAGTACACGGTGTGTACTCAGAAAGTACACAGCGTGTACTTCAAAAATTTTCAAAAATTCATCTTTTATAGAAAATTTCAGAAAAAGTTAAGATATCCCTAAAACGAAGATTCGGGTTCTTAAAAACTTCCCCCCTTAAAGAAATTCATCCCAGAATTTCCCTAGTGAGGTGTATAAGAAGAAACCCTAAACAGCTCTGGCCACTACAATTGTACCTCAGCCTCCCTCTCCCAAGTCTCGTCATGTATTCACTCGTGCTACCATAGCACCTGTACCAGAGGAACAGACCGGCCTCAGAGAACCTTCGTACTGCGATCGACAATCTGGATAGGATGCTCCTCAAATGATGCATCCTCTTCGAGCTCAACCTCATCGGTCTGAAAGACATGAGATGGGTCTGAAAGTAATGTCGGAGGTGAGAAATGTGGAAGACAACGTGCTTATCCTGGTACTTCTGAGGTAGCTGCAACTGATAGGAAACTAGCCCAACTCTCTCCAACACCTCAAACGCCCCGACGTACCGTAGTGAAATCTTACCCTGTCTCTGAATCCTCTTGTGTCCCAACCTCGGTGCAACACATAGGAAGACCTGATCCCCAACCTCGAACTCTAGAGGTTATCTCCGCTGATTATCATAAGACTTCTGTCGAGACTGTGCTATATCCATCCTCTTCTAAATCAACTCTATATGCTCAGAGGTCTCCTGAACAAGATGAGGTCCTAGAAAATCTGCCTCTCCTGCCTCCAGCTAGCATAAGGGTGATCAGAATGGCCTACGGTACAAAGCCTCCTAAGGTTCCATCTGAATAGTTTCCTAGAAACTGTTTTTGTAGGAGAGCTCAACAAGAGGAATATGCTTCTCTCAAGAACCGCCAAAGTCTAGAATGCAAGATTAGAGCATATCCTCAAGGACCTTGATCGTGTGCTCGGACTGGCCATCAGTCTGGGGATGGTATGCTGTACTCAAAAGCACCTATGTACCCAAAGCCTTATGAAGTCCCCTCCAGAACCGAGAAGTAAAGCGCGCATCCCTGTCTGAAACAATGGAGTGTGGAACTCCATGTAGACGTACAATATCTCGGATGTAAAACCACACCAACTCATCTACATCGAAGGTCTCTTTAATCGGCAAGAAGTGAGCAACCTTTTTAAGCCTGTCGACGACTACCCAAACAGCACCGTTCCCTCGGGGTGACCTCGACAACCCTGCCACGAAGTCCATCGTGACATCGTTCCACTTCCACTCAGGAATGGGTAACTTATGTAAAAGTCCTGGTGGTCTCTGATGCTATGCTTTCACCTGCTGACAAGTAGAACATCTCATGACCAAACCATCAACATCTCTCTTCATACCTGGCCACCAGTACTGGCAGTGTGGATCACGATACATATTGGTGATGCTAGGATGAATTGTCCAAACAGAGGAATGAAAATCCCGCAACAACTCCTCACGTATGTCTGCTGAAACCCATACGCATCCTTTGAAATGAAGGATCACATCCTCGCCCACTTTCCATCCAGGAAGAGGGTCCTCTCCTGACGCACTCTCCCGCATGACTAAGCCTTATGAGTCTGATAGCTGCCTTATCCTTACCCAATCAAGAATAGTATAGGTAACAGCTACAGAAGAAAGAAATGTTTTCCCTGTCTTTTGTGCATATCCATGTGTATCTCAGAGAATAGATCCATAAGATGCCACTCACTTCTGGCCTCCTGAACTGCCTGAAATTGAGTTATCCTGCTCAACGCATCTGCCACTGCATTGCCCTATCTCGGTGTATAGGTGAGCTCAAAGTCGAAAGACTGAAGATACTTGACCCACCTGCGCTGCCTCAGATTCAGATCACGCTGAGGGAAGATGTATTTTAGACTCTTGTGGTAAGTGAAAACCACAAAGTTCTCTCCTAGAGGGTAATGCCTCCAATAGCACAAGGCATGAACAATAGCTTCCAACTCCAGATCGTGCTTCGGGTAATTCTTCTCATGTGGCCTCAACTGCTGAGACCCGTACGCGACAACTACATCTCTCTGCATAATCATGGTGCCCAGTCCGATACCTGAAGCATCACAATAAACAGTATAACTCTTTCCTAGCTCTCTCAAGACTAGTATCGGTGCTGATGTAAACCTCCCCTTCAGCTCCTAAAAGGCTGACTTACAAGAATCTGACCATAAGAACTTCTCCCCCTTCTTGGTCAGACCTGTCAACGGTGCTGCTAGGCATGATAAGTCCTGAATGAAGAGCATGTAGTATCCAGCCAGCACTAGGAAACTCCACCACTCAAAAACGTTCTTCGGCTACTCCCAGGAAACTACAGCTCTCACTTTCTCTGGGTCCACAGACACACTTTCCTCTGAGATGACGTGACCCAAGAAGTGGATCTGATCTATCCAAAATTGGCAATTTGAGAGTTTAGCATAAATTTGATGCTCTCTCAGTGTACTCAAAACGATCTCAAGATGGGTATAATGTTCGTGTCGAGTGTGATAGTACACCAAGATATCGTCCACAAAGACCACGATGAAGTAATCCATGTACGGATGGAACACTCGGTTCATCAGCGCCATGAAAACTACGGGCGCATTCGTGAGGCTGAACGGCATAACCGTATACTCGTATAGACCATACCTGCTTCTGAAGGCTGTAAGAGGTATATCTGATGGTCTAATGTGCATCTGATGATAAATGGATCTCATGTCAATCTTTGAGAACACTATGGATCCTCAAAGCTGATCGAAGAGATCATCGATCCTCAGCAAGGGATATCAGTTCTTGACCGTCAACTGGTTCAACTTCTGATAATCCACCAAAGCCTAAGGGTACCATTTTCCTTCTTCGCAAAAAGGATAGGCGAACCCCAAGGAGAAGTATTGGTTCGAATGAATCCCTTTTCCTAAAACTCCTCCAACTGCTTCTAGAGCTCCTGCAACTCATGTTTAGCCATCCTATAGAGAGGAATGGACACCGGTGCCACTCCAGGAATGAGCTCAATCGAGAAGTCTACCTCACGCTCTGGAGGTAAACCTGAAAATTTCTATGGAAAGACATCCTTGAAACGATACACCACTGGGGGAAAGTCTAACTGTGGATTCCCCTGGTCATCCAGATAAAGACTAGAAATCTGGGATGTAACTCCTCCTATCCCATGATGCTCAAGTCTTTCTCGACTCATCCGAACATCCCAGTCGCCTCTATGAATAAAGGATTCACCCTCTGGTGATAAGAAACTCACCCTGCAGCGATAACAGTCGACGATCGCCTGGAAGGGAACCAACCAGTCCATCTCGAGAATTATATCATAGCCTGTCATCTCTAGGACATAGAGATCCCATAAGAAACAATACCCTGCAACCTCGAGAGGGAACTCTCTACACTGACGTACGCTAGAAGTCCTTGCTCCCAACAGCATGTCAAGAGTCAAAATGTCAGCAGATGAAAAGATACAGAGCCCAAGACTCTCCACAATAGAAACATAGATTAAACTATACGAAGCACCAGTATTGAAAAGAGATGAAGATAAAACTGAGGCTACTAAGATCGTACCTCGAACTGTAGAAGGTCTGGGATACTTCTCCTGATAGTTCTGCTCCACAGCTAAAGTCCGGCCTGCCCCGCGGCCCGGTGACCCTACCTGACTACTCTGAACTGATCCACTCTGTTGTCGTTGATGACCGGGTGACTGACCACCTCGTCCGCGACCTTCACCTCGGCTCGAACGGCCGGATGAACTCCAGTTCCCATACTGGTGAGAAACTAGCGAAGAATCTCTAGAATGCAGAGTGATAGAAGAACCCCTACCACCGGCTGAAGGTGAAAATATCTGACAAAAGCGTTGAAGATGGTCCATCTTTCCACAAGATCGGCACTCCATCAGATCTCTCTGGAACTGAGGCCTACTATGCCCACTCCTACCACACTGGAAGCATACAGCCTGGCTTCCAGAAGATACATCCCGCGAACCTTGATCTCCTCAAGAAGACTCTCTGTGATACTTCCTACTATCCGTAGGAGGAACACTAGCTCTGGATGTCGAACCGCCCTGGCTCACTACTCCAGAATCCCTTAGATTGCGCTCAGTGATAAGCACCTGGTTGACGATAGAGGATATCAAATTCAACCTGAAGATATTCACCTAGGAATAGATATCCTACCTGAGACCATTCTCAATCCTCTTAGAAAGGAACAACTCATCACCTGTTGGAATCGGTGTGAAATGACCCAGCTCAGTAAAGCGAGACGAGTACTCCATAACGGAAAGAGTACCATACTGCAGACTCATATACTCTCAGGCTCGATCGGACCTCACGGTCTCTGGATAGAAGTATTCATAGAAGGTACGTCGAAACTCGTCCCAAGACATACCCTGATGGCGCCCTGATTGTGAGATCACCTCCCACCACCTCTTGGCGGTGTCTCGGAGCATATAGGTGGCCATCTTTACCCTCTTCTATGGGGGTATCTCAAGATGCTCGAAGATAGTCAGCGTGGCCTCTAACCACGACTAGGAAGCCTGGGGTCCTCCATACCCTGAGAAAGTAGGAGTATGCTGCTGCTAAAAGACCCACGTCAATTCGTCCATCGAAGGGGCATGAGGCGACACTCCCTGAAAAGTATGCATCATCCTCAGGAAGTCCTACCTAAACTACGTATCGGCTCCTGTGGCGGGTATAACTGCTGGTTCCAAGGATGGCATAACAAGAGGATTTGTAGGAGGATCCTGATCGGCCATATCTAGTGTTTGGTCACCGTTTGGAAACTGACGTACAATCAGAGGACGTCTCGAAGGCATAGCTCTGAAAATATCAAAAGAACACCTCAGATCCGGATTATCAAAGACTAATAACATAAGAGTACAAAATTGGAATAGTAGAAGGAAACAATCATGTTTTACAAAACATGACTACACGGCGTGTTCTCTTAAGACATTCACGTGGGCATGTAATCCTTCCACACTGGTCGTGTAACAATCCAAACAACACGGCGTGTACTTGAACTCTACTCCCCTGCCCGAGTCTCTTTAAACGGCTAACCCACACTGTCCACTTAAACATAGACTACATGGAGTGTTCCCCAAGGACACGGCATGTACTAAAGAAGGTTTTGGAAACCTGTGTTGTTAGTTACACGTCCATCTACATGGCTGAACCTTACACGGCGTGTTCCGAGCAAACACAGTGTGTATAGGAGAAGATAACACTAACCCGTGTTGTTCATGACACAGTTGGGTACTTGAAACATAACTACACGGTGTGTTCCTACCAAACACGGTTTGTTCTACTCAAGCTTCCCCGGACCATGTTGTTAGTGACACGGTCGGGTACACGGCTCGCCACTACACAGGATATAACTACCATACACGGCGTGTTCCCGAAGATTTTCCACAACACCATGTTCCTGCTCACGCATTTAGTGACACATTTTAAAAACTACAAGGCATGTATATATAAAGTACATGTCGTGTATTCTAGGTTTTTCCGAGCAGTAGCTCAGAAACTGCACCGAAGTCCAAAAAACAAAGAAACAAGGCATAAAGGTGCGAAATTCCGATCCGTGAGGGCCCATACTCCCCGCGAATCAAATCTTGGAATCAATACAGTCATATAAAAGAAAAAACAGGTCAATGATCCACCAATTTCCGATTCAAGAGGGCCCATAACACCTCAAGAAACAAAATTTGGCGTTCATCTAAGCAAGTACAATACAAATAGTCCTCTAACAAACAGCAGGGATTCTATCAAGACTCTATCACAATAGAATGCATAATCTACACAAATTCTATCACAACAACATGCAATTTATAATTCTCCCTAGATGTCATGGCAATAATGCATGGAATGTGATTTCTAACAAGTTCTTGTATGATGCACGAAATGGCATACCCTCATCTCATCAGGTTGCAACAGAAATAGAACCATAATAGCAACAACAATAACAACACAAGTCATGTGAATCACTCAAGGTAAAATCATATCAACTGTAACATTGAAAAACCATAAAACTGCAATAAGCGAGGTAGATTGGCTTTTCCATGTACATGAGTTAGCTACTCTCGAGCACAGCTTAACACCAAGTACCGAATCTATAATATCCCTAGCTATGGTTCCAAATAGTAATTCAAGGGAAAAGAACTCCTCTGATACCACTTTGTAACATGCCAGTTCCGAAAGCCACCCATAGGTGCCCCGTACTCAGTTGGTAACATGGCATCAAGCGCATTTCCCCGAATTCCAGAGGTCGCTGACTAACAGTGAGGGCCTTGGGTGTGATAGTGGGGAAACTATGCCCTCATTGGCAGAGTACACAGTGTAAGTAAACAATAGTAATAGCGGAAATAGAACAATCCATACACAAGTAAACATTGGAAGACTAAGGAAATAAACAACTAGAGCACAGACATATATATGAAATGATGCATGATACATATGTCTAGTAAAGGTGCCAAACAAGTCACAATGCTGGAAATACAATAGTGCCAAACCAAGGTACAAAAGAAAGGTAAACAGATAAACTCCTCAGCATCACAAGCCATAGCTTGGACCCATGCTCTCCTGCTCCAAAGCAATCAAGTACCAGAAGTCAAAGGGCACTTTCCCTTGTCTATACCTGCAACAACATAGTCTGCTTGGGCCCAAAAGCATGACCCAAACAGGGTGTGAGACTAAATCTTAGTAGGCAACCACCTGAAGATCTGTGCCTAACAGTTAGTGAGTATTTGGCAGGTAATAGTACAGTAGGAAGTAAACATTAACAGTAAAAAACATGAAGTAATAGGAAGATATAAAAAAGTAATCAGTCCACAGAACAACAAGCAGTAGTGAAGAAAACAGCTAACCACTAATACAAAACCCTCTGGGAAGTACTCACAGTCATCCCCTCTGTTCCTAACATAGAAGTACCACAACCCTCTAGGTAGTGCACTCAGCCTAACCCCTCTGGTTTGGTTGTATGAATTTATAAGAATCTCTGGGGAAGCTCACTCGGTCAATTCCCCTTATAGTCTAGGGTTGTTAGGGACTCTCTAAGGAAGATCACGTGGTCTAACCCTCATAGCCCCAAGGTCTAGAAACTCTCTGAGGAAGCTCACTTGTTCAATTCCTCCTATAGATTCAGGTCTACCACAGACTCTCTAAGGAAGCTCACTCAGCCAATTACTTATCTAGCCTATAAAAGGTTTTAAAGCAATTCAACGAGTAATGACTCTCTGAAGAAGCTCACTCGGTCTACCCTCCTGTAGTCTATAATATCCAAGGCACTCTGGGAAGCTCGCTCGGTCTATCCCCTATAGACTATAATGTCCAAAGGCACTCTATGAAGCTCACTTTATCCTCTTTAGCCTATAATGTCAAAGACTCTCTGGGAATCTCACTCGTTCTATCCCTTATAGTCTACAGTACTAGGTTCTCACAGCCTCGTGCTAGTCAGTGCATAATAATGCTATAAGGCCAATGTACACCTATAGATCTACATGGCTAACCAAAGTACACCTATAGAGCTACTTGGCTAAATAGTCTATAGAAAACAATCATGTTATCATCGTTACTCCATCATATGGTCACTAGGCATGGAAACAGGAAAAATGGCCAAGGCTAACAAAGACCCAAAGGTCGTAAACAGAACAAAGCATGAGAAAATCATCCAAGCACAAAAATTATCCAAAAACATGATCAATTTACCTCTACACAATCATCCAAGCAAGGCAGGAATAACCATTAGGACAAAAAAGTAACCACGCAATACCCCGTTGACGGGTAATGGTGGAATTTGCACATAAAACTCAAAGACATCAAAAGTTAAGGCACAATCCACCTAACTAGATGCTAAGAGATCAATATAATTGATCCACGAAGATTGATTCTCCTTATAACATCGAATATATGAGAAAATGTTCAAAACATTTAACCGAAGATAACTTGAGAAAGTAGAGGAATTGGAAAACAAGGCTCTAGGAGAAGGAATGACTCACTGTTATGGTTCCAACACAATTGATGGCGATCGAATTGGATAACGGACGGAGGCTCGGAGAAGATCTGCGGTCGTACGGCTTCTCTCGGACGAATAGGACCTAGAAGAAGACGTTTCTGTCAATTAGGCGTGACTCCGGTCTGTTTAATGAAAAAAAAACACGGCATGTATTTTTTGAGTACATGGCATGTACTCTATTTTTCCATACTCTACTTTAAGAGGCCTCCACTTCATCCCTACACACCGTGTTTGTGGCCCAAACATGGCTAGAACATAGCCTGGCATAGTAAGGGAGTACACAGCATGTACTCAGAAAGTTCACAGCATGTACTTCAAAAATTTCCAGAAATTCCTCTTTTCTTAAAAATTTCAGAAAAAGTTAAGACATACCTGAAACGAAGATCCGGGTTCTTACAATTTCCGAATCAATTCAAGGTTTTGGAACCTATATAGAATTGGGGGGATGTAAGATAATTAAATTATCACACTAGTATAATAAATCAATGTGGGAAACTTCATCGCCTAGAATACTCTCCTTAGTGGAAGAAAATTGAGAATGAGTATCCTAAATTTGGAAAAAAATCTTAGAAACCTTCATCTTATGTTATCTAAAGATAGAGTGAATCCTTTTGGTTTGCATAACCTGTTATATTGGGAAAATATAACTTTATATTGTGGTTATGAATGAAGTAAAAATATATAATGTTTTCTCTAAATATTTTAGGATAAAACAACTAGGTGATGATATTGAAGCTTATTTGGATCCATTGAACAATGATCTGAAATTATTGGGGGATTCATGTATTATGTAGTATGATGCTTATAAAAATAATTATTTCATGTTGAGGGCCATATTTTATGAGTAGATAAATTCATTTCCTTCTTATATAAATCTCTAAGGAAATATAATTATAATAAGTCTAGGGTGTCTAATTTTTGAATATTGTACAGACTCAGATAGCTTGAAGCATTCATAGAATACTATGTTTTTTAGAACATTAAAAATATTTACCCTAATGAAACAAATACCGATATTGGAAGACATAATTAAAAGGAAATTTCAAAGAAGGCACAACACCTTCTCCAATAATATAAAATTTGGTAAAGTAGAGGATATGGTAATTGATTTTCGTAAACCTTCTTCGAAAAATATTATGAAAAAATCTTGGAAAAAATAATTTTTTTGAGTTACCATACTGGAATTTTTTGTGTGACATACATTTTCTCAATTACATGCACCTGGAAAACAATTATGTGATAGTTTCATTTTATGGTTAATAAATTTACCCATGATAACAAAGAATATAATTAAGGCTATGTTAGACATTTTTGACATGGGTATATAGAAAGGGTTAGTGTTAGTAAAGGGTAAAAGGTTGAATTTTCATCCCCTAGTAGCCTAAAATATTTACAAGAAAGTGGAATATCAATTTTAAAACTTTTTAAATGATGTAAAGGTTATTTAGGGGTATTAATTAAATATCAATAATGAATGATAATGAATTATTTAAAGATGAGGGGAGTAAAATCACATGATTATCATGTTCTGATGCAACATTTAATGCATATATATTTAATTTTTATTTTTGTTAAAATATATATTTAACATTAAACAAGTTTTGGTTCCTTTTAAAATATCAATGTATTAATGTTATTGACCCAGAGAATATTTTAATTATATAAATGAAATTTTTTATCATATTTAGTGAATTGATGATGTTTTTCTCACAATTATTATTTGATATAATGGTTCAATTTATGGTTTAATTGGTTAGAATGATATTACTATGTGATCATCAAAATTATAAGTAGATATACTTCATTGAATGGTGTATGAAAATTTTGAAAGGGTGTTTCAAAAATTAAAGTCATTTAGAAGGTTTTATTATAATGTGATATATTTTTTTTCAAATCCACGGTTTTTTTACCGACTACATATCTGATGTGGAATGCATTGGTATCCCAAAATCCATCAACTTGAGTGACGTATGGGTAAAGGAATTTTGGGAACAGAGCCCATAATTACATACCTAGAGAAGTTATATTATAAACACCTATGCATCCCTTGGAATTGTTGTTCATACCTTTTAAAACCCTATATGGTTCTATTCGCATCCCAACCACCCTGCAAAAAAACACCATTGTTGTCTAACATCTATATCATAACCCCATTAGTGCGTTTATTGGAAAATAAATATATTGGTAACATGATTATGAGGCCACCTATACTGAATCTTTGGTTTTAACCCTCTTACACCCCTTCTTCATCTCAGTTTTTGAAGTAAAATATTCATAAGAAGGTGGGAAACAAAAACTATAAGGATTTATATAGGAAATTTTTTTAAAAA
Organism: Viscum album; assembly: GCA_963277665.1. Taxonomy (NCBI): domain Eukaryota; kingdom Viridiplantae; phylum Streptophyta; class Magnoliopsida; order Santalales; family Viscaceae; genus Viscum; species Viscum album. The sequence goes on from OY728129.1 coordinate 341,168,186, forward strand.
GGTAAAAATTGAGTGAAGGGGGTAAGTGGGGATCAAAGAAGAATTGAAGTGGTAAAAAAATCCACATTCAGGGCCTTTTTTTCTAAACTTATGCATGTGATTATTGGAAAAGGTGTTTTGTGAGATAAATAAAAGGAGTGAAATATTTTATTAAAGGGAATTAATTGATACCCACATATTGTGACCAATTCTTTCTAAAAATATTCTTCCAATATTTTTTGTTTAAGAAAAAGAATGTTGGGATTTTTTTTAGAGGAAAAATGAGTTCCTTCTTTTCATCTAATTAAATTGTTCTAATAGTCGATTTAGCATTTTTTAGACTATTTTAGATTCAATGGTGATGTCTATTTTTTGAAATTGGAAACTTTTTTCTAATTAAAATCCCCAAACCGAATTTAGTATGGTGCCACTTGTGACATGTGAGGAGTCTATTCTAGATTTATATATTCTGAGATAAATTACTTATGAGAATTGAATTATGGTGTCCAATACCAAATTTGAGGTGGATAAATTTAAATGGATGAATAAATTCAATATTTAGAAATGTAAATTCCTCTATGTTATAACTCCACAAGAGATAGATATTACCCTAGAGAAAAATAAAACTTACATATCTGATGGTAATTGGTAAAGAATAAATTAATAAGATTGTGGTATGATCTCGATTTGTTTGACTGAAGATCAAAAATATAGTGTGATCTGTTAGACCTATGTGAATAATTTGAGGAAAATTTTAGAGAACAAGTACATGGATAAAAAGAAAAAAAACTCGATCCACCTAAAAAGTAATTGTTAGGATTCTAATATAAGAGAAGAATGAACATGATTGAAAGCTTTATAGTTTTAATAAAATTCTACCCAATTTTAAAAATTTAGATGTAATGATCAATGATGAAGATAAGGCCTTCTAGTTATCAAACTATCTACTAGAGAGTTATGATCAACTAACCACTACATTGTTTTATGGTATGGACAAGGTCAAATTTATTAATGTTTCAAATTTATTGATTAAAAATGAGTACAAGTAGAAGGAAAAGTATTACCATAGATATTATTCATAGGAGAAATTGATATAAACCAAAGGAATATCATCTATCAGGAATCCCTGAGGATTAAAAAAAATGAAATCATGTTCCTAGTAAAGAGGTGAGTCCACCAACAAAAGACAAGTGTTCCTATTTTCACCAGAAAGGGAACACTGAGAAGGTTTTCGAAATATTGGGAAACCAAAGTTCAATGTTACATACAATACCAATTATGTTGATAATTCATCCCTCATTGTTTACTCTATGTTCAACCATTCATATGGTGGGATTCATGATTCAGGGTTTTCATTTCATATGTGTAGGAATTGAGATTGGTTTTCAAGCCTCAAGGAATCAGTTTAATGTATAATGTGTATGGGAAATAATTATCCCTTCTGAATAAGAGTTATTGGAGAAATAAATTTTATGATTCATGATGGTAAAATTGTATGCCTTAAATATATGAGATATATACTAGAAATAGAGAAGAACCTAATATCATTAGTACTCATGGATATACTTGGATACAGAATAACCATTGAAGATAGAGTCATGAAAATAATATGTGGTGTATTCTTATGATAAATGGTATAAGTATTGGTTTTTTATTTTATTTGAAAGATAATACTATTACAGGTGGAGCAGCCATATCATAAAGAAGTGAGATGAACACTTCCAAATTATGGAATATGAGACTCAAACATACAAGAGAGAAGTATTTGATGATTATAGTGGAAAATGGTGTTTTTAAAGGTCTCAAGACTAGAAAAATCATCTTTTGAGAGATTATTGTGGCTGGTAAGAAAACTATAGTCAATTTTACCAATGCAACACATCACACAAATATTAATATTGAAAACATATATTTTGATGTCTGGGGACCATCGAGGAATACTTCATTAGGTGGTAATCATTATTTTGTTAGATTTATTGAATATTACTCATGATATGTTTAGTTTTTTCCTATGATTCATAAGGATAAAATTTTATATAACTTATTTAAATGTAAAAATAAGATTTAAAATTAGATAGGATGAAAAATCAAGATACCGAGATCAGATAATAGTGGATAATACACACCAAACTTGATAAAGAATGTTATTCAGGATCAAGGTATTGTGAAAAACATCACAATTCCTGGAACATTAAAGAGTAATGTACTAGAAAAAATTGATAAACCATATTATTGTTGAAAATGTATGGTATATGTTATCTGAATCATGTTTTATCAATTCACTTTGGGTAGAAGATTTGATGTAAGAAACACAAATTGTGTTTGGTAACCCTATCTAAATAAACACATTTTTGTCATTATTTTACAGGAATACACATTCTCTCTCATAAATAGCTTAAAAATCATAGAACCAGAGGATTAGTGTCTTGGAAGAGTTACTACATAAATAACTTATTTTACAAAAATGGTCAATTATTCTTCATTACCACTCAACCCTAAACCCATTTAAAGGTATCTCACAAGTAATACCCATCTTCAAATCCTTGGGAATGAAAACTGAAAAAAGGGGTGTGTAACGTCCCATGGATTCTATCATATTCTTATATTTTATAAATGTTTATTAAATTTATTATTTAGGGATTAAAACACATGATGATATGTTTTAATACAAATTATATTTTATGAAACTAAATAATTTTATTTAATCAATTTAATTTTTTTTAAATGTTAATGTTAAAATCATAAAAATATTGATTTTGTATTATTTTCCAAGGAATGGTATTTTTATTGAAATAAATAAATGATATATTGATGAAAATATATTAATTTTTTAATAAATGTTATAGTTAAACAAGGTAGAATATATTTTTAATAAATATTTCATAATATATAATTATACTAAATATACATTATTATTGGACCTTTTGAAATTATTTAATGAATTATAAGTTAAATTAAGAAATTAATTTTAATGATTTTTGTGAAAAATGTATATTAAATATTTAAAAAACATTATTTTATTCTAAGATAATTAAAATAGTATAAAAACAATGATTTTTTAAAAATTTAGTTCTAGTAGTAAGATAATTTAAAAACCAATAACACAAATAAAATGATAAGTTAATATAAAAAATATATTTATTTTTATTAAAAATGTTTAATGTGTTCATAAATGGTTAGATATATTAGGTATTATTTTTAGACATTTTAATAATTAATTAGTATAAAAAAATTGGCCAACCACACAACTATCTTGGCCATCTTAATCTACCAATGTGAGAGTAAACTCAACCATGGTTAGAACTATCCAAGCCAAATACATAGTTGAAGGGTGTGATAATGGGCCAACATAGAACCCATAGGGTTTATGCTTAGGTGGGTGCATGGGTATGGATCTGCACGATTCAGTGAAGACCATGAGCCTGGTGTGTGTGGAGGGTGGGTATGGGAGAGGACCCCATTCTAAATGGATAAACCATATGAATATTATACAAATTACAAATTAGAAGTAGCAGTCACTTATTTTGAAAAATGAAGATATACAGTTAAAACAAGAATTAAATGTTTGATCCCTTGAAAATAATCTCATGAAATTTTTTCCTAAGAATACCTATATAAATGAATCCTCATAACTTGTGAACATTCACGTTCTGCATTAATAAGAACACTATAAAACTAAGAAGACCTAGAATTCTGGTGGAATTATTTTAAGAGAAATATCTTAATTTCAATTGTCTAGTACAAGGTAAGGGTAAATTTTTTTATTAAAATTCTATTTTTTCAAAACCCATTATCATGTAAAGGAAATATTTTTTTGAATCCTTATTTTATAAATATTTTTTTTCAAAAACCTCTCAATAAATTTTTTTCAAACCCTTTTGTTTTAAGAAATTATACTTGATAACTCCTTTTTTATTTTATAAAAACTTCAATTATTGGGAAATGTTTTTTCAAATTTTAAATCATTTTCCAAGAAGATTTTATTTAAATAATTTTATTTATATGTTTCAATTGGGTATTAAAGTTATAATTTTATGTATAATATGATACTTAAAAATTTATGGATGATATTCACGACTATGGTTATGGACATACACTACCGTTACAATTGACATTCCATAATTTTAATAAAAGAATTTTTATAATTTCAATTATGTATTTAAAAGAATTATTTTCATGTGTTATTTATAAATTATAGATTTATTCAATAATTATGAAAGAATAAAATTTTATTAAAAGCATATCTTACTATACTTCAAAATATATAAAATTATTTTCCTCTTTGAAAATAATTTATATAGATTTTAAAAGTCAACTTCAAAGGATTATAAATGAGAAAGGAAGGATTAAAAAAAGACATTAAATTTTTTTACTTGGGTATTTATTATAGTGATGAGGAATGGGGGGTAAACCCCGACCTCAAAAGGGGACCTTTTACTAAGATTCATGTTTTCATCACATTTAGTGACCTCATAGTTTTCTTAATTCTACCACGTATCAATATAATACATAAAGGATATTATTTTCAATGTAAGTTTATTCTTAAGTTTTCAAAGAGATATCTAATAATAATTAAAAGTTTTTTATATTTTGAAGTAAAATTGTTTCTCAAAATGATATGATTTAAAAAAATTGAATAGAATTACTTTTGGATTTTTCATGAAATCCCTAGTTCCAAATTGAGAAAATTTTATTTGTTATATCTAATGTTTTTTATTTGATATAACATAAAATTATTTCTAAGCATTTTTATACAATTTATAATAAATGTATTTTTTCCCTAGTTTTAAAACCCCTTATTGAAGAATTTTTCACACACCTAGTTTTTTTAAATGTTTTTTCATGAGTTTAGTGATGAATAGAATATAACTAGTGTTTGTTATTGATTATGAGTCTAGATCAAGTGAAGTTGGATAGTTGTTGTGGATTTTTCTTCACTTTGATATATTAAATTTTTTCTCCTAATCTTCCAAAACCTAAGCCAAAAATATCCTTTAGTGCATAACAAACTATATTTCTTAATTTAAAAATTTATTAAAAAAATTATACAACATCTTTTTAGTACCAATCTTAGAGTTAGGGTCTTATGTTGTTATATTTGGTATCTGAGAAATGGTTTAGACAACATTTTATGTTAGGATGTATTCATTTAAGGATAATTTATTAGTTAGAGGTTTTCTCTTTTAGGTTCTAGGTAATTATATTCTTTCTAATTCTTAAGAATAAAGAAATTTTTCGATCTTAGTTTTATTAAATTATGAGAAGTGAGATTCATAATTTATTTAAGTGTGGTAACAGAATTTTGAGGGTGAAAGGTATAAAGTAACATCCCAATAATTTTAGAATATTTTTCTTTTTAATAAATTTTAATTAGATGTATTTTTCATGATTATAACAAAAAATTGTTCATTAATATAAAAAAATATTTTATGAAACTAAAATATTTTTTTTAATCAATACATGTTATGTTTATAATTTAATATTAAAATTACAAAAATACTGGTTCTATATTATTTTTTAAAAAATAGTATTTTTTTGAAAAACAAAAATGTTATTTTTCTATTAATATATTAAATTTTTAATAAATTTTTTAATTAAAATAAGTATAATATAATTTCATTATGTATTTAGGAATATATAATTATATAAAATAAAAATTATTATAATACCTTTTGAAATTATTTATTAAATCTTAAGTTAATTTATCCATGTAATTTTAAGGATTTTTTTTAAAAAATTATATTTATTTCTAATAAAATTATTCTAAATTATGATAAGTAAAATATTATAAAAACTGTGATTAATAAAAATATTAATGAAATCTATAATAAAACATAACAAAATAGTAACATAAATAAAATTATAATTGAATATTCTAAATATATTTATTTAAAAAAATGTTTTAATGTCATCATAAATGGTAAGATATGTTAAGTATATTTTTAGATATTTTAAATCTTACTTAGTATAATTTTTTTTCCAACCAGACAACCATCTTGGCCAGCTCGATATATCCATATAAGAGAAAACTAAAAATTGGGGAGAACCAGTGAGGCATGCCACATAGTAATAGGGTGTGACAATGGGACAACATAGCACCCAGAAGGTACATGATCAGGTAAATACATGGGTGTAGGCCTATGTTGGTTAGCCCAACATGTGATCTCAGTGTGTGAGTAATGTGGTTATAAGAGTGTACCTCATGCTAATTGAAACTAGGATTCTATAGAATAAGTTGTTATATATGAATACACTCGACTAGTTTCATTTATTATGTGGGACACTCTACATGGGACACTGTTCACCCATATAAAATCATATGTTTATAAGACCGTCCTTTAATAAATCATGTAAAGACATTTTGATCTTCCAAGAGATCATCTTCAACCCTCATTTTAACCTAAATCCTTGATATCCTCTCCTTATTCCTACTGATGATTTTATATAACATAGTGGTCATGTTCGATGTATAACCTAATGATTCATTTGAAACTATTTTATCATCATAATGTTTTCATCACTTATAACATTCCCCTCCTTCCTCCTTATACTTGACCTAACCCATTTCCTTCATCTTCTTCATTCTTCAAATATAGTTATTCTATTATCCAGTTCACACATGACCCATAGATGTCCAATCCAAATTTCTTATTCACTATATGAAGCTTTTACGTTCTTGAAAATAGTCAGTGAATCCAATTTAAATGACTTATATAAATAATTAAAACTTTAACTTTCAATTTTAAAACTTACTCACAAGAAAAAAAGTCAACTACGTTTTTTCTTCAGCAGTAAGTTACAAGGTCATCATCGAAGAAAATTAAAATGATATATTCTATATCGGTACAGCAAATCTACTATGGAAGATCGGTAGTAACATAGTTTATATTTCAGGTTTCATCTTTTTCCACCTTAGGTTCAACCATTTTTTATAGAAAGGTCCACAAATACATATATATTCTTCTTCATTTTTAACAACTATAACCTTCATAAAAATCATTTGTAGATTTTCTTAGATTCTCTAATCATCTAGTGAATGCATTACTATATATGCACACAAAAATAAATTTCATATCATCCATGATTTAGATGAAATTAGTATTTGGATTCTATTCATATCAAAACAAGTTAGATATATATTTATATATTGTATGTGTATATATATATATATCCAAATGTTATTTTGATTAAAAACTGCATGTAACAACCACTTATTTTGAAAAAAGAAGGTATATAGTTAAAACAAGAATTAAATATTATATCATTTGAAAATCATTCCATGAATGTTTTGTCAAATCAACCCTATAAAAATGAATCCCCCTAACTATAAAACATTCACTTTCTCAATTAAGCATCACACTACAAAACTAAGAAGTCCTATAATTCTGTTTGAAATCTTTTGTGAGGAAGGTTTTATTTTTAATTATCCATTACAAAGTAAGGGAAAAAAATTATATTAAATTTTTTTTTGTTGAAAACCATTTTTCATGTTAGGGAATTATTCATTGGACTCATATTTTATAAAGTTATTTTTGAGAAAACCCCTCTTTCAAATTTTTCAAAACCCTATTTTTTTATGAAATTATAGTGGAAAACTATTGTTTTTATATTATTAAAACTAAAATTATGGGAGAAATATTTTATTCAATTATAAATCCCATTTACTATATTATTTTATTTAAAGAATTTTATTTACAAGTTTCAATTAGGTTTTAAAGTAATCATTTTATTCTAGAAATGTTCTTTAAAAACATTATGGATGTTATTCCTGATTATGGTTATGTCTACACACTATAGTTACCATTTGAATTCTATAATTTTAAGAAATACATTTTAATAAATTCAATTATTAATTTCATGTAATTATTTACAAGTATTTTTTTAAAATTATATATTTATTATGATCATTATGAAAGAATATTATTTTTTTAAAGGTATCTCTTATTATAGTTTAAGAGATATAAAACTACTTTTTTATTCGAAAATAATTTATGTAATTTTATAAAGTACATTTTAATGAATTATAAATGATAAAGGTAATGTGTAAAAAATTATTAAAAATTAGTCACTTCGAATGATTAATAATCATAATACATATGTGAGCATCAAATAAAGTGACATAAGAACATAAATCCATAAAACAACAACATAGAATCACAATAGATATAACATGGATTATAAATATTTAACATAAATCAAAAATCATGAGATAATTATATAAGAATAAAAATATATTCTAAATATAGAATAAAAATTATTATTGGTAACATTACATTCATGAACCACACCATCAGTTCTCACATTTATGTGAAACAAAAATGTACTCGTGAATACTGTCCCCATGTGATATATTCTTTTAACCATTTAATTAGATGCTAATATAGGACTCCACCCTTCATCATCTGTACATATGAGTGTCACTTGAATGTAATTAAATTATCACATCATACAGAACCCATGGAAATAAAATGGGTTTTATAAAACATCCAAATGAAAATCATTAACCTTTTATATCATAAATAATCCATTTAAATAGAAATAGGTTTCGTAACATTTCTAAATCCTATAAAATAGCATCATGAATTAAATTGATTAACCCTAAAAACTTGATCACCAAAAAAGAATAACATAATAAAAGAGAAATGGGTAGTGAAACATGAAATATAACAACATTGAAGATATATATTTTTTAATATAGATAATAAAATGAGATTAAAATCAAGTAATGTGTTTTCTTTAAAAAACATCCTGTAATCATCAATGTGAAATTCACATTTATGAGTATTTTATTTAAAATCATTCTTCATTTCTAAAAAAAGTGAAAAGATAACCAATAATGGAAGGGGAACTGAATTAAAAAATATTTTACCTTAGATATATAATATAGAACATTATTTATAATGGAAAATAATTAAAGTTAGTGAATATATATAGAAAACGTTTGAGAAGAAAAAATATAACTCAAAGAAAGGAGTTTGAGTTACCAAATCCTTTACAAATTATTAATTTTTAAATAAAAAATCATTAAATTATGTGATTTAAAATTTAATATTAAAATAATTTAATAAATAAAGGATCTTTATACAAAATATTAATTGAGTATTAGATATTTTTTTCCCAAAAAAATATGGTTTACAATAAGAAATATGTCTCAATGGGAGAAAATTTGAGACAAGAAACCCTGACCTCTACTATTAATTTCCATAGAAGTGATTTAACCTCTAATATCATAAAGATAAACATATTAATTACTTATTTCATAAAATTAATATTTTATATTTCCCTTTATATACTTAATTTTTAATAATTCTATTCATGTATATTAGTTTTATTTTACCTATTTTCAATATAAGGTGTTTATAATTTGATCGTTGTACTTATTTAATTATAGAGGTGTCAATATACATTCTTACTCAAAATATACTCATTGCCAAACAATTAATGGTACTTTAATTGATGTTTTATGATGATATATAATGTTTTAATTCCATTACAAGATAATTTTGTCACGTTTTAGTAAAATGAATTCAGTTATGAACTAGTTTTGGGATCTTTATCAGCATCGATGGATTACCTTATAACTATAATTAATTTTTGTGTTATCTATATATAATAAAAATAATTATAATTATTAATCATATATTTATGGCATACCCATCAATTTTAATTTATAAAAATCTATGAAGGTCGTGGTGAAAAAAGGAATGCATCGTTCCTTGGTGGTGGTAGTCTGTACGTATGCATGGATGATGATTTTATTTTAATAGGAATATTGGAAAGGAGTAACATGGTTCATTATTTTAAAATATTTATCATGATATATATATATAGAAGTTTTTTTTCTATATCCAATTATCTATGTGTTATATTTCATATATATTAAATAAGTGAATAAAAATATCATATTATATATTATTCATTGGTCTGTATGCCTTTAATGTAACAATTTCCTAGAGTATTTGTCACACTGAAAAGGTTATATAGGTTCCAAACTATTATTAGATCCTCAAAGTTAAATATTTATATTCTTAAATATTGTACTATGGTTGGATAATATTCTATGACCAGAAATATATTTTGTTGATGGTCATGTGTCAGAACTCGTAAAAAGATGAGACTTTATCTCATAATGTTTTCATTTGGTAATCTCCAAGATGGGTGATTATGAGAACAGACCCACCAATTGGAATTTTACATGTTTGTGTGTCATTGGATATTCTAATATGTGATAATATGTAATGATCCATATACTTTAAAATTAGTATTAATACATGTCATGACTCATATAATTTAATGAATATACATAACCAATGATGAAATATGATGACTATGAAGTTTGGTGTATTGGGTGTGTCATGGATGATATGTTGTTAATGAATAAATCAAGGAAGTGTTTTTCCCTTACATCATTATGGAAGATTATTTTTTATACCTTTTATTGAAATTAAACCATCATATTAAATTTTATGGCCATCGTGTACAAACGAGGACAATTCATAAAACCAAATATATAGGTATCAAGAACATAGGTTGATGAAATGGGTGTGCATCATTCTTGATGATATATTTTGAAGTAAGTATTATATTAAATAGTGAGAATTCATTTGTTTACTATTTTTGAGACATATATTATTCATTTGTATAATCCTTGAATCATTTCTAGATAGTGAACTTGAACATCATGAAATCCCACCTAATGTCATTGAGGTCTCATAATTAGGGGTGTAGTCTCTCCACTATAGTTATCACACCCCTGCTATTATTTGATAGCCTCTGGAATACAGGGATGCATTCTGGAGGTCTCATAACCAACCTGGTTCGACCATGTGAAAGAGTACCGGATCAGGGGACATTAAAAATTTGTATTAGAGGGACCATGTTTCTTTTCTGTTTATTTACTATTTAATAAAGGTAGAAAAGATACTAGGATGTTTTGAGACATGGTAATAAGCTTGTTCATGGGAGTATCTAAACTATGTATGGGGGAAAATCCGAGTTCTTAGGGGTAGAATTATTTTTATATTGTTCTCTTGATAAAATTGATGTTATTTATCCATGGTTGATTCAGATGTTGTGTGAGATTATTAATTTGTGATGTTATGTTTTTTTTAGATTTATACTCATGGACCGATATGGTGATATATGAGTATGAATTCATCATGATAAGAATATAGGGATATATATTGGCATGAATTGATCATGATAGGAACATATTTATTGAATGTGTTATACACTTTCTTATAAGAACTATGGTATGTGATAGTTGTAATATTTACAAAATGGAATTAAATGAACTATTATGTAATGCCCTGACCCCATAAGCCCTGAGCTGGTGCATTATTTTAATACATTGGCATGATTACAAGGAATCATGACACGAAGGACCAATTAGTTTAGTAGACATGGAAAATAGATTGCATACATGAACATTACATTTCAAATTCAAACATAAAACACAACATAAATAATTCATTGAGAATACCATTATTCTTCTATCTTAACCCTGCATATCAAACATAATACCTTTCTTGGAATCTGGGGAAAACAAAACATAATAAAGGGGTGAGCTCAGATGATCAGTAAGGGTAAATAATTTAGTAGAAGCTGTAAACTTTTAAGGCAAGATGTGTAATAAAAACAACAGCCTTTTAAACATAAACATAAACATAATATGGAGAAAATAAATCAATCATTACTATATAAACACGCACATAGATATTCTACTAGTATAATAATCACATGTAATAATTAATTTAATAATGAGGGAATTCCAAATACTAGGCATCATTACCACATAGTCAAGGCCTCGTGCCAAGACTACAAAAAAAAAATTTGTCAAGGCCATGACACAAGACACTAGTTTGTTTCATGAGACCTACCGATGCATCAAGGGGCTATAGCAGAGCCCACACGTCACATCCGAAGTTTATTACAATCCTCATATGAAAATTTTGAAACATAATATAAAAATTCGTATTAAACCTAGCATACAACATGTCAATACTTTATCCATAAACCATGAATGGTATAAAAATATCAAATCCATAGTAAAACATATCATAACTCATTCAATACAATATGGAAGATTTTAATATAATAAATCAACCTCAATAAAGAATAATATTTAGTAATGGATGTTGATATAGTGGAAAATGATCAGTCAAACTTTTTGAGTGAAATACCCATTTTTCATGAAATCATTTAAAAACCACACAATTCATAAATGAAGACATTTAAAAGACATTTTTTAATCAAAGTTTCCCATACCACTTTGAAACATTTTAAAGTAATTAACATTTTAAAACATTCATGTCCATGTAAATAAATCCTTAAAACCATTTTGAAAACATGAACATTAATGAGAAAGATTTAGAGGAATAAATATTTAAAACATTTAAAATGATGTTTTAGTTAAATAGATCCTTAAAAATAATCCTTTTGAAAACACTTTTATAAAATATGGGTGTGGATAATAAATATGTTCCAGTAAAAACATACACATAAAAAATCTCAGATAATAATGAGATTGAGGAATTAACCCTTACCATGCACTTTCCTTTGGTCGAGGGTAGGTTTAACATCCTATATAATGACCATAGTATGTTATTAAATTATACCAAATCCCTATTAATATTTATTATATCATACATGATTTGTTTATGACTTTATACTACCCATTTAATAATGATTTCCATGTTAAATTAACATTTTGTATAATAGTCACTTTCTTTATCGTACGTGTTTTGACTTGCTATTATTGATTGTATCATTTAGATCATGATTTAAATACTTCCATAATATAAAACATGATTTATATATAATATATATTTAGAATATAAATATGTACAATATATAGATATATGAAATGGAAAACACCATTTATGGAGATGGTAGGCCCTACATATGCATAAACATTGTTTCTGCTTTCATATCATATTGAACAGAAGTAAGTGAATAAGATATATGTAAGTACATATACATATATATATAGTAGAATTATTACTTCATATATTACAAACATATTAATAATATATATTTTAATAATCATCGTTGAATGCTAATCCTGGAAATTAATCTCATCGCATCATGGAGACGGTAATCCGTACGTACACACTAGCGACAGTATCATTTCCTTAATGATTTAAATGTGTGGAATTGGATGGTATATTAATTGTATAGAGAAATTATCATGTTATTTTAAGTATTTATATGAATATTTCCCATCATTATATAACTCCAAATAACATAGTTTTGAATAACAAATTACACCACAACATGGAGACGGTAAGTCGTGCGTACACACATATAGTGACATTATCATACATAAGATTGATAGAATAATGAGTATGGTTGTACCATTTTTACAATAACATCATTTTATGTAGAAGGTACTGGAGTTAATATTTTGGAATAGAAATAAAAAATAATGAGAAAGTGGAAGAAGAACTGAACTTTTAAAGAGATGATAAAATAATTACCTCTTCTTTGGGTGTTTCCTTTTGATTAGAACAAAAGGGCTCCTTAGGTTGGATTTATGCTCAAGAGAAGGAATCCACATAGAATTGAGGGAATTTGGGAGGATATTTGGGCAGGGGTAGGCAGAGCTAAATGGCTTTGAAGGTGTGATTTTGAGAGAAGGGGAAGTACCCTTTTATAAGAGAGGTGAGGGTCACTTTAGTAAAATTTTGAAATATTATTTTATTATAAAATAATTTTCGGTTTCTAATGGCTTCAAATTGATTTATTTAAGAGATAATGTGAATATGGGTATAAATATTCTCAAACAATAGGTTTTAGATAGGTTTAGGTAATTATATTGACCTAATATTTTAGATTTAACTCTTGGTTAAATAGTTTAACATTTACCATGTATCCTTGTATTTTTATATTATATAGTTAATAAACATACTATAAAATGACAAGAGAACCCCAAGTGGTTCATTAATAAGATATATATTATTATATTAGTCCTTTTATAAACCATATATTTTTAGGACTATTATATCATTTAATAATATAGTATTTCTTCTTAAAACACATTTGTGTAAATTTCGACATTATTTAGTATTTGGTTTTTGTGAAAGTAATAACAACTTTATCACTTGAAAAAAAATCTTTTTAATCAACCCTAAAATTTCATATCAACCTAAAATATTCTATAATGGCATAAAAATCCTCAATTGACATTTATTTTTATATTTATAGTATCAATTATTTTAATCTTTAATTGATAAAGTAATTATATCATCATCATTGTGTCACAAATAAATTTAATTATTTAATCTATAAAAATTATAAATAAAATACCAAAATGTAAGAAATATTTTTAGCATTCTAATGAATACTTATAGTCTAATTTATCTTCTGTATAACCCTATATTAAAAAAGGTTTAGTTATTAAACTTTGAATTTAATGCTTTTAAGTCTTCTTTAAATAAAATAATAATAAATTTAATAATATAATCTAAGTGGACCAAAAGATCATATTTTATTCCTAAGGTTGATTTTGGTCGAAATACGCTTATATAATAGAATGTGGACCGTGTTAGGGTAATTATAATATCATTTTTACCTTTAATTACCCTATTTACTTTTAGTTGTGGTAAATAAAAGTCAAATGTTACTATTCAAAAAAAATTATTTTCATCTTATTGAACCAAATTTTACTTAATGATGTCAACCGTGTCTCTCATATTTTTGAAATTCAACTCACAGAAGTGGTAAAATTATATTTTATGCAAATTTGCAAATGTGCCTAAAAGGTGGGTAAAAGATGTTAAAAAGGTCAATAAAATTTTATATATCTAATTTTATTACAAAATGACTCCAATTAACTACATTAAACTTACATAGTTATTATATATCTATTTTTACTTAAAATAAATTTAAATAAAATAAATAATTATTTAAATAAAATGTCAGTTTTAAAAAATAATGCAATGTTTTTCACTATTCATCAAAAATTGCATGTTTTCATAAAAATACCAAAACATCACCCCAAGCTAATTTTGATATTATGAATTCAAAAATGAATTATATTTTACTATATTAAAAACATAGAAGTTGCATTAATTAGTTTAAAATTAATTCCTATTGTGAAAACCAAAAATTGGGTTTTTTAAAAAGTAAAAACTATCAAAAGATTGACATGTGTTTATATCAAATTTAATTTTGAAATTACTTATAATGACATAAATTGTATTAAAAGTTAAAAAAAAATCTAATTATACTTCCAAACCATTAAAATGTATAATTTAACACTATACATTATTTTTATTTAAAAAGTTATTTTCAATTAAAATTTAGTATTTTTCATTCTTTACCAAAATATAAAAGTTATCAGAAAAACACAAAAAATTTATCAAAACAAAATTTTTACAACCTAATTCTAAAGAAGAAGTTTATTTTGAAAAATTAAATATATAAAAGTGTCAAATATTGAATTTTAAAAGGGTTCCCCATTAAAAGGCTGTAAAATTGTATTTTCTGAAAAATACATCCTTTATCTGAAAATTTGAATTTTTTCTAATATTATTTATAAGAAATACATAATATGGATGTTAAAATTATATGGGGTATATAAAATTAAAAATTCAGTTAATACTTTTAATAACTGCTTTTTGAATGGCTAGTTTGGTAAGTCGTGGTGTGCTTGAACTCAGTGTTGTGTGTAGCGCTAGTTATTGAATAACTTTGAAGAGATAACATACTATGAAATTGTGGGGTGTTAGATTCTCCCCTCCTTCAATAAATTTCATCCTCACCATTTTAAATAGTTCTTTTAAAATAAATGGTTAAAAATAAAAAAAATTCCTTTTTGTAAAACCCACATTGGAAAATTGGGTTAATAAAATTTAGTCTTAATAAAAGGGAAAGAGAAATGAAAATTTCACCACCAAATTATGATCTCGATTAAAAGAAAATTGGTGACAATTAGAGACACATAATTGGAGGAAAAAATGTAAATATTTATAGGGAGTTATTGTGGTCATCAATCACAAAAAAGTGTAAAATTTAGGTCCTTAAAGCCATCAGTTTATGATTATTTATAAAATCATTGGTTAAACAAAACATAAGGTATTAGGATAACACATTTTTCGTTTTAAGATCACTTATCTAAAGTTTAAGAATTAATTTATTCATTGAATAAGAGAAAAAATATACTAGACTATTCGAGTTTCATCCTTCAACTAATTCCTACCACAAACTCATCTTTCACTCCAAAAGATAATATAATTCAAAAATATTCTATTTATACAAATCATATACGGTTCCAAAAATAATGAATTTATAATTCATTATTCATAAAATTTAACAAAAATTACAAACCCGTACATCATGTAAGCTAGTGGTAGGTGAAGAACCCTTGTCACCCTTTGGTTGTGGGTTCAAGTCTCGCAGCCTTGTGGGACGTGACGGGTTGTCACCCGACTTCTGGGTTTTCCTTTTTAAAACAATCCAAAAATAATCTTATGAAATTATTTGACCTTAATAATAGCATCAAATGTCAAACTTAATCTATTCCAACACTTATACTCATCTAAAATACTTCTTTCTAAACTCAAAAATCCAAAATCTTTAAGGAGGTTAAACACAATGAAGATCTTTTTTTCACGTAATAACATATGAATGACTTCATCCTGTATTATTTTAAAACATGGTAACACCCTGAATTATCATAAAACCTTAATGATTACATTCATTCTCCTTTATTCCTTATAGAATACTGGATATACTATTTATATCCAAAAATGTTGTAAACTCTAACAATAATGGAATAAACAACCAATTAAGTAGTTTCAAAGTAGTTAAGAATATCGAATATAATTTATCCAAATCAATAAAATATTATTCCAAAATCACTACCTCACTATCAGAACCATATTAAGGTTTATCTTTCCTTCAACCATGTGTTCTCCAAAAATTTTAACTTGCTATTGAGTCACTTTTATTAGAACCATATAATCTCAAATCCTCACTGAAATAGTACAACAGTACAATCCTTATTTATTTCCATAATTCATATAATCAATACATCATTGATACAACACTCAAATGAAATAATTATTTAATAACAACATAATAACACTAGTCATTCCTCTTTATCTATGTTAGTATCATAACATGACTATTATCCAATAGCATCATTTGGGGCATACTCTGTTGATT
The DNA here is from genome assembly GCA_963277665.1 of Viscum album. Taxonomy (NCBI): domain Eukaryota; kingdom Viridiplantae; phylum Streptophyta; class Magnoliopsida; order Santalales; family Viscaceae; genus Viscum; species Viscum album. The sequence goes on from OY728129.1 coordinate 341,185,334, forward strand.
TGTACGTTGATCCACGTAGTGTCCCAACTCCTTGCAGATGAAGCATTGTACATTTGAATCCTTTTTCTTACCCTTGAAATCACGTACTTGGTGTCCTTTTTCTCCACACTTATAACAAACTCCTATTCCATTCAAGAATTTACCAAGGTGATTCTTTCCACATGTATCAAATATGGGAACATCCTTCTTTCCCCACTTCCATTTATCCATCTTTCTCTCTACCATCCTTTTCTTCTCTTGATTCCCTTCAAAGCCATAGGACTCGAAGAATTATTTACTTGTCTTATTAACACGTGATATTATTTCTTCATATGATGAGAATACATGGGAGGCTATTTACCTTCTAAATTTGGTCTTAATACCATGAAAGACATGATCCTTCTTACTCTTTGGATCATGCATATTGCAGGAGTGCTCATTCCTTCGACTGGGTGCCATTTCTAAACAATGTCATGCACTAGGTTAGTTTGTGAATCGAAATTCATAATTCCAAAATTCCAAAATACCTAAAGTAAATTGAAATTATTATTCATGTCATCTATAATAATAATAAATTTTAACTTTGAGGAAGTCTTTACTCATAAATCCTTCATAATGGTTTGTAATGAAAATGTGAATTATCCTAAGCATATCCCCGGGGAGTGTCATAACCAAGAGTACAGTAAGGCCCATTGTCGTGTACTAGGATACCCTGGGTCAAGCCAGAAACTCCATGTCAGAGTTTTCACTCCTAGGTACATTTGTTCCATAGCTGCCTCTACCTTCTTATATCCAGACACGGATTTATTGCACATAAAATACACAAACTCTCTACGTTACCAAAATGCAAGGAAGTTCTTATATACTAATCATCAATGTCTATCCTAGGGTAATGTTATCTAATCAGAGTTTTTTAAACCTAGTTTCCAAGGTTTGTACTAAAATTCCTCTAATACCAACTGTAACGCCCCGACCCCAGAAGCTCGGATCCAGTGCATTATTTTAATAAAATGGCATGATTACAATGAATCATGTCCCGAATGACTGATTAGTTTAGTAGCCTTGGAAAAAAGATTACATACAAGAATGTTACATTAAAAATTCAAACATAAAACACAACATAAATAATCCATTTATAACGCCATTATTCCCCTATCTTAACCCTACATATCAAACATAATACACTTCTTGGAATCCTAGGAAAAAAACATAATAAAGTGGTGAGCCCAGATGCTCAGTAAGGGTAAATAATTTAGCGGAAGCTATAAACTGGTAAGGCGAGATGTGTAATAAAAATAACATACTTTTAAACATAAACTTGAACCTAATATAGAGAAAATAAATCAAAAATTACCATATAAACATGAACATGGATATTCTACTAGTCTAATAATCACATGTAATAATTTATTTCATAATGAGTGAGTGCCTAATGTCGGACATCATTACCACATACTCAAGGCCTTGTGCCAGGACTACATATAAATTTTTGTCAAGGCCTTGTTCCAAGACACTAGTTTGTCTCCGGATACCTACCGATGCATTGAGGGGCTATAGTAGACCCCACACATCACTTACTAAGTCCATTTCATTCCTTATATGAAAATTTTGAAACATAACATAAACATTTGTATTAAAACTAGCATAGAAAATGTCAATAATTTATCCATAAACCATTAATGGTATAAAAATATCACAGCTATAGCAAAACATTTCATAACTCTTTCAATACAATATGGTAGATTGTAATATAATAAATCAACCTCAATCAAGAATAATATCCAGTAAAGGATGTTGATATAGTTGAAAATGATCAGTAAAACTCCTTGAGTGAAAAACCCATTTTTCATGAAATCATTTAAAAGTCTCTAAATTTATAAAGGAATAAATTTAAAATATATTTTTGAATCAAATTGTCCCATACCACTTTGAAACATTTTAAAGGAATTAACATTTTAAAACATTCATGTCCATATAAATAAATCCTTAAAACCATTTTGAAAACATGGACATTAATGAGAAAGATTTTGAGGAATAAATATTTAAAACATTTAAAATGATGTTTTAGTTAAAGAGAACATTAAAAAGAATCCTTCTGAAAACACTTTTATGAAACATGGACATCGATAATAAATATGTACCAGTAAAAACATACACATAAACAATCTCGGATAATGATGAGATTGATGGATTGACCCTTACCTTAAACTTTCCTTTAGTCGAGGGTACGTTTAACCTCTTGTATAATGACCATAGTATGTTATTAAATTATACAGTGACCATATTCATATTTATTATATCATACATGATTTATTTATGACTTTATACTACCCATTCAGTAATGATTACCATGTTAAATTAACATTTTGGAAAATAATTTCATTCATTAGTACATGTTTTAACTTGTTATTCATGATCGTATCATTTAGACCATGATTTAAATACTTCCAAAATATAAAACAAGATTTATATATAAGTTATATTTAGAATATAAATAGGTATAATAGATATCTATATGAAATGGAAAACACTGTTTATGGAGATGGTAGGTCGTACGTACGCATAAATGTTGTTTCTGTTTAAATATCATATTGATCAGAAGTAAGTGAATAAGATATATGTAAGTAAATATATATATATATATATATCCAGTATCATTATTATTTCATATATTACATAATTATTAATAATATATATTTTTATAATCATCATTGAAGGGTGAACCTGGAAATGAATCTCATCGCGTCGTGGAGACGGTAAGTCATACGTACACATGAGCGATGATATCATTTCTTTAATGATTAAAAGGAGTGTAATTGGATGGTATATTAATTGTAAAGATAAATTATCATGTTATTTTCATTATTTATATGCATGTTACTCATCATTATATCCATCCAAATAACATAGTGTTGAATAACAAATTACACCACAACATTGAGACAGTAAGCCATACGTACGCACGCATGGTGAGATTATCATTTATATGATGGATAGAATAATGAGTATGGTTGTACCATTTTTATAATAACATAATATTATTTAAAAGATACTGAAGTTATTATTTTGGTATGGAAATAGCAAAGAAATAGAAAGGGGAACAAGAAAATAACTTTGAAATAGGTGATAAAATAATTACCTCTTCTTTGGGTGCTTCCTTTTGATTTGAACCAAAGGGATCATTAAGTTGGATTTATGATCAAAGGAAGGACTCTAGGTTGGGTAGAGGTTGGACGACCCAGATGGCTTTGGAGGTGTGATTTTGAGAGAAGGGGAAATACCCTTTTATAAGAGAGGTGAGGGTCACTTTAGAAAAAGTTTGAAATATTATTTTATTATAAAATCATTTTTGGTTTCCAAGGGCTCCAAATTGATTTATTTAGAAGATAAGGTGGGTATGGGTCGAAATACTCTCAAAAAATATGTTTTAGATAGGTTTAGGTCACTATATTAACCTTATATTTTAGATTTAACTCTTGTTTAAATAGTTTAACATTTACCATGTCTTCTTATTCTTTTATATTATATGGTTAATAAACTTACTATAAAATGAAAAGAGAACCCCAAGTGGTTAATTAATGACATATCTATTATTATATAAGTCTTTTGGCCAAACCTTATTTTTTTTAGGAATATTATATCATTTAATAATATAGTATTTCTTTTAAAAACGCATTTACGTCAAATTTTCCATTATTTAGTATTTGGTTTTTTTTTTGAAAGTTGTAACAACTCTATAACTTCAAAAAAAATTAAATCAACCCTAAAATGTAAAATTAACCTATAAAATTCTTGAATGGCATAAAAATCATCAATTTACATTTATTTTTATATTTTTAATATCAACTATTTTAATCTTTCATTGTGTCATAAATAAATTTAATTATTTAATCTCGAAATATTATAAATAAAATACCATTATATAGGAAATATTTTTATCTTTATAATGAATATTTATAGTCAAATTTATTTTATTTATAACCCTATATTAAAAATGGTTTATTTATTAAACTTCGAATTTAACACTGTTAACTCTTCTTAAATAAAATAATAATAAATGCCCTAATATAATCGAAGTGGATAAAAAGGATCATATTTTATTCCAAAAGTTTTTTTAAAAAAATAAACTTATCTAATAGAATTAGGACATGTGTTGGGGTAATTATAATATCATTTTTACCTTTAATTGTCCTATTTACTTTTAACCGTTGTAAATAAAAGTCAAAAGTTACTATTCACCAAAAAATTATTTTAATCATATTGAACAAAATTTTACTTAATAATTTCAACTGTGTCTCTCATATTTTTGAAACTCAATTCATAGAAGAGGTAAAATTACATTTTATGAAAATTTGCAAATGTGCCTAAAAGGTGGGTAAAAGACGTTAAAAAGTTCAATAAAATTTTATACATATAATTTTATTATAAAATGACTCCAATTAATTAAATTAAACTTATATAAGTATTATATATCTCTTTTTACTTAAAATAAATTTAAATAAAATAAATAATTATTTAAATAAATAGTGGTTTTTAAACAATAACGTAGTGTTTTTCACTATTCGTCAAAAATTGAATGTTTTCAGAAAAATACAAAAAATTCACCCTAAGATAATTTTGATATTACAAATTCAAAAATAAATTATATTTTAACAAATTAAAATCATTTAATTTTCATTAAATAATTTAAATTTAATTCTCGTTGTTAAAACCAAAAAGCAGGTTTTTTAAAAGATAAAAACTATCAAAAGATTGACACGTTTCTCTGTCAAATTTAAATGTGAAATTACTTATAATGACCTAAATTGTATTAAATGATAAAAATAAAATCTAATTATACTTTTAATCCATTAAAATTTATAATTTAACTTATATGTTATTTTGATTAAAAAAGTTGTTTTTAATTAAAATTTAGTATTTTTCACTATTCACCAAAATATAAAAGTTATCAAAAAAACACCAAACATTTATCGAAACAAAATTTTTATGTCTGGATTATAAAGAAGAAGTTTATTTTTTAAAATTGAATATATAAAAGTGTCAAATATTGGATTTAAATAGGGTTCTTCATTAAAAGGTGATAAAATTGCATTTTCTGAAAAATACTTCCTTTATCTGAAAAATTGATTCTTTTTCTTATATTATGTAAAATAAACACATAATATGGATGGAAAAATTATATAGAGTATATAAAATAAAAAATTTAGTTAATACTATTCAAAACTACTTTTTGAACGACTAGTTTGGTAAGTCGTGGGGTGTTCGAACTCAGTGTTGCGTGTAGCATAAGTTACTCAATTACTTTGAAGAGATGACATACTATGAAGTCCTAGGGTATTGCATTAACCCCTCCAATAAATTTCATCCTTGCTATTTTAAATTTTTATTTGAAAATAAATGGTTAAAAATAGAAAAATTCCATTGTCGAAAACTCACATTGAAAATTGGGTTAATAAAATTTAGTCTTAATAAGAGGGAAAGGGAAATGAAAAATTCACCACCAAATTATGATATCGATTAGGAGAAAATTTTTGGAAATTAGTGACACATAATTGTAGGAAAAACATAAATATTTATAGGGAGTGATTGAGGTCATTAATCACAAACAAGTGTAAAATTGATGTACTCAAAGCCATAAATCTATAATGATTTAAAAAATAATAACTTCAAGAAAACATAAGATTTTAGGATAACACATTTTTTATTTTAAGATCCTTTTCCTAAAGTTTAATAATTAATTTATTAATAGAATAATAGGAGAAAATATAATGGACAGGTAGAGTAACATCCGTCAACTAATTCTTACCACAAACTCAACTTTCACTCCAAAAGATAATAAAATTCAAAAATATTCTATTTATTCAAATCATATAGGGTTCTAAAAATAATGAATTTATAATTCAGTTGTCGCGCTATTTAAAAAAACTACATTATACAAAAAATGACATCACATTGGCCAATGGTAGGTGAAGCACCCTTCTCACCCTTCAGTTTCTGGTTCATGTCTCGTGGCCTTTCCAAACGTGACGGGTTGTCGCCCAACTTTCAGGTTGTCCTTTTTATAAGAATCCAAAAATAATCTTAAGAAATGCATTAACCTTAACAATAGTATCCAATGTCAAACTTAATACATTCCAACCTTTATACTTATCTAAAATACATATTTCCAAACTCAAATTCCAATATTTATAAGGAAGATAAACACAATTAAGATCTTTTTTGCTACATATTAACATGTGAATACCTTCATCATGTATTCTTTTAAAACACCATAACAACTTGAATTATCATAAAACCTTATTAATTACATTAATGCTCTCTTATTCCTTATAAAATACTGGATATACTCCTTATATCCAATTTTTTTTTAAACTCCAACAATAATGGAATAAACAAACAATTAATTAGTTTCAAATTAGTCAAAAATATGAAATATAATTTATCCAAATCAATCAAATATTATTCAAAAATCACTCTCTCAGTTTTAGAACCCTATTAAGGTTTATTTTTCCTTCAACTATGTATTTTCAAAAAAGTGTATATAATAACCCAGACTTATTACATGCATAATCCTGAATTTATTCAAGAAAACACTTCCTTTTACATTGATGATATTTTCAAGTTTATAGATTTAGATAATTGGGACAGTACATTCATAACATTCACATTATTACAGAGTGGATACCATAAAAATAGTTTCAATTTTTTTTAAATATGAAACATTAAAACATAAACATGACTCCTTGACAATTATTAAACATTTAACATGTCTTGATTCTTTTTCTTACACATCCATTAACCAATGAAAATAATTTTAAAACTTGGTATGAGCACAAAAGACCAGTAAGGTTTGGAAATAAAGGAAAGAGCACATTAGTCCATGAATACTCATAATGTATGAAAGTATTTACAAAAGTCAAGCTTGTCACCCATATATACTTACTTTTTGTAACATGAGTTTTATAAAAGATCCAAAAAAACATCATAACATAAATATAATCATAAAGGTATCTTGAGGAATTACTTACATAATCTTGTAGCCCTCTTGGCTACCCTATAATGAGTAACCCTCATGGCTACCTTACAATTTCTGTAACCATCGCATTTACACTTAGAGTGACCATATGGACAACCTCCAACATACACATACCCAATGAATTGGAGGGATATATAGGTCCCACCCTTCATCTTAAATAATTCCCAACAACCAAAACATAATCATACAACATGAATAATTCTATAAAAACATTGCTTTGGAATTTCGTAAAACCGAATTTAAAAAGAGTGTTTTTAAAGAAAATCCCCTTATAAATATCATACAATTGAAGATATACTTAATAGATTGGATGTATTTTGTATATATATTATAAATATTCATAATAAAACATAATATAAATAGAATCCATCACACAAAAAATTCAAATAGCACATAAATAATGAAGTAGAAGGTTAACCCAAAGAATGGAAATCGGGTTAAGAATTCCATTACCTCGGGTTTTTCTTACTTCATGCTTGTTTAACCTTTCTGTATAATGGTTAAAAGAGTGTTGTTAGTATTTTATAGAAACATTATCATGTTTATAACATCTAATATTATCATTTCATAACATTATTTCACCCTTTAATTGTTAGTATTTTTCTCCTTGCACTGTTTTTAGGTGAGTTCTTTACATGATTTCCATGATTGGGTCCTAGTGGATGTTCTTGTCGATAGGAAGTGAAACAACAGAATTGAAATGGAGTATTATTCACATATATCTAGTAACATAAATCATACCATTTATCATTTTTAAAAATTACATGGGATTATTTATAAGTTAAAACATTAATGATGTTTGTTTAGATCATTTTAGTGGTTCTTTGATAATAATGACCTCATTTCATTTTTTAAATTAAAACCATGTGTTAAAAATAATTACAGAACCATGGATGAGATATAATACAAATATTATAACTTGGTTCAACTATAAAAATGGTTTCATAACCATACTTGAAATAGATAATGAAAATTTAAATCACATCATCAACAATGTCGGTAGTTCGACACATCACGGAAAATGTTTTTATTCCTTGAATAAGTGGGAGAGGAGAAAAATAATGATGATTAATTTTCCATGAACATGAGAACATCTTGGATATACAATATTTTTTGATATTTCATTCCTCTTGGGTAATAATAGATGAAGAAATAATAAGAAATGAATGGAACTCAAAATAAAATAATAATTGAGAAATCCTTTATAAAAAATTGGCAGCCTAACGGCTGCGCAACATGGTTTTTGAAAATATTAAAAAGAGAGAGGAAAAGGGTCACCCCTATATAGATGATTCATAATATATAGTCGATCAATAATAAGAAGTAAATAAGAACAAGATATGGAAACTTGAAAGTTATACCACAAAAAAAGAACTTGAAAGGAAAAAAGAAAGAAATTGAGAATTTTATTACCTTGTAGAGTAACACTTAGAACATGAAGGTAGGGACCTTGGGGGCTTGAAGAAACCTTGGGAGGATTAATAGTACAGTTAGAAGGCCTGAGATTCATTGAGGAGGAATTGAGAATGATGTTAATGGGGGAATGGGTTGGTATTTAAAAGAAAATGGAATATTTTAATAATTTCTAATGGACACCACATGAGTGGTATTTGCAAAACCGTGGTCTTGCCCATGATATTTGCCCATGGTATAAGCCACTTAGGAAACCTCAAATATTATTTTACTATACACAAGTAGACCAGATTTATGACATCATTATTGATGTCATTAACACACCAGAACTAAAAACTGTATTTTTTACAATTCACCAAAAAATCAATTGTTTCAGAAAAATTCCCAAAATTCACCCTAACCATTTACCGACATGTATAATTCAAAATTGAATTCCATTTTTTGGAAATAATTTTATAAATATTTTTAATTTAATTTTTAAATAAAATTTTACTTAATTCAAAAATTATTTATTATAAACTATAACTACTTTTGTATCACGATTAAAAATTAACCAAGATGTTATTATCTTAATACCTTAAGAAATTAAAATAATAATAAAATTTACTATTCATTAGGGTCATATTACTATCCATATTTCTATTCATAAGGGTATTTTACTATTCACCAAAAAAACAAGTTATTTCCAATAGACTCTAAATAACATACTGAACAAAATTGTAGAAGACCATTTTTCAAAATTCAAAACATATAAGAAATAAAATTATGTTTAAAGTATATTTATAAATATTTACTTTAAAAATGTTCCATGCATTTATATTTATTTTTACAAATACATGGGGTGTTACATTATCCCCACCTTCTAGAAATTGTGTCCTCACAAATATATTTACCTATTAAACAAATGAGGGTACTTTTCCCTCATAGCATTTTCAGATTCCCATGTTTCTTCTTCAACCATGTGGCTTCTCCACAATACCTTTACCTAGTGGATTACCTTCTTCTAAAATACATGTTCCCTTCGATCAAGAATCTAAACTGGTTTCTCTTCACAAGAAAGGTTCTCTTCAAGCTGAATTGCTTCTGGGCCCAAGACATGTGATGAATCTGGAACATACTTTCTCAACATCAAAACATGAAAAACATTGTGTACCTGAGACAAAATCAGAGGCAAAGCTACGTGGTATGCCACTGTTCCAACTTTCTCCAAATTTTCAAAAGGACTAATGAACCGTGGACTTAGCATCCCTTTCTTACCGAAATGCATCATAGTTTTCCAAGAAGATATTTTAATGAAATCATTGTCACCTACCTCAAAAGAGAAGTATTTCCTTATATTATCTACATAACTTTTCTGCTAGCTCTAAGTTTTCCTCATGTGCTACTGGATCATCCTCACTTTCTCATCCACTTCTTCTACTAATTCTAGCCCCATCAAATTTCTTTCACCGACTTTATCCCAAAACACTGGAGTCCGATACCGCTTCCCATACAAGGCCTCAAAAGGTGCCATCTGAATACTTGAATGAAAATAGTTTTTATAAGAAAACTCAACTAAAGAAAGATATTGATCCCAACTTCTCAGATAGTCTATTGAACAAGCTCGAAGCATATCCTCCAAATTTTGAATCGTTCATTCTGACTTCCCATCTGATTGAGGATGAAAAGTTGTGAAGAAATTTAACTATATTCACAACAACTTCTGAAGTCCCTTTCAAAAGTTATAAGTGAACCTGGGATCCTGTTTCGATACAATGGAAAGAGGAACTCCATGTAACCTAACACTCTCCTTGAGGTACAATCAATAAAGTTGATCCAAAGACATTGTATCATGAATAGAAATAAAATGTGCAGACTTTGTTAGCCGATCAACAATACCCCAAATCACATTGTTACCTCGAGATGTCTTTGGTAGTCCCACCACAATGTCCATGGATACATTCTCTCATTTCCACTCTGGCACTGAAAAAGGTTGAAGCATCCCCTTCGCTAAATACTGCTCTACTTTAACCTGTTGAAATGTCAAACATTTCATGGTAAAATCAGCAATATCTCTTTTCATTCCATCCCACAAATAATATCCTCGAAGGTCTCTATACATCTTAGTACTACCAGGATGAATAGAAAATGGAGAGCTATGAGCTTCACACAATAATTCTTTCTTTAACTGGGAATCACAAGGCACACACAACCTTTTACCAAATCTCAAAACACAATATTTATCAAGATTAAATTCTGGAAACATACCCATTTTAACCCATTCTACCTTTTTTATGTAGCTCATGGTATTTTTTCTTCACTTTCTTAATTCTATCTGACAATAAAGATTGCACTGAAACCTAAAAAAAACAGAGGTATTTCCTACACCAACAACCTCTGAGCCAAAATTCATTAAATCATTAATCAATGTATCATGTTCCAAATGTAGCATGGTTAATGATGCAAGATGTTTCCAACCTAAGGCATCAGCTACTTTGTTTGCTTTTCCAAGATAGTAATCGATCGTGCTGTCATAATACTTTATCAGTTCAAGCCATCTTCTCTACCTCATGTTTAATTCCTTCTGAGTGAATATATACTTCAGACTTTTATGGTCAATATATATTTGACATTTGGTTCCGTAGAAAGGATGTCTCTAAATTTTCAGAGAAAAAAACATAGCATCCAATTCCAAATCATGTGTGGGATAGTTTATCTCACGAGGTTTAGTTTTTCTTAAATAATAGGAAATTACCTAATCATTTTGCATCAAAACACAACCAAGTCCCCTCAAAGAAGCATCACTGTAGATGAAAAACTCACTATTCCGGGAAGGTAAGGCCAAAACTGGAGCATTCACCAATCTCTTCTTCAGTTCTTAAAAATAAACACCACATTCCTCTATCCAAACAAAATTAACCCCTTTCTGTGTTTACTTAGTTATCGGGCTAGATAACTGTGAAAAGTTCTTAATAAATGGTTAGTAATAACCTATTAACCCAAGAAAACATCAAATCTCTATAACATTTGTCGGTCTTTGACATTCATAAACTACTATTATTTTTGTAGGATGAACTATTATTCCATGATTATTTACAATGTTCCCAATAAAAGAAATTGGTTGCAACCAAAAAACACACTTGCTGAATTTTCCATACAGTTTCTTTTCTTTTAAAGATTTCAAAGTAACCCTTAGATGTTTTCATGCTTCTCTTTATTTTTAGAAAATACCAAAATGTCATCAATAAATACAACCAAAAACTTATCTAAGAACTCATGAAATACACTATTCATAAGATTCATGAATATAGAAAGTGCATTAGTTAATCCAAATGGAATAACAACAAATTCATAATGCCCATATCTAGTACGAAAGGTTGTTTTTGGGATTTCATCCTCCTTCACCTTTAGCTGATGGTATCCAGATCTCAAGTCAATCTTATAAAAGTACTGACCTCCCTAGAGATGATAAAACAAGTCATCGATATGAGGAAAAGGATACTTGTTTTTAATAGTGATGTTATTCAAAGCTCTATAATTAATGAAAAGTCTTATGAAACCATCTTTCTTTTTAACAAACAAAACAGGGGCTCTCCATGGTGAAGTGCTAGTATGAATGAAGAATTTTTCAATAAAATCCTAAAACTTATTTTTCAATTCAAGAACTATTAGAGCTATATGATATGGGGGTTTTGAAATTGTCTTAGCATTAGGAACTAATTCAATTGTGAATTCGACTTATCGACCAGGTATGACACCAGGTAACTCATCAAGAAAAACATCAAGGTATTCATTTACCACTGGCACATCATTAATTTGAATAGTTCACTTGTTTTTAAAAATATGAGCAAGATAAAATTCATTTACATCTTTCAATAGTTTCTCAGATTCTCTATATGTTATCAATTGTATGGATTCATTCTTGTATAAAAACTAAAATTCTTTATGAAAAAAAACCTCTTTAGCTCTACATTCAATCTTAGCATGATAATCTGAAAGCCAATCCATTCCCAAAAAAACATCAAACATGACTAAGGGTAAAACAAAAAGTTTTTCGGGTAAAGACTTTCCAAATACCACATTAGAAAGATTCTTATTATTCATCTTTTCTAAAACATTCCCCCTGGTGTTTTAACAACAAGTTCGGGTCTCATTTTTTGAGGTGATATTTCCAATTTACTAAAAAAATTCTCAGTGATGAAGGAATGTGTAGAGCCCATATCAAAAAAAACTTTAGAAAATATGAGTGAACAAACAAAGTACTTGATAAAACTTCATTGGATGTCCTGACATCTACTGACGTAGTCGTAAAGGATCTCACAACACCTTTCTGTTTGTAGTCTATCTTCTTGGCATCATTCAGATATCTCTTTGGGAAGGCATTTTCATAATGACCCATCTTACCACATTTAAAACACTTTACAGTATACTTATCAGGATTAGTCCTAGGATCATTTTCATTGGAATCCTGGGCCATATCCAAACTTACCACATTTAAAACACTTCCCAGTTTTGTTAAGACATTCCCCAGGTTGCTTCTTGCCACACTTTTCACAAACTAGAAATTTGATTTTATTACCATCAAGTTTCTTTGGTTGATTCTTACCCATTGCATGCCATATGGAACTCTTCTTCTCTTTGTTTTCAAAATGCACGTGATCATCTGCAAACTCTATCTCTACCCTCTCAACACATCAGACAAGTTTCTCATAACTTTTGAATTCACGGGAGGCCAACGCCCTTCGATACCTTAGCTTCAATCCTGAGTAAAAGTGGTTGTTTTTTTCTATCAAGATCTAGAATAAGATTTGGAGCTTACCATGCCTTTCGGGTGAAGTTCACTTCATACACAGCCACTGAATCTTCCTCCTTCTGTTTCAATTCAAGTAATTTCTTTTCCATTCTATGTCGTACCACCTTAGGAAAATATTTTTCAAGGAAAATACTCTTAAATCCATCCCACTCTAAGGCATAAAAATACTCTCTACCCCTAATATTCCTTACCATTGACCACCAATGATCAAATTTCCCTTCAAAATGATAAATGTAAAGACTTACCTTTTTATTGTATGAACATCCCATAACATCGATTATCTTTTCAAGGGATTTGATCCATCCTTCAGCTGCTACTGGGTCAGAAGATCCATTGAATGCAGGAGGGTGTTGTCTCATAAAATGTTCCACTACTGTCATGTTCCATTGTGGTACCTATATTTTTTCTCTTTCAAGGATTCCACCACCATTTATTTCTTGTGTTAGCATAGCCATTACTGTCAAAAACTGCTTGATTACAATCCCTACCATTCTGGGTTGTAGTTCTGGAAGGATTTAATTCTGTTGGTGCCTCTCCTCTTCAGAATCCATGTTCCTTCTACGGAGAACCATTCTAAACAAACATATCTTAGATGAAGCAACATCATAATCTTTAAATTCCATAACATTTCAAATTAATCATAGAGTAAAAATCATTTAAGTTATTCTTTTAACATAATCCTAACCCCTAAAGTTATCTAAACCATCTTTTGATACCAACTATAACGACTTGGCCTTATTACATACATAATCTTGAATTTTGTCAAGAAAAAACATACTTTTACATTGAGGATCTTTTCAAGTTGAGATCTTTAGATAATTGGGACAATACATTCATAACATATACATTTTTATAGAGTGGATACCACAAAAATAGTTTCAATTTTTTTAAAATATAAAACATTAAAACTTAAACATGACTCCTGGAAAATTATTCAACATTTCTCATGGCTTCCTTCTTTGTATTATACATCCATTAACCTATGAAAATCATTTAAAAACTGGGGATGAGAACCAAATCTCAGTAAGGGATGGAAATGAAGGAAAGAGCACATTAGTCCATGAATACTTGAAACGTATGGAAGAATTTACAAAATACATTCTTGTCACCCATATATACTTACATTGTGTAACATGATATTTACAAATGATCCACACAAAAAATGAGAACATAAATATAATCATAAATTTATCTTGGGGCATTATTTACATAATCTTGTAACCCTCTCGGCTACCTTATAATTTGTAAGCCTCATGGCTACCTTTCAATTTGTGTAACCATCGTAGTTACACTTGGAGTGACCATATAGCCAACCTCCAACATACACATACCCAATGCATTGGAGGGAGATATAAGTCCCACCATTCATCATAAATAATTCCCAAGAACCAAATCATAATCATACCACATGAATAATTCTATAAAAACATTTCTTTGGAATTTCGTAAAACCGAATTTAAAAAAGGGATTTTTAAAGAAAATCCCCTTTTAAATATCATACAATTGAAGAGAGACTTAATAGAGTGGATAGAGTTTGTATATATACTGTAAATATTCATAATAAACATAATATAAATATAACCCATCACAAAAACAATTTAATTAGCACATAAATAATGAAGTAGAATGTTAACCCAAAGAATGGAAATCGGGTTAAAAATTCCCTAACCTCGGGTTTGTCTTACTTCAAACTTGTTAAAACTTCCTGTATAATGGTTAAAAGAGTGTTATTAATATTTTAATGAAACATGTTCATGTTTATAAAATCTTATATTATCATTTCATAACATCATTTCACCTTTTAATTGTTAGTATTTTTCTCCTTGCACTATTTTTGGGTGAGTTCTTTACATGATTTCTATGATTGGTTCGTAGTGGATGTTTTTGTCTATTGGAAGTGAAACTAAAGAATTAGAATGGAGTAATATTTACATATATCTAGTAACATAAATTATACCATTTATCATTTTGATTTCTCACATGAGGATGATTCATAAGTTAAATCATTAATGATATTCATTTAGATCAATTTAGTGGTTCTTTGAAAATAATGACCTCATTTCATTTTATAAATTAAATCCCTGTGTTAAAAAGATTTAAAGAACCATGGATGATATATAATAAATATATTATAACTTGTTTCAACCATAAAAATTGTTTCCTAACCAGACTTTAAAGAGTTATTGAAAATTGAAATCATATCATCCACGCTGTCGGTAGTTCGACACATCACGGACAATGTTTTTATTCCTTGAATAAGTGGGAGAGGATAAAAATAATAAAGATGAACTTTACATGAACATGAGAACATCTAGAATATAAATTATTTCTAGATATCTCATGCCTCTTGGGTAAAAATAGATGAAGAAAGAATAAGAAAATAATGGAACTCAAAATAAAATAATAATTGAGAAATCCTTAATAAAAATTCGGCAGCCTAACGGCTACGCAACATGGTTTTGGAAAATCATAAAAATAGAGGGGAAAAGGGTCACCCATACATAAATGATTCATAATATATATTAGATCATGAATAATAAGGAAATAAGAACATATTAGGGAAACTTGAAAGTTATTCCACATAAAAGAGAACATGGAAGGAAAAAGAATGAAATTGAGAATTTTCTTACCTTGTAGAGTAACCATTAGAACTTCAAGGTTGGGACCCTGGGGTCTTGAGAAAACCTTGGGAGGACTACTAGAAAGATAAGGAGGCTAGAGCTTCATTGAGGAGGAATTGAGAATGAAGTTAATGAAGGAATGGGTTGGTATTTATAGGAAAAGTAAGGGAATATTTTAATAATTTCCTAGGGACACCTCATGAGTGGTTTTTTCAAAACCATAGGCTTGCCCACTGTATAAGCCACTTGGGCCACCTAAAATATTATTTAACTATAAAAAATTCAAGCAGATTTATGACATCATTATTACATCATTATTGATGTCATTAACACACCGAAACTAAAAACTGTATTTTTTTACTATTCACAAAAAATCAACTATTTCATAAAAATTCCCAAAATTTACCTTAACCATTTATCGACGATTAGAATTAAAAATTGAACTACAATTTTTTTAAAAAAATTTCTAAATATTTTTTATTTAATTTTTAAAGAAAATCATACTTAATTAAAAAATTAATTATTTAAAAACTATAACTGCTTTTATATCACGATGATAAATTAACCAAGATGTTATTATATTAATTCCTTAAAAATTAAAATATTAATAAAATTTACTATTAATTAGGGTCATATTACTATTCATAAGGGTATTTTACTATTCACAAAAAAACAAGTTGGTTCCAATAGACTCTAAATAACATACTGAACACAATTGTAGAAGTCCATTTTTCGAAATTCAAAACATATAAGAAATAAAATTATGTTTAATGTTTATTTATAAATATCAACTTTAAAACAAAGTTCCATGCATTTCTATTTATTTTTAAAAAAACTAGGGGTCTTACAGTATAACTTCTATTGAGCCACTTTTCTTAGAACCATATAATCTCAAATCCTCGATGAAATAGTACGACAGTATAATCCTTATTTATTTCCATAATTCATATAACCAGTACATCCTTGATATAACAGTCAAATGAAATAATTCTTTATTAACAGCAATAAAACACTTGTCATTCCTCTTTATCTATGGTAGTATCATAACTTGATTATTTTCCAATAGCGTCATTTGGGGCATATTATGATTATTTTTACATTGATTCGTGTAGTGTCCCAACTCCTTGCAAATGAAGTATTGTACAATTGAAACATTTTTCTTACCCTTTCAATCATGTACTTGTTGTGATTTTTATTCACACTTATAAAAACTCTTATTCCCTTCAATATATTTCCATGGTTATTCTTTCCACAGTTATCACATATGGGAAAATCATTCTTTCCCCTCTTCGCTTTATCCATCATTCTCTCAACCATCATTTTCTTCTCTTGATTCCCTTCAATGTTATAGGTCTTAGAAAATTATTTACTTATCTTATTAACACATGATACTATTTATTTATATGATGGAAATACATGGGAGACTATTTCCCTTCTAAATTTTGACTTAATAACATGAAAGAGATGATCCATATTGTTCTTTAGATCATGTGTATTTCCAAAGTTGTAATTCCTTCTACTGGGAGCCATTTCTAAACAATGGCATACACTAGGTTAGTTTATGAATCGAAATTCATAAATCCAAACTTGTAAAATACCTAACGTAAATTGAATAGATTATGCGTATAATATATTATCATAAAATTATGGGTACAATTTATTACAGACATAAATCTTATACCGATCATCATCGTAGACCCCTGGAGTTTGAGGTGGGACGTTAGGTATTTCTTCATGTTATTCTGAGGTTGGGTCATAGGCGAATGAGGAGACAAGGGAAGCTATCAGCAAGATATGTCGGGTCGTTCGTGATAGTGGAATGAGTTGCTTCAGTAGCCTATCGTATGATGTTACCTTATAGGTATTGTGCCATGAATAATGTGTTCCATGTATCTTAACTTCAAAAGTATCATACAAACCTATCTCATTTGTTTTACCCTAACAACGTCGAGCTTGAGGCAGATACATCCTTTGAGGAGAACCCGATTCATATTGTCGATCATAGAATAAAGGTTCTTCGAGTCAGGTCTGTTCCACTAGTTCGAGTTCTATGGAATCATAGACGCGTATAGGATGAGACCTGGGAGGGGGAGACTGATGTTCATGCATAGTGGCCAGAACTCTTCTTAGATGATGTTCCACTACCCTTGGAAGGGAAACTCCGGGATGAGTTGTCTTAAGTAGGAAAGTTTGTAATGTCTTGGATTTAACCTAGGTACGGACCATTTAACTTTTTTATTCCAATTCCTTAAAGTGGCCTAGGGTGCACACTCGTGTGGTCTATTGCAGGTCCTATGTAGAAAATAATTTTTTTAATGGTTGCACAAGATTTATGCCAAATAATACATTGTGCCCTCATGAAATTTTTGGGTTAAAAATAATTAAAGAGGTTTAAAATAAATAAAATAAATTTAAATAAATCAAAATAAATTAAAAAAAATAAAATTAAATAATAACTTAAAAAGTGGTTAAAAATGTGAAAATAATTAAAAATTGTCTTAACCTATTTTTTTATTTTTTTATTATTTTCTTTTCTCCTTCCCTTTTATTTTATTTTATTTTATTTTATTTTTCATTATTTCTTAATTTTCTTTTTATTTTTTTCCTCCACTATTTATTTACTTTCTTTCTTTTTTTACTCTCTTCTCTCACTCACCTCTCCCCCTGTGCATCGTGCCCCCGTCGTGTCCAGGTGGTGCGACACCCTCCTCCTATGCTTAAGAAGCCTACTGCACCTCCTATTATCCTCCATTTTTATTGTCGTTGGAAGCATTGTAAACCACTTGGTAAGTATTATCATTCACACTAATTATTTTTGGGTTTCATCCTCTATTTGTCGTTCAGTATGTCGTAGAAGGTTTTTACCCAAAATTGGGGTTTTGTTAAATCCTCATATTTTATTTGTTATAGGCCAAATCAAAGGTTGTCATATGAAGTGGGGTATACTATAAATACAAGGTAGGGTTCCTATGTTATTTCCCATCATTTAATTACTTCAATAAATTTAGAACATTGTGTCACCCATCAACTCCTTCAAGCAAATCTCAAATAAAGTGTATTAATTTAACTAAACAATTTTTCCTTGATTATTATGACCTTTTTAAGGATAACCCCTTCCTTAGTTGTTTTCATGTAATTGGACACCCCTTTGTGTATGACAACATAATAGGAATATTTACATGTGGCCTTGAATCTTTAAATTATCAATTATGTGTGCATGTGTGATAATTTGGGATGAAATTTTATATTGGAATAAATTATTTAGGATGTATCATAAACCAAGAATTTGGTTTTCCTTTTATTTTTTTGCCTAAATATTTTTTGTTATAATTCTTGAAATATTTTACTATTATTCAATTTTTTCTGCCTCTTATTACACTAATAGAGTGCCAGTTTTTCTTAATATTGTGTTATTATTATTAGTTGTGACTGTTAATCTTGAATAATTAGTAATCACGTGGAATTAAATTGATAATTAAAGGGATTCAATCATGAATTCTTGCTCTATTATAAATATTCTTCTCTTGTTGTTTTAAATACGATTGGGATTCGGAGAGAATGTGTGTCTCACATTAAGAACCCACAATTGGACTCTCCGTACTCGATAGGTTACCACAAAATGTATTAGGAAAGAGATGTTTTATGATTTCTAGGAAAGGGCTTTCCCTGGTATTTTTACTATATTATTGGTTGATACCAGTTCCCAAAGGGGAATCAGAGGACGCACTCATTTGAAAAATGGATATGCAAAGCCTCATCTAATACTTGGACCCTTACGTTTGATACCTGGGATAGACTCATAGTTACCATACCATGAGTGATACTTATAATTTTGAAAGGATTTCCTTGTATTGGCTCAGTGGCATTGGATATTTTAAAGGGATGTACCATAGTGATCCCTCAGGGATAGGCTCGGTCACCACTTAATAATTTGTAAATTTTAAATATAAATGCATGTGACTCTTGTATTGATAATACATAGAGTTTCCTTATTATTTATGATACCTCTCTTTTGCCTTTACTATTCCTGGTGTTGACATATGGATAAGACCCCAATCCAAAGTACAAGCTTGGGGGTATGCCATTTTCATTGGTATTTCATGTCACCTAGGTCATGCTCTCTATATATATTGTTTTACTAGGTATCTTATTCAAACATTAGGCTTAGTAAGAAGTAGGTGGTATGGGATGGGTGTCTATTTAGGAACCCATGCCAAGTTAAAGTTATTTTTTTATTTAAATTTCTTTCTTTTATTATGAATTGGCACACTGTTATTTTTCTACAATACAAAATGGAATGGTCAAGACATCGTGGGTGCCAGCCTACTGAGACTATATCTCACACCCTTCTCAGGCATTGTTTAGTACCTAAGTATACATTATGTTCATAGATATGCATACAGTGATTCGTGTTGCTCCCGATGCTTGATTTCCTTGCTGTTTTGGATGGATCTTTGGGGTATAGGACTCAACCTATGCCTGAGATGTCATGTTGCACTTTTTGGTCTTTTTGGTAGTTTTTTTAGCATGATGTCTAGGCTTGTACCCTGTACCCTTGTACATTTATTTATTATTTTTTCCATCATACCTTTAAAACATCATGGTATTTGTTATGACTATTCATCTTCCGTAGTTATTATTTATTCTGTTGGATCATTTATCTGCTTCTACTACTATCTTTTTGTTCTCTATGCTTCCACTATTTGTTACATATATTATTTACCACTATGTAATACCTTATCCTATTAGAGCATAGTCTCCCCACGGACTTTCTGAAGGCCCTCTCTATTAGTCAGCAACCTCTAGAGTTTGGGGAGATGTGATTGGGGTCTTATGGTCCACCATCTCAGGTCCTTTTTCAGTGGCACTCTAGGAAGGATGCTACATTATATAAGGGTAAACAATATAAATCAGTCACTACGTAAGG
Organism: Viscum album; assembly: GCA_963277665.1. Taxonomy (NCBI): domain Eukaryota; kingdom Viridiplantae; phylum Streptophyta; class Magnoliopsida; order Santalales; family Viscaceae; genus Viscum; species Viscum album. The sequence goes on from OY728129.1 coordinate 341,206,102, forward strand.
GTAAGTTAGGAATACATAATGGTAAACTAAATATTATAAGAAATGATTAAAGTTAATGAATACTCACATAAGGGGAAAAAGGGTTCATGTAATGGTAAAAGGTAATTTGTGTAAGGGTTCTCAAAACTATGAATAAGGTAAATAAAAAATTACAACTACTTACATAAGGGTACAAGGGAAGTTTCATGAGGGTAAATAGAACTTACATAAGGGTAAAAACAAACTTTTAAATCTCATGTAAGGGTAAAGAATAATTAACACAACACGCGTAACGGTAAAAAAAAATCATAGTAAATTATTTTCCCATAAACTTTAATCAAAAATAAAAATAAATAATAATAATAATAAATGATTAAATAATTAATAAAAACAATTCAAAAAATTTGTTTTTAATAAAATAAATATTGAAATTATAATTAACCAAAAAATAAAATTATGAGATATTGAAATTATTAAAACAAAAAAATAATTAAAGTGGCAAGGAGACATTCTAACATTCTCTCACTTCTCAATAATTACAAAAAAATCAATTTCAAAATTTCTTACCCAATTTGGAATTGATAAAAACGAATAAAAAAATTGAAAAGCTTATTTTCTCCCCCTTTTTGAAAATAAGAAAAAATTATTAAATTGACAATACATTTTCTACTCAAAAAAATATATAAAAAAATATTAATAAAATACCTCTAAATTAAATAAATATATATCAAGAAAATTTATTAATCCCACTATATTAATTCTTTTAAAAAAATATATAAGTATCCAAAAAATAAAATTATTGATATCCAATGAATTTTTAAAATATATTCAAGGAATAAAAAAATAGTTTTCACATGCTAGTATACCAAAAATAAAAAAACATAGAATACATACTCACTAGAATAAATGAGATAAATTTTAAAATACATACCAACATATCATGTAATAAAATAGTTTGAATATGAATGATGTTCATAAAATAATAAAACAATTACTTGTGGATCCAAACTAGTTGTGGTCCAATGGGATTTAAAATATTACCTTTAGGAATCAAAAAATCTGAAAATTCTTGGAACAGTGGATCTCATATAAAATGAATCAAAATGCACATTTGTGTTCTCAAATTAATATCTAAACATCACACCATAATATTAGAATAATTTCCATATAAACCAAATTTATAACAAATAATCTAAATATGACCAATATTCCTTTTAAAACAACACATCTTAAAATAAATAGGATTCTCATTGCTGTCTTTTGAAAAAAAACATATGATTTTTCAAACAATTTCCTCCATTCATAACATTATCCATGTTATCATTTAAATTAATATAATCAAAAACATTATAATTACTAAAAGAAACATAATTTATCAACTTATCATTTTCATCCTTGATATTCTAAAATTTTTCATCAATATGAGGAAAATCATCTAATAAAAAATTAAATTTTCTTTTTAAATCCTCATTATTTTTAGAGAGAAAATCCTTAAACCTTTAATTATCATATTTAATGTTCAATATTTTAGGACCGTAATTTATTAACCATTAAACTTAAAGATATTACATTTCATTTTATTTAAAAACGTTCCCTTATTTGATTCAGGAGATAAATATAAATCTGTCATTTTATGAAGTTGTTTTTGATAATTATCACGAATCTCATCAAAAATCATATTATTAAAAATAGAAGATTCTGAATCACTAACATCATTTTATTTTCTATATTTCATATAATACAAAAAATATTACTTTAATTTAGAAGAATTTGGATCACACCCTTAACCAAATCACTTCTTCTAGAAATTTTTATTTTGTCCAACTATCTCTAAAATTGATATTTACTTAGTATTGTTATGAAATTGGATACAATTTATCTTAGAAAAAAATAATCACTGAAATATAGAAAAAGTTTAATTTATCATCTTAAGGTCAAACTCTAACACTAATTGTTAGGTATCGGGAAAAATAATATCAGAGATAAAAAATCCTTAACAAGGATCTCCTTTCATACTAATTGAGGGGCTAGAATGGTTGATGGAAATAGAAAAGAGGGGGGACAGTATTTTCTTAAAATTATCAAAGCTATTCAAATTTATCATGAAATTTTGTGTTTTAAAAGGATTAAACAATTATTTCATAAATAAATTAGAATAGTGGATGTGTGAAGAGTGTAGCTGAAGATTTAAGAGTTGAAAAAAAGGAATTTTATAGTGGTTTATTCTAAATTACTTAGTCCACTCTTTACAGCCCAATCGATGAGGTATGACACCCAATAATATATGAGAGGTAATTTTACATGGGAATAATCTAAAACCAAACTTTTACAATAGAATGAACCCAACAAAAGAATTTTACACCAGAGAAACCCCAAAACTAACCAGAATATTTTAGGAGAAAACAAGACCCATGCATTTTTTGCAAGCAGTAGACTCAACCTAAGTGTTCCTCCATTGGGTTAGGTGATCATAACTAGAAAACTAATTTTTATAGTAGTTATAACCTATTTTTTGAAAATATTTAATTGTATACAACTCTACCCAGCCCACAAGAAATAAATATAGTAACGAAATAACCATTGTAGAGTTGTTGAAATAAATCTACTATAAAAAATTCTTTGTGTCCCTTCAGTATATTAGAATAATGAAGTCCAATCATTCTTGAAATATACAATTTCCCTCTTCAAGGAGAATAATATTGAAGATGATTTATCCTGCCTTCAAAGTTCTATAAATATATAAAAATATTTTATTATTGAATTTCTTTCATAATAATATTATCCACTATCTCAAATCCACCATCATATTCCATGCATGCCTCAAAACCTATAAATAATAATTAATCAAAACAATGATGTAACTAGTTAGAAAATTCAGGACAATAATAATAATTCAAAATTCTTGAGGAAAGGTAGAGAAATTATTGATAATTCTATAATTTTAATTTTTAAAAAAATTGAATAATTTATACTCATTTGAAATTACTCGATTAAATTTTCAAAATAATCTCATAATAATAGGTCAAGGATATCACACAATCTCGTATATATTCAAAATAAAAAATTCAAATTTTTAATTTCAAAATTTTTTCCATATTAAATACGTGATAACCAAACAAATTAAAAAATTTAATAATACTACATTAAATTTTTTTTAAAAAAAATTAAAAATAAAATTAAATCTACAACATGAATTTATAAAAAATATAAACAAAAAAATCAAATCAAAATAATAATTTCAAAATAATTTAATTTCATGTTCTAAATATATGCATGAAATGAATAATAACTATTATATTTATAAAAAAATTAAAACAATGTAAAAAAAATTCACATATATTATATATCATTAATAATAATTCATATAATCATAAAAACAATTAAAAAACTTAAAAACTCATGCATCAACTCAAAATACCATGAATATCGTGATAACATAGTAAACTTTAATTTATGAAATTATTTGTCTATCTAAAGGTGATTTTTCATGTAGCGTAAAGGTAAAATATAGATTCAAAATAGTGCGTGAAGGTAACTTTTACATTTATCATGTGGCATAAGGGTAATAAAAAATATTCAAAAGCTGTGTAAGGGTAGGTGGAAATGATCACATAAAGGTAAGAATGAATTTGTAAAGTTTATATAAGGGTTCTAAGAATTCTGCATAAGGGTTGATAAGAAATATCTAAGAATGCATAAAGGTAATAAAAATACAACATAAGTGTAGTAAGAAGTTTAAACTACTCATTTAAGGGTATTCATAATGTTATGTACAAGTAAATAATATAATTCTTGCACTATATACGGATAATTTATACTTATATAAAGGTAAACTCAATATTATAAGCACTTTGTAAAGGTAATGTATACTCGTATAAGAGTAAGCATAGATCACATAAAGGTAAAATGTTAACTTTTTAAGGGTAAATATAACTTTTTTAATGGTAAAAATAGAATTTAAAATATCATAGATGGGTAAAAAATAATAATAAGAACATGTGTCAGGGTAAAAATAAACTTAGAAACTTAATTATTCATAGTATTTATCCAAAAAAATACAAAAAATAATAATATACTAATAAAAATTGTATTTTTTCCAACACTTTTTTCATGTAGGTTATCTATAACCAATGTAAAAAATAAAATATCAAAAATTTTCATGTTAGTAATTCAATAACTGACATGGAAAATAATATTTTTCACCTCGGTTATTGAATGACCGATGTCAAAAATAATACACCAAAATATTTTCACATTGGTTATTTAATAGCCAACAAAAAAATGTTATTTTATGCATCATTTATTGATCAAACAACATAAAAAACCTTATTTTCAACATTAGTTATTGAATAAATGATGTTAAAAATATTTACAATTTTAATCCAGATTGAGAGGATTCATTTTTTTCATTCTTTCATGTGAAAAATCTTGTTTTTCTCTCATGCGGTGAAACCTAACCCTAAAAAACTTTAATCTATGGTCTTAAATCTATTCATTCTTTGATATGTGTCCTTAAATCAGCTCATTCTTAAATACATGGATTTGAATTTCTTTCATTTGGTATCCAACACTAACGTCTACTATCACCCGTCTTCAACTACAACTCACACTTCTTCTCAATAGTGTATCTCATCTGGGTTCCGATTTCATTCTATGGTTAAAGTTTATTGTTTCCATTTTCGATGAATTATAGTTATTTGTATTTTTAGTTTCAATAATTTTAAGATTTCAATTTATCTTTGAGTTGATATCTACCACCTTTATTCATCATCAACTACTTGTGACTTTTTTCCATTGGTGTCGACTTCTCAGTTATCCCAAATCTGATATCAATTTATGGTTTGTGTTTTTGGTTTTAAATTTTAGTGCATCCAATGTATTTTCATTTGAATCTATGCTTCTAATTTTTTATTTATATCACTTTATCTTTAAATTTTCATTCACCACCAATATCCATCATTACCCATTTTCGACCACCACTTGTGCCTTCTTACCATTGGTATATCCTTCTTGATCATATCAATTTATGTTTTGTGTTTATTTTCTTTATTTTCTCTCCATAAAATGTATTTTAATTTGAATTTTTGGTTCGATTTTTTCATTTATATATATTTATCTACACTATTTATATTTTTAATTTGAATTATTCATATATCTTAAATATTTTTTAGTTTATGAATGATTATTTTTAGATTAAGGTTTGTGATTTTTTTAATAAATAATGATAATTTAGTATGTTCAAATTTATATTTTTTTATTAAATATGTTTTATTTTCTTGTGAAATATGTTATGGAATTTTTTTATTATTATTTATAAAATTAAATTTCTAATTAAATTTAAAATTATACTAACTTATTTTCTATTTTTGATATTTTTTATAGATAATAATGAGTCAAAGTTGGATTACTGCACTTATAATAAGTGATGACTATGAGGGAGGTTTCAATGAATTTTTGGAATTTTCTAAATGACATAATATAAAAAACAACATATTTTTCTTTCTATTCTTGAAATGTTTAAATATGAAATAGTTAAAAAGCAAAGAGATCAAAGATCGATTAATTTGTCTTGGTTTTATTTTGAGTTATAGCAGATGAGTTTTTCAAGGTGAAACTGGGAAAAATTTAAGATCTATTTATGATGATGATTTATAAGATGATATGATTGATCAAATTGGAGAAAGCATTCGTCATATTTAGGGAGAGGAAATTGAGAAATAACCAATAATTGAGCATCTATATGGTGATTTTGAAAAACCCATTGCATCTGAGTTGTTTGGAATTTATTGTTTTATCGATGGTGTTAAGATTAATTAAATTGGTTATGAATACTGATGGAGGGATAAGAGTTTTAAAAAATTGCTACAATTTTTGAAATACATACTTCATAAAGACAACAATCTTCTAGATTCACATTATAAGGTGAAGAGAATATTATTCCCAATGAGATTAAGGTACAAAAAAATATGTGCCTTACTAGATGATTGTGTTCTATATATAAAGGTATATGATTTTTTTTCTTAGTTTCCTAAATGTGGGATGTCACTGTATAAGCTGAAATAAAAATCACAGGCTAGTTTAGCTGTTATAAAGATTCCTACTAAGGACTTTTGGTATCTTAGTATTATTCCTCATTCAAAACATTTATTTTAAAATTAAAATGATGAAAAAAAGTTTAATATTCCATGAATATGAGTGGATATATGATAGAAAATTCTGTAATCCATATAATTTTCTATAGTGGAAGAAAATTGATCAATTGTTTCTAACATTTGGAAGTGAAGGTAGAAATATCAGACGTAGACTGTTAATATATAGAATGAATCCATATCTAAACCTTAATATCACACAAATTTCATGGCATATTTTAATTTTAATTTACAACTTATCTCATAAATTTTTTATAAATAGAAAATATTCCATGTTGAGTTTAATGATACATGGACCAAAACAGCCTGAAAATGATATTGATGTTTTTTTATAACCATTAATTGATGATTTGAAACTTTTATGGGAGAAAGGTATTATAGTTTTTTATTATTATTAAATGGAATATCTTTATTTGTAAGTATTGATTATGTTCAATATAAATGAATTCCCATTATATGGAAAAAAAATTGATACACTTTTAATGGGCATAAATATTTTCCAATTGTTGAATAGCACAATTCATATCATCAACTGTAACATGAGAGAAAAATAGTGTACATGGGTCACTGAATTTTTATTTTTATAGATCACTCTTATCTACGATTAAAAAATCATTCAAAAACTTGCATGAATTTAATATTTCTCCAAAATCTTTATCTACCAATCAGTATTTTTGGGAGGGCTAAAAACATTGACGTGACATTTGGAAAGACACAAAAATCTGGTGATGGTAGAAATTTTTCTAAGTTATAGTCAATATTTTTTGAGCCACTATATTAGATATATCATGAGGTCAAGTATAAAATTGATGAAATGTATTTAGAGAAGAAAATATATTACAAGTTCATTGAAATATTGTTAGATATTAAATAAAAGAATAAATAAGGGTTTAATGTAATATTGGTCTTACTATCTATGGTAATATTTTTAGAGTAATATGCCACTCCTTATGGAAGGTGAACATATCTACCTCAAACTTTTCATACATTATCCAAGAGGTGTAAAATTTTCTTTTTTTAGAGTATTCATGATATCAAAGTTCCATAGGGTTATTCTTAAAATGAATTTATTTCTATCATTAAAGGATTTGAAGTTAATAATTATGAAATATCATGATTTTCACATCATGATGAAATAGATCCTACTAGTTTCATTATGTTGAACATTTACTATTTTTGTTAGAATTAATATCATGAAGGTGTGTTATTTTTCAATTCAATTTGTTATAAGGTTATTGTTCTAAATACATTGAAAAATTAAGAGAATGAAGTGGTTTCTATACTTTTTCAATTGGAAATTTATTATTCTCTATCTTTTTTGATATCTTGGTGCATTTAATGGTTCATTTGGTGTTGTAAATAAATCTTTTTGAACCTATATATCTCTGTTGGATTTATCCTTTTTAAAGGTATATAAAGATAGTGAAGGGTTATGTTAAGAATCCATATCTACCTGATGCCTCTATTGTTGAGAAGTATATTGCTAATTAATTTGTAGAGTTTTGTAAAATCTTCTTATCTATAGTAGAGAAAATTCTTTTCCTACATATCTCTATGAATGAGTCAATTATTGGGGAAAGGGTATATGTGGATTGAAATTAAAATTGTTGATAGGTAAACTGATAAATAAGTTAAATTTATACATATTTAATAACATAGATAATGCTCAACCATATATAAAATTTAATATTAATGTGTTAAAGAAATGTTATCCAAAGAATAAAGATGTGTGGATTTTTAATGAGCATAACAAAACTTTTTTTCATGGTTAAAAGAGAACGTGCTTGGTAGATCAAATGAATAACAAACATTGAGATGGTTAGTGGGTGGTCCAAGTTTCAATTTTATAACATCTTATTAGTATAACATTAATATATATACATTTCATGATCATGATAAAAATATTATAGTTCAGAATAGTAGTGTATTTTTGTTCATAGTAGAAATAAATTTTTTGAGTGCCAAAGACAAAAACCCAATCTTTACATCAAGTGAGTATTATATAGTTATTGAAGCAATATGGTAGGTTGATAACATTAAATTTTGAGTTCCATTTTTTAACTTTAAATAGGTTATCATTAACAACAGTTCTATACATGATTAATTTTGAATGACATTATCTAATCAAAATAGATTATAATATAAAATTGATCCTTTTATCATGGAAACATGTGAAAAAAATTCAATGTTATTAATCAATCTGATATGAAGTGGTCTATTTTTTTACATGTAAAAAATAGTATTTTGGTGATGAAAAACTTAATGAAGATGTTTATTTATGTGAGATACCTTCTTTTATGAAAATATTAATAGATAATATTGATGATCACATTATAGAAACAGTCTGTGGCTTATGAAATGATCATGAGGAAGGAATTTGGGAAAACAATCCTCTAGTAAATTCAAAATATATAGGTAACATATGTGTATTTATGGTTTAATTTTTAAAATTTCATAAACTTTTAGATATATTATTTTTATTTTATTTACTAAAATAATATTACAACTAATAAATTAATTTGTTTATTTATATTTGTTTTGTTTTGTTTATTTTACCATGTTTACCCTTACTTAACTTGTCTATATATTGATTTTGTTGGAAAATAATTATTTTTAATCTAATATATAGGATAAAAAATTATAATAGATTATATTTAAAGTATATTATTCTTTGTGTAAAAAGTGATTTAATACGTTGGATCATTTTTACTCTTCACATACCATTTTTATATTTGTTTTCATTATTTTATTTCCTTTTATCTCCCTTTAATGTTATTATAATTTTAGTTAACTACTATAAAAAATATTAATAAAAATGAGCTCAGTTTATCTTGCTTTTTATTGGATCATTTTTCATATATTCAAATAATATTTTTTGTGTAAAATGGTGTAATACATTGGACGTTTTTCACTATTCACCCACCATTTTTGGATTTATTCATTTCTTTATTTCATTTCATCTCTCATTAATATTGTTATCCTTTTAATTAACTATAAAAAATGAATAAAAAAAATTTTAGTTTATTTTACTTTTTCTTTCATAATTTTTTTTTAAATTTTTATGTAATAGTTGGATTTGTATATTTTATACTAATTTCTTGTGACTTTGATTTGTAGGATAATGAAATATCAAACATCTAATCCACCATATACTTCTGGGTATGATCGTACACATACCTCTAGGTAGGAACATACACATACTCTTGTTGACGAGCCTCCTCATCCTTCTACACAAGAGGCATCTACTTCAACATATGAAAAAGAGTTCGATAGTTGGTAAACATGGAAGAATAAATTTACCGAAATTATCAGTTTCCCATATCCAAGACAAAAGGATACCATTAGACATTGATGATAATGATATTCCAAGGGGTCTAAATTCAAAAAAAATCAAGACTTTTATTTTATTTAATTCTAAAACAAAAGTTAGTATTTTGATTGATGATTGTAGAAGTGTTGAAAAAATTAAAATATCTCAACTATGCTGAATATTTTTATTAAGATAATTTGTTATTAGTTTACTTATCATGAAAGTTTTATACTAATATAGGTTTTACCCTTCTTATGAGATGAAATGTGTTGTACAAGATACTGATGGAGTTATGAGAAAATGTTTAGCATTGGATGATAGTAGATGGAGGGGTTTTAAATCAACACTCACATCATATTTATTTTTTGGGCATAGACAATATCAAAATCCATGTGATATATATTTATTTATATATGAAGATACATGGAATAAATTTGTGAAATAATATTAAAAGAATCATTTTTGGTACGTGCAATGTCTCCTTTTAGAATTTTTTTATATTAATGATCATATTAAGGATTTATTTATTCATAATTTATTGAAAACATAGATATATCGTCTAGAGATCCAATACAAAAACATATACCCTCATAATTTATCTCATGGAGGGTGTACACTATTAGAAGAACAAATGATGGAAGAAAATTTTAGAAAATATGAGAGGTGAGTATTTAGTCTCCACAAATGTTAACCCCCCCCCCCCAACTAGACATGAAAAATGGAAGAGGGATCAGATGAGAAAAAAGGGAAATATCTTATGGAATAATTGAGGTCTATAGATGAAATGATTGTAAAATTTTTACATTATTTATTTAAGTTAAATAAATTTTTTATATTTTGTGATTCATTGTGGATTTTTTAAAATATTTTATACAGGAATATCGTGAGGATTATATCACACAATTGTCCTTCATAGATAAGTGTAGGAAGGATATTTTAGCTACAAAATTGGGAAATCCTGAATACCTAGGTTGTGTGTGAGGATCCCAGATAGGTGTATCAGTAAAAAAGTATTTCCATAATAAAAATATTCTCTGATGGAGGATTTTTATAAAACAAAAATATAATCTTTGGAATCTCTGGTTTAAGAAATTTGTGAGATTATGTAGGGAAAGATTATAGATTCAGTATATTCAGTCTTTATAGACATGAAAAGATAGTTTCAAGATGCTGATCCCACTCCTCTACATATGCCTGTAGACCCCACTCCTCCTAATTATCATAATCTTACACCTCCTCCACTAGAGCTTCCCACTTATTGTTATTTATATGTTGATGATCCTTATCATCATATTTTTTTCACATGGGATGATGTATTATAATGGAAATATCATTCATAATCAATATATATAGATAAGGAATCATAGGTTCATTGTACACTATATTATATATTGATTAGCAAGAATACCATTTTTTTGTATGATGTTTGTACAGTTGGAAAAGTATCATCCATTTTTTAGTTCTTCCATCTAGAATTCTTCAGAAATTACCATACAGGTACGTGTATATTATATCCTTTATTTTATTTTTATATTAAATTTGTTTTAACATTTTAAAGTTTCTATATTTATCTATTTTTTTACAAGAATACTTTATAGGTAAATAAATACTATATAGAAAAAAAATATTTATTGTTATGACTTAATATACAACATCTACTAGTCTTGATAGATTGTAAAAATATTCAAGTTTGTTTTTGGATGTTTATGAGATCCCAATGGAAGATGGAATTTTTGGGTGTGCAATGTCTATTATTCTTTTTAAAAAAGATATCATGGATTTTGTAACTGGAAATTATTTGGGAATCAACATGATGCAAGTTTTACTATGTAAATTTATTGACATTTATCTTTTTGTTATTTTAATTTATTAAAAATTTATACTTAAGTTTGTTCTATATTAGGTATATTTTTAAAATTTGTACACAACATAGAATAATAGTATTATATGGATTTATGGACCCGCAATTTATTTCACCTATAGAGAGGACAATGACTGATGTATAAAAAAATTTATATTGCTGAAAGGATACAAAGAATGAAATTATCCAATGTTGGATAATTCCTTATCTTCAATAGTATGAAACATATATCACATAATGTCTTATATATATCTTAATAGAATAAACACTCACATTATATTTTATTATATATTAGTGTCCATTGGATTTTGTGTGTTTTTGGTCTGAGGGAACAAAAACTTTACTAGCTACACACTATCCATGGTGAAGTGTGAGAAAATATTATGAATGTATTGAACATGTAAGTTTTAATGTTTTAAAACTTCTATTTATTATACTTAAATTGAAATTTATTTTACACATATTATTTTAAAATAGTGAATATAATTAATTTATGGATACAATAATAAATAAGAGCACAAATACTTGATATGTAAAATAAAATGTCATTTTTCATTTAAAATTACTATATTTTTTCTATTAGAATTTAAAATGATATTTTGATCTGAATTTTTTTTTAAATTGTATTTTCATAAACAAGAAGTTTTAAATTAATTTTCATACTATTTTCTAATATTTATGTTTGAAATAATTTCAATAAAGATAGTTATAAAGTTCCCAAAAGTTATATTTTATTATAAACAATTCCTTTAATTTTTAATTTGTTTTTTATAATATATTTTTAATGATTTATTTTCAATTTGAATCTATTTGATGAACCTAAAACATAATCTAGAACAGAGTTAATAAACGTAAAAAATTTAATGGGAGATTCATTTCACATGTATGATTGGGTATTAGTTAATTTTTAATATGCATTGTAATGTTGAAAGTTCAAATTGCAAATGTTTTTGTTGTAGTAGATTTGTTGGTATGTTTCTTTTTTCTGCTACTGATATATTATACTATTATTAGGGTATGAATTAATAGAATTATATTTAAAAAAAATTAACAACATTTATTTTATAACTGGCGTGAAAATTTAAAATAATATTTACTTTATTGGTTTTTTTAAAAATTGACGTTGTAAAGGATTTTTCACGTCTGTTTTAACATAACCAACATAGTAAACAGTGAATAAAATTATTTTTTCATGTTTTTTATCATATAATTGACATGAAAAATTAAGTATGATATACCTTTCACATTTTTTATTTCATAACTGATGAAATAATTTATGGTCCATGTCAGTTTTTTTGAAAACAATGATGTTGTATAATATTTTTCACGTAAGTTATTTCATAACTAATGTGACAATAAACTGCCAAAATTTATTTATAACTTCCATTTTTATTAACAAAAATTAAATAATTATTTATAAAATCTCTTGTAATAATGTCGTGTACTAACCTATTTAAAAAAACTATTATAGAAAATCCTTTTTTGTTAGTTATAATAATAAAAATAAATTATGATACAATTAATAAACAATTAAAGAATTGTTCAAAAAAATATATTCAATAAAATAAGTAAATAAATATAATTATAAAAAAATTAAATTATGAGATATTTTAATTATTAAAACATAAAATAATAAATATTTCAAGGAGCCACTCTAACATACAGAACTCCCATTTCTACTACAAGGACCCTCACAAGTTGTTCAATCCTATGTGACCCCTATGGTTTGTGAACTTCCATGTGGACCTCTATTTTAGGGGATTGGTTTATCGAGCAATATATATAAATATAGAAGAGATCAGAGAATAAAAAATGAGTTAATAAAATCCATATAATTTCTATTTCCAAAAACATGAGACTTAGATCGTCCTCTACATAGCACCCTTAGGTAATTAGGATACCACAAAATAAAGAACAAAAAAAACATGGTAGTCCTCTAAAAAAGGAATCCCTCCACAAAGGAATCCCTTCAAGATCCATTTTCAATGAAATTATCTTATAATCCCTTTAAGTTAGAATATCATCATAAGACCTTCATGAGGGATCCACTTCCATGAGGGACACCCTTTGTATACAATACTTTTCAAATCAAATATCCCTTATAAAAAATAAGGTACCCTTAGGCTATTTATTACTCCCCCATAAATGATCTCATCTATTGTATCATTTAGCTTCACCATAATGCCTTATTATAGAATCTAAATGATCCCTATGGATTTATATCTCCATGGTTAAAACCTTATCCTGACCCTCAATGGTCCTTTCATTATTGTTCATTTCATGGCATATCAATTTTGAGATTCATGATGATAAACCACATAGGATAGTATCCCATGAACACTACATTAAACCATATATCCAATTTTCTCAACATAATATGTAAAATTGTAAGCTTATCTAATCCAATGAGCATTGGACACCTTATTTAATGAACACATGATTCCTCGTGTCATTATCATGGGATGACTTTTCACTCACGGGTAGCTTCAATGTATAATCCCAATTCAAATTTAATTTTATACTTTCATACAATGTTCTCCATTTTATTTATATCTTATTTCTCACACCAAGAATGGATTTCATGGTCTTATAGATTTAATTTGATCATGTCACAATAATAATTAAAATTCCTCCAATTAGGACCCCTATAAAGAATAAGTCCTAACTTTTTCTCACCACATGGGCCTCCACCTAGGTATAATACCTAAACATATCTTCACTTGAATCATATACCAAGTCAGTTATCTTAGGGAAACTCGTCCATATGTCCTATTTAACATCCCATTGTTTCCCCTTTTAGGACATAGGAAACCCACTAGGTAAACACCAATGGATAATCCATATTAAATACCTTATTTTAAAATCTGATGAAATGTGACTGATCTTCTATCTATTATTTCTCAAACTGATCATGACTCAAGTCTGATCAGAGGTTTAGTTGATATTTCTTCTAGAATAACTGACATGCATCATAATAATTACCCAGTAGTAAAAGTTATATGACTTAAAACTGCATATAACACATCATTACTACATGATGTTAAACTTCATGAATTGGCCCTTATCAAAAGAGCTTAAAGGTATGATGTGTTCTATTAAGAGAAACTGAACTACATGGGTTCTGATTCCTTTAATAAGGATATATAAGAATCCCCTTTCCTGGGCCTTATCTCAATACTATGAATATGTGCCTCTTTGCTGAATAGAGATAAACTCTAGAGTTCCCAATAATGTGCCTTTAAACCATATCTTCTTAAAACCAAACATAAATACATAATAATTAAATAATATAGTGAACCACTGATACTTATTGATAGTTTCATTGATATATAACATTTGATATATGCATATGTTCACACTAATAGAGATCCTTTAATACATATAGATGCTCATGTTGACGAAGAAACTCTAATATATATATATTCACATCGATACATGATAATGACTAACTAATGATACGGGGGTAACCTATCCCGCATTAGTTCATGGGAAATATTTGTGAAACATATCTTAAATATATAAGATAGTCCAAGTGTAGTCAAGAAAACCTTTCAAAAATGGGTGATGAGTTTGAATTCCCACCCTCTCAACCAACATACTTTCATAATAATTATTGGTAGGAAAAAAATTAAGTGAACACATGAATTTGAAAATAAAGTCCAAAAAAATTCACTTATCATGGATATAAGATTCGTTGAGTGTTTCTGGTTTCATGAATATACCCCATCATACCCCAACCAAAGCAACATGCAATAAGGTGATGAGTAGTAACTTGACCTGGTAGTGGAGATAGAGGGGGTGCTATTTTGTAGATTATATAAGTTAGGACTAATGAATCTACTGACATTTTGTAGATTATATTCTTATACAAATATGTTGAATCATTTAAAATTAATTCCATTTATATGAAATTCATGTTAATTTTTTGTAAATTATAATGTTATTTACATATATTATATCAAGTATAATGTTGTCTATTGATGTATGGAAATAATTACTATTATTTTACTGTGTTGGTTATATAATATTTTTATATATTTTTTATATATTGGTTTTTATCTGTCTCGGTTAGAATTTAATTTATTATTTTATTTTTTTATTGGAAAGATTAGTGGAGGTTTTTGAAACCACAGATAATTTAATTAGAAGTCGTTAAAACAACTATTAAATTAAAAAACCATCACTAAATTATACAAAACCAACACTAAATTTTTTCAAAAATATCTATAGTTCATATTTAGTAGTGGTTAAGACCGCCTCTCATAAAAAAACTACTCCAAATAAAAATTCATCAAATTTCAAAAAAAAATAATCACAAAAAATTATAACCTCTATTAAAATAACAATGACACCATTTTTTGGTGGTTATTAAAAACCATTTTGAAACCAAAAAATAACCTCTACCAGTTACTAGTTTTCGTACAATAATATAGGCTCACGGTTATTCTAGAATACATCAACTCCCCACCCATTAGTCCATCCTCATATATAGAAAAGATAAATAAATAGAATTGAATACATAAGGATATATTATCATTCCCAATCCATACCTAAAATTTTGTCTCCAATAATATTCGGACTATTCTGATCTGATCATTATACTCTATCTGAGAAACCCTACTCAATCATTTATCACTATACCTACTCCTAATACACTATGGATTTCATGATAAAACATAAAGAATATATATGTTTTTTATGTGCATTGAGGTTCTCATATAGGGAGTGAGAAAATAATTCTCAATAGGCCACCCTCAATAGTGGTCCTAACATCTGATGCCATAACAAGTTCATGCACATGTGATATAACCATCTCATCCAAACAATAATAACTAACATATAAATAAGAAACATAATAAATAAAAAACTAATAAAATAAGTAAGGATAAAAAACAGAAACCTCAGGTTCTAATGCCACCTAAGATCAATCTAAACCTACTCCAAGAAGAGTTGGAAGACACAAATCATGTGGATTTTCAATCCAAATAATAGGAAGCATGTCCACCAAACTAAAGGGAGATCCATGAAAATAACATGATAGATGGAAGAAAATTCAAACCATGGGATATCTCTATGCATACAGGATAACAATATGAACCACTATTGGTATTTTACTCCCTAATAGTATGATTTGAACTGGTGAAAATAACATCCAAGTCAACATAAATAGAGAATTTTACAAGGTCTTAGGAGACCTATAAAACTAGTAATGCTAAAAATAACCTTAGAATAACACAGACTAACCAGTCCCAAATTTATTATATGTTTATAGAAAAATCAATAATCTATCCTGAGATTGAAAAATAATCCAGTTATCCCCAAACCCTAGATAAAGTTTAATATAAAACTAGAAGGGGGTAAAGGTGAACATATCCAAATATTTCATTAGCTCGTTAAACCCACATAACACTATCCAAACAATAGAGGAGAGAATACAATAAATCTTAGGGCTGAAACCCAATCTAATAATATCCCAAAGGCTTTATCTCAAATAAAAAAACTTAACTGGAATAAACTTAAACATCCCTATCCTAATCTCTAAAAACAAGTGTTGACTAACACCCCAACCCACCATCTAAACTATTGAAACCAGAACCTACCCTCATAGGTTCAATAGAACATGGGGAACTAAAAAGTCACCCCTAATCCTTTGTAATAACATGACACCCTATAAGGGTATCCTTTGGTGTGAGAAAACCCACAGTTCACGCCAGTCATAATAAATCTGAATAGGATACTCCAACACATAATCTAAACATCATAACTGTATCTCCAATAAGGAAATCCTTAAGCATCACCATTATCTCAATTGAATCCTCAGCCTATCCCTAAATACCATATCAAACTCTACTCTATGGAACTTAATTATACCTAAAACCCCACGATGTCTTACTCCATCCCAAAGGATCCATCTAAAGTAAACCTCAATAAACTGACTATCAAAAACCATCCAAGAAACTACCTAATCCCATCCTCTAGTAACTAGTATCAGGAACCTCAAAATAAACCCTGTAATATCCTCAATAAAAGGAGAATATAAATACCATTACCCTTACCTAGGCCTCGCACCACAAATCACTTCCCTCAGGAGGATTCTAAATCAAAATCTCAATGGAATCATCCTACTAAACCATAAACCATTCTAAACCAACTCACTTTGAGATATAATCACCCCATGGTCATCGCAATCACATATTTCATGAAACAAAGACTCATAATGGACTACATAAAAATCTAATTTCATTTATTGGGTGATAAACAAGTGAAACTCTTCAAAAAGAGAAGTGCATTGTATGCACTCCATGCCTCAATCTGGAAGATAGTGAAAGGGTATCAAATAATAATCCATGGGAATGATTTTATCCTCTGAAAACAATATATATCAATGAGATAAAACATCCAATTATAATACATAATAAAAATAAAGATATATAAAACCAAACCATAAAAAATAATCATAACATAAGTTATACAAAAAAAATAAGCATCACGATACATAATAAAAATAGAACAGGGATGAAAAGGTTGATACAGATACATCCTAAAACAAAAAAAAAACCTAGCAAAAGCAATACCATCTCCATGAAACTCATTTCCATACTCCACATCCCAAAACTGAGTAGCCTTTAAAAACAAAATATCATGAACCATCAGACTAAATCTAGGGAAACTGAAAGGAAACCATAATTTCTATATATATCTAATGGTGTATGCAGGGAGTGACCAAAACCAAGGTCATTAAATAATCCCCATATAGTTTTTGAAATTCCTTATAAATGAAATTTCACTTTAAAATACCTTAAAATATAATAGAAAATATTTTTTCCACTAATAAATAAATAAGGGACAATATCACATTTAACCCATTATATAAAATCTCATTTATATGTATTAAATTAAAAAAGAACTAAAACACCATTTCCCAAGACTCAACCACTTTTTAACCAAAACATTCATTTCAAATACAATTTTGAAAACCATCTATTGTTAGATCCTTTGAAACCCCTTTTATGGAATTTTACCCAAAATAAGTTTAAAACAATAATAAAAAAAAGATATATACTATGGAAATAGATCAAGGATGGAATAAAAATAAAAAAGCAATTAAGCATGAATCTATAGATTTTAATCAAATGTGGAGTACATATGAAAGTACCCTAATAAGAATTGTTATTATCAAGGAAAAATCCTAAAAATATCATTAGGCTACCATAAATATACTCAGGTTAGAACCTTATATTAGACTATAGATGCATTCCTAAGTCCTTAACCACTTGGTTTCTATAATCTAACCACACCGATGGAACTCCCTTATGTCCTCAATTACCATAGTGGATTTAGTCCCTCTAATTGGGACTAGATAATAACTATCTCTCATCCCTCAATAATATTCATAGATTCACCATGTATTCTAATAAATAGGTAGATATAAATCATAAGCATCAATTAATAAAAAGTGGTAAACCTTATCTCACCTCATACACCCTCCGAAGAAACAACCCTAATCATATATTATCTATATAAAATTCTTAATCCATTTTAAAAATTAATTCAAACATTTATGAAATATATTTAAAATATCATATGTGGGAAAAATTAATCAAATACTATATTTATAAATATCAATCATTAAATAACACACCACTTTAAGAAAGTACACAAAAACACCTACCTCAATTCAATGTTGATTAATCTCAAAGTCATAACCTACGATATATAACACTCCAACAAGCATCAAGGTACACCCTAAAAACCCTTGAAATCAAAAACTCTTTTAATCAGACACCCTAAACCCTAAAATAAAATTTCAGTAGCCTTTAAGGTTTATGTGAGAGAGGAAAACTAAGGGATAGGGGAGTATAAAGAAGAAAAAATGGGGATATTACTTAGGTTTTCTACTTTAAAAAAGGACCTAGAGGCTTAGAATCGTCAAAGTAAAGAAGATAAACCTCATTGGAGAGAACATATGCTGATTCAAATGAGATGAAAGGCATAAAATTGGTAAAAACCCTTAAATAAAATTAGGGGGAAAGTAGACAAAAAAATTCTAATATTTGGAAACTTTCATGCTTATGATACATGATTTTCCAAACCTTAAGACAAACATTAAATATCCACTATAAATTATAAAACGCTCACATTATTTGGCTGCATGGTTTACTAACTGTGTGATAATAATAAAAAACAACTCTATCAAACTGCAGATCCATATCATGTGCTTATTACATAGTTTTCCTAACCATGCATAATATTTTCAACATGTAATTATCACAGAAGGTTAAAGTTTCATGGTTTATACATGGATTCATCTAAACCATGCACTACCCATGAAATAAAACCCATGTTCATTCAAAATTAACTGATAAGGACTTTACACCAATTTCATCACACATTTTTTCTAAACTATATGTTGGAAATTGTGTGCATAAGTAAAAACTATAGAAAATAATATTTTAACTCAAAACTAATAAAAATTTCAATTAGCCCAACATTAATAAGTATAATATAAAATAAATATGTTTATAGTGACATGGGGTGTTCCAAACTCTCCACCATCAAACATTTCCCCCTATGAATTCATTAGAAGGATTAAAAGTACCTAAGATCAAGCCACAACCACACATCATGGAATGAGGTGATTTGTATAGTGAAACACCCAGGGAGAACCTGAGGAGTAAATTTTTTTAAAAAATAATCTTTCCTCTAAAATAAACAATATATATCCATAAAATCATGAGTTATCACTAAAAACAATGCTACCTAGTCAAAAAGAATGAACCTAAGAGGGACAGAGATAGATCATAGGTCTCCCCACCATTTAGAAATTCTATAAATTTCATAGAAATAATTGAACATTCCACAATGATAATGCATCACCCATGAGGAAAAATCTCCAATAATTTCCCAAGAATCATAAAATTCCATCAAATAGAATAAATATAAAAAACTATTTAACTCTTAAAACAAACACAACCTGATAAAATCTAACAACTATAAAGTGAAAAAAAATCATGGAATCTCAATGCACATGTCAAGAAAAAAACATGAAGAATATGTCACAATAATGAATCAATCAGAAACAATATGGGTTTTCGGCCTGGGTCACCGTACTCAATGGGTAAGCTAGGACCTTAATCCTGGAACAAAATTCTATGGTTAATGCAATGAATCTAGCACCAACGAGTGATCAAATTCCAAAAGGTTTCATTCATATTAATTACCCAATTTTCAAACCAAATGTGACCCATGATCAAACCAATAGTAAACTAACATCAAATTTCCATGACATAAGAAAACACCTGAATCCCCAAGAGAGGAAACCAAAATAGAAAGGCATGCATCTAACTCAAAAAACCAACACCATTCAAATTAAAAACCATAAGGAATATTTAACCCATTCTACTTATCAAGAATCAAGTCACACCCCAAACCATACTTCCTCACCATATATAAAATAACTACCAATAAACCTTAAATTTAATCTAAGATAAATCTCCCAAATTAATGACCACCTGAGGCAAACACATAAGACCCAACAAGAAATCCCAATCCTTTTCATATAAACCACCACTCTATAAAAACTAAAATCACTATAATGAGAATATGGGAATCAATAGAAGAAGTCCTATGGGGCATAAAATATTTCATACTTACCACTCCCCCTAGATTATATAAGAATTAAGAATCGGAAAAGGCTAATTCCTGGAAAAGGAAGACGCTACACAAAGACCACTCTTAGGGAAAAAATCCTCTTTTTTATTAAATCCTTTTTGTGAGACACATAATAACAAATAAAAATCATGAAACTTTCTCTATACATGTTCCATATATCAAATTTGACATCCCCTTAACTGAAGGGTACAAAAATCATCACCCATTCACTAAAAAACCCCTTAAATAAATTATCATTTTCCAAAACCCACATTTATGAAAACAAGACACCCTTTGAAATTTTATCCCATTATAAACCATAGAACCCCATACACTTTCTATAAAACTAAAACCTTTAACAATATTTTAACTCTCTCTTCAAAATAATTTCCGTATTTATTAAAAAATATATAGGATAAATACATTCTTGAAATACAATATATCTTATAATTAAATGACCAAAATAAAAATATTCATCATAATTAAACCACCTTTTAAAACATTTCACTTCCTTTGAAACTATTTAAGGGACCCATTTTTAAAACCATGGCATCTAATATATTTTCCATCACATAACCCTGAAATTTTCTTCCTAAAATTATTTTCAAAATTCTATTTTAAAATAAAATTCCTTAAAGAAACTATAAATAAAAAATTTCAAAATATCCCATTTTAAATTATTTTTTTCGTAAATTCTACTATTCAAACTAAAATTTATTTTATACTAAAAAATAATTCAAATAATTTAGAACATCTCAATTAAAAATCTAGATTTCAAAATACAAAACCAATATTTAATAAAAAAAACTAAATATTCATCCAAAACTATTATAAAATGAGTTTAAAAAATAAAACAACTCAAATGATTCGTTTTCCCATCTCAAAAACCCATTTTCCAAAAACATAACACAATGCTGATAAGGTGAAAAATAAGAATCCAAGAATAGTTCTAAATTTAATTCACATAGAATCACATAAATTAAATAAAAAAATATCTTAATTACTATTACACCACTTTTAAACACCATTGGGGTCATCTTTAAAGGTAAGGGAAAACAAAAATTTTCTTGAAGAAACTATAATGTCCATGGTTTGGCCAAATGGGTTGGTAAAATATGTACCAAAAATGTGATAGAAACTATCATGGTTGAAAATATATTCCCTATGAGTTTCACATAGCTTTCTAGGCCATGTGGGTTGATCGTGAAAACCTAATTTACTTATCATTTTTTCCTCTGAACTCAAAATAATAGGAAAAAACATCCATAAACTCATCAAGGTCCAAGTTATCATCAGAACATATCAAGAGCCAACCAATATAACCCAAAGAAAACTAAAAACATGACTAAAATCTTGAACTACCTCTGGAGATTAGAGGTTCCAAATGATAAAGATCTTGTGAGGACCTCTTCCACACTTATCACTTGTGTTTCAATGAGATTCTTAATCTTCTTACTACCCATACACACCCTAAATAAACAAGAGGGAATGTTCTAATATCATTTTTTCTGAACAAATCTAGGTAACCCTTCAATCGAGCACCCAAGATGATCCATTACATACTTGAGGTGTGTTTCTAATTTCTATGGGATGGAAACTAGTGTTAGGGTCTAAAAGTGTGATTAATGGGAATTATTTGACCCTCTAAATAATTTATATATATATATATGAAATAAAACAACTAATCTAAGTATGAAATAAAAATTAGGATACATAAAAATGAATGGTAAATAAATAATTAGCATCACGTATGGTGAAAAATAAAATAATAAGAATCACAATACATAAACTAAGGAAAACTGGAACACAAAGGCTAATACATATACATCCCAAAAGAAAAAAAAATAAAAACCCAGCCAAACTGCTACCATATACATGTGACTTGTGACTGTGCTTCAAATCCCAAGCTGAGTAACCTTTATGATCCAAATATCTCGAACTAGAAGTTCAAATCAGGGGCACATAAAATGACATCATAAGGGTTGCATACACAAAATGGTTTCTGAAAGGTGTGATTGAAACTAATCTTAGTATGTGCACACCATAAAGTTTACAAAGTTCCATGAAGATAATATTTTACTTTAGGATAGTTTGAAATATAATAGAAAATAGTTTTTACGCTCATAGGTATAAAAATATAATATCTCATTTAACCCATTTTACAAAATCTCATTTATTTTTATTAATTGAAAACAATCACTCAAAACTCATTTCATAGTATTTGACCCTTTTTTAGTCAAAACGTTTATTTATAATCACCTTTTGATATCATTCCACTAGTATATATTTTAAAACTATTTTTAATAAATTTTACTAAAATATTATTAATGTAACAATAATAAAAAATAAATACTATGCAACTGCATCAAGGATGGAATAGAAATTAACAATAAATAAAGTATGATTCCATAGATACTAATAGAATGGGGATCAAAAAGGTAAGACCCATATGAAGAATCAATAGTATTATAGGAAATTTCTAAACAACTTTTGTAGTGACCTTCGATATACTCAGTTTGGAGTCATCTTTAGTCCTATTGATGAATCCCTATGTCTATAACCACCCATTTGTTCTAAATCACGCATATGATTCCCATGTGTTTCAATAAATATTATGTAATAAATCATATGCGTCAACCAATAAAAAGTGGTAGACCTAATATCACCACCAACATCATCATAATAAAAAAAACCCAATTACATATCATCCATATCACATGAAATATACAACATTACCCTTAATTCACAATCCACATCAAGTATAATCAATAGGGGATCAAGTGGGCCTCACACACCCACATCAATATAAAACCAATGAATAATTACAAATGGTAATTCATTAAAAAATACTCATAATTCTAATACATTTAGAATTATTTTAAAATTCAATTTTAAACCACTCTTTAAAATCAAATAGTTGAAATCCATTTACAAAAGAATTATAAAACAATTCATCAAAACCATTGAAGATAAATTAAATAACCGAGTCACCCTTTTACATTAAACCACCCAAAAGATCATAAAATAACTTACTAATTAGATTCATGACTGAAACGGTGTCAAAAATCTTTTAAATATCATATTTTAACTAAAAAATAATTAAACATTAATTTAGTACTTGAAATTTCATGTACCACTTTAAATACTATGTAAAATACTTAGAAAATTTGAAAAACACATTCAAAAATTTAAAAAATACATTATAACCATCAAAATAGGAAATATTAATTAAACAATATTCTTAGAAACATCTATCATCAAATGAAATGATATATTAAGAAAGTAAAAAAACACTTACCTCGGTTCAATGGTGATCAAGATAGAAGTCATCGCCTATGATGGTGAATTTTTCAACAAGATTCAAGGCACTAAAAACCCACCTTAGACATCAAAAAACCTAATAATTAAACAATGATAACCATAAAACCAAATCCTAAAAGAACCTATGGTTCATGAGAGAGAGGAAAACTAAGGGATACGGGAAAAGGAAAAAGAAATAAGTGGGAAGGAGTATATTTCCTAGGGGTTATGCTTGAAATAAAGGATATAGGGGATTGGAATAATAAAATAAAGAGTAAAAACCTCATTGGAGTGTACCTTGATTGATTAAAATTAGAGGTGATGAATAAAAGGGGTGGAAACCACTTGATCTAATTAGGGAAAAATTGAAGAAAAAATATTTCTGGGAAATGCGTACAGTTTGGCTTCACAGTTTTCCAAACTATGATCCAACAATGTGGGAGCCATTTTAAAGATAAAAAACATTCTCATGGTATATTTATGTAGTTTAATAACCACGTTACAACCTTATAAAATAACTATATCAAATCATATATCTATATCTCATGCTTTTTGCATGATTTTCCTAATCATGTGCAAGCCATGTGTCGGGTAATTATCAGGAAAGGGTGAATTTGTATGGTTTATTCATAAAGCCATCTCAACTGTGTGATATTTTTTGCAAGACAAACAATTCATGTTCAAAATGAATTAGGAATGACTCTTCAGAGGTTTCATCTCATGGTTTCTTCTCAACTATACAAGGAAATCCTTACAGATAAGGAAAAACTGCAGAAAATAAGTTTTAGCCCCAAAACATATAAAATTTTAAATAACCCAAAAACTTATTAGAATAATATAAAATAAATATTACTATAGTTGAACAAGGATTAAAAAATACCCACCATGCCACTTTTTACAACCATAAATTCCTTAGAAGTAGTAGAAGAACCTTAGATTAATCCAAAACCACACCCTATTGAATAATGTGATATGGGTTGTGAAATACCCATAGAGAACCTAAGGAGGAAAAACCATTAAAAACTAAATATTCCTCTAAAATAAAAACTACATATCCATAAAACCTAGAGATTTCTCTAAAAACATTAATACCTAATCACAAAGTAAGAACCTAAGAGGTACATAGACTTATTATACGTCTCCTCACCATTCAAAAATTATCTAAATGGTGTGATGAGAAAATAACATGCAATGAGACCAAAGAACCATCCACAATGATGCATCTCTAATAACTTCTCAATAATATCCCAATTCCATCAAACAGAATAGACACCAAATAACTCAACTTAACACTTAAAACAAACACAACACAATAATATTCAACAATCCATAAGAAAAAACTATTAAAGATACTCAACACACATCTAAAGAAAAAAACCATGAAGAAAAACTCACAAGAATGCCTGAATAATAAAGAGAATGGGATCTAGACCTGGGTCACTGTACTCAATGTGTAAGCTAGGAATTAAATATTAAAACAAAATCTTATGATTAATGTCATGACCCCCTCCTGAAAAATATATTGCAATGAGTGGAGAGAGATAATAACCCCTAAGTCATGCCTACAGTAGGCCCTGAGTAGGTGACATGCACTGAGGATATAAAAAAATCATGATATCGGAGGAATTAACCTCTATAATAAAATAATACTATGAGATAAGATAAATCATCCAAAGGTAACTCCCTGAAATAATATAAAAAGAAACCAAAACCATCCCACATGAATATATAAATAAAACTGATACAGGTAAAACTCTCCAAAATTAAATACCCAAAAAAAACTAAAGTAGCGACATGGAAGCTATCAAAAGGCATGATCTAGTAATGTCCATCATAATCAAAATAGTCCTCTTAGAAACCTAAAAATTAGTTTATACAACTAGGGTGAGTATACAATTATACTGAGTATGAAAACTAATGTTAATTTTTTAAATGTAAAAGAATCATACTAATGTATATATGAGAAAACAACAGAACTAACATCACCTAAAGTGGACAACTATCTATCCTAAACTAACTAAGACACGCTAAAAAATAATTTAAACCAAATATAATAACATAATATGACGTATATTGATAAATGGTTCCCTGCACAACTTTCCCACTGATATTCCACTCTCATTCCCCAATGTCGTATGTCTCTGTGCTCCCATATATTTGGAATGACATATAACACATCCACATAGAATGGTTATATCACATCTCACCCACAAGCATGGGGGCTGTTTCCCCATAGTAGAGTCACATCACATCACACCTGAAGAGACCTAGTCCATCACGTCATAACCATAACCATAGTAGTATGGTATTGTGAACATGAAGTAAATCGACCTTGTTTCCTCCTCCCACCATTCGTGACCCCACCAAAGCCTCCCAAAACAATGACATATAATATCCTACCCGAAAACACCTTGTCCACCTCCCTACAGTACTTCCATATCATATCTCACTCGAAAACACTTGGTCCATCACCTAGTTCACTAAAAAACCTCCAGCAATCAGAGCTTGTGTATATATACTTGCCTATAAAAGAGAAAAATAAAGAGTGGGTAGCCAAAAATCCATTCTCATTACCAGGATGTTGGAAAAAACACCCCCTATGTGAATATACAGGTGATGGCACATAGTTCTCGACACGGTTGGGGTGAATATAGAAATCACATGGAATATACAATTGTATACATATAGCCACACAAAATCCCAACATATGAGTTCACAACAAAACATTAACCAACTCATAACATCCCCACTTTCATTTACACCTCTAAAAGCATAAAACCACACAAGACACAAGACACATTTCTCATTTATAACCAATCCCATTATCCAACCCATTCATTTAATTATAAATCATAAACTAAATTAAACCAAACAACCCATCATTTATTCATTCACTATCCATTTCCACCCCATTAACTGAACAAGAACATATCCATTTCAATCATTATTAAATAATTATCCCATCACTATCTTATATTCTAGTGCAACACAAACACGCATCATAAGAATCTCAACATCCTCATCGTACCATCATGCCACCACCCCACAAGCATTACGAAACAAACCACCACCCTTTTATCCAAAAAAACCATGGAAAAAACCACCACCTCACTACCCCAATAGCATGGCCAAAAAAACCACCACCTCACATCCCCAAAAGAATGGAAAAACAACCATCACCTCACCTCCCCAAACGCATTACCACACAAACCACCACCTCGAAATCCTAAAAGCACAATCACATCACACCCATCAAACCCATATCACATCGAAATCACACATATTCACCCCCACAAGCATAGCCACACATCACAACACATCAAATGCCATCTATAGATTTGAAATAGGATATTTTATCACATTTGACTATATTTTAGGGGCATCGTCACACAATCCATAATCTTGGGTAAACCATTTTATTATCCAAATATAAGTGGTTAGCCAATTTACATTTTATAGTGATATCAAAATAATCAGAATAGACACAAAAGTCAAAAAACATGTCATTCGATGAAAATAAATCCCTCAATGACCATAATTTTTATTGAGGCATTCAATCCCATACAATCACAATAAAATAATAATAACAAAGCTATAAAAACATTTTAATTGTTCCCATTCCCCCCACCCTTCAATTTAAATTATCCAATTCATTATGTTTGATTAATCTAGTTTGATAAACAAGAGTAAACACTCCCACATGATAAAAAATAAAGAGAAACTAGGGATTTCCTACACCAAAGAAGCTTTTATAACTTTATACACAGCATAGGGTAATGAAACAATGCTTGTAAACCATAAACACACCACGAGAAACTGCAGATAAACCTACACAGCACCCAAGGATCATCAAAACGCAGCCCAAAACACACCCCAAACAAAAACCGTACCACCACATCTTATCTATGAGAGAAGAACAAGAGAAAACTAACCAGAAGAGAGAATTGATTACCACCGATTGCCAATGAGCATCCACCAAATCAAAATAGGGAAAAGGGGATAGAATTCATCCCAAACCCACCTAGAGTTCACCACAACCGAGAGTGGAGGAAAAATTATGACTGAAAGAAAAGAATATATCAAGAAAATGACTTTAAATCCTATGTCCCACCATTTTCATGTTTTTTAAATATTATATGGCACATAATTCATGTATTTTACTAAAGTTCCCATTTTATTTGAAAATCACATTGCCTCGGCTTTATTTAATTACACATAGTGAATTGAAATTACACAACATGTAATAATTTCATGGGATACCCATTTGCCACATAAAATTACTGAACTATATAGAAACACAATCCATGAACAATCAGTTCATATCATGTAAACATTACATGATGTGAATTTCCTACTACAAAACTCTTGCATCCCCAACCTCCATTAGAAACTCTCGAAACCTCCTCAAACCACCTTTGGAACACCTCCAACACAAAAAAAATAATGAAGAAATAGGAAAATAAGTCACAATAAATTAAATTAGATACCTATCAAATGATTCTCTCCTTCAAGAATCTAAAACCTTGCTCAGAAGGAAATGTGTCCAAATAATAACCCTGTGAGATACCTATTAACAATATTGTTAGTCCTAAATGATACCACCAGCCAAATTTTTCCCTAAAACACCATGGTGGAAAAACCAACTGATATGCCACCTTACCAACTCTCCCCAACACCTCAATAGGACCAACATGCATGGGGGAAAGCTTACTCCCTCTAACAAACCTCCACTGCCAATGTCAAGAGGAAGAATTAAAGAATATGTGCTCCCTAACCTTGAACTTAAAGGGCCTCCTCATAAGATCCACATAAGACTTATTTACTTCTTCCATCCTCTTATGAACAAGCTGAACCTTCTCTACTATGCTCTCCACCACATCGGGTCTAAGAACTGATGCCCCCCAACCTCTATCTAGAAAAATAGAGAATGACATGATCTCCCATACAAGGACTCAAATAGGGCCATACATATGGATTAGTTATAGAAATAATTATAAGAAAACTCAACCAAGGGAAATTTTCAAACCCAAGATCTACCAACT
The DNA here is from genome assembly GCA_963277665.1 of Viscum album. Taxonomy (NCBI): domain Eukaryota; kingdom Viridiplantae; phylum Streptophyta; class Magnoliopsida; order Santalales; family Viscaceae; genus Viscum; species Viscum album. Next base: position 341,235,394 of record OY728129.1, read on the forward strand.
TCCAAGACCCACAGCCACAAAATATCCTCTAGTGTCTATATGGTTTGCTCCGTCTTCCCATCCATCTGAGTGAGGAAAGCGGTGCTGAGGAATAATTGAGTGAAAAAAGAATAGTTTAGTCCCCACCATACTCATTATGAAAAACATGTGTCCTAATCTGAGATAATAGAACTTGGAACTCCATTCCACCGCACCACCTCATCTATATACCTCTTAGCCAAATCATCCATTGTGCCTTACTCCTTGATCTCTAGGAAGTGGGGTGATTTTGTCAATTGATCCATGATCACCTATATAGTATCAAAAACCCCCCTAATATTGGGATAACCCTATAATTAAATCCATAAATATGTAATCCCATTTCTACTTGGGAACATCCAAAGGCTTAAAACCCCACCAGGGATACAATGCTTGGCCTTTACCTGTTGGAAAACCAAACACCTCTCTATAAAATCCCCCACCACCCGTTTCATCCAAGGGCACAAAAACTACATCCTCATACTTTGGTATGTCATGGATAATATTGGTTTTACCACTAAATTTTACCTATAAAACTCATGATGGACTCCCTCACACTTCTCTTTCAGTAAAAACAACCTTACACAAAACAATATCTGGTTCTGAACATCCTCCAACCATCCCTATGAAACATCAACATGTTAAACTCAATCATGCATCACCTATTCCTCTGAGTCTCCCCACTAAGACTCCTCCACCCAGATCATTATATAATACTAATCCATCGTATGAAAAAACAGCCTCTATAATCATCACCCCTATCATATAAGTTCATGGTTTCCAACTCCTCAATTTCTCTCTAAGAATCCCCAAACTCCCGATCAATATCCTTTCCTGGATTCCTTCTCAAACTGTTGGAAATAAAATTCCCTTATCCTAAGTTGTATGAGATCACAAAATCATAATCTTGAAGAAAATCCATCCACCTATACTAATAAAAATTCATACCATGTTGATAAAAAAATATACCTAAAACTCTAATGATCTGCGAATACTAAAAAATTCTCCCAAATGAGGTAATACCACCACAACTTCAGCATAAACACAACCACTTCTAGCTCTAGATCATGGGTGGAATAGTTGTTATCTTGGGTACATAACTGCATATTCCCATAATTGGTCACTACCCTCTGTTGAATCAATATGCATCCCAATCCTATATGGGAATCATTACAAAACACTTCAAACTTCGGACCCTCCTAGGGAACCTAAAGCACTAATCACTGTCCAACTTCCCCTTCATGTAACCAAATGTTTCCTAATTGTAATGACCTGAACTATTATAAATAAACTTCCCATTATGATTTAATTAAATGTATTATTATGTAATATGGTTATAGAAAACACATGAACATATTTGGATTTATAATATCCTATCATATTTAAAATTAAGCATATTTACCATTGATAATATATCCATTAAACAGTGATCACATGATCAGTATAAATATAGGATTTCAACAAATCCAATTAACACAGACAAAGGAAGTGATAACCTCAACCAGTGGGATATTACCCTATAAAAAAATTTATTGGATCTTAATAGGGAGTTAATATCACTATTATTTTCCCTTGATCATGCCCAAGTTGAGATCTAACAACATAAGCACGAGAGAAACCATTTATGAGAGAAGTTATAGATCATTGAGATCACAACCCAAACCATGTACGCTGAACTACCCCATGAAAGTCTCAACATTGTACACCTAACTCTTAGGGAGTTTACTGGTGTATTAAAGGGATATGTATCAATACCCAAGTAATATGAGTGTGTAAAATATTTTTTTATATAACAATGAATATATTTTTATTCTATTATTGTTACTTTATAAATGATTTTTATTTTGATACAATAAAACACAAATAGTATTTTTGGGTAAAATTCAAATTCAATTAAGAAATTTATTTTGATTAATTAATTTATTTTTGAAACAAATAATATTTTAATAAAATATTATTATTAAATAATTTTTATTAATTATAAATTATCATTTAATTTTTATGAATTCAAATGTAATTTTTATAATGGTTCGAAAACTATTATTGTTATAAAACCATGCATTTCTCAATAAATGTTGATTATTATTTTAAAAGTGAAAATACACATATTTAGAAAATTATTTAGATAAGATTAATATTATTTTTGGAATCAAAATTTCAAAATAATCCAACATTTACTTTTTCATTATTTTCTTAGATGGTCAAATTTTCAAGTAAAAAAGTAAATATGGTATAAATATATGGTGTGTATTATGACGTCATAATGACCTAAAAAAGATATAATAGATAATAAGGTATCCATGATTAAATATATGTTTTACTTTAAAATAATATTATTTTATGTTCAATTTATTAATTTTATAAACCCTTTATAAATCCACCAAAACCATTAATATGTTTTAGGGTTTTGAAATCATTTATGTAAGAGTATGACTCACTTCCACATAAGAAATGGCATTATTTTATTAATTTCAGACCATGGAACTATAAAAAAATAAAAAACAATACTATTTGGTATGAAACATGGGAAAAAACAATGGCAAGTTTTGTGGTTTAGGTTATTTTAATATATAGGGTCCAAAACCTAAGTTTGTTAAATTATAACGAATTCCCCATTTATTTCCTATATAAACCCAGCCAATATCCCATTTATCTTCACTCAAAATACTTTTATAACATCCTTACTCTTAACTAGACTCTCTATAGTCCTCCCAAGGTTCCCCTAAGCTCTTAAGAAGCTCGTCCCAATCATTTGGAGTCACACTCTCGAGGTAATGGATTTCTTCCTCATCCTCTTTATTAAAGTTCCTTCATTATCTTATGCCTTATATTTACAATCCCCATTTTTGGGATATATTTTTCCATATCCCTATTACTGTCCATTTTCTTCCCAAATGATTATATACCCCTTTATCTCTCATTAAACCATTTTTTTAATTTTTAAATGGCTTCGTTCTATTGCTGACATTCCACCATGATTTTCCATGCCAAACAGTTCTGTAGTGAATACCCGTAGCAATTTCCTATTAGGGGTGTTCAATTTTATGCACTTATAATTATTTATTTGGCAATTACATGTATGTATTCCACACTATTATCATGTAATAAAATTTAATGATAAATGATTCCACTTTTTATGATTAATGTGGAACACTTAAGTGTGAGAATGAAATGAATGTGAAGGGTGTTCCCAAAATTATATAGTTATCCAATGAATTGGGTAATGTTTAGTCTCACAAGATGTCATGTTGGGATAGGGATTGAACTGGTTTCCTTTATGGGAAGTTTTACAACATGATTTCTTGGTATTTATCCTTGATCTATTTTTGTGATGCAGTGTTTTATGTTGTTTCTATATTTACAATGTTTCCTTTATGATTATCATGCTATATCATGCCTTATTATTCATGTTTAGGATTTTCACCACTTTTATGACCCATTGATATTCTCATTTTATAACATGTACTAATTTATTCATGTTATTCAATGTTTATTCACTTACTGGGATTTGTATCTCACTCCTTTCTTATGTATGTCCCCAAGTTATCCCATGTAGTTTTTAAAGTATGATCATGTTAAGAAGGTTTTAAACAAAGATTATGTTTTTTCTATTTTAATTCATTATATAATGTACCTAATTCACAAATACACAAGGATTCTTGATCTTCTAGGTTGTACTAGGTGTAATATTATGTAATAAATCAAGTATTAATGTGAAATAAAGAGTAGGGTTGTTATAGTTATTATCAAAAGAAAAGTTTTGTTTTTTGGGGGATTAGGATTAGAAAACTCTAGATAAAACCTTAGGGATAAGTCTAAGTATAAAAACATACCTAAATTTTTGTAAGTATAGAGTGCATGTTTTATCAAGAAAATACGTCATTATCTAGATTCTATAAGTGGATGTGGCTCTAGCACAGATGTACACAAAGGTAAAACTCAAAAAACACCACATTGATATAGACTCAACCAGGAACTTGTGCACGATAATAGGCCTTTCTTCACACATATTTTGACACTCCCAAAGCGTATGCATTGGTAAATTCACAAGCTCATTAAAAAACATTATTAAGGGAAAAGAAATTCCCATAGGAGTTAATGTTATAAAATAGATAATGGATAAAATAGACTAAATCCTTGAAATTAATAAATAACAGAAATACATGTAATTTATAATTTATGCCTTTAATTTAATTGTATTCTAATTTATGTGTTTAATAGTTTAAAATTAATCATCCCTAATTTTTCCTTTATTCAAGATAATGGCCAAAAATAGGAGGAATTGGGTAAACAATCAATATGATGGGCAATGTGATGACAACCCTAATGAGATTCCCAAGCCAATGAGAGAAGAAATCACAAACATTGTGATGATACTCTCCTAGATGACTCAGGATCTGAATAAAAACATGGATCAGGAGGAGTTCCCAAATCCCCCTAAGAAAGAACTAGTTTCAATTGAGACCTTTTTGCAACAAGTTTTTCTAACTTTCAATGCATTATTTGATCCCTTAATCATGAAACAATGGATCAACTACATTAAGAAGATCTTCTCAATACTTCAATTTTTTGAGAAAGAGAAGGTTCTACTGGTTGTTTATCAAATATGGGGATAATATAATCCTTTTTTGACATTGATCAATAATATAAAGCATGATGAAGAGATCAAATTGATGGATTGGAATGAATTTTGAAAACAAAATTGATAAATACTTTCCTCGAACTCTCCAACTTATATTGGAAATGGATTTCATTTACCTCAAGAAAAAATAAAAAATATATATTAGGGTGTATGAGGAAAACTTCACAAGACTTTCAAAATACTCCACTGGTTTTGTCTTCACCACTAAATGAAAGGATGATTGCTTATTTGGTGCGATAAAACCTAGTTTATAAAAAGCCTTAGCGATATGAGACTTTGATAACTATGACAATATTTTTCGATGTGCCATAGAATTTGAAATGAATTATCAAGAATCTCAAGGGTATAATGGGTATAATAAGTAAAAAGTGGAGTTCAATTCTAGTGGTTTGATGGATAAATATAATGGTACCAATAAATTTCAACACTTAATTTATCAAAGGTTTAGAAAGAAGAACCCAAAAAATTACCTAAGGAGGTGAGGAAATGATTTCAGTGTAGGAGGGAAGGTAACCTAGCTAGAAGTTTCCAAAATTAGAAACCCACTAATGTGATGGAGGAATGGAATTATATATTAAACCCTTAGTGCATTTTTCACTGCTTCAACTACAAGGAACCAAATAACTTTACAAACCAATGAATTATGCCAATGGTTTTCAGAGACAACCAATAACCTCCAAGAAAACAAGGGTGATATTTATCCATAACAACTGCTGAGGTGGATGCCGAAAATAATTTGGTGATAGGTATGCTAGTTATTCATTCAATAGTAGTGAACATAGTTTTTTATTCCAGTTATACTCATTCTATCATGTCATGAAATTTTAGTATAACTATTCAAACACCACCACAAATCATGGAAGTGGATCTGTTGGTGAAAATGGAAAATTGATTAATTATTTCATACCAAGTATATTACTCCTCCCCTATCAAAATTTGTGGCCTAAACTTCCCAGTGAGCCTTGTCATATACTACCTTTAGTAGAATTTTATGAAATTATGGGTATGGATTGGATTTCCCTATATAGATCAAAAATAAATTTTCATGATAAGGAATTCACTCTCTATATCATGAATCATCCTCCGATTTTGTAACAATTCAAGGAAATGGATGAATATTATTTATCACCAATATCTTAAGAATGGATATTATTTCCCATTGATAAAGTTTATCTTACTAAAATGATTGTGTCTAAGGAAATAATCACCCTAAAATATATGCCCATTGTGAGGGAATACACTGATGTATTTCCTGAGGAATTTCCTAGTATTCCTCCTAGATGAGAGGTTGAATTTTCAATTGAGCTTATACCTGGGGAATTTCCATTATCCAAGACTCCATATATAATGGATTTTTTGGAACTTGAGGTGATGAAGAAACAACTACAGGAGAATCTAGATAAAGGTTTAATAAACCCATGTGCTTCACCATTATGGGGTTCACTATTCCTCTTTATCAATAATATGGATGGGTTAATTCACATTTTCATTGACTATGATGAGCTCAAAAAGATCATGATAAAGAAAAATATTTCCCCAAGGTGGATCTGCATTTGGGATATTATCAATTTAGGGTGAAGAAGTATGATATCCCCAAGACTGATTTTCATACAAGGTACAGGTGTTATTAGTTCATATTAATTCCATTAAAACTCATTAATTATCCAACGATATTCATGGAATTCATGAATAGATTCATTTTAAATTTCCTAAATAAATTTTTTGTAGTATTTATTGATTATATTATAATATTATCCAAAACAAAGGAGGAACATGAGAATCATCTGATCACTATGCTAAAGACCGTACAAAAGGATAATGTTTATTCCAAGTAAAGAAAATGTGACTTCTAGTTGAAGAATGTATCATTATTGGGGAATATCATTGAATTAAATTTGATATATTTGAACCCTTAAAAGATAGAAGCAATTGAAGGATGGTTGAAGCCAATATCTATGACAGATATCCATATTTTTCTTGGATTATCTAGGTATTATCATTGATTTGTGAGAAATTTATCATGATTATCAAACCCTATAATAAAGCTAACATAGATGGGATTCAAGTTTTCTTAGAATTATGAATATTAAGAGAGATTCAAGGAGATGAAAAAGAAGGCTTATCACTACAACAGTTCTCACACTACCCACAAGTGGAGAAATTTTCATGGTATTCAATGATGCTTGAAAGAAGGGATTAAGTTGTGTGTTAGTACAGAATGAAAAAATCCTAGCCTATTATTCAAGGAAGTTGAAATTTCATGAAAAAAACTACCCAAAACATGATATGTAGTTTGCTGTAGGGATATTCGATTTGAAAATATGGCAGCATTATCTCTTTTGGGATAAGTGTGAAATATATACTGATTAAAAAATGCTCATGTATATATTCAAATAAAAATAGAGGAATATGAACCAATGAATATAGTTAGATCTGATCAAGGACTATGACTTATCAATCCATTACTATCCTAGAAAAAATGATTAAAGTGGTAGATGATATAAGTTTAAAGGATCCAATAATTCTATCATTGATGAGAATTTATAGAGAACTGATATTCTTATATTTAAAATATATGGACATGTAAATCAAAAAGGAAAGAACATCACCAATCCTTTCAAAAAAAATCCAACTACCCTTTTAGATAGGTTAAAGAATGCTTAAAGAGATGATGTGGGAATTTAGAAGAAAGTGGAAACTATAAGTAACTAGGAATCCTCAGAGTTAAATGCTAAAGAATAAGAAGTTTTGAGATTTGGGTAAATACTATGTGTACAATAAAATCTTGAGTTAAAGAATGAGTTGTTGGATGATGCACATAGCTCAACCTTATTCATCCAACCATGAATAACAAATATGAATTGAAATTTTTGAGAGAACTATTGGTGGTACAATATAAATAAAGTGATCCCAAAATATACAAAAATATGTATCATATTCCATTAATTGAAGGCAGAAAGGAAAAAATAAAAGGGGATGACATAACCATTACCCATACCTAAATGGAAATGGGAAACCATCACCATGTACTTTATCCCAGGTCTTCTTAAGGAATTAAGAGAAAATAATGTAATATGGGTTATGGGGGATCCTCTTATGAATATTTATAACTTTATTATGATTATTGAGGACTTATCACTCGATCAAATTATAAGGATATACATTAGAGAAGTGGTTATGTTTCACAGAAAAATACTATCAATTGTATCTGATCAAGATCCAAGATTAACCTCTAAGTTCTAGAATAGTCTCCAACACACTATGAATATTGATTTTAACTTCATCACGACTTATCACCCTCAAACTGATGTCCAATCTGATTGGAATATCCAAAAACTTGAGAATATGTTGAGAGCATGATCAATTGAATTCAAAAGAGGATGGGATCAACATCTTACTTTGGTCGAGTTATCATAAAATAACAATTTCCACTCAATAATCCAAATGGATCCCTATGAATCCCTTTATGGAAAGAGATAAAGAACACCTGCAATTTGGGATGAAGTTGGGGAACACAAACTACTTGGTCCAAAAATGGTCGGGGAAATGGTGGAAAAGGTAAATTATATTCAACAACACATCAAGGATGACCATTGTTGATAGAAGAACTATGTTGGCAATCATCGACGAGACCCATATTTTATGTTGGAGACATGTTATTCTTCTGCATATCTCCATGGAATAGATTCATGAAATTTGGGAAGAAGGGATATCTTATTCCAATATACGTAGGTCCCTTTGAGATCCTTGATAGCATCATATTATTGGCCTATCAACAAGCACTCCCACCTAATTTATATCAAGTACATGATTTATTCCATGTATCCCTCTTGATTAAGTACATACCATACCCCTCACATGTAATAAATTAAGAGTTTGTACCATTAGATAATGATCTTTCCCATGATGAGAATTTGATGAAGATCATAGATTGTAAAAAAAGTTCTATGAAATAAGATAATGCACCTGATCAAAGTGTCATGGAGAAACCAAAAGTTCAAAGAAGCGATGTAGGAATTGGTGGAGGCAATGAAACAAAGTTACCCTCATCTATTTTATTGTGGTAAAATAACTTTTTGATGGTGAATTTTTTAAGAGGGAAATATTGTAATGACCCAAATTGTTATAAATAAAACTCCACTTGTGATTTAATTAAAAGTATTATTATGTAATATGGGTATAGAAAACATTTGAAGTTATTTTATTTTATTATATCCTATCATATTTAAAAGTATATTAGTCATATTTACCATTGAAAATATAACCAATGAATAGGTATCACATGATTAATATAAATATATGTTTTTAACAAATCCAATTGGCATAGACAAAGGAAGATATGGCCTCAACCAGTAGGATTATACCCTATAGAGCTCGTTTATCAGAGTTTCCAAGGGAGATAGAATCATTGATCCTTTCTCTTGACCAGTCAAAAGTTGATATCTAATAAATTAAGCATGAGATAAACCATTTATGGGGGAATTTCAAGCTCATCAAGATCATGGACCAAATCATGTACGCCGAACCACCCCATGAAAGTCTCACTGTCACACACCTTACTCTTAGGGAGTTTTCTGGTGTATTAAAGGGATATGTATCAAGGGCCTAGAAATTTGCATATGTACATTATATTTTTTATATAATAATGAATATATTTTCATCCTATTATTTTTATTTTATAATTTTTTTATTTTGATACAATAAAACACAAATATCAATTTTGAGTAATATTCAAATTCAAATAAAGAATTTTTTTGATGAATTAAAGGATTTTGGAAAAAAATAATATTTTAATAAGATATTATTATTAAAAAAATTATTAAATATAAATGATCATATAATTATTATGAAGTGAAATTAAATTTTTATAAGGGTTCAAAAACTATTATTGTAAAAAAAACCCAGAATTTCTCAATAAATGTTGATTCTTATTTTAAAAGTGAAAATCCAAATATTTAGACAATTATTTATATAAAATGGATACTATTTTTTGAATTATAAAATCTAAATTACCCAATGTTAAATTTTTCATAATTTTCTGAGAAAGTCAAATATTCGAGTAAAAAATAAATCCGGTATAAATATATGGCGTGTATTATGACATCATAATGACCCAAAAGTGATGTAATAAATACTGTAAAATTTATACACAACTAAATATATGTTTTTTATTTAAAATATTTTGATTTTATGTTTGTTTTATTAATTTTATAAAGACTTTATTAATCCTCTAAACCCATTAACATATTTTATGGTTTTAAAATCTTTTCTTTAAGAGTATGACTCACTTCCAGATAAGCAAGGGAAATATTTTATTAATTTAGGCTGTTATCCTTATAAAATAATTAAAAACACTTCCATTTTTGAGAAACCATTTTCAAAAACCATGTTAAGGTTTATATTTTTTTGTTATTTTATTATATAGATTCCAAAACCTATATTTGAGAAAGGATAAAGAATTCCCCACTCATTTCCTATATAAACTCAAAAAATATCCCATTTAACTTCACTAAAAATCCTTGTATCACATCCTTAATATAAAATAATCTCTCTATAGTCTTACCAAGGTTCCCTTAATCTCTTAAGAAGTCACTCCCATGAATTTGGAGTCACACTCTCAAGGTACGAGATCTTTTCATTCTCATATTTATTCATGTTCTTTCGTTATTTTATGAATTCTATTTCTAATTCCTTTTATTGGGATATGTTTTTTCATGAACATGTTACTGTCAATTTTTTTCCCAAATTATGATAGACTCCTTTTTCTATAGTCAATCCATTTTATGAATTTTTAAGTTATTCCATTATGCTAGCGAAATTCCACCATGATTTTCTATGCCAAACAATTGTGTAGTGAATACTCGTACCCATTTCCTATCAAGGGTGTTCACATTTATACACATATACTTATTTATTAGGTACTTAAATGTTTTTTTACACAATATATGCTTTTGGAGTAAAATTTAAGGATAAATGATTCTATTTTTATGATCTATGGGAAACACTTAAGCATCTGGATGAAATGAATGTGATGGGTGCACCCTGAATTATATAGTGCTCCAATGCATTGGGTAAAGTTTAGTCTCATGAGATTCCAGGTTGGGACATAGAGTGAACTTGATTAATTTTCTGGTATTTTTTTATCATGATGTATTGGAAGTTATCCTTGACTTATAAATATAATTCATTGTTTAAATTTGTTGTCACATTTCACATGTTTCCTTTATGATTATCAGGCTATATCATGCCTTATTATTCATGTTTATGATTCTTACCCCTTTTATGCCCCATTGATATGCCCATTGTCTAAAATATATTTCTCCATTCATGTTATTCCATGTTTATTCCCTTATAGGGATTTATATCTCACCCCTTTCTTATATATGTCCCCAGGTTATCCCATGCGGTTTTAAGTACGAGCATGTTAATGAAGTTTTCAATAAAGATGAAATTTATTTTATTTTAACTTGTTATGTAATGTACCTAATTCCAAAAGACCATAGACTAATTAATCTTTTGGGATGTATTAATTGTAACTTATATAATAAATTATGAGTTAATATGAAATATAGAGAAGGTTTTTTATAGTAACACTGATCAATCCGTATAAAATAATGGTCATTTCTAGTTAACTCTATCAATGGGTCTACAACTTGAGAGAAATTAGGGGGAATCTATGATAATATCTTGTAATTCCAAGAAACATATGAACCTCTATCAATTTCTTGGGTGATACCCAAGAAACAAATGCAATTACTCTCAACTGGTCTACTACCACACCCCATTGAGATACCATATTCTAGAGTAAATGCACTTATCATGTCCAAAACTTACACTTGGAGAACTTTCCATAAAGTTGGTAGTGTCGAAGGACCTAAAAAATAGCTTTGATATTCTTGACATAATCCTCCTATAACTTTGAGTAGATCAATATATCATCAATGAGTATTATGAAGAACCAATATAGGAACTCATAGAACATGGAGTTCATAATCCCCATGAAAATGGATGGTGTGTTCGTAACACTAAATATCATGAATACAAACTTGATGTTCCCATACCTACATATAAATTAAGTCTTCAGAATATATCCCATATTCACCCTCGACTGGTGATATTCATATTGTAGATTTACATTTGAGAACCAAATATCCCCTCTCATATGGTTGAAAAGGTCATTTATCCTCAAAATAGGGTGATTGTTTTTTACCATCACATAATTAACCTCAGGTAGTCTATACAAAACCTCAGAATACCATCCACCTTCCTTTTAAACAAAACTTGATCACTCCATGGTAATAAACTAGGATGGATAAAACTCTTCTACATCATATCATCTATCAGAATCCAAAACTCCCGCAACTCAGAAGGTTCCATCTAAAAAGGATCCATCGAAATATGATAAGTACCTAGCTTCAAGACTCTCCAGAATTCAACATCACATAAAGGGGTATCACCAAAGCATACTTGGTAAAAACAACTGGAAACTTCTCAAATACCCTGGTGACCTCCACAATCCTAGCATCCACTGATTTCACTAAAAACACATCCATTAAAGAAAGAAGAGTATCTGCACACTGACTGCTAAAATGACAACTCCACTCACCAATGAAAATGACAAACTGGTTATCCATATCTGAGAACACAACTATCCTAAGAAATAAATCAATAATAGAAAATATAGAATACAAATATTTGATTTTTAGTTTTACATCATATGACTACATCCTTAGTGAGAAAAGATCCCTATAGGACTAATGTGGTCCCATCATCAGTATACACCCCTGACACACATCAAACAAGCTGGTCTGGCCTCAGACTACTGTAGTCCACACTAGGGGCATGGAAATCCTCTCTACATATTTTCCATGGGAATAGACTAAAGTTCCTACAAAAAGGAGTGGGAATCTCTTAAATCAAATAAGGAACGAACAAGGGTACTAAACAAACCAATCATACCTTTGATGATATCTGGCCCCTCTAGTGTTGCTGCCTCTACCACATACAACTGGCCACACCCATATCCTCTACCTATTTTCTGAAGACCACCTCTAAGACCATGTATGGGTCAAGGTACCATAACATGAGAAACATTCTTATTTAATCCTCTACCTAATCCATCTCCCTTGGTGGAGAAAAATCCTTTTACCCCTACTGTTGAAATAGTCTCACTGGAAACTTCTATTTAGGATGGCACGGAACCTATGAACCACTACCAATTTGAGCTTAGGGAACCATTGGGAACTAGTTTTTCTGAGAGCCAAGATCCCCAGAACAATCATAAAATATCCTGATATCTCTAGTAAAATCTTGGAAACAACTATCCCCAAAAGTTCGAAAGGGTAACTACTAAGGTCGACTCCCCACTGGTTAAAACCTCGAAGGACCAGGCACCTAAGAACTACTACTAAAAACCCTAATCCTCAAGAAAACCTATTGATTACCCTATCATAGTAAACCTCCTCATAGGTGCATCATCCTAATCACCTCTACCTTCTTCTGAACCTCTAGATATGTTGGAAAAGTAAAAGGATTAACTGCATACTGGATAAAAGGATGGAGTGCCTCATCAGGACATCTCACATGAGACTCCTCATCAAAAAAAGGTTCTAGGGAAAACATAGAAGGTATTTGAACTTGATTACCAAATCCTTCACTGACATACTCCACTATTGAAAGGAAATAAGCTTCTTCATCCTCACTACCTTCATGGTCGATGAAAGGAACTCTGACTAGAACTCCATCTAGATGTCAACACATGAAATATATGCCTCCTTCTTCTCTCCTAGATACAGCATCCACCATTGAAGCACATTTTTCTATATCTATCTAACTGCCAAAGGGATCTAGTATCCTACTAGGATCTGGATCAAACTATAAGTTATCTGGAGCTACTTCATCAATCTCTCTATCTCCACATCCAAAACACTTCCCTCGTACTTCCCCAAATCCTTATACTAAATAGCACACAACACCCTTTTCCAAGAATCATCCTCCTATATCGAATAAACCCTAAAAGATTAAACCAAATTATCTTTATAAACATCAACTTCATGATCCTCACATGGATGAATTCCAAGAGATATAGCTGAAAATAAAACAATGATATCCTAATCTCAGTAGTATGGAATTTTATTTAGAATCATTTTAATTCACCTTATTCATTTTATTTTCCAAAAAACCCAATTTAATAAAGAAAATATGTCATCATGATGCATGTAACTCTCCTAGTCTCTACCCTACGAATACGTCTACCTCAATTGGTCATTCAATTAGCTTAGATTCTGTAAACTAGATCATGGGGTCCCCTAAAATCCCATGTCTTAGACGATCTCCCTGGCCTATGTCATATACCAATGTCAAATTGAACTAATTACATACCAACCCACACAATCATCACTATTCATAACTCCAAAATCCATCCTATATATCAACCATCAACTCTGATACCACGCTGTCATGACCCACTCCCACCAAAGATATAGAAATGAGCGGAGAGAGATAATGACCCCCAAGTCCCACCTTCAGTAGGCTCTGGTTTGGCCACTAGCACCGAGGGTATAAAAATCTTATGATATTGGAGGCATTAACTTATATTATAAAATAAGATCAAGAGATAACATGAATCGTCCAAACGTAACTCCATGACATAATATAAAAGGAAACCCAAACCATCACCAGTGCATGTATAAATAAAACTAATATAGGTAAAATCTCCAAAATTAAATACCCAAAAGAAAAGATAAAGTAGTGAAATGGAATATATCCAATGTTTGATATAGTAATGTTCAGAACGATCTATATAGTCCTCTTAGAAACCAGATAATCAATTTATTTACATAGGGTGAGCATACAAGTATACTCAGTAGAAAAACCAAAGTCTCGTGTGCACATGTGAAAAAATCATACTAATGAACCCATGAGTAAAAAAACTAACAACACCTAAATAGGTAAACTATCCAACCCAACCTCATCAAGGCATGCTCACCAAATAATGAAATCCAAGTATAATAACATAATAAGAGGCATATCAATAAATAGTAACACACACTACTTTCTAACTAATTTTTTTCTCTCAAACCCCAATATTGTACGTCATAGTGCTCCCATATATTCCAAATAATATATAACACCACCCAAAAACATGGTAACATCATATATCACCCAGATAAACTTGGGCTACCACCCCATAACATGATCACATCACATCATTCCCACAGACATTGGTCCATCAAATCACAACCATAACCAAAGTAGTAGGATATCATGAACATAAAGGATATCAACCTCGTGCCCTCTTCCTATCATGAAAAACCCCACCATAAGCTTCCCCACATCATAGACATATCACATCTCACTCAAAAACACCTGGTTTACCACAACACAGCATGGTCATATCACATCTCACTTGAAAACACTTGGGTCCTAACCTAGTGCACTAATAGACCACTATCCATCATAGCCTCTATATATCTACTCTCCATAAGAGAGATAATAATATAGGGTGTAGCCATCCATCCACCCTCATCACTAGGATGTTGTGAAAAACAACCCTATGTGAATATACAGGTGTTATCACATAGTGATCGATGCAGGTAGGGTGTGCATAGATATCATAGAGAATATAATAGTATATACATAAATACATGAACAATCTGAAGCTATGGGTTCACCACAAAACATTAAACAACTCATAACATCCCTCAATTGCTGCCACCACTAAATGATCAATACCACAAAATCTATAAGACACATTTCTTATTTCCAACCAATCTCATTATCCATCCCATTCATTTCATTATTAAGCATAAACTAAGTTAAGATACAGAGACCATCATTCATTATTTCATTATCTATTTCAATCCCATTAAACGAATCAGATCCTATCAATTTTAGTCATTATTAAATAATTATTCCATCATTACCTGAGCTTTTAACACAATGCAAACACACATCACAAGTAGCTCATCATCAAAATCACACCATCGCATCTCTTTCCCACTCGAATGGAAAAAAACCCACCACATCACCGCCCCAAATGCATGAAAAAACAACCACCACCTTAATACCTCAATATAACAGCCAAACAAACCACCACCTCACCACCCCAAAAGCACAGCCAAAAAAACCACCACCTCACTGTCCCAAAAACACGGCAAAAAAAACACCACCTCTCCCCTCCCAAAAAAAATTACGTCCACCTCTCACCCATCATCCCCAAATCTCATCCTAATCACACATCACCTCCCCACAAGCATGGGCACAAATCACAACACATCAAACACCATTTATATATTTAACAAAGGGTATTTTATCATATTTCACTTTATTATAGTGGTGTTATCACACAATCCATAATTCTTATGAAACCATTTCATTAAACAAATATAAGTGGTTAGCCAATTACTATTTTAAGGTGATATAAAAATAATAAAAAAAGACAAAATAGTCATATAACATGTCATCTATCTCAAAAAAATCCCACAACGAGCACAATTTTCATTGGGGAATTTAATATCGTACAATCACAATAAAATAATAATAATAAATCTATAAAAACATTAGGATCACTCCCCTTTCCCCATTCAATTTAAATTATCCAATTATTAATCATTGATTAATCCAGAATAACCATATCTTATAGATAAATAGGAGTAAAACCATCTTACATGATACACAATAAATATATAAAAGGGATTACCTACCTCAAAGAAGCTTTCCCAACTTGAGACACACCACATGGGAAATAAGAAACACCTGAAAACTGTAACCGCACAATGAGAAATCATGAATCAGCCTATACTGAACCCAAGGATCATAAAAATAAATCCAAAATCACATCCCAAACCAAAAATGCACTACCACAATGGATATCTAAAAGTATAACAAGAGAAAAATAACCCAGAATAAGGAATGTCTTACCACCGATCACCAACTAGAATTTGATGGATACAATGAATCAAAATTGGGAGAAGAGGGCTATAATTTCACCCAAAACTTCCTAGGGTTTACTATAACCGAGATATGAGGAAATGGTATGGTTGAATGAAAATATTCAATTTAGAAAATGACTTTAAATCCCATATCCCACCATTTTCACATTGTGTAAACATTATACAGTGTGTAATTCATGGGTTTCTAAAAATTCACACTTTTGCTAAAAATTGCATCCCCTTAATTTTATTTAATTACACATTCTGAATTTCAATTACATGATATGTACTCATTTCATGGGATACACCTTATCCATATACAAGCTATGAACTATCCTACTACACAATCCATGAGCCATCATTTCACATTGGGTAAACATTACACGACATGAATTTCCTACTATAGCACTCCTGAAACCCTATTATCCACCGAAAACTCCTGGAACCTCCTAAGCACTACTTTAGAACACCTCCAACACCCAAAACTAGAAATTTAATTTTCCAACAAAGCATAATCAATTATAATGGACCCAATAAATCTAGAACCACTAAGTGCTAAACAAATTAATCATCCATCCTAATTACCTAATCACTATCCCAAAGGTCACTCATGTTCAATCCAATAAGAAACTAACCTTAAATTACCATAGTGTAAGAAAAAAACTGAATCCCAAAGTGAATTAAAAATAAATAGCAATTCATGTACAAAATCATAAATACAACACCATTCAAAATCACAACCATAAGTCATCCTCAACCCAAAATACTTATCAAGAAACAAAGAACACCACATAACATAATTCATCACCATCCCCAAAATAAAGACTATGAAAACCTTGAAATAAAACATGAGAAATATCCCAAAATAGAAACCACCTTAGGCAAACATACAATCCCAAAGAAGAACTCCCAATCCTTTCAAAGAAAAAAAACACTCCATCAAAACCTAAATCAATACAAGGAGAATAAGGATACCAATCCAATAAGTCTTAGAGAACATAATATATTCTATATATACCACTCCACATGGAGTTTGGAAGAACAAAGAATAAGAAAATGTTAATTATTATAAAAGTTATTGGTCATGCAAGGACCACTCTATTGTAAAACATCCCCTTTTTCATTAGAACCTTTCCAAGAGACACATAGTAACTAGAATGAAGCATGAACCTAAATAATTCCATGTAATATAAGTCAAATAAAATGGTCCCATAACCAAAGGGTATAATCAATAGAAAATTTCAATAAAACAAACACCTTAACAAAATTCTATTTTCTAAAATACAAATTTCTCTAAACAAAACATGATTTAAAATTTCACCCTATTCCAAAACAAAAGCACCCTATAAAATTTCTATAAAACCAAAACCTTTCACAAGATTTTCACTCTCTATTTAAAGAACTTCCCATATTTATTATACAGTTTCTAAGCTCAAAAATTTATAAAAATATAATATATTTTATAAATCATCAACAAAAATAATAAATCCCCACTATAGATAAACCACCATTTAAAAGATCTCATTTCATTTGAAATTCTCAAAAATACTCTATTTTGAAAACTAAAGAATATAATATATTTCCCCTCATGAATCCCCAAACATTTATTCCAAAATTACTTTAAAATTTCCATTTTTAAATCAAATTACTTCAAGAAACTCTAAATAAAAATTTTCAAAACTTTTTATTTTAAAATTTGATATTTTACAAATTCCGCTTTTTAAACTAAAATACCCTTTAACCTAAAACATCATTCAAATTATTTAGCAGAAATAAATTAAAAAAAAATATTTAAATATAAAAAAATATTTAATGAAAAAAATGTAAATTCATCCACATCCATTATAAAATGAGTTTCAAAAACTAAATACCTCTTAAAATTCCTTTTCCCGTCCAAAAAAAATTTCCAGACACATAAAACAATGCCAATAACGGGGGAAACCAAGAATAAAATCATAAATATCAATTAAATTCACACTCAAGCACATAAATTCACAAAAAAAAACTCTTAATTACCATCACACCAATGGTAGACACCATTGGGATCATCTTGGAAGGAAAGGGAAGAAAAATAACATTTTCAAAGAAGAATCTTCAATGTGCATATTTGGCCACAAGGGCTAGTAAACCTTATGAAAAAGTGTTATAGACACTATCATGGTTGTAGAAACATTATTAATATTCCAAATATGGTTTACTATATTGTGTGGCTAACCATTCAGCTCAAGTTTTCTCAATTATTTTACCTATGAAACTCAAAATGACATCCAAACCCCTTGATGAAGTCATCGGGGACCAAGGTACCATCCCTCCTAGATTTTAACAAAAAACAAATCATTTATCACACCATATGGTCTCCCAAACCCTAATAATTCCACTATATCCATCCCATACCCCTTTTTCTATATATCTAGTGTTTTTTTGGCTTAGATACTACAAAAAACATCAAGTAAGCTATTCCTCTCTTCTCTTTTCCCTTCTTCTTGGTCTCTTCTTCCATCTTTATTTTTTTATATTTTAATTAAAAAATAGGTTGGCCTAGAGTGGGTTAAATCTTGATTATTTAGGTTAAATATTATTTTTTTTTGGTGTTATCTTTCTTCTTTAAGGTCTCTCATTGCGGTAGTTTGTGGTTTCCATCCAAACTTGTGAAGATTTCAAGAAATAGATAGGTGGTTCCATGACTTGAAATTGATTTATTATTTTACTATGATTGTATTTCTTTCTAAACGATTTTATAAATTCTGTGGGTGGTGATAAAGGTTATTTTTATGGGTTTTTGTGTGATTTTAGGGTTTAATGGTGAATTTCACTTTTTAAGTGGTTATTTTAAAAGTGTGATTTAATTTTTTTCAATTGTGATTATATAAAAGTAATTTTACTTTCTATAGAAAATGGGAGTGAGAACTTGGGAATATTGGGTATTCTATGTGGGTTTCTATGTACTGGTATTCCATTTGGGTCAGTTAAGAAATGACCTAGGCTCTTTAGAAAATTAACTCTACAACACTAACTAAAAAAGGATAATAGTTTGGGGATAGATATAAATTTGATTGAAACTTATCTATAATATCATGCATGAGAATTTTATATATATTTTGATCACCTAGGTATGAGGATACTAAGGCCATAACAACCTAGCTACTTAAGGAGTCTCCCTTGGTGATTTAGTTTTTTATTTATTTATTCAAAATTCCATATTCATTGTTTACCTTTCATTTATAAATAAAACTTATTTTATTTCAATGTTGTTCAAATTCACTATTTTTAAATGATCGTGTTAATTTGTATTTTAATGTAATTTCATGGTATATTTTGGTGGTATCCTACTAAGATTTTGTTCTCACACCCTACATGCACCATCAGATGTATATAGACCTCATTTTGTTTGAATTAGGTAAAGACAAGGCTCCCCATAGGGGTGCTGGTGGTTCCATGTGCTAGTGGTAACTTCTTAGATTGGTGTTTGTGGAAGTGGAATAAGGGTGTTGGCCCACATACTACACAGAGGTTTTTTTTCTATTTGGTCCCCTTTCCCCTTTTAGTATTTTGGTTTTTGGTTATAAATTATTAATGTTTGAATCATGCTTGTAGTGTTTTCCATTTACCCCCATGCATGGATGTTGGTAATTTTTTGATATAATTATTTCATAATATTGGTTGATTATTCATGTGCTAAGCTATTCACAAAGGTGTTACTTGATTATCGGGCACTAGTTTCTAGCCCATGGGGATCGAAAATTCCCTTTGGGTCATGCCATAGACTGGGTAGGGTGTTGAGTTGGATGGTAGCCCAGACCATTTCATGAAAAAAAAAGTATCATATAAGGTTTTTTCCTTTATTTGGGTCATGTTATTTGGGAATTTTTAGATATATTGTATATAAGATTGTTGGGGCTTGAGGTTTGAGTGGGGTGTCTAGACAATACACCTCATGGAAGACCTCAGGTCACCATGGGATGTATGTTATTTGGTTTGACTTAACTTCTAGGTGGTATGTTCATGTTATAGACTGGGTAAGGAAATTTAGTTGGGGTGGAGTGGTTTGTATTTCAATTATACTTATGATGGCTTCATTTTGACTTATTGAAAAGTTTGAAATTTGTTGTTGCTAAAAATTTATCTAGGTGATTTATTGATGGTTTTTTTTGTCTTGTTAATTGTTGTCGCATATTACCTCCCTGGAGACATCCTTTGTAGCCATGGAAAGTGGATGTAAATAGTTATACCTAACTATTTTATCATATATTAGTGGAAGAAGTGGTTTGGGTTTTTTGAGCATTGGATCAGGGACCTGGCACTAGTCCAGCTCATGCTAAAGAAGTCAAAATGGGTCTATAAAATGAAAAAACTCAAGATTTACTCTAAAAAATCATTTTACTTCTGAGGTATCATAGAACCCTAGGTTGTGGATGATTAATTGAAAATATTTATGGGTTTTTTGGGTTTCTTGATACTCTTATAGAAGTAAAAGTAAAATGTGCTTTGTTTATGTTAGAAGGCCCTAGTTGCATGTGGTGGGACTCGGTGGTCCAAAATAGTAAGTATGAGAAAATGTTTGGGAAGGGCGTCAATTTTGTTTTAAATGAGAAGAATTACCATAAGACCTTGGACCTTTCCAATACTTGGGAGTTCCTAGACCTCTATCAGTGGGATTAAACCGTGTTGGATTATGTCGACCATTTTGAAGAATTGGTCTGTATCACACCTAAGGTGGTTTCTAATGAGAATCTGAATGATCAATGTTTTGAAATGGGGTTGTGGATATAAATTTTGTCCCAAATATTATTATTCAAGTTAATACATATGATAAGGTGGTGGACCAATCCATGATGTTGGAGATTGATCATGTCGATAAATCTGGTTTCTCCAGGGCAGTTTTAGCAGTGATCTGGGGTGGTCATGGCATGTCTGAAAAGAAAAGAAGCATGAAAAGAAAAAGAAAAAGGTAGCCAGTAGCTATGGTTACCCATCCTGACCACCTTTGTCTACATCCATCGGTGGTGGTTCATTAATGTTCCATCAATGTGTAACCCTTAGAAATATATGGACTGCCTGTTCAAATATACCTATGTGATTTCAATGGTGTGGACTTATGGGGAGCCTTTAGTGATTTTTGTAGAAATGTGATCCCATCCCAGAGTGGTATAGTTTCTTTATCCTATAGGGGATAACAAATCACTTAGAACCATTTAGAACAATAGGATCCTAGATGGTAGGTCGTGGTGACAGGGGTAGATCTACTATTGGGAAGAGTCATCTTAAGTCATATCCATATGTTAGTAGTTGTTCCTAGGCCCAGATAGAGATGACTTACCTTCATTCTATGGACCAAGCACCATCAAAATTGGATGTAGGTCCTGTGAAAATTTGAGGTACGTTTTTTATTATATCATCCATAGTTGTCACCTTATTTGACATGGGGGATTCTAAATCTTATATTCACTCCTATCTTGTAGAATCACTAAAATTACAAATAGATCTTATGTCTTATTCCATGGAGTTGGTTGTGACACATGGAAAGAGGATAAAGTAGGGTTTTGGATGTTAATCTTGTGATCTCACCCTTTCAAGAGTCGAATTGGAGTGGGACTTATTGATTATGGAGGAGGAGCATTTTGAAGTGAACCAAAATATATAGTGGTAATTGTGCTTCAAGTTTCACATCCACTACTATCACTGGATAGTAACTTTCATGTCACCTGATGGGAGTAATCAAGTCTTTCAATATGAATGTGATCATTTGTCAGGATGAGCTATACCTCCACTTCTGGAGTTGGGAAACCTCTTTTTAGGTATCATAACTTATGAAGATGAAATATGGTAGTGTTTATAAAGATGTTTTTCCCCTGTGGTTGATGAGTTTCCATAGGTGTTTCAATATGACTTCCCAGGGTTCCCCCTAGAGTGGGATGTAGATTTTAGCATCAATTTGGCACTAGGAACATATCCAATGTCTCTTCCCACTTATCATATAGACCCCACTGAGTTGAGGGAATTAAATATATAGCTATATGATTTGGAATAAAAAGGATTCATTCTCCTGAGAGTATAACATTGGGCTACTCTATAGCTATTTTCTAAAAAGGATAATGAATCCCTTCAGTTTTGAATCGATTACCAGAAGTTGAACAGGGCCACAATTAAGAATAAATACCCATTTACCAAGAATGATGACCTCTTTGATCAACTTAATAAGGTAAGTTGGTTCTCTAAAATTGACCTATGATTTTGGTATCATTACTTCAAGATCAAATAGGAAGACATTCCGAGGACATCATTCTGAAGTAAGTATGGAAACTTTGACTATTTGGACATGCCATCTAGGTTGAAAAAATCTTCTATGGTTTTCATGACTCTTATGAACTGGGTGTTCTATAAGAACTTTTACTCCTTTATCATGGTGTTTGTGGAAAATATCATGGTATACTCTGGGATATATGAGGATCATCGGAAGCACCTAAGGATCCTTCTAGTGACTCTTAGGGATCACCAAATTTTTTCTAATATCTCCAAGTGTACTGTATGGATTCATGAGGTTAATTTTTTGGGCCATTTGATCTCTAAACATGGAGTTTTAGTGGACCCTATGAAAAGAGGAGCAGTAATGTCATGGGAAAAATTGATAAATGTCTTTGAGATCAAGAGTTTCTTAAGCTTTTTAAGATATTATAGACAGTTTGTCATAGATTTCTCTCATATTTATTCACTATTGAAAATTATTACTTGAAATGGGTGAGGTTTGAATAGATCCTAGAATTTCAGGAATAATTTAATGAGCTCAATCAGCCTTTTAACACTTCTCCTATTTTGATCCTACCAAAATCTAAGAAGGGATATATATTCTAATATGATTATTTGAGTATGGGTCTTGGGTGTGTGTTGATGTAGGATGCCCATGCGGTGTCGTATAGCTCTTTCCAAATCTAGCCACATGAAATAAATTATCCAATCCATGACCTTGAATCAATATTGGTGATACATTACTTGAATACATGGCATCAATATATCTTCAGAGATAAATTCATGGTCTATTCAGATCATAAGAGTTTTTCCTATGTTTTATCAAAAAACGATCTAAATCTGAGTCAACACTGATGGTTTGAGTATCTTTAAGTGTTTGAATTTGATATTTTCTACACCTTAGGATGAGGTAATTTGGTAGTGGATACCCTAATCAAGAATATACTAGTGAAATCCTTTAAGATTATAGTGATTAATGGACATTGATGGGGAATTTTTTCCAAATGCACCTAGAATCTTGGGAGCATAGTGAAAGTACTTTATTAGATAGAATTAATTAAATCCCACTCTTATTGATCTTATTCAGAAGGAACATCCTAATGATGAGCTATTTTATCATTATATGTAGCTATTAAATGGTGGGGAGGTACCCAATGAGTTGTCTCTATCTTCTGAGTTAATTCTATGTTTCAAGGTCCGCTTTGTGGGTTTGTTATCTCTATAGGGGTTGGTGATGCAGGAAAACCACTTGACTTAGTGGGATATTCAACCCAAGACACCAAGATTTTTTATGATGTGAGACCTCAGTTTTGGTGGACAGGTATGATATGGGATACAGATAAATTTTTATCCAAGTGTTATACTTGTCCGTTGGTTAAATATGAGCACCAAAGGTCCTCTAGCTTGCTTCATCCACACCCCATTTCTACCTGGAAGTGGTAAGAGGTTTCCATGGATTAATTATTGGGTTTCCTAGTACACCCCAGGTAAGGAACTCCATTTGGGTGTTGATCAAACATCTAACCAAGTCCTCTCATTTCATTCTAATCAGGGACTCGATGAAGGTGGACAAGTTAGACTGGTTGTATCTTCAAAAAAAATTGAGGCTTCATTATGTTCTTTCAGCTATCATTTCAGACAGGGACCCAACTTTACCTCTCAGTTCTATTAAGTTCTTCAGAATTCAATGGGGTCATAGGAAAACTTTGTACATCATTCCATCCTCAAATGGATAGTTAGATGGAGTAGGTGAATAAAATTATAGAAGACATGATTTGTGCATGTATGTTGGATTTTAGAAGCTCATGGGACAACCATTTATATTGGTGGAGTTTTCATATAATAATAGTTACCAATACTCAATCAAAATGGATCCCTTTGAGGATATTTATATCCGACCATGTCATTAACCCTTGTTCTAGATGGAAGTGAGTGAGACTTCTTTTCTAGGATTGAGCCTTGTTCAAGATACATCTTAAAACCCTGGTTGATCAAGTAGCAGTTTTTCATATAATAGATCCTTCCTTGATCCTATGATGATCAGTAGTGCTAAAACTTGGAATTCACAATGGGTGACCAAGTGTACCTAAAGGTGTCACCTCACATGGGTCACCGACGTTTGGGTAAGTAGGGGTATCTAATACCAAAGTATGTCGGGCCTTTTAAAATTACTGAAAGAATCATTAAGGTAGAATACTAGTTAGCTTTACTATCTCAATTTACTTTGATCCATGATGTGTTCTATGTCTCATAATTGATGAATTATAACCCAAACTCATATTATGTGTTTAACTAGAAGTATTTAGAGTTTGAATCTTACTTTTCTATAGTTGAGTGACCAATAAAGATTGTGGATTCCCAAGTGAAAGTGATTTAAGGGAAATCCATGTCATTGGTTCGGATCCTATAGAATCATGGAAATTATGATCATGATACATGGGAGTGAAAATCATGGGTGGAGGATAAGTATCCACATTTATTCTTGGATTAGACTTCGGCTAGACTCTACGAGGGTGAAAAATGTCTATGGTGGGGACAATTGTTACATTTGGGAAGTGCATTTTAGGTATTTTGTATTTTATTTTTGGTATTATCTTTATTTTATGTCTTTATTGTGAGTTTTTAAGAAAAATGGTGGTTTTTGTTCTGGACAGAAGGAGGAAAATGGTTGGATCATGATTAGTGGAAACCATGCACTAGTCCAATCGAAACTATGTTCCCTAGATATTGGCATTGTCCGGGATATATAAATTACCACAAAGGTGTGAATCCCTCTCAGAGAAACTGATTTCCTAGGGTAGTGACACTATCTAGGCCACACAACTAGGTACACAATCATCTGCACCCTCTAGGTAAACTATACGGCTAACTTTCCTCTTGGATAGACGTTTCGTACGATTGACATATAGTCTTGAAGACCATGTGGAAAACCCATGCGGTATTTTATTATCCACTGAATGAGTATAATATTCATTGTTAATATATATAATATTTATGTGCTTCATTATTCATAAACAACATTTTAGTGAATTTTACACTTTGAACATCATTTCACATTATGATTGTAATTATTTTTTAAAGTGAACTATTACTTGGTACATATTTGAACACCTCCTAAAACAAAAAATGATCTTGATTATATTTTAATATTTTATTTTCTGTTCTCCCATTCTATAAGGAATAATTCATGATTTTGGATCACTTGAAGATTCACATTCAATGACTACAAAAGTTAGCCTTGAACGACAACATTCTGGGCAATGTAAATTTGGTAACGTCCCAATAAAGAGATTGTAGCAGCCCCGATCCAAGCCCAATTATTTTGAAACCTAAAGAAAAGATAGAGGAAATCAAGGAGCACATTTCATCTAACAGTTATAAGAGCTAATTTAGAGGGTTAAAGGGAGTTCCATGCAATCTAATTTGGAGATAAAATTTTAGGCTAGATTCTACATCCCAGAACAAAAGTCCACTATTTTACTCATATCTCTCAAACCAAAAATCTATTTTGGATGAAAGTTTACAAACACTCAGGTGACATCAGTGTCTTAATTTTTTTATTCTATGCCCCACCGAAATTAGTCCATCTAGAAGCTCTTTTTTTCATCTCTTTTTAGTGGATTCAAGTTGGGTCGAATTGATTGTCAATGGTGGAAAAGTCCACTCTCCCTTAACTTTCCACCCACCTAGACCCACCACCATTAATTGAGATGGATTCTACTATTGTAATCTCAAAACAAGGCTTCAAAATTCATATTTAATACAATATTGGTGGAGTATTTGATCATATTTTGTTCTTGGTTTCTTTGTAGTGCTATGTTGTCTATTTGTGTTTGTAATCACATATCTTTCTCATGTAAGTTGTTAAATTCACCTTAGTTTCTTAATAAAAGTTCTTCATTTCATCTTATTCTATTTTTCTCCATATGACATTGATACCATTTCCTAAAGGTGTGAATTTATTCAATGATTTTATCTCTTCCTTTTCTATATTGAATTTATTTTCCCCACGTTTATGTGCTAATAAGATCTTTTACCTTGGAGTGCTCATAAAAATGATCCTACGAGTTTATAGGTGATTATAA
This sequence comes from Viscum album, assembly GCA_963277665.1. Taxonomy (NCBI): domain Eukaryota; kingdom Viridiplantae; phylum Streptophyta; class Magnoliopsida; order Santalales; family Viscaceae; genus Viscum; species Viscum album. The sequence continues at coordinate 341,262,315 of OY728129.1, forward strand.
TGTGTTTTTAAAGGTTTTTAATCAGTAATTGATGAGGTTAGATTGAATTCATTGAATGAATCCTTCTCTAGCTAATGAAATTGAAATCGTTAAAAAAGGAATTCATGCAATCCACCCTAAGAGATAACCAAGGATCAGATCATTATCTTAATTTGAATTAACTTAGATATAGTATTGATCCATTAATCCTATCTAAAATCAACCACAATTTTGAAACTTCATAGCCAAAAACAATCCATAGAATGTACGTGTTTGTAGGTTACTTCTTAGGTCTCTGAGGATTCGACAACCCAAGCTAAACTACAATCGACCACTTAACCCTAAAATATTGGGTAAAGTTGGGTGAGGCTAGCCTTCCATAACATTAAAAATGTTCAAATTCCTAAACTATAATCACCCTATTTTAATAAAAACAATTACCCATTTCTCTCTTCATTTAGTCTCCCCAACCATATACACACATCCCACTCCCTCCCCTCTCCCTTTCGATCTAAATCTAGGGTGTTTTGTCTTAGATTCTTCAAGAAATCATCATGTAAGATCCCACTCTCTTATCTTTTCCCTTATTATTTGTCTCTTCTCCCTTATTTCATTGGTTATCTTTTCTTTAGTGGACAGGTTGACCTATATTGGGTTAAATATTTCTTCTTTGATTTGAATCTTATTGGTTTTGTTGTGATATTTCTCCCTTGGGATCTCTCCATGCTTTGGTTTGTGGTTTCCATCCATATTTGTGAATATTTCAAGAAAGGGGTAGGTAGTTTCATGCCTTTAAATTAATTAATGACTTTACTATGATTTTATTTCTTTATAAACAAGTTTATAAATTGCGTGGGTGGTTTAAAAAGTAATTTCTATGGGCTTTTGTGTGATTTCATGGTTTAATGATTAATTTATCTATGTAAGTGGTTTTTTGTAAAGTGTGATTTTAATTATTAAAATTATGATTAAATAAAATGGGTTTTTCTTTCTATAAAAAATTGAGAGAGAACCTTGGAATCTAAGGTATTCAAGGTGGGTAGCTATGGAGTAATACGTTGTCTGGGTTGTCTAGGAAATTAACTAGGCTACTTAAAAATTTAATGCTACAATACTAACTAAATAATGGATAATGGTTTGGGGACTTATAGAACTTTAGTTGTGACCTCTCTAGAGACTCATGGATGAGAACATTATATATATTCTAATAACCAATGTATGCGGATCCTATAGCCCTAAAAACTTATAAAATTAGGGATTATTTCATGGTGATTTAGTTTTTTTTCATTCAAATTTTCATTTTCATTATTTTCCTTTAATTTATAAATAAATATTGTTTTATTTCTATGTTGTTCAAATTAACTCTTAAAACCATCTTGTTAATTTTTATTTTAATGTCATTACATGAATTCTTTTGATGGTATCCTACTAGGAACTATATATCACACCCCATGTGAACCCTAAGGTGTATTTATACGACGTTTTTTTAACCTTGTAAATGAAATGCTTCACATGGTGGTGGTGGGGATTCCATGTGTTAATGGTCACTTCCTAGTCTAGTGTTGGTGGAGGGGTCATGAGGGTGTCTACCCACATACTACATGGAGGTTTTGTTTTTCTAGTTGGTCCCCTTTAACCTTTTTAGTATTTTTGGTTTTTTGTTGTAAATTATTATTTCTTGACCCATTATTTTAATTTTTTCCATTTACCCCCATTAGTGGATGTCGGTAATGTTCTGATTTAATTTTTGGTTAATTTTGGTTGATTATTCATGGTCTAAACCATTCCCAAAGTTGTTACTTGATGTCCTGGAACCAGTTTAATGCCAATGGGGTTTGGAATTCCCTTCAGGCCATGCCATTGGCCGTGTCAGGTGTCAGGTTGGATGGAAGCCCAAATCGGTTCATGAAAAAATTTTCATTTTGGGCCATAATTTACACCAAGAACAATCAACAAGGGCTCAAGAGGGTCTCACACACCCACACTGTTTGAAAAAAAATAAAAAATTCCAAAATTATCCTTCATTAAAAAGGACTTTAAATCCTAATTCATTTATATTTAATTTTAAATTCCATTTCAAACCACTCTTTAAAATCAAATAGTTCAAATAAATTTTCCAAATAGTTCTAAAATAATGCAATAAAACCATTGAAAATAATCTAAATAATCAACTCACCCTTTTTTAATAAGATCCTCCAAAATCTCAGAACACAACTTCCCAATTTAAATTCATTACCCAAATGAGGTAAAAACATTTTCAAAAATCACATTTTAATTAAAATAATTCATTCAACATCCTTTAAATAATTTACATGTAGCATCCCATTACTATCTTTCAGTTATATTATAATCCCTTATAGTTCACCACCTGTTGTTTGGGTGTTGTTCTAGTTTTTGGGAGTTTTTGTATATTTTGTGATTTTACAAGAAGTTATGATATGGTTGATAACATCTATGGTGTGGATAAGGCTGGTTGTGGAATAGAGCGACCCGGTTGTAGTGTGGAAAATTTTGATACCCCTACCTTTTCAGGCATAGTTGTAGTGTGGATATTCTATTTATGTCTAGAAGATTTTCTATTCCCCTACCAATTTACAGGTGGTTTTAGTGTGGTATATGGGTTGAACCATAGTCATAACCAAAGGAAATAGGATGTGTGAATGGAATACACTTTTGATTGAGGATGGGGTGGCTATGACATAGTTGTGTAAACTATTCCATGGTCTCCCTCTTTTCTAGTCATTATACACCATGGCCATGGGCGGTTTTGATGTAGTTTCATGTCATCCTAACTTAAAAATATGGAGACACCCCCCCCCCCCCACACACACTTAATTCTAACTTCCTCCCATTCAATTATATTTGAACCCATTGGATTTTGGGATACCTCTAGAGGCATTTTGGCTCTCCAAACCTCTTCTCTTAGTAGATCGAAGTGATGATCGAAGGAGTGATTTTCTTATGATATGTTATTATCCTCATTTACTTCAATCTATCCACTTATCATGATTAATTATTCATAGAGGCTAGTGACCTTGTGATTCATTGGATCATAGATGGTTGATGTAGAATTGTGGATCTAGGATCTTTTCTATCAAGATTCATCTTCTTGGATTCGATTATCACTATTGAAGGTGACACATGTCAGATTCATTATGGTTGGATTTCAGGATACTCCAAGTAGGTTATTCTATGATTTTAATTCCTCTTTTAATTATTTATTTATTAATAATTCATAGACATTTATTTATTCTTAATATATGTTCTATGTATGTTTATCTTTAATTTCCTCCTGAAAGTCTCTTTGATTTATATGAATTGAAAATGGCATGGATAGATTTGATCATGATCTTCATTATTCTCTCAATATTATAGATTGATGAATTTCATGTTCATTTTTATTTCCTCTCAAATATATTTTTAAGAATGTTATATGGAATTTAATGTATTAGGCTTAGTTATGATTTATAAAGTGGAATGGTTGATTTGAATGAAACGGGATGATATATGTAATAATTTCCATAGGATATCAAATGATCAAATCTAAAAAATGAAAAATATCCCTTTTTGAATGAATATTACCTTTTTTTAATGGGTGTTCTTTGGTGATTTGAAATGAGTTATTGTTCACATGGAAAAGGGTGTTGACCCATGTTTTAAAATCACTTCAAGCCTTTATTTATATTTTGAAACCTCCTTGGAATTCATTAAGGTTTTTTTGAATAAAATTATTAACTTAAAGGCCCATTGGAATTTTTATAATGAATTTTGTAAGGAAACAAGGATTATTACCCATTTTAATTATTGATTTGAAGAAAAACAATGAATTGAAATTTGTGATGCTTGATAGCACAGTTGGAACTTTGTGGTTATCTTATGTTGTGGTAATACCTTAATATGATTTACTTGATTCTTTTACTTCCCATTTATGGGTATTGAAAAAAAGTTATTATTCACTTGAGAGAGTTTGGGGTTGAGTGAGATGTGAACTGATGTCAGTTGAAATGTTGAGGGCATAAGTCCATGTTGATATTAATGAGAATCCTCATTTTGATCCATGTGACTTGATTACCTCACTCACCTAATTTAACAAGTCATGTGAACCTGAGTAGTTAAATTATATGAAAAATATTTATTCTTTTCTAGTGAACTCACACCCCGTCTATTAGACCCATAGAGGACATGATAGGTTCAGGTTTTGAATGTGCATCCAGGAAATAAGGTGTACATGGAACTGAATTTCTTGAGACTCGTGAGACTAGATGTAAGCCCAAGGATTATTCATGATTATTTATTAATTATATTGTCTAGAGTGGACTCACTATCATATATTTTTTATACCCATGAAATCCTCATACTTGACACTTGACACATGATGGTTTACATTGTCACTACATTGAACTATAGTTTCCTTGCTTGATTAATTAATGATCTTTGATTGATCTATTTATTAAGATGATGCACCTTAACTCTATTAAATTTACTCTTCTAAAATTTTTTATATCAAGTTAATGTTCTAAATTGTCTTGATTGGATTGAAATTATCTTGTGGAATATTTTTCAAATATTTTCAAGAAAATTTTTTGTTTTAAAATGATAAAATGTAATGATTTCCAAATTTGGTTTGATAAAATGATTTTAGAAATTTTAAACTTATGTTCTAGGCCTAGATCTATTGTAAATTGATTTTTATGGATTTTGTTTCCTTCTTTAAAATTTAAATCCTTTTTCACGCTTTATTTTACTCCTTTTTTGTAAAATTTGGATTACCTAATAATGTAAATTCATAGACTCTTTGGTGAAATCCGACTAAGATTTGTATCTCACTCCTTGATTGTACCATTTGGTGATTGTTTCCTTTATGTTATTATATATTTTTCTTGAATTTTTATCATCTTACTTTGTGGTTTCATGCATGGTTATCTGAGGGAATGTAACTTGGGACATGGTGGGTGGTCATGGGCCCCTTGGAGATGGGTTTTGTACTGATTTTTTACTTTAATTTTTTATATCATCTCCTTGAACCATAGGTGGTTTTATTTATTTATTTATATGATGTTGTTTTATTAGTGTACTTGATTTATTATTATCTCATGTGGGTGAAATCATTCCCAAAGTTTATTTATGGATTCCTAGGTTCTTATCCCTACCCAGTGGAGATCAGGAATTCTCTTTGGGTTAGTGGTGAATCAACATGGATACCGTTTTAGATGGAACTCTGGGTTGGTTCATTATAAATGGTGTCAAAATCCATCTTTCCATAAAATAAATCACTTTTACTAGAAATACCTTATGTTATTTGGAGTTATTCTTGGATGATGGTGATTAATAATGTGTCAGGACTCAATAGATAGTTTTTAAATAGGTGCATGATCACCACATCTTCATGAAGAAACTTGTGTTACCACATATATGTGGAATTGAGTTTTCTTTTGAGTTATTTATTTCCTAATGATAAATTATATTTAGGTTCCCAAGGATATTTTATTTTATTTTGGTAATATCTTATGAGTTTTGGTATAGGAACAAAAATATGAACAAAGCCATATTGTTTCTTTAAAGTCTAGTAAAATGTGAGTAGATCTAGAAGTCTATCCAAGAACTGTCATGTGGTTAGTGCATGGTTTACCATGCCATTATACCAATACATGCATATTTATACTCTAACCTAAACTTCTAACCATGGTAATTTGTTTCCAATATGACTAAACTCATGTGAGGTTAGTTTTAGGGTTATGGATATGGTTTTTTTATGATCTTGTGTGGTTGTTTCAACATTAATCCATTTAGTGATGTTTTTAAATCCTTTGTGGAAAATAATTTATGGATTAAAAATAAGTTTTCTTAAGTTCATTGAAAAAAATCAATTACTAAATAGAGTATTTCATGAAATGTTTGGTTTGGAGAACTGATTTCCAAAGACTCTTTAATGGTGTGTTAAAGAAATGTTTTAAGAAGAAATTTTGTTTTGTAATGGGTTTAAAATGTACATGGTTTTTATAATTGGAAAATGGGATTAATTATTTTTAAACCATGGAATAATTTCCATGCCCTAGTAAATATTTTTTGAAATTGTGACAGAATTATATCAAGATTTATCATTTTGAGAGGAAATTGAAATTTTTTATAAATAGGGAAATCTTGTGTGTTTCATCATAGTGATGTTTTGATAAAAAATACTTAGATCCTTGTTTAAAATCTTTTATTATCTATTTTAATTTTTCTTTATGATTTATTTGATGATCATGTGTTTAATGTAGTAGAAAAATGTATCCCAAAAAATTTTCCTTGAAATATTTAAAGTTATTTACTTAATCTAGTGTTTAAAGTAATCATTCACACTTTATGGAAGTGACATATTTAATTTTATACTCTACCCAGACTTTGAATAAAATGGTGGATCTAGAGCCTTTCCACCATTTAGACCTCACTCTAATACTCTTGGATTTTCATCCACCTTCTTATAAAAGTGATTCAGGTTCCCTTTATGTAATGAAGTATATTAAAGAAGTGGAAGATATTTTTATTTTCCTTGAGAATCCTGATGTTCTAAAGGTAAATTATACCTACTCCTTGTTTGAGGTATCAATCCATGAGTGGTGGGAAGTTTTCATTTCCTAATATATGCATGAAATAATATATTAGGAGTTCTTCAAGTAATTATTAATTAGTGGCATTATCCTACAGAATTAAAGAAATAAATAGTTTTGATCTATTGGGTTTCAGTAAAGATGTGCTATCAATCACGTAGTATTCTAAGAAATTATTAATTTTGGTATGTTTCTTACCTAATACTGTTAGTAAAAATTTATATAAGGATGTTTTTTTAATAAAATTTCATTACTCGAACCCTGGAGATATTGTCTCAATGACCTGTTCAATGCCTTATTTGATGGTACTTATAAGGGCCTTGTTAGGTGGGATGAAGCTAAAAGAGACATGTAAAGTCGATAATGTCTCATTCAAAGTTTACTTAATAGAATATGTCCCTTATGGTGCACCATGGGTTTTATTTGTGTAGGGATAGTATTCTCAAGGAAAGAAGATGCATTTGTTATGTTTACAATGTGGAACACTAGGTCATTCTAAGAAGTCATGTTTGAATTCTCCAAGGGTTTGTAAACATTATAGACACCTAGGTCACCTTAAGAGGTTATGTATGTTGTAATACCAAAATGGGAAGTTTCAGTCAGGAATCACCACCTTCTAACAATGGTGCAATAGATACTTCAAGATAATAGGGCTTAAGCCATAGGCCTTGGAGTAAATATTTTAATGTAGTTGAGGAGTAGCTGGTTTTTTGGGTTGTTAACCCCACTTTTTATTTTTTCCAACATTATATTGGAACCATTTGAGTTTTCTTTATTACATATTGCCTATTTTTTTGGAAACCTTTTTTTTAGATATCTTGATGGCTTGTTTTTGGATCTTTGTGGATGATATCTTATGAACATTGGTTGTGATTATGGTGATGATTTCTTTTTATTAAGATCTGTATGGTTGTGCCTTGTGGATGTAAAATCTTGAATGGTTATCCTTCTTTTTTAATGGTTTAAGTTCCTTGTGGTTCTTTTTACTCTTATTTATATAGTGGAATCTTGTGTTGAGAACCTTTTTATGTTGGGGTTTTTGTTGTCCAAAATACCTTTTATTTTTTCCTTATATGGTTTCCTTCCTATGGTTAGTTATAGATAACATTGGGTTGGTTACTGTTCCTTGGTATTCAATTATGATTTTCCTTTATGGTTATATCTTAATATTTATGTGATGTCTGATCTCTCTTATTAGAGTGTATTTTCTGTTTGTGCACTGACCTTATTGTTTTGATTTGTTTATAGTTATACTTAGATATAACTTGGCATTGTACTCGGGTAACTTGAATGATTTGGATTCTTTATGGACCATTCAACAAGAATTTTGAGTGGATTTTTGATGATATCATTCGAGGGTTAGGCATAGTTTTGAAAAAATCCAAGGTTATTATTGAGTAGTTTCTCAGGGTGGGAATACTTGTTAGTTATAAGCCTTGTTTATATATGTTTGATCATTGATGGATCTTTAAAGAATTTTATCTTTTGGAATCACCGTGGTGTTTCATTGTCTTATTACTTTGAATTTTTAGTTTCGGATCTTATATATTTCTCTTTAGAGAGTGTTTAAAGTCTCTTATGTATGGTTTAAGGGACATTTTGTTCTCATGTTACACCATTTTGGTGAATCCTTAAATTTTTGGGAGACCAAGGATAGGCCTCCAATTATTAATTTTTTGGTTATTTTATGATTCTTCTCAGTGTTTTTTAGCTTTTCTTATAAGATGTTCTATTCTTAGACTTCTTTTGGTTAGTATATTTTTGGTTTTGAGGACCATTCACCTCACAAGATGAGTGATGTAGTTCTTTTGTCTCACCTTTTTCTATCTTTTGTACTGGAATCTATTTTTTGATAGAATGCGCTATAGTGGAAAGAATGTAACATCTTGTTACCATAATTTAGGTATATTTTTATCCCTTATAATTTATTACCTATTTTTTAGTGTTGTTCTGAGTTTTTGGGAGTTTTTAGAAAAAAAATTGATTTTATAGGAAGTTTTTTGTGGTTTATATGGGCTAGGACATGGATAAGGCTAGTTATGGCATGGAACGAGCCAGATACAACATGGAACATTTTGATAAAAATACATTTTTAGGCACAACTATGGCATGGAATTCCTAGATATGGAATGGAGATTTTCTATTCCATTACCAATTTTATGGGCGGATTCGATGTGGTGTGTGTCCTACACCATAGTCCTTTCTAGGGAAATAGGACTTGGGTGCAGACTATGTTTTGGATCTAAGAGGGGGGGTTGTAGTATAGCCTTGTGTATTATACTATGGTCTCCCTCTTTTATAATATTTTTGTGTCTTGTGCATGGGGGGTGTGGTGTTGTGTTGTTTCATCTAAGTTTAAATGTATTGAGACCCACCTTTTTAATTCCAACTTCCTCCCATTAAATTATATTCAAAACCTTTGGATTTTGGGATCCCTCTAGAAGAATTTTGGATCTCCCAAACTCTTCTATTAGTGGATTAAAGTGCCAATAAAACTAGTTACGATATTCTAGTATGTTATTATCCTATTTTACTTTGATCTCTACACTTCTCCTGATTCATTCTTCCTAGAGGTCGATGGCCTTGTGATCAGTTGGATCGTGGATGGATGATGTATAATTATAGATCTAGGATATTTTCTATCAAGATCCCTATTCATTTATTTTTTGATCAACATCAGAGGTGAAACATCTCAAATTTTTTGTAATTATACTTTTATATATTCATAGTATGTGTTTGTATGTTTTTACTTCCTCTTGCAATTCATTGTTTCTTAAGAATTTATATACATTTATTTCTTCCTATAAATATATGTTTAATGTATGTTGATCTTGAATGACCTGGAGAAATTATCTTTGATCTCTATGAATTGAACATGGGATGCATATATTTGATCATGATATTGATTCTTATCTCATCCTTATAAATTAATGAATTCCATACTAATTTTGATTTCCATTCAAATATATTTTTAATAATGTTATGTGGAAAGTGAGGGATTAGGCCCGATTTTTATTTATAAAGTGTAATTGTTGATTTAAATGAAATTTTTTGACATATATAATTATTTCCATGGGAATTCAAATGCCTAGATCTATGAAATTTCCAAGATCCCTCTTTGAATGAATTTTACCTTATTTTTAAAACGTTTGTTCTTGGGTGATTTGAAATGAGTGAATTTTCACATGGAAAAGGGTGTTTCCCCTTGTTTTAAAATTCATTCATGACATTTTTTTAATATAGTGAAAATTATTTTAAATTACTTAACGATGTTTTGATTAAATTTTTTTGTTTTAAAGGCATATTTTTAATTTTGATAATGAATTGTGAAAGGAATGAGTAATGATGATCCCTTTTGAATTTTTATTTAAAAAAAAGTTTTTTAATTGAAATTGATTATACTTATTGGCCTGGTTATCAATTTTTTATGACCCAATCTTATGGAAAACCCTTGATGTTATGTACTTTATTCTTATACTTCCCGTTGATGGGTCTTGAAAAAATGGATTATTCACTTGTGGGAGTTTTGGGGTGACTGATATGTGAACTGATATTGAATGAAATGTTGTGGGTTTGAGCCCATGCTGATACTAATGAGGATCCCCATTATGATCCATATGACTTGATTACCTCACTCATATCTTTTAAGTGGTTATGGGAACCTAGTATGTTATATGATATTGCATATATTTATTATTTTCTAGTGAACTCACACACCATCTAGTGGATCCATAGAGAGTATAATAGGTTTAGGATTTGGACATGTATCTAGGAAAGTGGGTGTACATAGAAATGGTTTCCTTTATACCCATGAGACTAAATGTATACCCATCAATTTTTCAAGATGATTTATTGATTATATTGTCTATGGTGCACTCTGTAAGAACCCGAATCTTCGTTTCAGGTATTTTTTTCCTTTTCTGGTCGTTTTTTAGAAAAGAGGAAAATCTGGAAATTTTTAAAATACACGTCATGTACTTTATAAGTACACGTCGTGTACTTTGATGCAGCACCAGGTCGTGTTCGGGCCACACACACGGTGTGTAAGGGCGATGTGGAGTCCGCTTAAAGCAGAGTACGGAAAGGCCATGTACACGCCGTGTACTCTAGAAGTACACATCGTGTAGTTTCTTTTTTTCATTAAACAGACAGGGGTCGCGCCTAATCAATGAAAACGTCTTCTTCTCCAGGTTCCTCAACTGAGAGCGACCCGTACGGCCGCAAATGTCCTCCGAGCCCCCGAGCCTCCGTCTTTTTGTCGAATCGACCATCTTCTATTGCGTTGGAACCGATGCAGTGAGCTATTCCTTCTTCTTGAGTCTCATTCCATGATTTTCCCTCTTTCTCAAGTTATTGTGGGTTGAACGTTTTGTGCATTTTCGTAGATCTGCAACATTATAAGGAGAATCAAGCCTCGTGGTTCTATTATATTGATCTCCTAGCATCAAGGTAGGTGGTTTGTGCCTTACCTTTCGAAGTCTTTGAGTTTTATCTACAAATTCCACCAATACCTATAAACGGGGTATTGTGTGTTTACCTTTTTGACCCTGTTGTTTTCCTTCCTTGCTTGTATACTTGTGTAGAGGTAATTTGATCATCTTTTTGGATAATTTCTATGCTTGGATGTTTTTCCCATGCCTTGTTCTTGTTACAACCTTTGGGTATTGTTATCCCTTGTCCATTATACCTGTTTTCCATGCTTTGTGACCATAGGATGGAATTATATTCTGGACATGCTTGTTATGTTGTAGACCAGTTAGTCAAGTAGCTCTATAGGTGTACTTTGGACTTATAGCATTATTATGCACTGACTAGCACGGGACCGTGAGAACCTGGTGCTATAGACTATAAGGGATAGACTGAGTGAGCTTCCCAGAGAGTCTTGGATATTATAGACTATAGGAGGGTAGACCGAGTGAGCTTCCTCGGAGAGCCTTAGATATTATAGACTATAGGGGATAGACTGAGTGAGCTTCCCAGAGAGTCTTGGATATTATAGACTACAGGAGGGTAGATCGAGTGAGCTTCCTCAAAGAGTCTTTAATTTATTTGAATTTATTTAAAACCTTTCCAGGCTAGGGAAGGAATTGACTGAGTGAGCTTCCTTCGAGAGTCTGTGATAGACCTAAGACTATAGGAGGAATTGACCGAGCGAGCTTCCTCAGAGAGTTTCTAGACCTTGGGGCTATAAGAGGGTTAGACCACGTGATCTTCCTCAGAGAGTCCCTGACTACCCTAAACTATAATGGTAATTGACCTAGAGAGCTTCCCCAGAGAGTCTTGTAATTTTTTATGACCAAACCATAGGTTTTAGGCTGAGTGCACTACCCAGAGGGTTGTTGGTACTTCTTGGATAGGACCAGAGGGGTTGGTTGTGAGTACTTCCAAGAGGGGTTCCTATTCTGGTTAGCTATTACTTCTCAGCTACTTGTTGTTCTGTGGATTTATTACTTTTTTATATCATCCTTCTACTATTTATCATTTACTATTACTGATTATTGTCTGTTGTTTACTGTTAGTGTTTACTACTTACTGTATTGTTACCTTCCATATACTCACTGACTGTTAGGCACAGATATTTGGGTGGTTTCCTACTGGGATTCTAGTCTCACACCTTGTTTGGTATATGATTTTGGGCCCAAGCAGACTATGTTGTTGCAGGTATATACAATTGCAAGCTCCCTTTGAATTCTGGCACTTGATTACTTTGGAGCAGGAGAGCATGGGACCAAGATGAGGCTTGCGTTGCTGAGGAGTTTCTTATCTGTTTACTTTTCTTTGTACTTTGATTTAGTATAATATTCATCATAGTGAGTTGTTTGGATGCTTTCCTAGGAATATTTATCGTGCATCATTTCATATATACATGTGTTCTCCAGCTGTTTATTATTTTAGTCTTCAGCTGTTTATTATTGTTGGATATTTACTGCTTCCGCTATTGCATGTTTTCTTCACTTCTGTTGTGTACTCTTTCAATTAGGGCATAGTTTCCCTACTATCACACCCAAGGCCCTCGCTTCTAGTCAGAATCCTCTGGTGTTTGGGTAAATGCACTTGAGGCCATGTGACAAACCGGGTATGGGGTGCCTCTGGGCGGCTTCCGGAACCGGGATGTTACAAAGTGGTATCAAAGGAATTATTTTCTCTTGATTTACTATTTGGAGCCTTTAGCCAGGGATAGGATGGATTAGGTATTTGGTAATAAGTTGTGTCCTGGAGTAGCTAACTCGTGTATAGGGAAAATCCAATCTACCTTATTTATTGCAGTTTTCTGGTTTTGAGATTTTATGGTTGATATAATTTCACCTAGAGTGATTTAGATGCCTTGTGTTGTTATTGTTGTGCTATTGCAGTTCTATATCTGTCGCAACCTGATGAGATGAGGGTATGACATCTCATGCATCATATAGGCACTTGTTAGAAATCACATTCCATGCATTCTTTCCATGCCATCTAGGGTGTATTAGCAATTGCATGTTGTTGTGATAGAAAATTGTGTAGATTATTCTTGTTTTTGTGATATATGCTTTGATAGAATCCATGTAGTTTGATAGAGAAATTGTTCGTATTGTACCTTTACTTAAATGAACGCCAAATTTTGATTCTTGAGGTGTTATGGTCCCTCATGAATCGAATTTTGGTGGATCATTGATTTTTTCCCTTGCATTTGATCTGTAATAGATGTCAAGCTTTTATTTGCGAGGAGTATGGGCCCCCACAGATCAGAAACTGGCACTTCCATGTTTGTTTTTCATTGTTTTCTAGGCTTCGGTGCAGTTTCTGAGCTACTTCCCAGAAAAACCCAGAATACACGGCATGTACTTGACTACACATCGTGTAGTGTTAAGTCGTGTCCCTGGTTGTGTGAGTAGAAACATGAGGTGGTGAAAAAGTTTTCAGGAACACGTCGTGTACTGTAGTTACACACCATGTGGTAGTGAGCCATGTACCCAGTCGTGTTACTAAAAACACGGGTCGGGGAAGCTCGTGTAGTACACGTTGTTCTTCATACGAACATGTCGTGTAGCCTTGTTCTAGGTACCCAGCTGTGTCACGAACAACACGGGATAGTGTTTTCTCTCCTATACATTTCATGTTTTCTCAGAACACGTTGTGTAATAGTAATTCATGTAGCCGGTCATGTAACTAACAACACGGGCTGCCGAAACCTTGTTTGGTACACGTCGTGTCCTTAGTGAACACGCCGTGTAGTCTACGGTTAAGAGGATCATGTGGGTTAGCCATGTAAAGTGACTCGGGTAGGGGAGTGGAGTTCAAGTACACACCGTGTGTGGGTACAACATGCCGTGTAGTCAGGGTTGTTACATGACTAGAGGTTACAGAGGTACACGCCCATGTGTCTAGCTTAAGAGGACACGCCGTGTAGTTTTATACACGTTGTGTAGTCGTGTTTTGTAGAACTTGTTTGTTCTTTTCACATGTTCCCATTTTGTGCTCTTTTTTTATCTGTCCTTGATAATCTTGATCTAAGGTGTGCTTTTGATCTTTCAGAGCTATGCCTATGAGACGTCCTCTGGTTGTACGTCAGCTGCCAGACAGTGATCAGACACTAGATATGGCTGATCAGGGATCTTCTGCAGATCATCCTGCAGATCCTCCTGTTGTGCCAGCCTTGGAACCAGCAGTTATACCCATTTCAGGCACCGATGCGCAGTTCAGGGTGGACTTCCTGAGGATGATGCATACCTTTCAGGGAGCGCTGCCTCCTGCCCTGTCGATGGCTTAGTTGACGCGGGTTTTCCAGCAACATCATCCTCCTACTTTCTCAGGGGATGGAGGACCTCAGGCTGTAGAGTCGTGGCTAGAGGCCACACTGATGATCTTCAAGCACCTAGAGATACCTCTAGAGAAAAGGGTAAATCTTCCTACTTATATGCTACGAGACACCGCCAAGAGGTGCTGGGAGTTGATCTCACAGTCAGGGAACCAACAGAGTATGAAATAAGATGAGTTTTGGTGCATCTTCTACGATTACTTTTATCCGGAGAACTTGAGGGCCGATTGAGCCCAGGAGTTTATGAGTCTCAAGCAGGGTACTCTTTCTGTTATGGAGTAATCGTCTTATTTTACTGAGCTGCAACTCTTCATGCCGATTCCAGCAGGTGATGAGTTGTTCCTTGCTAGTAAGTTTGAGTATGGTCTCAGGTATGAGATCTGTTCTTAGGTGAATATCTTTAGTTTGACTTTGATATCATCTATCATCAACCAGGCGCTGATCACTAAGCACAATCTGAGATATTCTGGAGCAGTGAGCCAGGGCGGTTCGACATCCAAAGTCAGTGTTCCTCCTACTGATAGCAGGAAGCGTCACAGGGAGTCTTCTCGAGGAGATCAGGGTAGGCGGAATGTATCTTCGGGCAGCCAGGTAGTATACTACCAGTGTGGTAGGAGTGGGAATACTAGGCCTCAGTGTCAAAGAGACCCGATGGAGTGCCGATCTTGCGGCAAGATGGGCCATCTTCAGCATTTTTGTCAAATCTTCTTGCCTATAGCTTGTGGTAGGGGTTCTTATATGACCTAGAGTATAGGAGATGTATCGCCAGTTTCTCACCAGTCTAGGAACTGGAGTTCTTCCGACCGTTCGGGCCGAGGTGGAGGTCGCAACCATGGTGGTCAGTCACCAGGTTACCAATGAAAGTAGAGTGGATCAGCTCAGAGTGATCAGCCAGGGGTGCAGGATCGTGGTACATGCCAGACATCCGCCATGGAGTAGACCTATCAGGAGAAAGATTTCGTCCCTTCTACAGTTCGAGGTATGATCTTAGTACCCTCAGTTTTATCTTTATCTCTTTTCGATACAAGTGCCTCGCATAGTTTTGTCTTTGTTGCTCTTGTGGAGAGCCTTGAGCTCTGTATCTTTTCACCTGCCGACATGTTGACTCTTGATACACTGTTGGGAATGAGGACATCTAGCGTACGTCAGTGCATAGAGTGCCCTCTTGAGGTTGCAGGGTGTCATTTATTATGGGACCTCTATTTCCTAGAGATGATAGGCTATGATGTAATTCTCAGTATGGACTGGTTAGTTCCCTTTCAGGTATTCGTAGATTGCTATCACTGCAGGGTGAGTTTCGTATCACCAGAGGGAGGATCTTTTCTTCATAGAGGCGAGTGGGATGTCCAGGCGGGTAGAGTTGGACCAGATCATCGTAGGCTAGGGGGAGTTACCACCCATATTTCTAGTATTTATCTAGATGACCAGGGGACTTTGCAGTTAGACTTTCTGTTGGTTGGAGTGGACACTCAAGAGGGGGGGTGAATTGAGTTCCAATAAAAAAATTATTCAAAAATATTTCTTTTAAAATCCCCCAATTTAAAAACAAATTTAAAATTTAGTGAATCTATACAGAGTTTAAATGTTCAATTAGTTTCTCAAATATTGATTAGGTCTCAGTTGACTTAATTTTAAGATTAAATGAACTTTTGAAACTAACTTACTGGTTTACAATAAGTATAAACACTTTCTAATTTAACTATCAAAGTATATTTAAAATAGTTTTGTATTTCAAAGTAATAGCAGCGGAATATTAAATAAATATATAGTATACTTATAGACTTAAATTAAAATGCACAGCAGAGTTAACCAAGAGGTTCAGTCTCAAGATGATACTTAGTCCTCTCAACTATTTATATAAATTGATCCACACCCTAGATCAGGGGTAAACAACAGTACAATACTTTCCAGGTCCAAAGACCCCTACCACACTTCTTCGTTGGAAAAACAAACAACAGCACACAGGCTGTCTAGGTCTTACTCGACCTCTACCACTATCCGCAGTGGAAATAAAAGGGTTATGAAGTTTGAGTGAGGATTTAAGAATCCTCCATCTTAGCACAGGAGTCAGTATGTGTGTTAGATAAATAGGTTACACATACTACTTGAAATGTAAATAAAAGAATTACTAAGATAAGTATGACTGAGTTTAGAAATTCTTTAGGGATTAGCAGTGCAGCTTTGGACTCATTTGGTTTATCAGAAAAGCTTCTGAGTCCTTATCTGGTATCTTATTCAGAAAATAGAGTGACATTTTCTTCCTTGGTTCTTTGTCCAGCTTAGCATCCTGAATGCATGAAATGTTCATTATAGTTCTTCACTCAAGATGCAGCTTGTGTTCTCCTCTAGAATAGGTTTCTTCGTGTATGTCTAGGATTCTTGGAGTATGGATGTAGACTAGTGAAAAATTCTCCACATTTGAATTTTGTTTAGCTCTTGGCTCTTTCACCCTTCGTGTGTCTTCTTAGTGCCTTGATTCTATCTATTTCAAAAAGTGTGTATTGCACGATCTTTTTCTATCCCTTTATAGCTTTCAGCTTCGGTAGAAAAGAATAATTACTTTTTTCATGGTTACTAGGTACGGTTCCCTGACATGGAAACAGAGATCATTAAATAACATTAACTTCATTAAAAACATCAAATGTAACCGTTATCTTAATAAATAAATAGTATGAAGAGAATAGGGTTTGATTGGTTGGTCAATCATTAGTATCTCGTGTTGGTAAATGTGTACGGTGGCCTTTTGTGTGGCAGAACCTTCTATCGGTAGCTCTTTGAACTTTCATCGGTATCTTATTGGTATCAGTGACTCCAGGTATCAGTAACTCCTTCTATCGATAGACTTTCTCTATCAGTGGATTGGTAGACCGGTTCTATCATTAGCTCTTGATCCATCAGTAGTTGTTGCTCCATCGGTATCTCCTTATATCGGTAGTTGTTAGCACTCGTATCGGTAGAATTATACTATCAGCAGACTTCTAACGGTAGCTATCTGTGAACTGGTTCTATCGGTAGCTATCTGTCTATCGGTAGCTCTGAACTGCCTATACTCATATCAGCATGCTTACTCTATCGGTAACTACTGGTAGACATTCACGTTGGTATCTCTATAAATATCGGTGACCTTTGTGTATCAGTGACTCTGTCTATCAGTGGACTAAGTCTATCGTTATACTGAGTACCGGTATCTCTTTATCAGTAGCTATACGTAGATCAGTGACTCAACACTTGTCTGTTTTATGCACAACATATCAGAATGGGTTAGAATTACTTCAGAACTCATATAAACATGGATAAACAATGATTAACATATTCCAGAGATTATTTTAATATTATTATCATCTTGATCATAGAATCTCATAGGTTTGAAAGAATTAATATATATATAAGATTAATTGGGATTGTCAAAGTATATGAAAGCATGATTGGGATTATCAAAATAGGTGAGGTCAACAATCTCTCCCTTTTTGATAATCACAAATTATAATATTATAGTTTTAAAATAGTGAGAAATTGTATCAGAGGATATATAATTAAATGCATTTTTCTCATAAAAAATAGATTGTTATAGAACATAATTTCTCAGAGTAGGAATTTAATGTGATAGTATCAGAGATAAAAGAAAATGAAATGATATCAGAGGTAAAATTTAGTGGTATCAGAGAATTAAATGAAATGGTTTCAAAGAATTAAAGGAAAAGAACTGGTATCAGAAGGGTAGAAGGAAAAAGCATGATAGAGAAAATTTCTCCCCCTTTGATACTCTCCCCCTTTGTAAAATCCTGGTAAACCATATCTCCCCCTTAATGTCCTTGTAGAACATTTCTCCCCCTTTGTGATAATCAAAAAGTGGGAAACAATAAGAAATAGAAAAAGTAGCACAATGAGAAAGAAAGGAAAGCCAATTTTATTAGATGTTTTCAAAAAGGTACAAAGACATAACATAAAATACAGTGGATTCCTATCAAACAGTCTAGCCACTTGTTCAATCCACATCCTCAATGTGAGATTTTCCTTTTGGTTTAGAGGAGGATTCAGGTGAAGTGGAAGGAGGTGAAGGCTTAGGAATTCCGGAAATGACCATTGGAGGCTGAGCAAATGATATTGTGCCTGGCCTGTACTGAGTATTTCTTTGAGTGATCATCGGTGTGAGGCTTAGAATTGCTTGGAAAGGAGTCATTTGAACTGGAGAAGCAGCAGACACAGAGGTAGGCAAAGCAGGAGGTACAATTACTGGCCTATCATCAACATGTAGAAAAGGCAGCAACATATTTCTGAAGCCCATAATTATTCCTCCTCCTCTCTCTATGGAAGATATGAAGTCATCCTTATTCTCCATAAACTTTTCCAATGCTGGAGTCAATTCTCTTAGCTTGCTAACTTGTTCTTGGAATTCTTGATTGACTGGAGGCAGCTTCATATTTTCTATCAGAAGCTTGAGGTGACTGGTCATTTGGGTCTTTTTGTAAATCTTTGATAAATAGGAGTCCACTTTTTCTTTCACTTCTTTCTGAGAGGCAGAAGCTTCTCTCATAAAGTCTTGGACTATATTCATTATCTCTCGAGCTGAATCACTGGTAGAAAGCATAACTCTGCTCAGCTCGGATGAGTCCACAGAGTCACTGGTTGAATCTTAAACCAAGCTCCTCCTTCATCATATCTCGAAACTGATTCAAATATACTGAGGGTTTAGATGCAATAGAACCAATAGAAAAAGTTATTGTTTCCTTGAAGTTCTTGGTCAACCCACTGATAAGATTTTGAACTTGAGAATCTTGGATTTTAACATGATCTTTTATAGAGGTTTTAAAGCTTTTGAATACTGAAACCATCTGGCTTACAACACTTTTCACATAATCTAAGTCCTTATCTTCTTGAGATTTTGAGCTCATGTAAGATTCTAAAGAAAAAATAGATTCTTTTAGAGCATCAAGATCTGCTTCAAGTCTAGAAACTTGAGCCTGGAAGTCTTTAACTTCTTCCACTATCTCACTCATAAAGGTTGACAAATTACAAGCAAGAGAAAGTTTAAAAGATCTTTCCAACATACTCATTTCTTCAGCAAAACTGTGCTTCATCTCAGCAACTGAGGCACTAAAAGATTATTTCAGCTCATCCTTGAAGGATTCTAGATCATCCCTTGTGATCATATCAACAGGTGAAACTACAGTGGGTACTCTTTCAGATGTTAAACTGACCACCGAGTCAGTCATAACTAATTGAATTGAAGATACCAGAGAAACTTCCATCTTCTTTACCTCTTCCACAAAGCTGTCCTTAAGCTTTTTCTTCAAAGTATCCAGGTCACACATTCTGACCACATCTTTAGGAAACAACTCAGATTCAATATTCTAAACAATATTTGGTCTATTGTGAGATGCCTCATTATCTGAATATGGATAGTCTAATCCACAAACTACAAAACCTGGGTCTTCAACCCAATCTTCAATTACAGCAGCCACTGTAACACTTCCAATATTGGTTTGATGCTCCCCCTAAACTGGTGCATCCTCAATTAAAACAACAATATTGTCAGCAGCATTCTCAGAAGGTCTTCTATCCTGAGGAGAATCTTCTACTACTATTTCCATCTCTGTAGCATCAGGAGTTTCTTCCAAAATAGGAAAGGGAATGTCAACTTCATTTTCATAATTAGCAGGCACTAAAGATTGTCCAATCACTGGACTAAGACTCGAATCAGCTGACAGAGATGCTTCACTCTCATGAACATCTTCTTCATTCTGTACAGCAGCCTCTTCAATAGACTCTAAAGCAGCTTCTTCCTTATTTGATTTATGTTGATCATGATTTTAAAGAGCTGGGATATGAGGTAAGTCAGGGTCTCCTCCTTCATCAACAGAGGACTCTTCCTCTTCTGAATCACTATATTCTGGTTCCTCTTCATTAGGTCCCAGACCAGGATCCCTCACATCCTTAGGTCATGAAGGATGATTCACAGGATTGAATTTGGAATACACCTTCTGGTCATCATTGACCCATTCTCCTCTCCAAGGGTTCCAATTTATCTTCATGTATTTACAGACTGTGGATGTAATACAAAAGTTATTCTTGACTACTACTATCTCATCTTGAGACTCAGCTACCCCTTTTACTTTAATCATCACAGAGATCAACTTAGAAAAGAATAGGGCATTTGTCTTTGATTTTATCCTTGTCATATATTCCATTTGGATCATCAGCAATCTGTACAAATTAACTTTTACACAATGTCTTAAGAGATGCAGGAGATAGATATCCTAATATCTCAAATTGGCAAAGTCTCCTCTCCTCGGTATCAAGAAATTTTGAACAAATTTGAACAGTAATCTATTCTCTCCATCCATTTCTGTAGCAACTACTTTTCTTTGACTTCCATCACCAGTCAGCTCTTCCAAAGAAGTCTCATAATCGAAAATATCACTGGTAGGTGGCATGGATCTTGAGACATATCCAGATACACCTTCATGTGGAACTTTTAAGCACTCATCCCACTCAACAGATGAAAATGACATCTCCTTTCCGTTCACAAAATAGGTTACTCAGTTTTCATTCTCATATTTTTCAAAGGTCACAAACTCGTAAAATTGTTTCACTAATTTTGGAAAGTAAGGACCATTGTTGTTCGAAAAACACTCTACCCATTTTTGATTTTCAAGTACTTCGATTAATAAGGATTTTCTAGGCAGCATCCATTCTACACACAGCTCCTTTTCAATCACAATAACACGATTTTGCAGATAAGGATTCACTGGTCGTCTCCCCGACCTAGTTCTAGCAACACTACCACTTGCTTCTTGCTCGGTCCTCTGCTTCTTTGCTCTAGGCACATCAGAAATATCTCTAACAGAAGGGAGTTTGGTTTTTTCCATCTCGGATTCGAAGGATTTAGGGTTCTCTAAGGATTCGGGAGCTAAGGTTTGAGGGTTAAGGTTTTGAGGCTCGGTGGATTGAGAAGTAGCTCGGTATTTTGTTTTATCATTTAGGAATCATAAAATAAATAAATAAAATGAAATAAATTAAAAACGATTCAGATTCTGGCGGCAGAAAGAAGTTTTAAAATAGCGCACTCATCGGTGAGAATCCATATCAGTGAGGTTATGTCGGTGAGAATTTTACATCGGTGAGGATTTCACATCGGTGAGGATTTCACATCGGTGAGGATTTCACATCGGTGAGAATTTTACATCGGTGAGGATTTCACATCAGTGAGAATTTTACATCGGTGAGGATAGCTACCGATTGAGGTTAAACATTCCTAACTCGTGTCTAATGTAACTTAACCTATCCAAACTCAAAGGTTTAGTGAAAATATCAGCTAATTGATGTTTAGTACCAATAAACTCAAGAATAATATCACCCTTCTGGTAATGCTCTCTCAAGAAATGGTGCCTTACATCAATGTGTTTGGTCCTAGAGTGAGACACAGGGTCCCTCGAGATATTTATTGCACTAGTGTTGTCACAGTTGATTTAAACGTGCCTAAAGTCATATTCATAGTCCAAAATAGTGTGTTTTATCCACAGAATTTGTAAACAGGAACTACCAGTAGCTATGTATTCTGCTTCGGCAGTGGACAATGCAACAGAATTCTGCTTCTTACTACACCAAGATAATAATGACTTTCCCAATAAATGACATGTTCCAGAAGTGATTTTTCTATCTAACTTGCAACCAGCAAAGTCATCATCTGAATAACTCATTAACTCAAAGGACTATCCTTTTGGGTAAAACAAACCTAAGTTTACAGTATGTTTAAGATATTTAAAAATTCTTTTAACAGCAAGAAAATGAGATTATTTTGGATTAGCTTGAAATCTTGCACACATACACAAACTAAACATAATATCTGGTCGACTAGCAGTAAAATAAAGTAAACTTCCAATCATACCTCTGTAATTGTTTTGATCCATTGGTTTCCCGGTTTCATTTGTATCCAATTTACAAACAGTACTCATAGGAGTATCAATTTCCTTAATACTATTCAAACCAAAACATTTTAAAATATCCTTTTTATATTTACTTTGATTAAAAATAATACCATTTTCATTTTGAAAAACTTGAAATCCAAGGAAATATTTAAGTTCTCCCATTAAACTCATTTCAAACTCATTTTTCATACTCTTTGAAAAATCAGTACATAAAGAGTGTTTGGAAGATCTAAAAATGATATCATCAACATAGGTGTGTACTATTAAAACATCTTTAGAAATTATTTTAATAAAAAGAGTTCGATCAGAAATCCCTTTAGTAAAACTTTTTGAAATAAGAAAATTACTAAATCAATCATACCAAGCTCTTGGAGCTTGTTTTAAACCATATAACGCTTTAGAAAGTTTAAAAACTTGATTTGGAAAATGAGGATTAGTAAATCCAGGTGGTTGTTCAACAAAAACATCTTCAACAATAAAACCATTTAGAAAAGCACTTTTAACATCCATTTGATATAACTTGAAATTCATATGAGCAGCATAGGCAAGTAAGATCCTAATGGATTCTAATTTGGCTATGGGTGAAAAGGTTTCCTCATAGTCTATACCTTCTTCTTGACTATATCCTTGTGCAACTAATCTATCTTTGTTTCTAACTATGTTTCCAGACTCATCAACTTTGTTTCTAAAAAACCATTTAGTGCCTATTGTTAAAGTGTCCTTAAGTCTATAAACTAATTCCCATAATTTGTTTCTTTCAAATTGATTTAACTCTTCTTACATATCCATTACCCAAAATTCATCATTGATAGCATCATTGACATTTTTAGGTTTTAACTGTGAATGAAAGGCTTTATGTTCAACCTGGTTTCTTAGAGAAGCTCTAGTCTGTGTACCTCTATCAAGATTGCCAACAACAGCATCCAAAGTATGATTCTTTAGAATCCTAGTTGATCTAGTAAAGGTAGGAATAGAAATTTTAGGTTCATCTATAGGTTCGGGTTCCATAGCAGAAGATTCTAGAATATGTCCAGAACTGGATGTTTTTACAACACGTTCTTTAGATTTATCATTAAAGTCCAAAACACTCAAATCTTCTTCAAGGTTTTCAAGAGAGGTTTTAGGCTCATGTGGATCAGTTTCATCAAACTTGATGTGAACAGATTATTCCACACTTTTTGTTCTTTTATTAAAGACTCTATAGGATTTTCTAGTTAAAGAATAGCCAAGAAAAATTCCTTCATCACTCTTACAAGAAAACTTGTCCATATTATCATTTGTATTGAGAATAAATACTTTACAGCCAAAGACTCTAAAGTAACTAATTTTAGGTTTTCTATTATTCCACAACTCATATGGCGTCTTCTTGAGAACTAGTCTAATTAAGACTCTATTAATAATATAACAAGTTGTATTCACAGCTTCATCCCAAAAGTAAATAGGCAGGTCATATTCATTAATCATGGTTCTAGCTATTTCTTGAAGGGTTCTATTCGTTCTTTCTACTACACCATTCTGTTGAGGTGTTCTAGGGGCACAAAAGTTGTGACTATAGCCATTGTGTGAGCAATAATATTCAAACTCATGATTTTCAAACTCACAACCATGATCACTTCTCAGAGTTTTAACCTTAATTCCACTACGATTTTCTACAGATTTGGATTATTTAACAAAGTAAGAACAAGCTTCACTTTTGTGAGATAAGAAGTATACCCAAGTATATCTATAAAAGTCATCTACTAGAACATATACATAGTTCTTCCCATTTAAACTAGAAACTCTAGATGGTCTAAACAAGTCCATGTGAAGCGACTCGAGAGGTTGAGAAGTAGAAACTTCTTTGTTTGATTTAAAAGAAACTTTATGTTGATTTACCTTTTGACAGGGATTACAAACTTTGTCATTTTGGAATTCAAGTATAGGTAAGTCTCTATCCAAGTTTTTCCTAGTCAATTTTATAAGTGAATAGATGTTTCAGTGTCCAAATCTTCTGTGCCAAAGCCAAGATTCTTTATGAAAATCATTTAAGCAAGTAACATTTTGCTTAGCTAAAGAATTTAAATCAACAGCATAAACATTTTCATTTCTCAAGGAAGAGAATACTAAAACATTTTTAGAATTAAAAACATTACAAGAATCATTTTCAAATTTCACATTAAATCCATCATCACATAATTGATAAATACTTAACAGGTTATACTTAAGTCCATCAACAAATAAAACTTTAGTAATCAAAACTGAATCAGTGTTACCAATTTGGACTAGGCCGATGATTTTTCCTTTATAATTATCACCAAAGGTGACATGGCCTCCATCAACCTTTATTAAGCTCTTGAATCATGAATAATCTCCAGACATATGCCATGAACATCCACTGTCCAAGTACCATACTTTCTTGTGGGAGCTCTTTAAGAAGGTTTCCTACAAAACAGATTTACACAGAAAATGATTTTGGTACCCAGATCTTCTAGGGTCCAGAAAGGTTATCAATCAAAGCCTTAGGTACCCATATTTGTCTTATGGGTCTCATATAATTTAGAGAATCAATATATTTTGAAAGATAAACTTTATTTGATCTATAAACATATGAATAACTAGTTGAAGCATAGGAATTTCCAGAACTCGAACTAGCAGTATTCTGTCCAGATTTAGGAATAAATCTATTCTTAGTAAGCTATCTCTATCCTGGTTTGTAGCCTATTCCAGTAGTGTATTTTGGTGCAACTTTCTTTCCTAGCATTTGAGTTAGTGTATCCTTTCCATTTGTAAAATTCTCTAAGTCTTTTCTAAGTTGCTCATTTGAAATTTTCAGTTCAGTATTTTCCTTTAATAGTTGAGCATTCTTTTCTTTTTCTATATCAAAGACAGGTTTAACATTGGCAGTAAGAGCATGTTGTTTCTTTAATGACATATATTTTTCTTTAAGATCATTACATGTATCTTCTAGAATATTACAGTATTCAAACATTTTATCCTTAGTCATATTTTCATCATTATCTGGATCACTGTTATTTATAGAATAATAATCATTTAGAGTAGGGGAAACAGGTACCTCAGAGGTATTGGTCATGAAGCACATGTTGGCACGATTCTTTTTAGAATCTGAAACTTCAGATTCACTTGTGTTGTCCTCCAAAGCACTTCAGGTTGCTTTCATAGCTTTCTTGTACTTCTTGTCCTTATAATCATATTTCTTTTTTACTTTTAATTTTGGACAATCAGTCTTGATGTGTTCTTTCCTTTTGCACTCGTAGAAAACAACTTAATCATTCTTGTCAGCTTTCTTACAATCCTTTTTCCAGTGTCCCTTATTGTCATACTTTCCTTTGTAGTTAGATTTCATGAAGAATTTATTCCTCCTATAAAACTCCTTGAATCTCCTGGCTATTTGATCCATCTCAGCATCACTATCTGAATCAGAATCTTCACTAGTTGAACTCTCAATAGGCATTTCCATTTTCTTTTTGTCTTTACTCTTAGAAGCAGTAGACTTGAAGGCTACGGATTTTCTCTTGGGTTTATCATCTTCCTCCTTGTTCACCTTGATTTCTTCCTCATACATCATAAGCTTACCAATAATCTCTTTTACAGGCAATCATCCAATGTCACATGATTCTCTGATTGAAACAGAAGTGTCTCTCCATCGGTCTGGAAGCCATCTCAGTATCCTCATAATTTGTTCCTTAGTTGGAACATCTTTACCAAGTGAATTCATTGTATTGATTGTCTCATTGAACCTGAGATACATATCAGAAATAGGTTCATCAGTCTTCATTTTAAAGTTTTCATATTTAATAGTATAAGTATTCAATCTTATTTCTTTAACATTGGTTGTTCTCTCATGAGAAACACCTAAAGTATCCCGAATTTCAAAAGTACTTTTGCAAGCAGATATTCATTTAAATTACTCATCTCCTAATGCACAATACAAATCATTCATATCTTTACAGTTATTATTGTAAGAATTCTTTGTAGGTTCACCCTAAGTTGTTATTTCGGTTTCTGGAATTTTATATTGAGACTCTATAGCAGTCCAGATATCAAAACCAATACTTTCTAAATGAATTTTCATTTTCAGTTTCCACTGGTCATAGTTGGTACCATTGAATAAAGGTGTCATGTTAGTAGCAGCACCCTCTAGTCTATTGTCCATATATAGATTTTTGAAAATAGTTTTAAAGATATAAAATTTAAAACTAACAGAAATTTAAGATCTTTAAATATGCAACTAAAATCATAGTTGAAAAACAGAGTATGTCAAATATCAAAAACACATCCTCTGATACCAAATTTTGGTCTAAGTGGACACTCAAGAGGGGGGGTGAATTGAGTTCCAATAAAAATTTCTATTCAAAAATATTTCTTTTAAAATCCCCCAATTTAAAAACAAAGTTAAACTGTAGTGAATCTATACAAAGTATAAATGTTTAATTAGTTTCTCAAATGATTGATTAGGTATCAGTTGACTTAATCTAAAGATTAAATGAACATTTGAAACTAACTTACTGGTTTACAATAAGTATAAACACTTGCTAATTTAACTATCAATGTAGCTTTAAAATAGTTTTGTATTTCAAAGTAATAGCAGCATAATATTAAATAAATATATAGTATACTTATAGACTTAAATTAAAATGCACAGCAGAGTTAACCAATATGTTCATTATCAAGCCGAGACATAGTCCTCTCAACTATTTATATAAATTGAACCAAACCCTGGATCAGGGTTAAACAATAGTAAAATATTGTCCAGGTCCAAAGACCACTACCACAGTTCTTCGTGGAAAAAACAAACAATAGCACACAGGCTGTCCAGGTCTTACTCGACCTCTACCACTATCCACAGTGGGAAAAAAAGGGTTATGAAGTTTGAGTGAGGATTTAAGAATCCTCCAGCTTAGCATAGGAGTCAGTATGTGTGTAAAATAAACAGGGTACACATACTGCTCGAAATGTAAATAAAAGAATCACTAAGATAAGTATTACTGAGTTTATAAATTCTTTAGTGATTAGCAGTGCAACTCTGGACTCGTTTGGTTTATCAGAAAAGCTTCTGAGTCCTTCTCTGGTTTCTTATTCAGAAAACAGAGTATCGTTTTCTTCCTTGGTTCTTGGTCTAGCTTAGCATCCTGAATGCATGAAATGTTCATTGTAGTTCTTTACTCAAGATGCATCTTGTGTTCTCCTCTAGAATAGGTTTCTTCGTGTATGTCCAGGATTCTTGGAGTATGGATGTAGACTAGTGAAAAATTCTCCACATTTGAATGTTGTTCAACTCTTGGCTCTTTCACCCTTCGTGTGTCTTCTTAGTGCCTTGATTCTCTCTCTTTCAAAAAGTGTGTATTGGACGATCTTTTTCTGTCCCTTTATAGCTTTCAGCTTCGGTAGAAAAGAATAATTACTTTTTTCATGGGTACTAGGTACGGTTCCCTAACCTGGAAACAGAGATCATTAAATAACATTAACTGCATTAAGAACATCAAATGTAATCGTTAACTTAATAAATGAATAGTTTGAAGAGAATAGGGTTTGACTGGTTGGTCAATCATTAGTATCTCGTGTTGGTAAATGTGTACGGTGGCCTTTTGTATAGTAGAACCTTCCATCGATATCTCTTTGAACTTGCATCGGTAGCTTGTTGGTATCGGTAGCTCTAGGTATCAATAACTCTTTCTATCGGTAGACTTTCTCTATCGGTGGATCGGTAGACTGGTTCTATCAGTAGCTCTTGATCCATCAGTAGTTGTTTCTCCATCAGTAGCTCCTTGTATCGATAGCTATTTGCACTTGTATCAGTAGACTTATACTATCAGCAGACTTCTATCGATAGCTATCTATGAACTGGTTCTATCAGTAGCTATCTATCTATCAGTAGCTCTGATCTGTCTGTACTCGTATTAGTAGGCTTACTCTATCGGTAACTTCTGGTAGACATGCACGTCGGTAGCTCTATATATATCGGTGACCTTTGTGTATCGGTGACTCTGTCTATCGGTGGACTAAGTCTATCGGTAGACTGAGTACCGGTAGCTCTTTATCAGTATCTATACGCAGATCAGTGACTCAACACTTGTCTGTTTTATTCACAACATATCAGAATGGGTTAGAATTACTTCATAACTCATATAAACATGGATAAAAAATGATTAACATATTCAAGAGATTATTTTAATATTATTATCATCTTGATTGTAGAATCTCATAGGTTTGGAAGAGTTAATTATAGATAAGATTAATTGGGATTATCAAAGTATATGAAAGCATGATTGGTATTATCAAAACAAGTGAGGTCAACACTTTCCTCCAGTGGTGGATCGTTTCAAGGATGTCTTTCCAGAAAAATTTTCAGTTTTGACTTCGAAGCGCGAGGTAGACTTCTCGATTGAGCTCATTCCAGGAGCAGCACCGATGTTCATTCCTCCTTATAGGATGGATACACTTGAGTTGCAGGAGCTCAAGAAGCAGTTGGAGGAGTTGCAGGAAAAGGGTTTCATCCAACCCAGTACATCTCTTTGGGGTTTTCCTGTCCTGTTTGCAAAAAAGGAAGACGTCACCCTTAGGATTTCTATGGATTATTAGAAGTTGAACCAGTTGTCGGTCAAGAACCGATCTCCATTTCTAAGGATTGATGACCTTTTTGATCATCTTTGAGGATATCGGGTGTTCTCGAAGATCGATTTGAGGTCTGGATATCATCAATTGCGCTTTAGACCATTGGATATACCTCTTAAAGCCTTCAGGAGTAGGTATAGTATATACGAGTATACGGTCATGCCATTCGGTATCACGAATGCTACAGTAGTTTTTATGGCACTGATTAACCGAGTGTTCCATCCATACTTGGATTCCTTCGTGGTGGTTTTCGTGTACGACATCTTGGTGTAGTCTCACACTAGACACGACCATGCTACCCATCTTGAGATCGTTCTGATTACACTGAGAGAGCATCAGTTATATGTTAAGCTCTCAAAATGCCACTTTTGGATGGATCAGATTCACTTCTTGGGTCACGTTATCTTAGAGATAGGAGTATAAGTAGACCCAGAGAAAGTGAGAGATGTAGTTTCCTGGGAGCAGCCGAAGAATGTCTTTGAGGTGAGGAGTTTTCTAGGGCTGGCTAGATACTACAGGCATTTCATATAGGACTTTTCACGCCTTGCAGCACCACTGAAAGCTCTAACCAAGAAAGGTACAAAGTTCTTATGGTCAGATTCCTGTGAGTCAGGCTTTCAGGAGCTGAAAGGGAGATTGACATCAGCACCGATGCTAGTATCTCCAGATTCAGGCAAGATCTAAACAGTATACTGTGATGCTTCAGGTGTCAGTTTGGGAGTTGTGCTTATGTAGGGAGATGGAGTCGTTGCGTACGGGTCTCGTCAGTTGAGACTGCAAAAGAGGAACAACCCGACGCACGATCTGGAGTTGGCAGATGTTGTTCATGCCTTATGTTTTTGGAGACATTACCTTATGGGAGAGAACTTTGTGGTTTTCACTGACCACAAGAGTCTCAAATACATATTCACTCAGCATGGTCTGAATATAAGGCAGTGTAGGTGGGTCGAGTATCTTCAGTCCTTCGACTTTGATCTTGCCTATACGCCGGGAAAGGGCAACACAGTGGTTGATGCATTGAGCAGGAGAACTCAGATTCAAGAATTTCAGGAGGCCAGTAGTGAGTGGAAGATTATGGACCTGTTCTCTGAGATGAATTTGGAGGTGCACAAAAAACAGGTGCAGACTTTCCTATCTTCTATAGTTGTTACCTATACCTTTCTTGATCGGGTGCGGATGAGGAATCTATCAGACTCAGAAGGCCTAGTCATGTGGGAGAGTGTGTCAGGAGAGGATCCTCTTCCTGGATGGACAGTGGGCGAGGATGATATCTTGCGTTTCCAGGGACGCTCATGGGTTCTAGTAGACATACGCGATAAACTGATATGGGATTTTCATTCATCAGTTTGGGCAGTTAATCCTGGCGTCACCAAGATGTATCGTGATCTACACTGCCAGTACTGGTGGCCAGGTATGAAGAGGGATGTTTCTAGGTTCTTCATGACAAGTTCTACTTGTCAGCAGGTGAAAGCAGAGCATCAGCGACCAACAGGGCTTTTACAGCAGTTACCCATCCCTGAGTGGAAGTGGAACGATGTCGCGATGGACTTCGTGACTGGGTTACCGAGGTCACCTCAAGGGAGTGATACTGTTTGGGTTGTCATCGATAGGATTACGAAGGTTTCTCACTTCTTGCTGATCAAGGAGACCTTCAGGGTTGATGAGCTGGGGCAGTTTTACATCCAAGAGATTGTATGTCTTAATGGAGTTCCACACTCCATTATTTCAGATTGGGATGTGTGTTTTACTTCTCGGTTCTGGAAGGGGCTTCAGAAGGCTTTCGGTACATAGGTACTTTTGAGTACAATATACCATCCCCAGACAGATGGCCAGTCCGAGCGTACGATCCAGGTGCTTGAAGATATGCTCCGAGCATGCATTCTAGAATTTTGCGTTTCTTAGGAGAAGCATATTCCTCTTGTGGAGTTTCCCTATAACAACAGTTTTTAGGCGACTATTCAGATGGCACCTTATGAGGCATTGTATAGTAGGTCATGCCGATCACCTTTGTGCTGGCTAGAGGCAGGTGAGGAAGCTTTGTTGGGACCTCGTCTTGTTCAGGAGACCTCAGAGCAGATAGAGTTGATTCGGAATAGGATGTCTATATCACAGTCTTGACAAAAGTCTTATGTTGATCAGCAGAGATGGACTCTGGAGTTTGAGGTTGGGGATCAGGTTTTCCTGCGTGTCGCACCGCGGTTGGGACACAAGAGGATTCGGAGACAGGGTAAGCTTTCACCATGGTACGTCCGGTCATTTGAGGTGTTAGAGAGAGTTGTCCTGGTTTCCTATCGGTTGTAGTTATCTCAGAGGTACCAGGCTATGCACGATGTCTTCCATGTCTCTCAGCTCCAAAAATACTTTTCAGACTCGTCTCTTGTCTTTCAACCTGAGGAGGTTGAGCTTGAAGTGGATGTGTTGTTTGAGGAGCATCCTATCTAGATTGTCGATCGCACTATGAAGGTTCTCTGTGGCCAGTCTATTCCTCTGGTATGGGTGTTATGGCAGCACGGGCGAGTACAGGATGAGACCTGGGAGAGGGAGGTCGATGTACGATCGTAGTGGCCAGATTTGTTCAGGGTGTCTTCTTATATTCCTCGCTAGGGAAATTCAGGGACGAATTTCTTTAAGCAGGGAAGTTTTTAAGAACACGGATCTTCGTTTTAGGTATGTTCTTCCTTTTCTGGTTGTTTTTGATAAAAAGAGGAAAATATGGAAATTTTCAAAATACACATCATGTACTTTATAAGTACACGTCGTGTACTTTGATACAGCGTTAGGCCGTGTGTTGGCCGTGTATGGGCCACACACATGGTGTGTAGGGGTGGTGTGGAGGCCACTTAAAGTGGAGTACGGAAAGGCCAAGTACACGCCGTGTACCCTAGAAGTACACACCGTGTAGTTTCTTTTTTTCATTAAATGGACCGGGGTCACACCTAATAGATGAAAACGTCTTCTTCTCCAGTTTCCTCGACTGAGAGTGACCCATACGGCCGCGAACATCCTCCAAGCCCCCAAGCCTCCATCTCTTTACAGAATCGACCATCGTCGATTGCATTGGAACCACAGTGTTGAGCTATCTCTTCTTCTTGAGTCTCATTCCATGATTTTCCCTCTTTCTCAAGTTATCATGGGTTGAATGTTTTGTGTTTTTTCGTAGATCTATGACATTATAAGGAGAATAAAGCCTCGTGGTTCTAGTATATTGATCTCCTAGAATCAGGTTAGGTGTTTTGTGCCTTACCTTTCGAAGTATTTGAGATTTATGTGCAAATTCCACCAATACCTATGAATGGGGTATTGTGTGTTTACCTTTTGACCCTGTTGTTTTCCTACCTTTCTTGTATGCTTGTGTAGAGGTAATTTGATCATGTTTGTTGATAATTTCTATGCTTGGATATTTTTCCCATGCCTTGTTCTTGTTACAACCTTTGGGTCTTGTTAGCCCATGGCTGTTATAACTGTTTTCCATGTCTTGTGACCGTAGGATGGAATGATATTCTGGACATGCTTGTTATGCAGTATACTGGTTAGCCAAGTAGCTCTATAGGTGTACTTTGGCCTTATTGCATTATTATGAACTTACTGGCACGGGACCATGAGAACCTAGTGTTATAGACTATAAAGGATAGACTGAGTGAGCTTCCCAGAGAGTCTTGGACATTATAGACTACAAGAGGGTAGACTGAGTGAGCTTCCACAGAGAGTCTTAGACATTATATACTACAAGGGGTAGACCGAGTGAACTTCCCAGAGAGTATTGGATATTATAGACTACAGGAGGGTAGACCGAGTGAGCTTCCTCAGAGAGTCTTTGTAACAGCCCGAGATTTTATAAAAAAAATATTCTTTTTAATTTCATTAATGTATTGTGTTGTACGCTACACCAAAAGGAGCTTGCTCAACACGCATCCTTGACTTGCCTTGCATTACACGTAATCGCGACCTTCCTCGATAGCGTGTGTAGTACGCAATACCAAGTTTCACTAAACAACGATATGCTATTAAAATATTATTAAAACTAGTCATTATGAATAGTAATAACCACCTTTTAAAATTTTTGAAATTTTAGCTCTCAAAATGGACTTCATTTTTGGATTCGGAGTATCGAATTTAGCCTAAGGTGAAATTTTGGTATTTTTCGGATAACTTTCATATTCTGATGAATAGTGAAAATTACTAAATTATAATTAAAAACAACTTTTTAATCGAAATAATTAATAGTGATAAATTATTAATTTGAGTGGTTTTAAAGTATATTTAGAATATATTTTTACAATTTAATACAATGTTGGTCGTTGGATGTAATTTCACATTTAAACCAGTCATAAACAAGTGTCAATCTTTTGATAGTTATTATCTCTTAAGAACACGCTATTTTTTTGATGAAGGGAATTAATTTTTAAATTAATTAATGCAACTGAAATGTTTTGAATTTGATAAAATAGACATCATTTTTGAATTCATAATATCAAATATAGCTCAGATCTAATTTTTTATATTTTTCTGGAAACTTTCATTTTTTGATGAATAGTGAAACCACTTAGTGGTAGTTAAAAAACTAAATTTTTCATAAAACATAATTTTACCGCTTCTGTGAATTGAATTTAGAAAATCTGAGAGACACGGTTGATGTCAATAAGTAAAATGTGGTTCAATGAGATGAAAATAATTTTTTGGTGAATAGTAACTTTTTACTTTTTTTTACCACGGTTAAAAGTAAATAGGGTAATTAAGGGTAAAAATGATATTATTATTACCCTAACACATGTCCTAATTCTATTGGACAAGCGTAATTCGACCAAAAACAACCTTAGGAATAAAATATGACCATTTAGGCCCACTTGGATTAGATTAGGACATTTATTATTAATTTATTTAAAGAAGTGTTAAAATAGTTAAAATCAAAGTGTAATAAGTAAATCATTTTTAATATGGGGTTATACATAAGATAAATTCGACTATAAATATTAATTAGAAAGCTAACAAGATTTACTACATAATGATATTTTCTTTGTAATTTTTAGACATTAAATAATTTAATTTATTTATGACACAACGATGATATAGTAATTATATTATTAAAGAAATATTGACATAATTGATGTTATAAATACCCAAATAAATATAATTTGAGACTTTTTAAGAACTAAACTAATTTTCTAGGTTAATATGACATGTTAGTATTGATTTAATTAACTTTGGTCGAAGTAATAATTCTGTTTTGACTTTCAAAAAAATCAACTATTGAATAGTGTCAAAATTGACATAAAATAGTTTTTAAAACAAATATTATATTATTAATTGTTATTTTATTCCTAAAAATCTAAGGTTCGGCCAAATGACTTAGATAAGGTTATATATATTAATAAAATACAACTTGGGGGTCGCTTGGATGTATATTCTAAGTTTATTAACTATATAATATAAAATAAAAAGTGACATGGTAAATGTCAATCTAATTAACTAAGAGTTAAAACTAAAAGATAAGGTTAATATAATGACCTAAACTTGTCTAAATTCTATTATATGAGAGTATTTCGACCCATCCCCACCTTATCTTAGAAATAACTCAATTTGGAGCTATTTAAAACCGAACTTGACTTTACAATAAAATAATATTTTTAGTTATTCCAAAGGTTCCCCTCTCCTCCCTTATAAAAGGGCACCTCCTCCCCCTCTTCCACACACCACTTTGAGCCTTCAAGCTCGGCCAACCCCTGCCAATTTCTTATCTCCACTTCCCTAGAAACATCTTAGAGGTTTTGGTCTTCTTCAAAGACCTATTTTAGTGCCCTAAAAGGAGGTCTCAAAGAAGCACTTCAAAGAAGAGGAGGTTCGGACATGTACAAAGCATATCGGACCAAAGGTAAGGGAAATATCACAATCTCATTTTTATCCGAGATAGTTTATACTTTGGTATTTACTGGGGTGTATTTTATTATCCATATCTATGTTTCTTCAATATGTAATATTATTTCCATCCACCTACAATTGTTTAAATCCTATTTTACCCTTCAGTGAGTTTTTAATAAAAGATATGAAAGGAATCTTTTGTCGTTTTTTTTTGTACGAGGTACTTTTTTGACTTTTCCAACAAAAGTACGAGAAGAATGTTTTTTTTTAACTTATACGACATGAATGGATTTTTAAAACATTATTTCCAAGAAGCTTCCTTTACAAGTTTTCAAGTTTATTTTTAATCAACTTCTTTTAGTTTAAAATTGTATGACATGTTAAGAAAGGAAAAATGTTTTTGAAGTAGAAAGGATATTTTCCTCAAGAATGGAGTTCAAGTGTTTTATCAAAATTATTTTCCATCTAAGATAATATAGGGTTTTGTTTTTATCCCTATTATTATATTGATTTGATTATGTTGTGATGGAAATATTTTTATGAATTCCTTTATCTTATATGAGTTGTTTTATGATGTCATGATGTTTAAGATTCCCATTTTTATTACATGGGTTATGCAATGATGTATGATTTAAGATTTTGTGGCACACATAAGAATGGTATCATTATGAGATGGGTGGGACCTATATCTCCCTCCAATGCATTGGGTAAAGATTTTATATCTCATGAGATAGACATGGCTGGAATGGTAGGTTATACCGGTTCAGTGAAACAGGACTGAAACGAGGGTGACTCGGTTCAGAAATGGACTTTGTCCACTAAGATAGTCTTGTAAATGAGTCTTGACTAATAAGATATGATTCTCTATGATTATGTGTGTATGCCACAAAGTTTCATGTTTTAAGTTATGATTATTGGGATTTCATTTCACTACTATGATTTATCCCATGTTATGAAATTGTTCTCTCTTTTGCAGGTTAAGATTTCCAAAATGTTATGTTCTTATGAAAATGATGTGATTGATATTTCTTTTTTTTTACCCTTACTGAGCATTTTAGATCACCCTTTTATGTTTTCTTTTCCCCAGGATATAAAGAAAGTTTTTAGGTAGAAAAAAAAGGAAGATCTTTATGGGAGATGTTAAAGATCTTTCACCACGATTAGAAGATTATATTCCGAGTTTCCAAAGACACTAAACTATTACGGTCCTTGTGTGTGTGTTTTTGTTATGTACTAAGTATTCCGCAAAAGTAATGTAATGTCCATGTACGTTAAGCTTAGGGTCTCTATAGTCTTTACTTTGTTTGAGTTTCTTTAAAACCTTTCCATGCTAGAGAAGGAATTGACTGAGCGAGCTTCCTTGGAGATTATGTGATAGACCTGAGACTATAGGAGGAATTTACCGAGTGAGATTCCTCAGATATTTTCTAGACCTTCGGGCTATAAGAGGGTTAGAGCGTGTGATCATCCTTAGATATTTCCTGACTACCCTAAACTGTAAGGGGAATTGACCGAGTGAGATTCCCTAGAGAGTCTTGTAATTTTGTATGACCAAACCAGAGGGGTTAGGCTGAGTGCACTACCCAGAGGGTTGTTAGTACTTCTTGGATAGGACTAGAGGTGTTGGTTGTGAGTACTTCCCAGAGGGGTTCCTGTTGTGGTTAGCTATTGCTTCTCTGTTGCTTTTTGTTCTATGGATAGATTACTGTTGTATATCATCCTTCTACTGTTTAACGTTTACTATTACGGATTACCGCCTGTCGTTTACTATTACTCTTTACTTCTTACTATACTATTACCTTCTATATACTCACTGACTGTTAGGAACAGATCTTTGGGTGGTTACCTACTGGGATTCTATTCTCACACCCTGTTTGGGCCATGATTTTGGGCCCAAGAAGACTATGTTGTTGCAGGTATAGACAAGGGAAAGCTCCCTTCGACTTATGGCACTTGATTGCTTTAGATCAGGAGAGCATGGGACCAAGTCGAGGCTTGTAATGCTGAGGAGTTACTTATCTATTTACTTTTTTTGTACTTTGGTTTAGTATTGTATTCAGCATTGTGACTTGTTTGGCTGCTTTCCTAGGCATATGTATCGTGCATCATTTCATATATACATGTGTGCTCCATTTGTTTATTGTTTTAGTCGTCCACTGTTTATTATTTTTGGATATTTACTACTTCCGATATTGCATGTTTTCTTCACTTCCACTATGTACTCTGCCAATGAGGGCATAGTTTCCCCACTATTACCCCCAAGGCCCTCACTACTAGTCGTCAGCCTCTGGCATTTGGGGAAATGCGCTTGTGGCCATGTGACCAATCGGGTACGGGGTGCCTCTGGGCGGCTTCCGAAACTAGGATGTTACACAGTCAAAATCTTATCTTGTTTGTACCCATGACATCTTTATACTTGATATTATACACATGATAGTGTATATTGTCACTACTTGTCACTATAGTTTCCTTTCTTGATTAATTACTACTTTTTAATTGATATTTTTATTGATATGATGCACCTTAACTCTATCATATTGATTCTTATAAAAAAATTTATATTGGGTTCATGTTATTACTTTTTTCGATTCATATGACTTTATCTTATGAAATGGTCTTCAAATATTTTCAAGAAATTTTTGGTTTTCAAATGATAAAATAGAATGATTTCCAAATTTTGTTTTGATAAAATTATTTTGGAAAGTTTATAATTCTATTTTAAACCCATCTCTATTGTAAAGTTATTTAAATGGGTTTAGTTTCCTACTTTGAAATGTAAATACTTGTTCTCACTTTATTTTACTCATATTTTAGTATATTTGGATTACCTTATTATGTAACAGTAGAGAATCTTCAGTGAAACCCTACTGGGATTTGTATATAACTCCCTACTTGTATTGTTTGGTGTTTGTAGCCTTTATATTCTTATAGAAGGAACTTGTGTTATCATCATCTTACTTTTTAGGATAGTGCATGGTTTACTGAGAAAAGGTGAATTGGGACATAGTGGATGGTCATGATCCACCAAGAGATGGGTTTTGTATTATGTTTTACATTCATTTTTTGTATCATATCCTTGTACTTAAGGTAGTTATTTTGGTTTATTTGTATGATTTTATTTCCATAGTGTACTTGATTTATTGGTATCTCTTATGAGTGAAATAACTCCCAAAGGTTATTTCTGGATTCCTGGGTTATTTTTGTTAAAATATGTAGATCAGTAAATATCTTTAAGTTAGTGGTGAATTGGATCATAGACCAGTTTAGATGGTACTTTATTATTTCACTATATGGAATTTCAATTAAAACTTGAAATTCTAAGTAAAAGTATTATTCCATTTGAAAACCCCATTCAAAATTTTTATGAAATTCATTTTAACTATCAAACATTGGAAAAATTAATCAAATAATACATTTAAAAACATTCAACATCAATTTACCTTCCATAATAAGAAATTAGGAAAAACCCACTACCTCGATTCAATGATGATCAAGTCTGAATTTGTCTCCTATAAAGGTAAATGATCCACCAAGAATAAAGAGAATAAAATATAAATATAGACATCAAAAACCCAATGGATCAAACACTATGAACCATAAAACCAAACCATGGTATCCCCTAGGGTTCATATAAGAGATGAAAACTAATGGAGAAGGATGAGTGAAGTAGAAATAAGGGTGTGAGGATATTACCTAGGGATTTCACTTGAAAAACAAGGATCCAGAGGCTTAGAATCATTAAATTATAGAGGAGAAACATCCTTGGAGTGTTATTAGGCTAATTCAAATGATGGGGGATAAAGAAAATGGGTATAAATCCCTTTAATCATATTGGGTGAAAATTTTAAAAACAAAAATTCTAATTCTTGGAAACTTGTATGGTTAGGATGCACAGTTTTCCAAAACTCTGTGACAACCATGCTGGGGCCATTGGAAAGAAAAAACATCCTAATATGGTTTGGTTTCATGGTTTATTAACCATGTGAAAACTATGAAAATGGATTTGTTAAACTACATAGGCATATCTCACACCTGTCACATGATTTTCATAACAATACACAATTCATGATCTAGGTAATTCTCATGGATGGGTGAAGCCGCACAATTTTTTCTAAGATTTATTCCAACTGTGTGTTACCCATGAAGTATAAGCTATAGGAATTAAAAATAAAATAGTAATAACTTTGGTCTAGTTATGTCACATGATTTCTCCTAGGTCATGTGAGAAAAACCATGAAAAGAATGAAAACTCTTGAAAAACAAAATATTTGAGCACAAAACTTATAAAAATATAAAATTCTCCAAAATTAATTAGAATAATATAAAATAAATATACCAACAGTGATATGAGGATTAAAAGACTCCCCATAATTCCACCTTCTTCCCCTATAAAGTCTTTAAAAGTAGTGGAAGTACCTAATATCAAGCCACAACCACACCCTATGGAACAAGGTGAGTTGGACCGAAAAATACCGACAAATAACCTAAGGTGGAAAAAACATCCAAAATTAATTATTCCTCTAAAAAATATCCATATCCCTAAAACAAAGAGGCATATCCAAAAAATGGTACCTAATCAGAAATAATGAAACTAAGAGGGGTAAGGATTGAGAAGAGGTCTCCCCACCATTTGGAAATTATATAAATGGTGTGAAAATAAGATAACATTCCACAAGACCATAGCATTATCCATGGGAATGAATATCTAAGAATTTCCCAAAAAAACACCCAATTCCATCAAATAAAACAAATAAAAAATAACCCACTTAAACTCTAAAAATATTCAACCCATGAAAATACAATATCTATAAATAAAAAATCACATAATCTTAGAACACATCTCAACCACAAAACTCATAAATAACATCTCATGAGCATGCCTCAACAAGAAACCACATGGGATCCGGACTCAGGTCACTGTACTCAATGGGTCTGATAAGACCTCAATATTAGAACACCTTCCCAAGGAAAATATAACAAATATAGAACCATTGATTGTTCAACTTCCAAAAGGAATCATCCCTCATAATTATCCAACCACTGAACAAAAGGTCACCCATTCTCAATCCAACAATAAACTGACCTCAAATGACCAAAACACAAGAAAATAGCTAAATTCCTAAGATAAGGAAACCCAAATATCGAGTCATGCACCAAACTAAAAAACCAAACACCATTAAAAAACACAACCATTAATCATCATCATCCCAACATACTTCTCAAGAAATAAAGCACACCCTAAACTATAATTTATCTCCATCCCTAAAGAAAGACCAAGAAACCCTTAATAACAACTAAGATAAATAACATAAATTAACAAAAACATGAGTCAAACACACAATACCCAAGATAAACTCACAATCCTTTATGACCAAACTACCACTCCATAAAAACCTAATCACCACAAGTAGAAGAAGGATGTAGATCCAATAAGTCCTAGAGAACATAAAATGATCCATATCCCCCATTATACCTAGAGTTTGGAAAATCTAAGAATAGGGAAAGGTGAATTCAAAGAAAAGGAAGTGTCCATTAAAGGACCACTCTAAAGGATAGCATCTTATTAATTATTTGATAATTTTCAAAAGACATATATTAACTAGCATTAATAATCAACCTTGTCCATTCTGTGTTTCATAAATAAAATTAAATGGTATCATAACCAAAGGGGACAACTAGGATAACCCATTCACTAAAGAAAAAAAATTAATAAAATTCCTTTCTTCCAAAACCTATATTTCTCGAAAAAAAACACAATTTTAAATTTCATTACATTATAAAACCAAATAATCCAATAAACATTCCATAAAATAAAAACCTTTCAAAATATTTTCACTCACTCTTCAAAAAACTTCCCCATATTTATTATAAAAAATAAATGCTCAAAAAAAATCTCAAAAGACAATTTATCATATAAATCACTATAGAAATAAAAAAATTTACTATAAAAAACCACTTTTTAAAAAAATCACATTTCATTTTAAATTCATGAAAGTACCCCATTTTAAAAACTGAATCATCTAATAGATTTTCACTCACACAACCCCAAATTTTTCATTCCCAAATTACTTTCAAATTTATATTTTTAAATTAAATTCCTTGAAAACAGCTAAATAAAAAATTTCAAAACACACCATTTTAAATCTTTATCTTTCACAAATTCCAGTTATCAAACCAAAAAAACTTTTAAACTAAAAAATTTTCAAATAATAAATAATAACTTAATTCTTAATTAGATTCCAAAATAAAAAAATATTCCTCCACAACCAGTATAAAATGAGTTTAAAAAATAAAACACCACATAAAATTCCTTTTCCTATCCCTAAAAACCATTTTCTAAACACATAACACAGTTTCCATAATGGAAAAACCATAAATACAAGTGTAAAAATCAATTAAATTTTCACTCAATTATATAAATTCATCAAAACAAACTCTCTTAATTTCTATCACACCAATGGTATACAACATTAAAATCATACTAGAAAGTAGGGTTGGAAATAAAATTCCACAGAAGAAACTAGACTATTCATGGTTTGACCGCACTGAATGATAAACTATTCATGAACCATGAAATGGGAAAAATCATGGTTTCATAACCATCCTGTATAGGCTCTATAGGATTTACTATATCTTGTGGGATAACTATGATACCCTAGTTCTCTCACTAAGTTTTCCTCTAAAACATAGAATGACCCCCAAAATCATCCAAAACCCATCAGCGACCAAGGTATCATCAAAAAATATCATAATTCATCAAATATATCCAAAATAAAACTCAAATTAAATACTAAAATCATGATCATCCCATGGAAACTCAAGTTTCTGAATGATAAGGAGTTCATGGGGCCCTCCCCCATACCCACCTCTTTTGTTTTAAAGAAAGTCTGTATCTCTGTACTACATAAAAGCACACCCAAATACCAATAGGTTATACTGTGATACAATTTTTTCATGAAAAAACCTGGGTCACCC
This sequence comes from Viscum album, assembly GCA_963277665.1. Taxonomy (NCBI): domain Eukaryota; kingdom Viridiplantae; phylum Streptophyta; class Magnoliopsida; order Santalales; family Viscaceae; genus Viscum; species Viscum album. The sequence goes on from OY728129.1 coordinate 341,304,050, forward strand.
CTAGACTAGAAACCCAAGATGTCCTATGACATACCTTAGGTGCATTCCTTATTTCCCCATGCTAGAATCTAATTTTAGGGTCTCAAAGAATGATCAATGGGAATGATTTCACCCTAAGAACATAAAATATATCAGTGAAATAAAACACCCAATCAGAACACATAGTAAAAATAAAGATACATATAACTAAAACATAAATAAATAAGCAACATTATATAAGTTGAAAAAAAATTAACAAGAATCATGATTCATAAACCAAAGATAATTGGGATTCTAAGTCCGATACATATAAATCCCAAAATAAAAAAAAAACTAAAAACATTTCCAAACAATACCATCTCTATGTGATCCACAGCTATGATCCATATCATAAATCTAGAAACCTGTAAAACCCTAATATCCTAAACTATATGATTGAAGCTAAGGAACCTAAAAGGAAACCATAAGGACTTTATTCACCAAATATTGTATGAAATTTTTGAATGAAACTGATCTCAGTTTGTAAGAACTATAGATTTTGTAAAATTCCTTACAAATGGAATTTAACTTTATACTAATTTGAAATACAATATAAATTTTTTTACAACATAGATATATAAATGATAATAACACTTTTAACCCGTTTTATAAAATCTCATTTATTTGTCTTAAATGGAAACAATCACTAAAAATCATTTCCCAGACCTCAACCCCTTCTTATTCAAAACATTAATATTAAATCATATTTTGGAATCACTCTACGAGCATATCATTTAAAACATTTTTTAAAAAATTTCACCAAAATAAGATTAAAACATCAATTAAAAAGATATGTACAATGGAACCATATCAATTATGGAAGAAAAATAAATTACCAATAAAGCATGGAACCATATATTCCAATCAAATAGGCAGTAAAAAAATCCCTAATAAGAACTAGTAGTATCATGAAAAATTCGTAAAAATATCATGAAGTGACCCTATACATACTCATGTTAAAACTATCTATCATGTAGCACCCTCAGTTTCAATTAAGTAACCCTTATTTTATGTATTTTTAAGTATATAAATTGTTTGGGTGAAGATTGGGAGGGTTTGTAAGACTTTTGGATTATTTTGGGTATTTTATATAGGTGCACAGTTTGTGCACGATTAGTAAGAACCATGAAAATCATATAGGAATCCATACATAATGAGACATAGGCTAAGGGTAAGGCACTTGAACAGGCATACTTTTTTCTAAACTGTGAAAACACCTAGAAAAAACCATGAAAAGTGGGACAAGGACCTTTTTAATGGTTGATGCATGGTTTTTATAACCTCATGATCCAAACAGGCAAGACCCTCCTTAAGAAAGAGGCCGGAACACATTTAGTGCATAGTTTTCTTAACCACACAATTAACCATGCACAGTTTAAAAACAAGATCAACAAAAAGTTGATCTAGGTCAGGATTAGCCATTAACCCATCATTTTTCCCATTCCAAACCTAACTCAAAAATTATTCCTCACAAAGGTTTTGAAACCCTTCCCCATCATTTTAGAATAAATTCATAGGAGTTTCAAAGTGCGTTGAAGCTAAATTATCATAGTAAGTCCTCATTTATGGTAGTTTTTGGTGGTTTTTATTAGATCTACATACCTCCCTCTCTCTCTCTCTCCCAGTTTCTTAGATTTAGTCTGTTGAGAATAGATATAAGGTGGTTTATGCCAAACATGGTTATATTTGGCCTTTTTTATGACAGGGTATGAGATATAAGGTGGGTTTTGTAGATTTAACATGGTTTTGTGGGGGTTTTAGGGTTGTTCTTCATTTTCACCATAATTCCTAAGGTAGGTGGGTTCACTATCGACTCCTATTTCTATAACTAGAAGGATTAATTTAAATTTTATTGTTTTTTGTGAAATTAATTTTGAAATTGTTGTGAAATTCATTGATGGAAACCTTATTTGGTGATGGTTTATGGAATTTTGAAAATTGGGTATTTGTGGTGGAAAGTTAAAATTGTAACTTGATTTTAAAATGATTATTTTTAAATGTTTGTTTGATTTTGATTAATGGAAATTTTTTTCAATAAACATTTGGCTTTATTGGATTGTTTTTTTGGAAAATGGTTTTCAATAAAAGGTTTGTTTTATTGGAATGGATTTTTGTTATGGGTTTCAAAAAAAGTGTGGTTTTATTGAAATGATTGATTATTTTGTAAAGGTTTTATTGACATGTGGTTGGATTAAATGATTAATAATGGATTAAATAGGATAGGAAATGTTCATGAATGTACCACCATCAAAGGGGATGGGTTTTGGACATGAAAGTTCCACCATCAATGGTAACACCAATCTTTCATGGTTGTGGTTGAGAATTTGTGTGTGTGGTAATGTGAAATTGAATGGGTTATGCCAATATGGAAATTGAGAAATAGTTAATGACTTGTTTGGGTGATTTCCTTGGAAATTGGTTCTTTTGAGGAAACAATTTTTGTAACGACCCGAAATTTTAAATAAATCTTGTTTCCTAATTTTATGTGTTATTTTATTTTATTTTTATACTCAACAAAAATGTTTCATTTGATAACATGAGTATAATTAAAATGAGACTGTTGGGTTTTGATTGTTATTTGACCATTGGTCAATATGACCACTGGAAACTAAACGTTTTGACTATTGTCTCAAAATACAAGCAATCTTGGTTAATTAATATAGAAAGAAGATTCGATGGCCTCACCCAGTAGTCTTGGACCGATCGAAGACCATCTAACAGAACTTGGGAAAGAGGTAGCACCACTGGGCTTTGCTCTGGACCAAACCCAAGCTGAACTTCATCGTGTGAAGCTAGAACGGGATCGCCTTCGCGAGAAGTTCAAACTGATAGAAATTAATACTCGTGCGATGTTGGCCGAGCCTCCCTCAGATTCTCTCACCTTAGCACACCTTACACTTAGGTCCTATGCTGGTGTGATAAGGGGCTATGTAAGGAGACCGTAACTGCCTTGTGTAATCCTTTGTTTTAAATAAAAATCGGGATTTCTTCTTATGATGAAGTTTATGAATTTTCAAATGACCGGATAAATATAATATGCATATTTTTGATGAATTTTAGAAAAATGATATTTTAAAAATGGTTGTGTAAACCTTAAATAATTAAAAATGTGTAATGATTTTCGAAAAATGGTCTTCTACAATTATGTTCAGTACGAAATTTAGAGACTAATAAGATCAACTTAATTTTTGATGAATAGTAAATTATGAATAGTGATTTTATGATTAGGATTAGTAATGTGTCCAAATGGATTAGTAATCTCACTTAAAGAAAGTATTAATATAATCTAGGCACCTTGATTAAGTACTGTGATTCAATAAAATGGTTAAATAACGGTTTCATAAATTATTATTCAAGTATTAGTTTTTTCGGGTGAATAGTGTTTTTTAATTAAAAATTAAATTAAAAATATTTAGAAAATTATTTTTATAAAATGGATTTCATTTTTGAACTCAGAGCACCGATATTATGTTATGGTAATTTTTGGGGTTTTTTTGTGAAAAAATGAATTTTTGGTGAATAGTGTATTTATTTAAAAATAAATTTAAAAATATTTAGAAAATTATTTTTATAAAATGGAGTTCATTTTTGAAATCATAGAATTGATATTTGGTTAGTGTGAAATTTTGGGATTTTTCTGAGAAAGTTGAATTTTCAGTGAATAGTAAAAGTGCAGTTTTAGGGTTTCGGTATGTTTAATGACATCATAGTTGTGTCATGATGATGTCATGAGATATTTTAAGGGTTGGCCGGTCAAGGGTGATGAATTATTGTTTTGGTGTGCCCATGTGGCCTAACTCCATGGTAAATGCCAAGGGAGAGCACATGGGTTTGAGAAAAGCACATGTGAGGTGCCCTTGGCCATTAATGCCTTGTCCCCTCACTTTCCCTATAAATACCAAGCCCTCATCTCATCCATTCGACTCCCCACTCTTCCCCAACGAATTTCTGGTCTCATTACCTCCCAAGGATTCCTCCCAAGGTGCCCCCAAGCCCTCCAGGTCCAAACCATTGAGTTTCAAGAGTCGCGTTTTAAGGTAAGGGATCCGACCTCTCTCTTTCATTTCAAGTAATCTCTTTGATGTCATTCCTTTTATGCTCCATGTTCTTATGTTGAAGAATGTTCTTTTATACTCCTCTTACTTCCCTTTTCATGTTAATATAATGAGAGATCCCCTCTTACTCTCATTATTTCATTTTGTGATGTTTTAAGTGGCGTCGTTAGGCTGCCGAAATTTTTGTAACGGATTCTTTCTCCCTTCTCATTTTTCAAGATCTATTTTCATGTAAAGTATTTAAAGTTCCTTTTTATTATGTTGGGGTATTATCTCTAAATTTATCATACTAATCTTTTATGATCATATGATGAGATACCACATTTTATCTCTTCAATTCAGTATTTTGAAGTTTTAAGTGGCGTCGTTAGGCTGCCGAATTTTTAAGTGGTTCTTCACCCTTCTCGTTTTGAAGTTCTACTTTCATGTCAATTCTTTCAAGTTCCTTTTTTTTATGTTGGGGTATGATCTGTATATCTATCATACTGGACTCTTATGTTCATATGATGAGAGACCCCATTTGATCTCTTCAATTCAGTATTTTGAAGTTTTAAGTGGCGCCGTTAGGCTGCCGAATTTTTAAGTGGTTCTTCACCCTTCTCGTTTTGAAGTTCTACTTTCATGTCAATTCTTTCAAGTTCCTTTTTTTTATGTTGGGGTATGATCTCTATATCTATCATACTAGACTCTTATTTTCATATGATGAGATACCCCATTTGATCTCTTCAATTCAGTATTTTGAAGTTTTAAGTGGCGCCGTTAGGCTGCCGAATTTTTAAGTGGTTCTTCACCCTTCTCGTTTTGAAGTTCTACTTTCATGTCAATTATTTTAAGTTCATTCTTGTTATGTTGGGGAATTATCTCTATATCTATCATACTGAACTCTTATGTTCACATGATGAGAGACCCTATTTGATCTTTTCAAATCATTTTTGTTGAAGTTTAAGTAACGCCGTTAGGCTGCCGAACTTTCATAAGAGAAATCTAATTTTTGTCTTTCGTCCATGTTTTTCATTTCAAATGGTATGTCCTTGAAATTTCATTACCATGATCATGTATCCTTCTTATTCTGTCCATCTACTATTTTATGGGTCATTTATGAATGTTTGACCCATTTTACCTCTCTTTTTAATGTCTTCTAAAACCTCGTAACATAGCCATTATGCTGCAGAATTTCCGTCTCAAAATATCTCTCTTTTTTTTCTAAAGTTCATTTATATTATTAAGTGAATACTCAAAGCTCTTTCTTCTAAAGGTTTATTCACATATATACCAAAATGTTCTATTTTAAATTCTGGTATTTACATACATGAGACCCACCTTCCTTTTCTGTGGGTTTTAAAGTGATGTAAAGATCATGTCTTTAAAGCAGTTTTTAAAACGTTATGATTATGAAATGAAACCCATTTATTTTATGCTATATGGGTTATTTATGAAATTTTTTATGATGATATATGTCTCTCACATGATAATAAAGTCAAATTTAAGGGTGCGCCCTGATAGCGCTCCAATGCCTTAGGTAATGATGTAACCACTAGAGATTACAATTTTCACGATACCTTGGTGAATAACCTTGGTAATTTTCAAATGACACCTTGGGGATGGACCTTGGTGATATGTTCATGATTGTCTATGTTAAATGATGTAGCCACATCTTCAAGTTATGAAAATGTTATTTTTATTATGATATGCCACATGATTTTTTTATCATGCCTTAAAGTTCTTGTTCATGACATAGTTGATGTATCTCAAGTTCACATGTTAAATGTTTCCCTTGTTTCCCTTACTGGGCCTTCTGCTCACCCTTTCTTTTGATGTATGCTCCCAGGTTATGTGATGCAGTAATGAACCTAGGATGAACATGAGGAGAATCCTTTCAAGTGTTTTAGAAGAATGTTTTATGTTTTCATGTTTTAAGTTCCTAGTTTCCAAGACACTAAACCTTAAAGATCCTCAGTTTTGTATAATGTAATTAAAGTTTATGTGATAAAAAGGCGGGATGCTATAGTTGGTATCAAAGGATGGTTTAATTATTTGTGGAAATTAGGATATGAAAAATCTAGGAAGAACCCTATAGAAAAGTTTAAATATAGGAAATCTTCCTGGTATTTTGGTGAGTATTGAGTAAGGGGTTTCCAAGAAAATACATCCCTGTCTGGATACGAGCAGGTAGAGGTGGCTCTGGCACAGATGTACATAGGGGTAAAACCGGAAAACACCGCTTTGAGCTAGACTCGAACGGGAACTGGTAAAAGACAACGGGCCTTGCTGCACTATTGGTTATGACACTCCCGGGGGATATGCTTTGGTAAATTCATAAGCTTGGTATGAACCATTATTAAAGGAACAAGGATAAAACAAAATAAGGATTCACATAAGAATATATGATCATGGATAACCTAGATTGGAACCTAGGGGATCACAAGTTAGGATATACTTTTATTCTACATGTTTATCCTTTTATGCTTAAAGTTTCCTTTTCATGATTATTATCTAAGTAAATAAGCCCCTAATTATAGTTTCTTTTCTTAGTTAATGGCAGGAAATGGAAGAACATGTCCCAAAAACCAATGTGATAGGAAATGCGACGATTGTCGTATTAATATGACAGAGGTGATTAGGGGATTAAAAGATGATTATTATTTTGGAATATGTTCACTATTTTAGGGACCCTATATGATCGAGGTAAATAGATTACTATGGTATTTTCATTGAGGAGTAAGGTTGACTTATATTTTGAAGAATCGATAAACTTATGGTGGACTTATAGTAATTTAGGCTACTTATGGGAATGATTAACCTATCTTGGGTAAAATATGTTTAGTTTAGATGTTAGGAGTTGTTGATGTTGTTTGGAGATGAACAATGAAGTTTATTTTGGAAGACTATGTTATCAAATCCTCCTTGTATTTGGGTTTCAATCTTAGTTTGTTTTATTTTGAGGAATTTTAAGGACCGTTATTTATGGGATGGTCTATGATGAACTTTGGGTAGTACCATGGAACTTTGAAGATTTAAAAGTAGTTTCCATTCCTATGGGATTCTTCCATTTTGAAAAGTTGTTTAACCTTACCCTTTCTGTTTTTGATAATGTTTAAAGATAGAAGAAATAGATAGTTAATCTTTTGGGGATTATGTGATTCTCTAGAAGATTATTCTTGTGTTTTGATGAGACCAAGTAGTTTTGAGTGCTCATAATTTGGGAGAAAAGATTAGTTTTGGTAGAAACTTATTAAAAGGTGAAACTCTACATGAAGGTAGATATATTTCCTTATGTTCTTGTTCTATGTTGTAAATGAATTCCTCAAAATTATGAAAAGGAACGTAAAACAAAAATGTTGTTGGTTTACGTTTCCTACTAGGTAATCAAAGATCGTTTACACACATCATAAGTTTGGTATTTTCTTATGGTTAACTTTCTCTTAATCATGTTCTCTGTCACTCTCCCTCAGAACATGACCCTTTGTTTTCTCCTCCATGTCCATATTTTCCTACATGGAATCCTAGTGTGGGCTAACTCAGGTGACCTTCGTACTTCCCTTTATTTCTTTTAAAGTAATAGTTTTACTGACTCCTTTTCCGATGTGGGACTTTCAATGAAATTTCAAAACCTAATTTTAAAAAAAAAATTGCGAGGACGCAATTTCTTAAGGGGGGAAGATTGTAACGACCCGAAATTTTAAATAAATCTTGTTTCCTAATTTTATGTGTTATTTTATTTTATTTTTATACTCAACAAAAATGTTTCATTTGATAACATGAGTATAATTAAAATGAGACTGTTGGGTTTTGATTGTTATTTGACCATTGGTCAATATGACCACTGGAAACTAAACGTTTTGACTATTGTCTCTAAATACAAGAAATCTTGGTTAATTAATATAGAAAGAAGATTTGATGGCCTCACCCAGTAGTCTTGGACCGATCGAAGCCCATCTAACAAAACTTGGGAAGGAGGTAGCACCACTGGGCTTTGCTCTGGACCAAACCCAAGCTGAACTTCATCGTGTGAAGCTAGAATGGGATCGCCTTCGCGAGAAGTTCAAACTGATAGAAATTACTACTCGTGCGATGTTGGCCGAGCCTCCCTCAGATTCTCTCACCTTAGCACACCTTACACTTAGGTCTTATGCTGGTGTGATAAGGGGCTATGTAAGGAGATCGTAACTGCCTTGTGTAATCCTTTGTTTTAAATAAAAATCGGGATTTCTTCTTATGATGAAGTTTATGAATTTTCAAATGACCGGATAAATATAATATGCATATTTTTGATGAATTTTAGAAAAATGATATTTTAAAAATGGTTGTGTAAACCTTAAATAATTAAAAATTTGTAATGATTTTCGAAAAATGGTCTTCTACAATTATGTTCAGTACGAAATTTAGAGACTAATAAGATCAACTTAATTTTTGATGAATAGTAAATTATGAATAGTGATTTTATGATTAGGATTAGTAATGTGTCCAAATGGATTAGTAATCTCACTTAAAGAAAGTATTAATATAATCTAGGCACCTTGATTAAGTAATGTGATTCAATAAAATGGTTAAATAACAGTTTCATAAATTATTATTCAAGTATTAGTTTTTTCGGGTGAATAGTGTTTTTTAATTAAAAATTAAATTAAAAATATTTAGAAAATTATTTTTATAAAATGGATTTCATTTTTGAACTCAGAGCACCGATATTATGTTATGGTAATTTTTGGGGTTTTTTTGTGAAAAAATGAATTTTTGGTGAATAGTGTATTTATTTAAAAATAAATTTAAAAATATTTAGAAAATTATTTTTATAAAATGGAGTTCATTTTTGAAATCAGAGCATTGATATTTGGTTAGTGTGAAATTTTGGGATTTTTCTGAGAAAGTTGAATTTTCAGTGAATAGTAAAAGTACAGTTTTAGGGTTTCGGTATGTTTAATGACATCATAGCTATGTCATGATGATTTCATGAGATATTTTAAAGGTTGGCCGGCCAAGGGTGATGAATTATTGTTTTGGGGGGCCCATGTGGCCTAACTCCATGGTAAATGCCAAGGGAGAGCACATGGGTTTGAGAAAAGCACATGTGAGGTGTCCCTTGGCCATTAATGCCTTGTCCCCTCACTTTCCCTATAAATACCAAGCCCTCATCTCATCCATTCGACTCCCCACTCTTCCCCAACGAATTTCTGGTCTCATTACCTCCCAAAGAGTCCTCCCAAGGTGCCCCCAAGACCTCCAGGTCCAAACCTTTGAGTTTCAAGAGTCACGTTTTAAGGTAAGGGATCCGACCTCTCTCTTTCATTTCAAGTAATCTCTTTGATGTCATTCCTTTTATGCTCCATGTTCTTATGTTGAAGGATGTTCTTTTATACTCCTCTTACTTCCCTTTTCATGTTAATATAATGAGAGATCCCCTCTTACTCTCATTATTTCATTTTGTGATGTTTTAAGTGGCGCTGTTAGGCTGCCGAAATTTTTGTAACGGATTCTTTCTCCCTTCTCATTTTTCAAGATCTATTTTCATGTAAAGTATTTCAAGTTACTTTTTATTATGTTGGGGTATGATATCTAAATTTATAATACTGATCTTTTATGATCATATGATGAGAGACCCCATTTTATCTCTTCAATTCAGTATTTTGAAGTTTTAAGTGGCGTCGTTAGGCTGCCGAATTTTTAAGTGGTTCTTCACCCTTCTCGTTTTGAAGTTCTACTTTCATGTCAATTCTTTCAAGTTCCTTTTTTTTATGTTGGGGTATGATCTGTATATCTATCATACTGGACTCTTATGTTCATATGATGAGAGACCCCATTTGATCTCTTCAATTCAGTATTATGAAGTTTTAAGTGGTGCCGTTAGGCTGCTGAATTTTTAAGTGGTTCTTCACCCTTCTCGTTTTGAAGTTCTACTTTCATGTCAATTCTTTCAAGTTCCTTTTTTTATGTTGGGGTATGATATCTATATCTATCATACTGGACTCTTATGTTCATATGATTATATAACCCATTTGATCTCTTCAATTCAGTATTTTGAAGTTTTAAGTGGCGCTGTTAGGCTGCCGAATTTTTAAGTGGTTCTTCACCCTTCTCGTTTTGAAGTTCTACTTTCATGTCAACTCTTTTAAGTTCATTCTTGTTATGTTGGGGAGTTATCTCTATATCTATCATACTGAACTCTTATGTTCACACGATGAGATACCCTAGTTGACCTTTTCAAATCATTTTTGTTGAAGTTTAAGTAACGTCGTTAGGCTGCCGAACTTTCATAAGAGAAATCTAATTTTTGTCTTCCGTCCATGTTTTTCATTTCAAATGGTATGTCCTTGAAATTTCATTACCATGATCATGTATCCTTCTTATTCTGTCCATCTATTATTTTATGGGTCATTTATGAATGTTTGACCCATTTTACCTCTCTTTTTAATGTCTTCTAAAACCTCGTAACATATCCATTATGCTGCAGAATTTCCGTCTCAAAATGTATCTCTTTTTTTCTAAAGTTCATTTATATTATTAAGTGAATACTCAAAGATCTTTCTTCTAAAGGGGTATTCACATATATACCAAAATGTTCTATTTTAAATTCTGGGATTTACATACATGAGACCCACCTTCATTTTCTGTGGGTTTTAAAGTGATGTAAAGATCATGTCTTTAAAGCAGTTTTTAAAACGTTATGATTATGAAATGAAACCCATTTATTTTATGTTATATGGGTTATTTATGAAATTTTTGATGATGATATATGTGGCTCACATGATAATAAAGGCAAATTTAAGGGTGCGCCCTGATAGCGCTCCAATGCATTGGGTAATGATGTAACCACTAGAGATTACAATTTTCACGATACCTTGGTGAATAACCTTGGTAATTTTCAAATGACACCTTGGTGATGGACCTTGGTGATATGTTCATGATTGTCTATGTTAAATGATGTAGCCACATCTTCAAGTTATGAAAATGTTATTTTTATTATGATATGCCACATGATTTTTTTATCATGCCTTAAAGTTCTTGTTCATGACATAGTTGATGTATCTCAAGTTCACATGTTAAATGTTTCCCTTGTTTACCTTACTGGGCCTTCTGCTCACCCTTTCTTTTGATGTATGCTCCCAGGTTATGTGTTTCAGTAATGAACCTAGGATGAACATGAGGAGAAGCCTTTCAAGTGTTTTAGAAGAATGTTTTATGTTTTCATGTTTTAAGTTCCTGGTTTCCAAGACACTAAACCTTAAAGATCCTCAGTTTTGTATAATGTAATGAAAGTTTATGTGATAAAAAGGCGGGATGCTAAAATTTTTGTTATGGAATTGTTTGGATTTGTTATACACTATTGAACTATTTTCAATGGTTTTTATATAAATTGTTTTATATAAATGTGATAACTTGTTATAAGCTAGTGGTATGAGTAGGGAATTAATTTGAGGAAATCCTACTGAGTTTCATTACTCACCCCTTCTTTGGAACTTTGGTGATTTTGCAAATATTTTTTATCAGGACATGGGAAAAGGTAAATTATCACACTTTTCTAGTGGTTCTCCATGATGCTTTGGCTATTTTTTAGTATTGGAGCATGGATCATGTTTGTATTTATGAAGTTATGTCTATGGAGTATTGGGTTTTGTTGGTTTTTTCTTCTACTGTGTACTTTAATGTTAGTTGTCTTCCACTGTGGTGCTTTTTTTTAGTATTACTATTGATATCAATGGTATTATTTGATTTTTTTACATTGTTATCACATATAATATAGTGTTTATTGGGTTATGGATTGTTTGGTTGAGTTGTTTTATTTTCAAAGGAAAAAAGTTCCCCCCTTCTACTAATGAATCCCTTGTCATTTATTTCTAGCCTTTGGAATCTTGGGGATGTCGCTTATGGCCGAGAAATTTTCTTCTACCTACTCAAGCCAAAAAGGAGGGGCGGGATATAAAAATTTTTATCTATATTGGTCCTTCCAAATATCTTTTTGGAACTAGTGTTTTAGCTTGTTCGATCCCTAACTAACAAGTAGTCTTCAGTCTCTCAGTATTGGAGTTGAAATTCATTTTGGTTTATTCCTCGAGTTAGGATAGTAGAAAGGAGTAGGATCATCATGACTTGAAATATAGAGCATAAAAAGACCTAGCTAGCCTTTTTATGTTGAACTTCAAGTTTTCAAGGATTTGGGTACATAAGTGTTTTGGATACACTTATAGGATTTGTAATCTTGTTGTCATGGGTTTAGCTAATGAGATGAGCATGACATGTATTTTAAAAAAGGCTTCCCACTAGGAGTGCATATCTAATTATGAGTGATGATTTATGATTTTGTGTAAAACTGTTGATTTTTAAAAATTGGTTAGGTTGTTATAAAATTTGAGATTTTGAAAAGGCATTAAATGGTTATTTTGAAAATGGTTTTATTTTCAAAAGTATGGTGAAATTTTTAAAAACGGATAAATATGGAAATTTTGAATTTTGGAAAGAATTATTATGATAGTATGATGTGGTAGAATTTGAAATTGTTAATCCTTCAGTTACTTTATAGTGAGACTTATGGTGTTTGTTGTGTTTTTAGAAGATGGAACCCGGTAGGTGTCATCGGAACCAACCGGAGAAAGATTCTTAGAATGTGGTTGCACCTTATCCACATGTGAACCAATAGAGAAATCAAATTATAGTCCCTGATTTTTAGACTATGGATAGATGGAATAAGACAGTTGAACCATGGAAATTGGATCATTATGTCTAGTTGTAGAAGTATAATAAACCCATTTTTAGGGTGATTTGAAACCAGAGAAGGTAGAGGTGTGGCTGAATAGGATGAATCGAATCATTGATTACCTTGGCACACTAACAGAGATGAAAGTCAAGTTGGCCATGTATATTCTGGAAGATATTGCACATTAATGGTGGGATTTAGATGTTCAAGATAAATTAGACCAAGGCCATGCATATGAGGATTTTGAAGAATTTTTTAACAAATAATTCTATCCTAAAATATTCATGATTTCATGAATGATGGATTTATTCATATTGGAATAGGATAGAATCACAGTGATAGAGTATGTGGCTAAATTCATTAATTTATTCCACTTTTCACCCAAAGTTTCTTTTAGTGTATTCTAAAAGTAACACAAGTTTGAATCAGGGATAAGGAAGGAAATTCTCTCAAATATTTCCATGCTCTCTATAATGGTTTTTATAGAGATGGTAAATAGATCGACTATAGAAGAAAGAGACATCTTAGGAGATATGTTTGGAGGAACCATGTTGATACATATAAAAAATAGTGGGAACTCTAATACTAGGAGCAAGTGGAATAGGGACATCTATTTCTAAGGTGGGAGCATGACTAAGAATCAGACATCTAGATTGGTGAATCTTTCCCCAAGACCTAGGAGCAAGATAAGATGTTTCCAATTTGGTTCTATTAAACACATGAAGCAAGAGTGTATGACACCACATAGATAATTACAAAATTACAACCATATAGGGAATCTTGAACATTATTGTTATAGTTCTCCAAGGTCAGGTGTTTTGGACACTTCTCAGGTGTCGTAGACATCGTATGCTTCAATGAGATGAGGGTACATAACAATACTCATCAGTAGAACAGAGCTAGCCACGGTGATTCTATGAATTCCATGACCCCTCAGTAAGGGCAGTCTCAATAGTTCTATAAAGAACAATGTTCCATGAGCAAGCAATTAAATGGATTTGAGCAAATTATTGTGGATGATCAATCTAGACCATCAATGGTACAAGGTACGATTCTATTGAATTATACCCTTATAAAAGCTTTGTTTAATACAGGTGAATCCCATTATTTTATTTCTTATCTTGATGTTTATTTTTTGGGTTTAAATGTAGAGATGATTCCTTCTATGTTGAAGCTGCAAACTCCTCTTGGTCAAAGATAATGTCAATCATGTATGTGTAGATCATGTTCTATAACTATTAATGGATCCAAGATGATATGGTATTTCTCTATGCTGTAAATGGGTGTCGATCAAATAATCATGGGTATAGATTGGTTGAAAAATTTTGAATCTCACATCAATTGTTATACACAAAGGGTCAGTTTTATAATTGATGATGGCATCGAGTATCTCTTTATAGGGGCTGGAATGTGAAGGCAGGTGCAATGGGATTTTTTGAACTAATATTTAGAACGATCTCATACCCATTGGTAGAATTCACATTGAATTCAATGGAATAGATCAAGGATTATAGTTTTCTAGCAATTCTTGATCAGTTTTAGGATGTTTTTCTTGAAAATTTATCAAGTTTTACACCCATGAGAGAAATTGAGTTTTCGATTGATCTCATTCTGGGGACCATCCCTATTTTCCTTCCATATTACTAGATGGTACCAATATAATTAAGTGAACTAAATTTGTAGTTTTATGATTTGAAAAGAATTGGGTTTATTTGGCCTAGCACATCTTTGTGGGCAGCATAATTCTTGTTTTTCAAAAAGGTTGATGGAAATCTTCGAATTTGTGTGGATTTTCATATGCTTAATAAATTTAATATAAAGAATTGTTATCCACTTCCATTCATTGATGATCTATTCGATCGGTTTAGGGGATCTCAATGGTTCTCAAAAATTTAAATTCAACCAAGGTATCACCAATTGCAGGTTCGTAAGGAAGATTTTCCAAAGGCATCTATCAGAAGTAGATATGGCCATTATGATTATGTGGTAATGTATTTTGGTATTATGAATTTCCCAATGGTCATTATAGAATTTATGAATCAAATATTTTAGATTTATCTGGATTCTTTTTTGGTGGTGTTTATGGATGACATATTGGTGAATTCTATGATAAGGGTTGAGCACAAGTAACACTGAGAAATAATGTTGAGAATCTTGAGGGATCATCATATGTATTCCAAATTATCAAAGTGTGAATTTTGGATACAAGAGTTAAGTTTCCATGGACATGTAATTTATGAAAATGTATTTTTGTGGATCCAGAAAAGACAGAGGTTGTTATCTTTAGAAAACCACCAAATAATTTCTTTCAGATACACTGTTTCCTTGGTTGAGTGAGTTATTATCAATTCTTTATTCGTGATTTTTCATGGATGGCCTCACTTATGATAGCTTTGATAGGGAATAATGTTCCATTCTAATGGGACGAGAAATTTTATAAGTATTTTCAATAGCTTAAAGTTCACATCACATCATCACCAATCTTGATTTTTATTGTATCAAGATAATAGTATATAGTCTATTATGATTCTTCAAGATCAGTTTGGGGATGCATTATCATGCAAGGAGATCATGTTGTTGCTTATGGAACAAGACAGTTGTGGTTTCATGAGAAGATCTACCCAACACAAGATTTGGAGTTAGGTGTTCTAGTCCATGATTTTAAGAATTGGCGTCATCATCTCTTTGATGATAAATTTACTATTTTTACGGATCATAAGATATTAAATAATATTATCTCAAAAGGGATTTGAATTTGAGACAAAGAATATGGATGGAGTATCTCCAAATTTTTGATGTTGACATGATGTATACACTGGGTAAAGGCATCATAGTGGTATATGCATTAAGAAGAAATTCATATGATCAGTTGGGAAAAGAGTATTTAGACCAATGGCAGTAGATGTCACTTATAGACGATATGCACTTGGAATGTGAAGACTGAGTTGATATTGTAGTTTTCATTCTATTTTTATTTGTTTTGGATTTTTTTTAAATGGTTAAAGAGGAACATACTTCTGATTATTAATTTATTGTGATGAGGTCAAAACTCAATGGTGGGGAGACCATTGAAGGATGGAAACTAGATGTGAGTTCAATTTTGAGGTTTTGATATTGGGTGGTCTTACCTGTGGCTTATCAGTAACAATATTTTCATGCTTACCACCATTCAAAATGGGTTTTCCATCCTAGGATACAAAATATTTATAAGTAATTGAAAGCACATTTTTGGTGGGTTGGCGTGAAAATGAAGGTGGCTAAGTTTTTTTTTTAGATTCTTAAATTTTCAGCAGGTTAAAGTAGAGCATCAGTGACTAGTAGTTATATTGCAGTATTTACCTATAACTATTTGGAAATGAGAGTAGATAGTTATATATTTTATAATAGGTCCCCCAAAAATGGTTCAGAATCATGATTCCATATGGGTGATAGTGGATCGGCTCATAAAGTTGGAATATTCCATCCCTATTTGTGATACTCATATGGTGAAGGAATTGCCAAGAAATTATATTCGAGAAGTGTTAAAGAGGCATGGAATACTAGTTTCGATAGTTTCAGATAGAGATCTGGGGTTTATGTATTTTTTATGGAAATCCTTTCAAAAATGAATTGGGACTCAGTTGACAATTAGTATGATGTGTCATCCTTAGATGGGTAGTAATTCCAAAAGATCGATACAAACATTTTAAGACATGTTTTAGAATTTTTTTTATGTATTTTAGAGGCTCATGGGAAGAACATGAACCATTAGTGTAGTTCTCATATAACAATAGTTTTAAAGCTTCAATACATATGGATCCATTTGAATCATTTCATGGGCGTCCTTATCATTCTACACATTTTTGGGTGGAAACGGGTGTGACTTTGCTAGTTGGATTGAGCCTTATCCAAAAAATAATGTAGAATATTTCTTAGATCAAGAAATGGATGGATACGGCTTAGAGTCATCAAAAATCATATGTATTTCATTTTCGATAGTCAATGTCGTTCGAGGGGAGTGATCATATATTTTTTTAGGATCTCTCTAAGGCTTTTATATCGACATTTTGGGAAGTAGTGAAAGTTATCTCCTTAATATATAGGCCCTTTTGAGATACTAGAATGGGTTAGAGAGGTGTAATATCGATTGTAATTTCCCCCATGGTTCAGTGTTGTGCATAATGTGTTTCATGTATCTCAGTTAAAAAAGTATCTTCCTAATTATGATCATGTGATTCGATGGGATCATGTTGACCGAGAGCCAAATGCTTTGTTGGTTCATATCTCAGTATAGATTGTGGATAGGCAATAGAAATTATTATGTGGGGAAATAATCGGTATGGCATTGGTATTATTCCAAGATAGTCAGATTCAAGAAGAGGATTTGGAATGAGAGGAGGAAATGATCAAGAAATGGACTAAACTCTTCAGGATAGTAGTGGTTTTTTACTTTCTAGGGATGGAAATTCAAATGGTGGGGAGACTTTAGCACCCTCAATTTCAAGTAAGTGACCCTTATTTTATATATTTTGAGGTATATAAAGTGTTAGGGTGATGTTTGGGAGGGTTTAGAAGATTTTTGGATTATTTTGGGTGCTATTATATAGGTTCAAGGTTTCATCATGGTGAGTGAAAACTGTGTAAATCCTATAGGAAACCATTAATAGTGAGATAGAGGCTAAGGGGATGTTTCACGGGTAAGCGCATGGTTTTTTTAAACCATGAGGACGCCTAGGAGAAACCGTGAAAATTGGGATAGTGGCCTTTTATACGGTTGGCACATAGTTTTTCTAACTGTGTGAACCAACTATGTGAGTTCCAACTTAAGACATAGGTTTTCACACAGTTAGCACATGGTTTTCTTAACTGTGAAGCTAATTATGTATGGTTTAAAAAAAAGATCCTCAAAAAGTGGATTTAGGCTGGGATTATCCTTTAACACCTCTTTTCTTCCTATTTCGGCACTAACTCAAAAATTAATCCTCCTTAAGGCTGTGGAACTCTTCCCCAATAATTTGGAAGTGGTATAGAGTCATTTCTTATTGTGTTTAAGTCATATTCCATTGGTAAGTCATCATTTATGGTAGTTTTTGGTGGTTTTTCTTAGATATGCTTCCCCCCCCCCCACCTCTCGGTTTCTTTGATCAAGTTCGTTGTAGATATATATAAGGTGTTTTATTCTAATCATGATTGTATTTAGACTTATTTTTTATAGGGGAAGAGATATATGGTGGGTTTTTTGTGATTTAACTTGGTTTCATTGGCACTTTAGGTCCCTTATTCATTTTCTCCATAATTCCTGAGGTAGGTGGCTTCACTCTCGGCCCCTCTTTCTATAAATATAATAATTAATTTTAAATTGATTGTTTTTTGTGAAATTTATTGTGAAATTATTGTTCAATTAATTTATGGAAACCTTATTTGGTGGTGCTTTATGGAATTTTGAAAATTGGGTATTTTTAGTGGAAAGTTGAAATAGTAACTTGATTTTAAAATTATGGTTTTAAAATTTTGATTTTAAATTTATTATTTTATTTTGAATCATGGAAATTTGTTTTCAATAAATGGTTGGTTTTATTGGATTGGTTTGTTGAAAATGGTTTTCAATAAAAGGTTAGTTTTATTGAAATGGATTGTTGTTATGGGTTTCAATAAAAGTGTGGTTTTATTGAAATGTTAGAATTAGATTGGAAAAGGTTACATTGGAATTTGGTTGGATTAAAAGGTTAATCATTGATGGAATGGGGTGGAAAATGGTCATGAAAGTACTACCATAAAAGTGGATAGGTTATGGATGTGAAAGTTACACCGTTAATTGTAACACCAATATTTCATGGTTGTGGTTGATAATGTGTGTGTGTTTATGTGAAATTTAATGGTTTATTCCAACATGGAAATTTAGAAATGTTTAATGACTTGTTTGGTTGATTACCATAGAAATTGGTTCATTTGAGAAAATTGTTTTAGGTAAGGAATTGTTTGGATTTGTTATAAATTTTTGAACTGTTTTCAATGGTTTTTATACAAATGTTTTTATATAAATGTTTTAACTTGTTCTATCATAGTGGTGTGAGTAGGGAAGTTATTTTCAGAAATCCTATTGAGTTTCATTACTCACCCATTCTTTGTAACTTTGTTGATTTTAGAGATATTGTTTACTAGGACACAAGAAAAGGTAAAGTATTACACTTTTCTAGTGGTTCTCTATGATGATTGTGTTGTTTTGTAGTATTGGATCATGGAGCATGTTTGGATTTAGGGAACTAGGTCTATGGGGTATTGGGTTTTGGCAGTTTTTATTTCTCTGTGTACTTTAATGTTAGTTGTCTTCCACTGTAGTGATTTATTATAGTTTTATTATTGATATCAGTGGTATTGTTTGAGTTTTTTTACATTATTATCACACATCATGTGGTGCTTATTTGGTTATGGAATTTTTGGTTGATTTGTTTTATTTTCAAAGGGAAAATCATCCCCCATCTTCTAATGAATCCATTGGCATTTATTTCCAACCTTTGCTATCTTGGGGATGTTTCTTAAGTCCAAGTAATGTCCTTCCTCCTTCTCAAGCCAATGAGGAGGGGTGTGATGTTATATATAATCCTATCAATGCATTCTTTAGTCTATAACCACTTGATTTCTCTAAAATAAATTCACCCATGGCACTCCACTATGGCCTCAAATAACATAATTGATCTAGTTTATCTAATATGGACCAGGTAGTGGCTATTTATCATCCCTCTCTAAGAAACTTAAGATCCCTATGTATTTCAATCAATAGGAGGCAAGCAATCATATACATCAATCAATAAAAATTAGTAAACCTCATCTCACATATTACTCTCTAACAATAAATAACCCCAATCACGTATCACCCATATCACATAAAAAATACAACATTCCCCTCAGTCCACAAATGAACATGGTCCTAAGAGGGCATCACACACCCACACAATTTGAAGACCAATCAAAAATTAAAAATAGTCCTTTATTGAAAAGTCATTTATAATTTTTTGTAAATTCCATTTCAAACTACTCTTTAAAATCAAATAGTTTAAATGCATTTCCCAAATATTTCTAAAACAATTCATCAAAAATCGTTGAAAATCCTTTAATGAACCAACTCACCCTTTTCATTTAAAACCATGAAAATCATTTAAAACCCATTCACAGTTGAATTTATGACACAAATATGGTCAAAAAATTTTAAAAAAATCAAATTTTAACTAAAAAAATACTTCAACATCCTTCAAATACTTGGAATTTCAAATACCACTTGAAATTCCAAGTAAAAGACTTATTCTATTTGAAAAAATCATTAAAAATTATGAAATAAATTTTAACTATCATACATATGAAAAAATAATTAAATAAAACATTTAGAAACATAAAAAATAAAATGAAATGAATATTAATAATTTATAAAATAAAAACCTACCTTAGTTCAATGAATATCAAGCTATAACTCCTCCCATGTGATGGTGAATTCTCCAACACTCATCAAGGGACATCAAGCCAACCATATACATCAAAATCCCCATGAATAAAACACCATAAACCCTAAAACTGAACCCTAAAATCCCCTAGGGTTCATAGGAGAGAGGAAAACATAGGGATAAGGGAGAAGAAAGAAGAAACAATAAAAAAAATGATATTACCTAGGGTTTTCACTTTTAAAACCCAAATTTAAAAGCATAGAATCCTCAAAAGGAGGAGGAGAAACATCCTTAGAGTGTGCATATGGTAAGTTGAATGAGGGGGGGAATAAAAGTGGTGGAAACCCATTAAACTTAAATAGGAGAAAAATTGGAAAATAGAAATTCTAATTCTAGGAAACTCATATGGTTAGGCTGCACAAGTTTTCAATTGTATGTTATCCATGAGGAAGACATTGGAAAGAAAATACACACTCATGTGGTTTGGTTTTCAATCTTACTAATTGTGCACTAACTATAGAAAACAGACTCATTTAAGTTTATATCCATATCACATCCTTGTAAAATTATTTTCCTAAACATGAACAATCTATGTGCGAGGTAATTCTAAAATATGGGTGAAGCAGCACAACTTCTTCTAGGAGTCATCCCAATCATGTACTACATGTTCAGAAAAAATTGTGTGAATTCCAAATGAACCTAGGAAGGAATTTTTAATTTTTCCATCACGCATTTTTCCTATACTTTTCAATTAAAACTATGAATATAAGGAAAAACTCTAGTTAAACTAATGATTTAATCCAGAAACTTCTAAAATTTAAACTCCTTAAAATTAATTAGAATAATATAAAATAAATATGCTTACAGTTACATTATGTGTGACAAACTCCCCACCAGTATAGTTTATGTCCCCATAAATTTATTAGGAGTGTAAGTGCCTAAGATTATTCCACAACATGCCCCATAAAATGATGTGTGTAAGGCCATGAAATTCCCAGGGGGAACCTAAAGAGGAAACCCCATTAAGCACTGATGATTCCTCTAAACCAAACAATCTATATCTATAAAAACATGATGGTTCACTAAAAATAATGTTACCCAATCAGAAATCAAGAACCCAAGATGGAATAAGCCTGATAATAGGACTCCCCACCTTTAGAAACTATCTAAATGGTGTAACAAGAAAAGAAACCAAAATACCAAATAATCATCCACAAAGATGAATCTATAAGAATTTTTCTACAATCACCCAATTATATCAAATAAAGAAAACACAAAAGAAACCTCTTTAACACATAAAACAAACACAAAACAATAAATTACAACATTCATAAAGAGAATACCATCAAGGAAAATCAACACACACCTCAAGAACCAATATCATGAAGAATAGATCATAAATATGCCTAAAAATAAACAGAATGGAATCTTGACCCAAGTCACTATACTCAATGGGTAAGCTAGGATATCAGTCCCAGAACACTATCCCATGAAAAACAAAACAAAGCTAGAACCATCAATATATAAAATACCAAAAGGTTTCATATATCCTAATTACCCAAGAAGTAACCCAATGGTCACCCATTCTCAACCTAATAAGAAACCAACCTCAAATGGCAATAATATAATAAAATACATGAAGCCTCGAGAGAAGGAGACTGAAATAGAATGGCATGAACCAAACTCCAAAACCCAACAACATTCAAAAGAAACCCCATAAGGCATTCTAAACTCATCATACTTTTCAATAAACAAATAACAACCCAAACCATATTTCATCACAATAATAAAAAAAATACCAAAAAATTCCTCAATAGAAACTAATAGAAATCTCCCAAATCAATATCCACTTTAGGAAAACACACAATCCCCAAGAATAACTCCAAATACTTTTTAACTAAACCACCACTCCAACAAAACATATTTCACCATAAGGAGAACGAGGATTCTAATCTAATAATTACTAAATTATAAAATATGTTTTAGATCTACCTCCCTAACTAGAGTCTGGAAGAAATAAGAACAATAAATGGTTATTTATAGGAAAATTAATATCCCATACAATAACCAATCCTTACAAAAACATCCTATTTTTCATTAGAACCTTTATATAAAAAATATAATAACTAGAAGAATGATCCTTTAGCATCACATCTTAAATAAATTAAATTTAATAGTCTTGTAACCAAAGGGATTAACCGAGAGTAATCATTCACCAAAAAAACACCTTACCAAAATTCCTACTTTCGAAAGCCCACATTTATCAAAACAAAACAACCTTTAAAATTGCATCCCATTCTAAAATCAAAGCCTCCAATAAACACACCATAAAACCAAAACCTTTCACATTGTTTTTTATCTCTCTTTAAAACACATCCCCACTTTTATTATAAAACCTATAGGTTCAAAACATAATCAGAAGATAATTTATATTATAAATCATCAAATGAAATAAAAATATATACTGTAACCAAACCACCATTTAAAATATATCATTTCCTTTGAAATTCTTGAAATGAACCGATTTTTAAAATTAAAAATATATTCTACATCATGAAAACCCAAACTTTACATTTCCAAATTACTTTGAAAATTCCATTTTAAAAGTGAATTCGTTGAATAAACACTAGATAATAAATTTTTAGACATCCGAGTTTAATATTTGATCTTTAAAAAATTATACTTTTCATTCTAAAACACTTTTATACTAAAACACATTTCTAATAATTTGGTGTAACTAAATTCAATGACAATATTTCAAAATAAAAAACCAATCCTTGAAAACCTATTATTTCTCTAAAAATATTATAAAATTATTTTCAAAAATCAAGCACATCATAAAACTCCTTTTCCCATCCCCAAAAACCATTTTTCAAATATATAAAACAAAATCCAATAAGGGAAAACCAAGAATACAAGAATCAATATCAATTAAATTCAAACTCGATCACATAAATTCAACAAAAAAATATCTTAATTACCATCACCCCAATGGTAGACACCATTGGAATCATCCTAGAATGCAAGGGAGGTAAAACAACATTTTCAGAGAAGAAAGTGTATTGTGCATGGTTTAGCCCCATGAGTTGGTAAACTATGAGAAATTTGTGCAATAATAATTATTTTGGTTGTATAATAATTCTTCATAGGCTCTGCATGGTTTACCAGACTATGTGGTCTGACCATGTATCTAGGTTTTTCTCACCAATTTCACATTAGAAACTCAAAACGTCCCTTTAAATCATCGAAAATCTCATCGGGGACTAAGGTATCATCACAACCTATCAAAATATATCAAAGAATTCCAAAATCATAGGGGGGAACAATTTTTAGGGTCTCAAATCATGATCAATGTTAATTATTTCACCCTCTGAATATAATACATATCAATGAAATAAAATATCCAAACTGAGCACACCCTAAAAAAGGAGACATACAACCGAAGTATAAATTAATAAGAAACATCATATAAGCTGGAATATAAATAATAAGCATCATGATATATAAACTAAATAGGTATATGATTCCAAGTCCAATACATATACATTCTAAAGGAAAAAATATATAACCCTAACCAAACCACTACCATCTTTATATGACCTATGACCATGGTCCACATCCCAACATGAGTAATCAGTAAAACCTAAATATTCTGATGCATAATACCAAATCTATGACACCTAAAATAAAACCACAAGGGTTGTATACACCAGATGGTGTATGCAGGGTCGGACCGTAACCATGTTTATTGGGTAAGTACCATGTATTTTTTGTAATTTCTTATAAATGATATTTCAATTTATGATAATTTAAAATAAAATAAAAAATAGGGTTTTAAATCATAGGTATATAAAGAAAAAAATCAAATTTAACCTAATTTAAAAAAAAATCCTTTATTTTTCTTAAATGAAAAAAATCATAAAAATAATAATTTCTCCGACCTTGACCCCTTTTTGTCCAAAACATTCATTTCAAATCCACTTTTTAAATCACTCCACCAGTAGATTCATTAAATTTATTTTTAATTAATTTTTCCAAAATAAGTTGTAAATAATAATACAAAAGATAAATACTATGTCACCACATCAAATATGGAATAACATAAATAAGAAATAAACAATGATTCTATAGATACCAATTGAATGTTGAGCATAAAATAAATTCCCCTAAGAAAAACTAGTAGTAACATGGAAAATTCCCAAACATATCATGAGGATACCCTAGATTTACTTGGGTTGGAACCATCTGTAATCCTATCAATAAATTCATAACTCTTTAACCACCCTAATTATCTAAACTAGCCTCACTAGTGGCACTCCCCTATGGCCTCAACTACCATAGTAGATATAGTCTATCTAATCAAGAAAAGGTATTAACCATCTTATGTCCATCACTAATATTCATAACATCCCCATTTATGTTAGTAAATAAGAAGAAATGAATCGTATTCATCAATCAATCAAAATTATTTTACCTCGTATCACCTCTTATACCCTCACAAGAAACAAAAAAGATAATATATCATCTATATAACATAAAATATACAACATGGACCTTAATCCACAATCCACATCAAACATAATCAACAGGGGATAAAGAGGGTCTCATACACCAACACCATTTAAAAAAAGATAAAAGATTCCAAATAGGCATCATAAAAAATGAATCATAATTCAAATTCATTTATAGTTTGTTTTAAAATCTATTTCAAGCCACTATTTATAATAAAACAGTTGAAATAATTATCCCAAATATTTATAAAGTAGTTCATAAAAACCATTTAAAATCATTAAAATAACCAACTCACCATTTTTTTTAAAAACATGAAAAAACTGAACACTATTTCCCACCTCAATTTATGACCCAAATGGGGTCAAAATGTTTTCAAACATCACATATTAACTAAAATAATTCATTCAAAATTATCTAAATACTTATTATTTCAAGTACTAATTGAAATGTTAATTAAAATTAAAATTCTATTTGAAAAACTCATTCAAATATTTATAATTTTTTTTAATAACCACACATAAGAAAAATTAATAAATAATACATTCATAAACATCTAGAATCAAATTAAATTATACTTTAGAAAAGTACACAAAATAATCTACCTCTATTCAATGTATATCATTCTAGAATTTATCACCTATGTTGGTGAATGCTCTAAAAATCATCAAGGGACACAAAGTCATCCATAAACATCAAAACCCCTATGAATAAAAAACTCTAAACCCTAAAACTTAACCCTGGAATCCCCTAGGGTGCATGGGAGAGAGTAATACAAAGGGATAAATGAGTTGTAATAAGAAACAATGGGGGATGAAATTACATAGGGTTTCCACTTGAAAAACAAGGTTCTTGAGTCTAGAAAACATCAAAGGATGATGAACCTCCTCTGAACATGCTTCAGCCGATTCAAATGCAGAGGGAGGAAGAAAAATGGTGTAAATCCATTAAATATAATTTGGTGAAAAATTGGAAAACAAAAATTCTAATTTTGGGTAGCTTTCAAGATTAAAAGAATGGTTTTCCAAATTGTGTGTCAATCATGAAAGTTCCATTGGAAAAACGAAACACACTCATAAAATTTGGTTTTACAGTTTACTAAATATTAAAAATAGCTCTATTAAACCATATATCCATATTTCATGTTTATCTTATGGTTTTTCAAACCGTGTCTAAGCCATGTACCAGGTAATTCTCATAGAAGGGTGAAGTTATAAAATTTATACTTGGAATCATCCTAATAATGTGCTACTCATGAAAGATAAATCATGCACATTCAAATTGAATTAGGGAATAATTTTCACTAGTTCCATCATATGGTTTCTCCTTGGTCATGTGAAGCAAACTATGTATAGATGTAAAAACTCTATAAGAACCAAAGATGTATTCCTGAAGGTTATAAAACTTAAAATTATCCCTAAATTAATTAAAATAATATAAAATAAACATGAATAAAGTGACTTGGTGCATGGAAGTACATAGAAAGACATGTGGAGGAGGAAAAAAGGAAAAAGAAAAATAAAGAAAAGAAGAATAAAAGAAAATAAAAATAAAAATAAAATAAAAAAATAGTCACTTAAATAGCTCGACCTAAGACCCAAAATCCAAAGTTATTTTACACATTTACTTTGAAAAACCCCCATTTTAGACACAACAAAAAATTCATAATTTTGATATGATCCTCGATTAAAAAGATATCACCAAACACACTTGAAAGTTTAATTAATATTTAACTAATTCAATATTAAATATTTTGTGAAAATATAAACAACTAAGAATGATATCAAACTCTATACCTAGGGTAAGAACAATAATATGGGCCCAATATAGTGGTCAAAAAATATTTCTGAGATCATATGAGAGAATAATTACAAATTTTCCCCTCAAAACCATCCAAGAACAAAAATTCAAAATTTCCCCTGATTTTATCAAAAGTTAATGACTTGTTTTATTAAAAACTCCCCACCATAATGATTATTGTCCCCTAATAATCCTCAATGTTCAACCAACTTCCAATATTTTACCTTGATTCTATTATTAAAAAGTTTACTCTTTTATGATTCTAAATTCAAACCTGAAACAAGTACTCTCCATAGATCCAGATATATCCATATTATGCCTTCGCACTGGTGCACCCATGTCCCCTCAAACATGAAGGTCATTTATATATGACTGATGAGATGCTCCTCACCATAAGAGTATTCTCATCACCACCCCATGAAAAAATTCCAATCTCCTTGGACCATGCTTTTTTCCACTACCTAATGCAATTACTCTATATGGCCAAATCACTCACACATGAGCCCCATCATGAAACATTAACCACCACCCATTCCAAGATCAATGGAAAATAAATTCCCATTATCAATAACCCACTTATAATGAGGTTCATAACCCACAAAAAATAATAGTTCACTCTCCACTATATGGCTTCCCTCACACCATTCCTCGAGAACCAAACTCAATAGGTCTATTGTAACTACACCACTATGTCTTATATCAGGATCAAACAACTCTTAAATGATCCTAATAGTCACACACTCCCATACAACCAGAATTCATAACCAAACTCATTCTCACACGATCCATGATGCAAATAACCAAGGATAACATGCCTAAATCCTTGACCATGCTCCTCTCACATTTCATATCCATCAAGTCAAAGTACCCTCATTCCCCTTCTTAAAAAAATGTATCATCTCCCTCATTCCATATTTATCCACATGACCACCCAACACCTAAGCATAGTTCCAAATCATGAGTGACTAAATATGCTCTCATTTCACAACCAAAAGTGAAACTAGTACCAATAGGGTCATGCATTCAACCAAACCTTCCCTCTGAACCTAACCACAAAACAAAGAACACTCCCAGTGCTCCACCTCTCAATCCCTTGGAAACCTCATTACTAACCACAAAAACCAATTTTGGTAAACTATGAGTTTAGTGAAACTCAATCCCAATCCAAACACCTCTAAGAAATCATTTCCCTCATCTAGCCACCACTAGGGTTTCCAAGCCTATAATGGCCTACTAGGATCTCCACACATCCCACAGTGATGGGACTACATTTCAATCATTGGAGAACATCTCACCACAAGATCCATGTGGTTTTCATTAGAATAAAAAAAATCATGGTTCAATTGAGTATAATTCCACTAAGAAGCTATATGGTACAATGCCACATGGGTTGTTGTGTAAAATTTAAACAATTGTACCCTAATAGTATGTAAAATCACACATAGGTTCATATCATGTGAATACTACATGCCTAGAATGATGCATGGACATAGGGATCTTGCCAACGGAAAAATATCCAAAACCCATAATAAATTATCAATCCCAAAATCCATGTTCATTATACAAGGTAAAAACATTGAAATGTAACATCAAAAACCATGAATAATAATCCCATACCCAGAAACCTAGAATTCCTTTTAGAAAAGGTTTTCTTGATTCACCCATTAAATATCCATCATAAGCTCCAATACATTTCTAGATCATCTATCTACCATATCTAAAATAATAAGACAAGAAAAATAGATGGATCTGGTACCGTTTTGTCCTGAACCAAACCAGGTCGACTTAACACATCCCCCGATCCTACTCATGGTAAGGGCTCAAACACTCTTACTCATACACATGAGGCTTCGGACTAGTGGAAAGGATATAAAGAGAAAAAATGAGGAGAATATACCCTCATATCAAAGTAAAATAATAGTGAAAAATATAAAAACTCATATATCCACAATCATCAAAGTATGAAAGATAAATAACCAAAATATAAGCTGCTATAATAAATGAAATGAAATATACAGACTCGCGGTTATGATAAAACATATTAACTGGTTACCCACTTCTCTAACTAAATATATAGATAGAATAAATAAATAAAACAAAAGGAACAAGGCTCTACTCCCATCCCCGATCTATACCTCAAAAACATTCTCCAAAAAACTATTGAGCTACTTCAACCAAATCATCAAACTTCATCCAAGAAATACCTAAATCATGTAATAGTGGACCTCTATATGATCCACTATGTATCTTATGCATAACATGAAATGATACATAAGGTCTAAACCCAGACTGAGATTCTTATACAAGTGCTGAGAAAATAATACTCAATAGTCCACCCCCAATGGCGGTCCTTACATCTACTATTATAACATGTGTATGAAACATGTGATATTTCTATCCTATCCAAATAATAATAACTAACATAAAAATAAAAAAAATGAATAAAAAAATGAAATAAAGAAATATCAAACAAAAAGACCTCGGGTTCAAATTCCACCTGATATCACTCTAAAACTAATTTTTCTAGAGCTAGATGACTTTTAGAAAGTGGATCACCAATTCACATAACATCAAGAATTTATGCTAGACTAAAGGGAGCTCCAGGAAAATAAAACACTAGCATGAATAAAAGCCAAACCCAAGGATCTTCATTAGAATCCAATACAACAACACACACCAATAACAGGCTCTAGGATGCCAATAGTACTATATGAGCTATCAACAAGAACCTATAGATTGAAATAACTATAGAATCTATCAAGATACATGGATTCATATTGAACTATTTGATATATAAATGACCCACCAATTCAAAAATCCATGACTAACCCCAAACATAGTCCATGTGAATGGGCATATCCATAATCTATCATGGGATCACAATAACATCTAGTAGGACCCAAACCCTAGCTAGAGAACAATACTAAACTAAAGGGGTAATGGTGAATTCATAGAGATCATCTATTTTCTTAAATAGTAATATCCTCAAACATCCTTGGAATAAGCCATAAAAATATGATTTGACCAATACCTGAACACACAATCCAAAAATGCTAAAAATATAAACTACCCTCTAAAGGTCAATAGAACAATGGGAACTCACAAGGCCACCCCTATTCCTAATTAAGAATATGAAACCCTATAAGGGGATCCTCCAATATAATAAAAACTTTGGTCCAAGACCATTATAAGTAATCTCAACAGGCCTCTTCATCACACAACCTAAAACCTGAAAACACCTCCTCAGAAGAGAATCCTTAAGAATCAATATGATCACAAGGGAACCCTCAATAGGCCCATTGAAACCATATCAAACTCAAAATAATGGAACCTATCTAAACCTGGCACCTTGTAGTGTCTCACTAAGCTAAAGGCTCCATCTAAAATAAATATCAAGCAATAGACTAAAAACCCATCCAAGAAACTACTCAACCCCATATTTTGGGAATCATCCAAAATAATCTCAAAATAAACCCATTTGTATCCTCAATACAAGGTGACTAGAAAGATCATGACCCTCACCTATGCCTCACACCACAACTAACTTCCCTCAAGTGGATTCTAAATCAAAAACATAAAGTAATCCTTTAACTAAACCACAAAATATACCAAACCAAATCACAATGACCTCTAATCACTCTAATTTTCATAAAATAATGTACTCTGAGGATGTGGAAAAACACTCATAATGGATTAATTACAAGTCTAGCTCCATCTTTGTGGTGAGAAATAAGTGAAATTACTCAAATGCAGAATTACATGACATGTATCTATTATACATGGTGTGTAACCCCAACATCCTTATTTGGACATATACATCAGTCAAACTATGAATATAAAACTCAAGTATATATCATGTCACCCAAATTAATTTCCTATCCATGTACCTCAGATGGGGTTTGGATGAATATAACATATATTCTTTGTCCATCTGTTACACATGGGGTATGGTCACATACATTACATGACCATGCTCCCCTGTACAGTGTGTTCACCCGAGTACTCAACCACACCCTCATCCACCCTGCATGACATTACCTAAACACATACACCATGTATCATTAATCTTCCACCCCACACCTAAGAAGAATAACACACAATATATTTTATTGATTCAAACATTGTTTGATCGAGTTTTCCCAAACAAAAAACCCCTTATTATCACCTAAAACCCTAGATTCACCCAAATTCACTTCACATGTGCTCTCAAGGCACACCCACCAACCCATAAATGGAAATAAAACATTAAAATATGAATTAAAAGGGAAAAAATAATGTAAAAAATATATAACTTACCTCAAGGTATAAAACACTGAATATTTGTGCTCAAATCCACACCACGCAACCAATGCATCTGGATATAGCTCATTATATTAAGATGACGATGATCCCATATCCCTCTCCCTATACTAACTCTCTACTATATGTGAAATAAATGAATTGACCCTCTCAGTATACTCATCAATACATGTGTTAATAAAGTATATTAATGAGCATCTGATCTCTCCCTTATATTATTTTTTATTTTTCAGATGATTCCAAGATGTAAATTATGACTGATATATAGGGTTAAGCAAGGATATTAATGGTTTTATCAAAGGATTTACTATGTTGTATTTTATAGTTTCAATTATAATGTATGTTTCAAGTATGTAATCTGGTTTCCAAAACTGCTAAACTGGTCAGTCCTGTGGGATTTGAGTCTTATATCTATTTCAATGTAATAAAGTAAGGAACCAACTATGGGCTACTGGGGTCTGGGTATTTATAGTTGGTATTTGATAAAGTTTAGTATAAAACTTGGAAACTATATTTAGAAAAATATATATTAGGGAAACATAACCTTATAATAAACTTTGAGAATATTCCAAAAGTAACCAAGATTATGATTTTGAGATTAGTTATACATAAGTTTTCAATTTATGTTAAGTGTTTTACAAGTTCAAGATTATGCATTATGATTCACAACCTAATATAGTGTATACCATTATTTATAAATTGAGCCTATTGGAAATAATGGAGATCATATCAATGAACATAAACTATACTGGGATTTACCTCCTATGAAAGATAAGTATGTTGGAGATGGAGTTGTAACTGGTCTTGAATAACTTATAACTATTTGGGATAACTGACTTAGGTTATAAAAAATAACCTTACCCATATAGATTATCTGATCCAAAACAAGGAGTAACAATGTTAGATAGTTTCATGAGAAAACAACCTATATCATTCAATGGTACTGAAAATCCATTTGTATCTGAGAAATGGATAATTTCTTTAGAGAATATATTTATTTCTTTGGTAATTAATGAAAGGGAAAATGTTGTCAAGTAAATTTATCATCTATTAGAAGATTAAGATTAATAGTGTTCATTGATTCAAAGCATAAAGGAGGATAGAGAGATAACAAACATGGAATGTAAAGATTTTAAGGAACTTTTTTTTAGAAAAATATATTCCTTGTGAACAATGATCAGATATTAAGAGGAAATTTATGAGTCTGAGGAAAAATGAGGATGAGAATGTTCCAAAGTATCAAGATAACTGTACAAGGTTATCAAGGTATGATGTGTATTATATATTCAATCCAAAGATAAATATTGATAAATTCTTTGATGGGTTTAAACCATTCCTCTGAAGGGAACTAGTCTTCTAATATTTCTCATCATATAAAGATATAGTCTCATGTGCTATTAAGACAAAGAAATAATTCAATAAGTCTTATGAACTTTAGGGAAAATAATAGAATAATAGGGATTCTAAATACTTTGGAAAATGAAATAAAAAAATGTAAATAAGAGAAGAATTTAATTTACATCCTTTAATAAATGTAGGAAGAAACATCATGGAACATGCCTATTGGAGAAGGAAGTTTGCTACAAGTGTGGAGAAACATTTCACTAATCCTGTTATTGAAAGGGAAATAAATAAGTCATTAATGTATAGTGATTTAACTATAATGATATAAGACACTATGAAAATGATTATGCTAAGTGTAAAAGGAAACTTTCCCCAGAAAAGGATAAGGGTGCAAGTCCAAGTGTATAATATCACAACTGTTTAAGATAAAGTTCCTAATGATGTGATAAAAGGTACTTTAATAGTCTCCTCAAACATTTATAATTATTTATTTGATTATGGATCATCGAATTGTTTTATATCTTCATATTTTTCCAAGAAAATTATACATTTCTATTTTGATTTAATAATGGAGTTGTTAGTCAAAAATCCTAAGGTAAGTCACATTTCAACAATGATATGTCAGGCAGTCTCCTTTGTGACACATAAACGTGTTTTACTTTATGAACTTGTCATCATACCTATGGTTGAATTTGATATAATCCTTAGTATGGACTATATTTCAAAATATGATATGAAAAACTTATTTCAATAAGAAGGAAATTATGATTTGTGATGAGGAATAATAATTCCCTATCTTTAGAGAAAAAACTTCATCATCTGATTCTTATATAGATCCACCCCTAGTAGCTATACTAAATGAAATTATTGTAAAGGAAGATCAAATGAAATCTAGGGATTAATAAGTTAATATTCAAATTGATGATGTACCTATTTTAAAGGAATGCATTGATGTATTTCCTAAAGAATTACCTAGACGTCCACTAGAGTGTGATGTTTAGTTTTCTATTGATTTAATTCCTAATGCACGACCAATATCAAAGACTCTATAGAGAATGGAAATAGTGTAATTAGTGGATCTAAATAAAAAATTAGAGGAGTTGGGTAAAAATGGATTTATTTTCCCTAGTGTTTCTCTATGGGGATCCCCTTTTCTCTTTGTTATGAAGAAAGATGGATCCATGAGGCAATGTATTGAATATAGGGAAATAAATGCTATTACAATAAATAGTAATTATCCTCTGCCTCACATTGATGATTTATTTGATAAAATTCTTGAAGCGAAATTTTTTTAAAATATTTACCTTCATTCTTGATAGCATCAACTGTGATTAAATAATGAATACATTCCGAATACATATTTTTGAATAAGGTAAGGACATTAAGAGTTTATAGTAATTACATTTGGATTGAATAATGAACCCTCGGTTTTTATGGATCTAATGAATAGAGTATTCAAGTAATATGTTGATGATTTTTTTATTCGTTTATGATATTCTGTTGTATTATAAAATCTATGAAGACCATGAGAATCACTTGAAGATCATTCTTGAGACTCTCAAAAAGAAAGAGTTGTATGGTAAATTTAGAAAGTGTGAATTATGGACTTAAAAAATTTCTTTTATTGGCCATATTTTCTCCAATGATGGAATCTCAATTGATCCTATAAATAAAAATAAAATCCAAGAATGGCATGAACCAACAAGCATAACCAAGGAATATAGTTTCATTGGTTTAATAGGTAACTATTGGTGCTTTATTCAAAACAATTTTTGATTAGATAACCCATTAACCAAGCTCACATGTAAAGGGGTTAAGTTTGTATGGAAAAAATAATGTGAAGAATGTTTTTAAGAATTTAATATATGATTATACAATGTTATGATCTTGAATTTACCATTGATAAATGGTGGATTTGTGATTTGTAGTGATGAATCAAGGAAAGAAATTGGTTGTGTCCTTATGAAGAATGATAGAGTTATTGTATATGCATATAGGTAGTTAAATACACATGAATAGAACTATCCAACTCGTGATCTTGATTTAGTAGTTGTAATCCTCAAAATTAATGGAGACACTATATCTATGTTTAAATATGTGAGATATATACAGATCACAAAGAGTTTGAAAAATATTTTCTCAAATAAAGAAATCAATATGAGGAAAATGAGATGTATCAAGAAACTTAAGGATTGTGATTTCTCAATAAAATACCACCCAAGGAAGGTGTATATGGTAGAAGATTCATTTATCACGAAGTATCATGGAGTTCTGAACAAAATGAGTATTGACAGGGATCCGATGTTCATGGAACTGGTAAAGATGGATATGAGAATTTTTAAGGAAGGGGGAAAATCACTCCTCTATTAAATGGTTTCCAACCCATATTTATTGGAAAATATAAAATGTTCTCAGTATGATGATGATAATTTCTAAAATAAAATTAAATCTGTGAATGATAGAAAATTGAAAGGTTTTGTATATGAAGACAGTATTTTGAAATTAAAAAAAAAGGGTTTGTGTTCCCTCTATACCTGATCTAAAAAGGGAATTATTGGATGATTCTCATAGCTTGAATTTATCCATACACCCTAGTATTGAGACAATATAAAGTGGTAAATTTATGACTATGTGTCAATATGTTTGGTTTTTTGATAATTTTAGGGTCCCAAAAAACTACAAGGGAAAGAAAATCTTCCTAAAAATTTTATAAAGGAAAGATATGCATGTGAGGATAAAAATTTGAGGATAAGATTGAAGAAATTCAATTTGGAAAAGAAACAAAATTGGTCCATGTACTGATTAATGAGAAAGGTCCATGGAAAGTGAGGACCATGAACCAAGCGGTACATAGACAGCCTGCAAAACATTGTCCAATAAAGTATTGGCTAGAGAACCAAGCCATTCATGAATTCATATAGTGAACCAAGGCACTGAGAACCATGTCATTGGAGAAAATGAGATGGAGATTTAATCCATGCATACCATCCCCCATATACAAATTAGTTTGTGGATGAGGCAAGGCTGGAAGCATCCTACGAACCATATCATTCACTAAATTGAGGCAATGATTTCCACCACCGTGAACTACAACACTATGAACCTCAATTGACCGAGTCATCTGTAGGTTAAGAAATTTCCCCACGGGATTCCATAAAAGGTGTCATTTTTTCCATAGATAAAGCCTCCTCATCACTCTAAAAAGGACCATAAGGAGTTCTGAGAAGAGAGGAGGATTTTAGGGAGAGCTGGAGCTTAAAAATGGAAGAATTTAAAGTAAAATGACTGATGAAATATAGATCCGTGAATGATTTATGGAAGGTATAAACACATCACGAACTATAAAAAGAATGAAACTTAATAATAATTAACTATCCATAAACCTAATTGGTGAACCACAAACCATAGGCCCTTCATGGATGAACTTCTTGTGAACTATAGGCATAGTTCCCCTCCTTCAGTCCAAAAAACCGTGTGGCGCATCGTTATTCGGACAAGACCTTATGCCGCATAGCACTATGCTATGCTGGTGGAACCTGAGACCACATAACACTATAGTATGCAGCGGATCACATTCAGGTCCATGAACCACTTCAGTACGTAGACGAACCCTTCATCATCATAGTAGTATGATATGTGGGGAAGCCCCCGTCCCTCATGAGAAAATGGTGCATGGAATGGGGTGTGTATTCGGGTTTTCCACCTTCTGGTTCAAATATTTTCCTTCCATTCCCATCACGCCCTCTATAGCCCCTCCACTAACCAGTCCACTAGCATCAATCCAAATCCTCTTCTAAATCCACTGGGCCTATATGACAAGATGGTTGGGCACATCAGCATACCCTTCTATGCCAACATACCTAAGGTAAGCAGAGGTGCAAAGGTAGTTTCCACAATGGCTCAGACCTCTGAGATGTCCTTAAGTCTACATTCTCAAGGTAACTCAAATTATAACCTTGGGACACTAATATGAGCCTCCACATTCTAAGGATCAAGGGTAATCACTGGATTTTCCATTAAATGGGGGGCAGTCATAAGTCAAAGGAATTACGCTTTCTTTTCCTTTCGACATGGAGAAACATTCCTCCCCTTTCCTAGAACCCATTTCAAGGCATCCCTCCTGGAGTAAGACCCTATCCTTCTAAGACATACCCAATGACCTTCACATTCTTTCCAAAATTAAAGTTCATTTCTTTATTCCCTCATCCACTAACACCCTCCTCCCTTTCTCCCATCAGAGAAGAAAAGGTGTTTTTTGTTGAATATTTCATATCCTCTTGTTTCACACAACAACCATGACTCGTGTGGGCTTAGAAGTTTGTGATGATATGACATCCACATAACAATACCTATGAACTATGAGAACACTGATTCTTAATCTAACTAGGATACATAGGAATCCTTTATCTAGGCCTGAGCATCACCCCATCTCATCCATGAAATAAGAGATCATGCCCCCTTCAAATGAGAAGCTCCTACACATAAGCACCAATCAAGTCACAACCCAGTAATTAAGCTATTAGAAATCTGATTCCTGTTCTAACTAGGATATGTAGGATACCTACAAAAGGCCTGATCTTAGAAGAAATTATCCTTAAAAGTGATTCCCAATAATAATTCCCCATGAATCACTAGGGTCTCCTCTTTAAGAAAAAGTCTTGGTGTGACTCATTCAAGAAAGGCCTCCTTTATGGTGTAATCCCTAACCATGTCTTCTAAAATGGTTAGTTCCAATATGTAAGCCCCATTCATATCCCCTCATAAAAAGGGGATCCTCTTTAGGAGTAAGCCTCAATGATATTCTCACAAATGGTCCTTCTCTATGATATAATACCCAACTTAAATCAAACTATGAGGCCTTTGATTAACAACTAACTGGGATACATGGGTTGCCTCTCTAAGATCCAAACTGAACATCCAAATCACCCTAGTGTTCACCGGTACATATCCTCGATGGGGCCATATCCAACTAGGAGATCATACCTCTTCTAAACATCCTAGGATTCTTTAGTGTATGTCCCATATGAAATCTTGGATAGGCATCCTCTGCCTATATGTCCTTACGGCATGATGTTAAACTGCATGGATGGGTCCTCACTGCACAACCATAAAAGGTGATGTGTCTAGATAAGTGGCACTGAACTATGTGGATTCTGATTCCTCTCATGGGGATACATAAAAATCTGATCTTATAAGTTTAACCTCGACAATGAAACAATGTATGTCCCCCCTAGATGATAGTAAACTCCAGAGCATCTCATCATATGGTTTAAACCAGCATTTTCGCAATAATTCCCAACCCATGTGTGTATTGGGTTAATCTTGCAATCCATGGGTAACCCACGGACAGACGCTTGGGAAAAACCAAGTATTCAAGAACATATGTGCATTGCTTAAATTTATAAGGGAGTCCCGGAATAATAAATATTTCCCCCAAAAAGGGTGTGATGAGCCTGACCTCCCATCCTCTCGACCAATGGATTCCTTAAGAGTCATTGGCCAAATTTTCATCCAATGAGTGTCTTCCTTTAAAAAGTAAGTCCATGAATCATGGATACCATGGTCGTTCGGTGCTTTTTTCTCCACGAATAAACTCATTGGAGACCATCTAAGTACATCATACCCTATGTAAAACCCTTTATAGTAATGGACAACTAATTAATGTCTGTCAGACCATTTCGGATTTCTCTGTGTGGTGCAAAGTGAATCGGGTTGAAACAAAAATGGTGAACCCAACGTGAATCATAGACCAATTTGGCGGTATTATCCTACCATGAGAGCCTTTCATCAAAAATGGGGGAATAAGGCCAAGCAAGATCATCAATTATCCATGAGATCATGAGATTATATTTTAATGACATTTTTTGTCAATATATGTCATATATATATATATATATTGTAGGCATTCTGTAGAGATATCATCAATCCAAATGGTATCCCAAAACGTTTCTCGGGTACGCATGTCAATGACCACATAGGAGTCTGGGTCCCCAGAAAATAATAGGACTCCCTCGCCTACCCAGCATCTTCAACATTAGGTTTCAAACACACTGATTATAGAGTACCACCAAAATGGTACTCTCTCTATGGTAGAGGCTTCCAGACAGGCCCTTCAATTGGAAAATCTTGCCAGACACCTCTTCAATTGTGGCTGACAATCCAGTATGGGATAGTTCCACTGACAGTCTCAAATTGTTTCAGTATTTTGTCCTTGGAACTTGAAAATGAGTACCTCCCTTATCTCAGGGTGGATGATGAAGTCAAAACTGATGAATTTATCCCAGCTGAATAGGAGCCCCACTCAAGGGCTCCTATCGGAGGACGTCACCACTAGCGGTATATAACCTGATATCCTCACTCTAAAGATGATCCCATGCTGAGGGAACTTGCAAAAGTCAAGTGGACATTATCCCATTGGGCTTCCCGACAAGGGAAGAAAATTCATAATCAGGAATAGGTTATCACCCTGGTTCCTAAGGAGGAGTTCCACTACACAAACCTAGTGGCATATAATGGGTATGAATAAAATCTATCCCCTCCTAATGAAGCCCTCCATGAAAATACAATGTAAATCTATGAGCGGATTCATACCCCTACTCACTACTATGAATCCCATGGAAATATGGTGGAACAATATGTGCACACGTACATTCCTTCCAATGCTCGCTAGTCTTTCCGCACAGACAGAGCGGCCAATTATAGGTAGATGAAAGTCTCTTTTAATGCATAATAAACCCACCCTTCAAATAGGGTGGAGAACCATGGTTAATAATATAACACTTTCAATGCATATAAATCCCACCAGTCAAATATGATGGCAATCCATAGGCAGATGAAAATTCCTACCTACAACAAAAAATCCCACCAGTCAAATATAGTGGTAAGAAAATACAATAAGAGTCAAATTCTAGTGAATTAAAATCAATCCCATGAGACAAATACAACATCAAACAAGAAGAAAAAAATTTATGTTCACAAATATAAATCCCACCAGCCAAATCGGGTGGCAACCAGAGAAAACAGTTGATGGCAGACTTGTTCCTCTTCCCCAACATAGGAGAACCTCTAGTACCCACTAGCAACTCATGGAGGACCTAAGTAGGCACAGACTCCTTATCTGACATCAGAATGGGGATTCATACCCATTCCATCCAAGGACGTATCTCAATACATCTTGTTCATGATGGAGGACTAGACATCGATCCCAGACTATATCCTTCATACATGTCAATATTTCATTGCATCAGTAGAAAAAGTGAGTATTCAGGCCCACAACCCACTCTCCCTGGGTGGGTGATTTGTCCACCAAATCAAATAATCACTCTAGAGTAGACCAACATCCATTATCTAGTCCAGGAGGGTCGATGGACATATTTTTCGATACAAGGACAACCGGATTGGAAAAAATACTCATTCTAATTGGGGGACATTCGTCTAACCTTGTGGATGCTCCAAGGAAAGCATATATCCCTTCTAGAACTCAATATTTTCTTCATCATATCCTGTTGAAATCATAGGAACCAACCAAACAAGGACCCATACATGAAATTCATTACTGACATCATGTGGTCCCAGTTTCCCATAAGAGAGCACCCAAATATGAAAGGCACCAAAGGAAACTGTAAAATGAAGAACATACTCTTATTTTTCTCTACTGGAATCTGGTGTTCTTGACGTCATCAAAAATTTATCAATAGAGGCTCAAGATCCTATCATTCCATTACCAAATTATGGAAGTTGTAGTAGTAGTTGCAAAGGTCATCCCCATGATGTCTCTACCATCAGCTCTGAAGGTCCTCCCCAGATCTCCCTCAGGGGGCTTACTCCATGGGTAGGAAATTATCAATCACAAGAGCCTATCTACTGATGTGTGTAGGGTATCCCTCCTTCCCAGCAGAAGATCATACAATAAGGAGTCCCTCCCCTTATTTTAATACATCCTAATTTTCCTCCCTAGGGTATATGTTGCATATATGTTTCTTCCTATAGTCGAACATCAAGATTTCATGGTAGTCCTATCCATGATGGTAGTTACTATAAAGGCCCTACCTACAGTGACATCAATCAATGAGAAGGTCCTCCCCTCATTACAGTACATCCTGAGGTCCCTCCCCATAGTGTACACTACAGATACTCTCCCTAAATCTAGATCTATGATGGTAGTCCTTACCATGATAGAAGTCATTGTAAAGGCCCTCCCCTCAATGAATCAAAGTAGCAAGAAGGTCCTCCCATTACTTTTATCTATCCTGAAGGTCCTACCCATGGTATACACCATAGAAGTCCTCTATATGGTCAGACACTAAGCTATGATGGTAGTTCTCTCCATCACAGCAAAGATTGGGAAGGTCCTCCCCTAGTCTGAGCAAATGTGAGAAATCCCTCATATGTCGAGGTGCTTGTAGAAATGGAGTGTGACACAATGGATACCCTCTCAATGAAAAGATATATATTTTCTGAACCGAAGGATGGATCAGGGCCATGATCATCTTTCAAGCCACCCTCATACCATTCACATGTCAAAAAGACTCTCGCAAACCCCACTACTTGGAACGAAACTATTAAGGTGTAGTCAAACCAAGAAGATCAAGAAAAATATTCCTTGGTGGAACAAAAAAAATATGTGTTTATTGTGATAATACAACTAGATAGGGATGAAATACCGGTGATGTATTGGACCATGGACACTTCTCAATTCAACATGTCAAAATAGTTGTCAGAAGAATGTGTGCTTAACATTCACCTCAATATTTGGATGACTCCCCTCCAGTTAAAATGAATTTTTTCCCTACGATGGGTATGAAGATCATGTTAACATATTGGGATAGCTTCACCATCAAACCAGCCTAGAATCCCTTCCTTTTAAATAGTGGAAACAATTAGAAAGGTGAAAGAAAGACCTCAGGTTGGCCTGCCTCCATACACTGCACAAGTTGCGTTGTCTTATCAGTGATGCCCCATCTAGTGTTCATATCTAAAGATGGGGAGAACATAGAACCCTAAAATTCACCCCAATTACAGTTCAATAGAACCCACTAGAGGATACATCTTTCAATGTCTTTATAACTAGATGGAAATCAAAATATGTTCCTTCTCAGAAAAGGTGGCATGCTTGATAAGAACCAGCCCTGAGTAAGTCTCAGAAGGATCAGACCTGACAGAAGAAATCCATTGAGAATCTCCTGAACCAGGACACCAAGAACATCTAGTAGGATTCCCATTTAAGATAATCCAACCAACAACCACTATTTATTTCCTCTAAATAAAGTAATTCATGTGTAGACCCGGCACCATATCCGTCTCACACCCACATGGGAATGTGTGAGATAAAGAAGGTGGAAATAACAGCAGTAGCAGCTGAAATATGGGATCAACCCCATCCCATTTATATGGGGTCATTTTTAACACAAAATTCCCTCGTAAGACCGGAAAATTCATTCTGAGGCACATTAACAAAAGAACAGAAGAAACCCTAGCCCGCATGGATGGGGTCATTTTTACCTCAAATCCTCACCCAATGGACATCTGTCTTCTCCCAACTTGGGAGAACAATGGATATAGGGGTCACCCATTCCATCCCATCCCGTGAATCGCATCCCTCAGGAAAAATATTCACTACAAGGTAATATCAGGGCTCCCTTCAATTCACTTTTCCCCAAGAAACCAAAATAGTATCATATAATGGCTGAAGAAGATCCAAAAAATGATGTAAGGAGATATCATACCATTCAACACCTAGTACGCCACCCCAAATGTGGTGTGAATTGGTGAATTTTATGGACATAATCCCCACATACCTCAATAAAAATGATACAAATAATGAGGAAACAGGAGAATAGGGTTCCCTTTTAGAGATGGTCTACACTAATCCCGAGGGGTTCACACCAGAAACCAAAGAGTTTCCTTAAATTTGGGTTCCCCCTTAGTCAATCCACCATTACCTCCTATGTGAATCCTCAACAAAATAATAATAAGATCAAGGTCTATGACCCAACTCCTCCTTCTCATGAAGATGATTCCCCCACACTTGAGGATAGATTCACTTGGCAAGAGGAATAAATTAAAGAGTTGAGGAGACTGAATGCTAAGCTGTTAAGAGTAAGTCGTCCAACTAGGTTTGTTCCATAGGCGGATAATCAACACACAATTCCATCAGATGTACCTCTACCTCATGGTATCATCTTGAAGAATGAAGGAAGGCAGGAAAGCTCATTCAGGACAGTGTCAGGACCATCAGTCTATCTGAACCCAATCCCATCAGAACATTAAAATTTCCCTCCATTAGAGAAGCAACTGTAACATATTCAGGAGAATACACAAAGAATTTCCCTGACCGGCTATCCACCTCAAGTTCCATCAGCACTGAAACATCCAATCATTCCCCCTACTGTACTCGCTCATGCTTAGGTACAACAGGACATGAATCAAGGGATCCTAAATTCCGTCAAGTAATTAATATCTCTAATGGAATCAATGTAAGGATAGTGCACCCTAATACAATCATAACTGAATCCCTACCCTGACTAGGTGAGCAATGTCTCACCTCCACCAAATTTCAAGAATCCCATATTTATAGTGTTTAATGGATCAAGGAACCTGAAACATCATCTAATGCACTAATCTTCCTACTATGATCCCATGATTGGAACCCCATAACAACAAGAGGTTGTGAAGATCAGATGCATTGTGTGAGATTTACATAGTTCAGCCTTTGTGTGTAAACTAGTTTGAAAGCTAACTTAATAATAGGGTGGGAGGATCGACGACGCCATTTCCTATTCTAGTTCAGCTTGATGTTGCCAAAAATAGAAGTTAGTGATCTCGTGAACTACAAAAAAATGAGAGAACGATATAATCTCAGACCTCATTGCTAGAAGGAAGGGTCTAACTTAATCCATGAACCGGACACTCCCCCAAGATGAGATGCTTTCCATGTTCATAAATAATCTCTAAGATGAGTTGTGAACACCACTTATTCTAGTGAAGTATATGAGTGGGTTCCAAAACTTCTCCTTCATCGCTCAATGTATAGAATATTCCTTGTACCATACTAATCTTAAGTCTGGGGAAGCACCATCATCCCTAGTAAAAAAGAGCAGGAAGAGCAGAAGAGGCTTCTGTCACACTTAATCCACCCCTTGCACCATCTCCAGCTCCAAGGACCTCACCAAACCGTGTAGGGACCTCTAGACATTAGCAGGCACCCCTACCCCGTCAAGACGAGTATAGGGGAGCCTAGAGAAATCAATTCAAGGAACGTAGAAATAAAGTATACTCATTCTAATATGATCAAGTTCAAGGTTACTTCATATCTGCCATGAATTGAAACTTTCTTCTAATTTCAGAGTGAAAGTGGTATAATAAAGTAGGTCTTGATGACCAACCATATTATTATCCTTTCCATAGGATATTGGGACACAATATCCGGGAGTGTTTTTTCTTCAAGGACATCCTGAAAAAGGGGATAGATTCCAGACAAGTTAAGTTGGGACCACAGCCAGCATAAGTGGAATATGTCTCCACCACATATCTAGATGAAGAGGGGGAGTGTAAAAAAAGTTGTCAACAAAAATGACCAAAATTTTGATAGTTTGATGACTCGGAAAACAATCAATCGGGTTTATGGCATACTCTCGGCATAGTTAAAGCAACCGATAATGCCTCTAACAACTCCTAAAGAAACACAACTGTCATCCTCAGCCCTAAAATCCTCCAAGGGACAACTTCCCAAAAATAAGTCCAATAAGAAGGGTGGAAAGAAAGTGTAAGAAGATAAACATACACCAAATATGATGTTGTCTTTGACACTCTCATATTTAATTCCATCAAATCTAAAGATACGGGTATCACCCCACCAAATGGCACAACGAGCACTACCCCACCAAACAGCACAATAGGAACCACCCCACTAAGTAACTCAATAAGAAACACCCTGAAAAATGGTACAACCATAGGTAAATGATGAAAAAAAATCATCATCAGAAGAGGATTTGATTTTTGGATCCGTCAATGTCATAAATTTGATGGATCCCTTCTCTGATGATGAGTATGGTTA
The DNA here is from genome assembly GCA_963277665.1 of Viscum album. Classification (NCBI taxonomy): domain Eukaryota; kingdom Viridiplantae; phylum Streptophyta; class Magnoliopsida; order Santalales; family Viscaceae; genus Viscum; species Viscum album. Next base: position 341,348,234 of record OY728129.1, read on the forward strand.
TCATCCATAATTTCCCACACCCAACTAGGGATCCGAAGGAAGAATCCAAAAAGTCCTGGTATATTAAGGTAGATGCATCCATGGAAGAAAACAATCTTATGGCTACACCCCCGCTCAAACTATCAAAGTTGCAGAAACCCATGGAAGGACCCTCCAGTGGTTTAAACAGGTATAGAAAAATTCTCTTACTCCCATGGGAAGCCACCCCAATCCAATCCTTATTAAATATTCATCAGAGGAAGAACAGATGACTAATTTTCATCAGCATGTGAGAAAAACCACCCAGCCCGATCCATAAAGGATGGAACATCATCTAGCTTCATCCCCAAGGGCCGATCCATCTTCATTAAATGCTCAATCCTCTAAAGTTCCTATGAAAGAGCATTAAAAATATTAAAACCATTGGCCTTTGGATTATAAATGTGGAATTATGAAATAGTTATCTTTAGTGCCAACTAATATCTCAATCATGGATGCACTAAATCTTTCAACAGATCTCAGGGAAGCTCTCATAGAGGCTTTACTGAGTCCTGGGGAGTTTGAAGATGAAGTAGCAACTGCTAAAGTCTACCGGACAGAGATCATCCATACATAATTTCATGAAGTTATATTTTTCAAAAATAAATATGAATACACCATCATTCAAGGACACATCAAGACTTTATATTATTTTGACATGATAAATGGCATCAATATCCGAAAAAAAATTCATTGACAATGGTTCTGGGGTTAATCTCCTACCACTATGGACACTTCATCGGATGGGCTGTAATGAGGATGATCTAACACCCTACACCACAATTCTGTTGAGCTATGAAAAAAGTGAGGATAATCCATTAGGAAAAATCAATCTCGAAACCCGATTCATTGATCTCTTAGATCACCCATAATTTTTGTGGTCCGAAATAATATGGACTTCAACACTCTACTATGGAGTCCTTGGATGTATAAACACACAGCAATACCCTCCTCTTACCATTAGTGCCTCAAATATAGAATTATTGGATAGTGTGGGAAACTGGATACTGATAAGGACCTATTAGAGTTCTATGAGTCACACTATATTGATGTAGTGTTCTATAAACCAAAGGGGAAACAACCCCCCAATAGATGAAAATGATTGGTTCGACAGTCAAAATGGTTTGGAAATGGTTCCCATTGATCCCCTAAAATAGCACAGAGAATAATATGCACTGCCCATCCATCAGATTGAAATCACAATTACAAATTTGGACGTGTATTTAGCAGTCCTCATGATTTCAGTTATGACTTTCGAGCCTAATGATGGTGAAAATCTCACTGACTCCCATGATAATGGTGAGGGCTCGGATAGAAATATCCTCAAGCTATCATCAAAACCTCAAAAAATCCCTGCCTCACCCACTAAGGTGGGAGGAAGTGTCTCATCACTCAAATAAGATGAGGAAACTCTTTCACCCCTCATATTATCTTCCCCAGAGAATCCCCTACCAATGTCCAAGGAAGAAGAGATAGCTTCACCTCCCAGACACCAAAATTTAAACTCCTCCCTCAACTATGGAGAAATAGTTTCATGGATTGTTTCCCCATTAGAAGATAAAGAGTATAATGATGAGGATGTAGGGGATGAGGAAAAATATGATCTAAGGGATGCACCTCCAGTATTTGAGGATGGATTTTCCACCACCATTGATGAACTCAAGGAAATCAACTTGGGTATATAAGAAGACCCACAACCTACTCTAGTTAGTTAATCCATTCATTCTGAAGAGTAAGAGATATATGCCTCTTTCCTAAAGAAGAATCAAGATGTTTTTTTGAGATTTATAAAAAAAATCTAGGTCTTGATCCAGAGGTGGAAACTCGCCATCTAAGCCTACTGTAAGATCACCATGGTAACAAGCAATACAATAGAAGCACACACCCAACATGTGCTGCCAAAATTATGGTTGATGTCAACAAGGTAATCATATCTAACATCATTCAGGAGGTCCAATACACCATACAGTTAGAAAACATTATCCTTGTTAAGAAGTAAAATAGGTAGATCAGGTTTTACATTGATTTTAGGAACATCAATCAGCACTGCCTAAAAGATGATTTCCCAGTCCCGGTCATAGAATTTCTTATCAATGTAACTATCAGATATGAGGCTCTCTCTTTCATATATGGATATTCAAGATATAACTAGATGTAAATGACCTAAAAAGATTAATAATACACCACCTTCAAGGGTCTCTAGGGAGTTTTTTTCTACAAGGTGATGCCTTTTGGTTTGAAAAATTTTAGATCCACATATCAGTGTACCATGCACCGCATTTCCAAACCCTTCCTGGGAAAGTTAGTTGAATGTTATGTTGATGATCTGGTGGTTAAATCCTGACAATGATCATACCACATGTTCGACCTTGAAATTATAATCAATAAATGACAACATCACCATCTGAAAATGAACCCTCTAAAATGTGTTTTTGGTGTTACCTCAGGGAAATTTCTCAGCTTTTCCATACACCATCGGGACATCAAACTCAACCCTGAGAAGAAAAAGGCCATCCATGGAATGCCACATCCTTACAACCTCACTGATTTGAGAGGACTCTAAGGAAATATGGCCTACATTTGGCGCTTCATATTCAAACTCACAGGAAAATGTTTTCCCTTCACCAGTTTGACGAAAATGGGGTATAATATCAATGGACTGATTATTTTCAAGAAGAATTAAACAATATCAAGAATAATCTCTTAATTCCACCAATGTTAATGCTTTCTATTTAATAAAGACAACTCATTTTGTATATAATGGTTTGGAGAAATCTCTAGGCACCTTCCTTACACTAAAGAATGATGTCGGAAGTGAGAATAGTATCTATTATCTGATCTGAACCATGATCAATGCTGAGACTCGTTTTTCAAATATCAAGAAGAGCTTACTTACATTAATATTTACGATCTAGAAGCCGAGGCATTAATTTTATCACCACAAAGTCTATTTGGTCTCATGTAACAACCCACTCAAGTACATTATTAGACATCCAATGTTAAATATATGCCTTTCACATTGTGCGGTCATCCTACAACAGTTCAATATACGGTTCATACTGCAGAAATCCATCAAAGAATAGGAATTACCAGTCCTAGCAGAGAATCCCTCAATAAAGGTGTCCCCATTAGATATAGAGATACCTGATGAGGAAGTATTATCCATTCAAGATAACTCCTAAATGTGGTAAATTCACTTCAAAGGTGCCTCCAAAAGTCCAACATAAAAAAATAATGGAAGTCCCTGAATTCATCAAAGTGGGTTTGGAATTCATACTCATGTCCCAAGAAAAAAAAGTTATACCCTATTCCTTTCTACTGTTGGAAGGATACACAAACAATGAAGCAAAGTACCATGCCCTCATTGCAGTTCTGGAACTGGAACTCTAAGTGTAAGATCAACACTTTAAGATAAAAGGTGATTCAAAATTGGTCATCAAGAAATTCAATAGTGATTATGCTACTAAGAAAGAGGAGTTAATCCCTTTGATGAACCAAGTCTAAGAACTAATGGAAGAATTCCTGTTAGAGATGAAATTGACTTATGTTCCCTGAACACAAAATGCACAATCAGATGCATTGGAAAATGAATCCATGGCTATGGATGACCCAAATCAGAATGAAATATTCATCAGTGTTTCCCACTGATAGACATTCTTACCATTCATTCTGGCCAACACATAAGAAATTAATGAGATTAGTCCCATCTCTGAGCCATATGATCCTACCACCATCTAGGTGAATCCCATTGTGGACTATCATCAAAAGAGATAACTACCACTAGATAGGGCTAGAATGAAATAGATCTGAAGAATATCATTAAATTTCATTCAATACGACAGTACAAACTGGAAAAAGGATATTTATAAGTTAGGCCTTAATGGAGTCTTTCTCTGGTGTGTTGGTAGAGAAGAGACTAATGTCGTCATGAAAGAAGTGCATGTCGGAACTTATGGGTCACACTAGTAATCATGCAAACATTCTCATCAAATTTGAAGTATTGGGTACTATTGGCCCACCATGATGCATGATTGTACTGATTTTACAAAAAAGTGTCATTCTTTCCAAGTCCATGCCAATTTCATCCATAAAACCCTATATTTTTTTACACTGCTAAGTAATTATAGCCAATTTACATATAGGGAATGGACGTCATGGGACCATACCATCCTACCATGTCTAGAAAATTCATATATATTCTCATATAAATAGACTTCCTTTCCAAATGGGCAGAAGTTTCACCTATCAAAGTGGTTGGGGCAAAAAGAATTGTCAGATTTGTGAAAGCCAATATCATCACCAGGTTTTGTTTCCCTCAAACAATACTGATAGACAACCGCACCAATTTATACTCTATATTATTGGAAAAACTCTACTAGGAGTATGGTATCAAATCCAACCGTTCATCATGATACCATGTAGTATCCAACAAAAAGTTAGAGGCTTTAAAAAAGACCTTATTCAACATACTCCAAAATATGGTAGATAGGGATAAGAAATCAAGGTCAGACAATCTCTTACTAGCTCTTTGTGCTTACTGGACCACAACCCACACCGCCACTTAAGCAACCCCATACTCATTCGTATATGTGATGGACGCAATTCTTCCCATTGTAATTCAACTTACATCACTCTATGTCACTGTCTGTGATCAAATTTCTATAGATGAGAAATCCCAAAAAAGGTTTGATGAGATGGAGAAGTTGGATGAGAAAAGATTGCACACTCTACACCAACTGGAATTCTACCAAAATCAGATTTTATGAGCCTTCAATAATAAGGTTTTCCTCTGATCTTTCCTAGAAGGAGAAATGGTGTTGGTCCTCAGAACCCTGATGATACTATGGAAGAAACCTTGAAAGTTGGATCCAAAATGGGAAGGACCATATATTGTGCATAAATTTTACTCCAATGGATTGTATTCCCTGATTTCAATGGATGGATAGCTCACCACAGCCCCCACCAATGTGAGGTTCCTAAAAAAGTACTTTGTGTAATCATGATCAAAGTCGTCATAGCTACATGACATTAAACTTTATAGTGCCACCTACGTCCTTTCCACATGACGTAAAATGTATATAATGCATCCTTTACACATGACATTAAACTATACAGAAGATTTTTTTTCCACACTATGTTAAACTATACGGAAGAAGTCCTTTCCATATGACATTAAACTATACATGAGACGTCATTTCCACGTGATGTCAAATTGTAAGTAATATTCTTGATTTCATGATAATAAATTGCATGATGAATTCATCCATACTACACGACGTTAAACTACTCAAAATTTACATCATAGCTATAAGATGTTAAACTGCATAGTGACATATTCATCCTTATCGCAAGATGTTAAAATGTGTGGCCCCAACAATTTTCTAACTCGAGGGGAAATTGTCTCCAGCATCAGTCAACTACCATGTCGTGCTACAGAACTACACATGGTTTGATTCCTATCTACCTATGGGATACGTACTGACACCAGGATCTTTCATCTGAGTCCAGCCACCACTAAACAAAAAAATGATCTTCCTTTCTTGAGAATGGGTCATATAAGTATAGGGAACATATTGTCTTAGAACTATGTATGAATTGATTCCTATTTATCAATGGGATGCAGAGAGACACCTCAATCCAAGATCTTAGTCCATCCACCACATGGTAAAAAAATACCTCTATTGTACTCTCAACTACCTCTGCATCTCAAGAGGTGACCCTAAATATTTCTTGATTCTCACATTGAGCATAGAACACTTGAGCTTATAAATGGTGGTAAAGGTTTACCCTTGAACAAATAGAGGATACATGTATGTTTTAGGACTATTAAAAAGAAAATGGTCAAAAATTCCCCCTCCCTATGTATAATCCAAACCGATATGGGGATAAAGATTCAAAACTATGTGTGTCTTGATTTTTTCCCTTGCGAGATATATAGTGATGCCTAGATTCTTCATTTTGGTCAAGCTGGCACCCAAAAAAATGCCTCATTTCCCTATGCAAAGGTCAAAACTATACAAGGAGTTTCTTCATACGAGACTCATATGGGTGCATCCCTGCCCCTACAGGATACGTAAGCATCCACATACCTTCAAACATTGGCCTGGCTACATCAAAGTATTGAAGCTCAATGTCATGTCCTTCTTTATGATCCCACCATGTGGTAGAGTAATCCCTTTTTGACCCGTGTTTCTCACACTGAGTTCTTCTCATGTGGGCTTGGGAGTTTCGAAAGAGGATTCCTCACAGGCATGCCAACTCACTGCATGGCCCAAATTTCTTGCCATAAGAGGTAAAATTGTAGGGTACCCCAAGAACTACTTGTAGGATTGATTCCTTCCATCATAGGATATGTAGTGACATCCAAATTCTTCATCCTGGTCCATCCACCAACATCAAAAAAAGTGCTCCCCCTCCTTGCGTATGGAAGAACCTATGTAGGGAGGTCCTTTTATAGAACTGCATACGATGTAATTTCTATTCATAAATGGGATACGTAGAGACACCTTTACCCTATGTCTTCGTCCATCCATTGCGTGATGTGGAATTTCTGTGTTATATCTTTTATTTCCCCTATACTACGAGGGAACTCCTTGTCGCTCCTTGTTTCTCACACCAAGTATAACTCGTGTGAGAATAAGAATGATGGTAAAGACTTCCCTCATATGGACAAAGCATAGAGGAGTATAATAATCCTATCATCTTGAAATCATGGTATAAAATTCCCCCCTCATCGTGCATAGGCTATAATGGTACATGGAGTCCCCATAACTATGTGGACTTTGATTCCCAACTAATTGGGATATGTAGGAAACCTCTATGAGGTTCAATCCCAACACTTCACTCACATCATCCTTTTCAAATTGTTTCACTCTTGGCCTAACCACATTACATTAAACTGGGTGACCAAAGAAGTCCTAACCATATGACATTAAACTGTATGGTATCTCAAGAACTACATATGGCTTGATTCTCTACATGATGAGATACATAGTAACACCCGGGTCTTCTTGGGTACATCCATGAAAAAAATAGAGAGATCCCCCAATCCCCCACATGTGAAATGGAAATAGATGCATGGGATTTCAAATCTACGCTCCTATATCCAAAAAGGGTGAAAAGACCATTCTTCCCTTTACATACGAATCAGATCTATGTAAAGGATCTCGTACCTAAAAAGTAATTATAGCCTGGATATTCTTCATGTACCTAGTCATCCTCTTTTCATCCATCAAACTCTATGTCCCAAAAAATCTAGAGTCATCATAATCATCCAAGGCTATTGTAAATGGATGGATAGTGTCTTGAAGACACCTTTGTTTGATTATGTATAGAAATGCCCCAACAGCTCTCCATATGATGCCCACAAAAATGGTCTGTCAACCAAAGGAAAATTCATCCTCAAGAGAGGTTATTCATATTTTTTTACGCACATTAGCTCATAATCCTTGCATCATCTCTCTTGACTCAAGGGATCCCACAATCATGGTTTACACCTTCCTCCCCCACTCATGTCTGGGGAATACTAGGAATATCCCGACCTGATTATCTCATATTTATACATGATTCTTCGATAATTTGTCCCCACAACATGGTGATTAAACTATTTAGTTAATTTATTTTCCACATGATGTTAAACTATATGGAATACATCCTCACCACATGACATTAAACTACATGAACCAATGTCCTAACCGCATGAAATTTAAAAAAAAAACTGCAAGGTACCCCAAATATAGCTAAAATGCCCCCACTCCATACACACGGACCAAAACTTTTGTAGGGAATCTGGTCTCGGGATGCATATATCTTCAAAACCAGGCCCTGATCTGAAAAGGGAGTCAAAATATATCACCTCACATATAGGTCAAATCTGTATAGAGAGACTTCTAATTTTGCAAATAATCACAGAATTCTGTGAATAATTACAGCCTGAGTGTTTCTGATATATCCAAACAAAATCTCTCTATTCATCAAACTTAGTGATTTGAGTGATCTTAGATCTTTATAATCCTTCATGGCCATTAAGAATGGAAGTTCAGTTTTCTAAGGACACCTTTGTTTGACTATGCACATTATGCCTTGGTGGCTCTGCATATGTTGCCCAAAAAAATGGCATGTCCACCAATGGAAAATTCATCCCTAGGAGAGGATATTTCCTATTTTCATATGCCTAATGGATTATAAGCTACATGTTATTCCTCATGATCCAGGAGCCCTCGAATCCATGGTTTACACTCTACTCCCTACCCACATCCTGAACATGTCATAACATCCTAGCTCGATTACCCTCCAGTTACTCGGGGCTTCTATATCAATGTATTAATTACATGATGTTCAAACTACATGATACTTGATACCCGGTATTCACCATTAGGATAGGTCATGTCAAAAGGGTATTTCCCCTCATGACCTTGTGCAATAAATGAATATGCACAGGAAATTTCAACAAACAGCCCACCTCATTGGTGAATCTATATCCAAAATAAAAATGTCTCATCCATAGGCATGAATCAGATCTGTATAGGAATGAGCCTTGAAATAACTATGTACAGATTGATTCCTATCATCACAGGATACATAGTGACATCTTAATCTCATATGTTAGATCCAGTCATGAAACAAGAAGTGTCCCCTCCCTTCCTGCACAAGGGTTGGACCTACGTAATGAAAAAACTCAAAGGGATAGGATGAAACAAAATGCCTCCACTTATTCTCGTTGTTCCCAGTAAAGTTCGACCCAGAGTAGCCCCTTTAATTTTTAGACATACCCCTATTTCACGAGCCATACTCTATGTTCAGAAAGGTCTGAATCTCCATAATCCTCTATGGTCATCAGAAATGGAAGGCCAGTGTCTCATAGACACCTTATTTTTACTATGCACATCATGCCCTAGTGGATCTGCATACGTTTCCCACAAAGATTGTCTATCAACCAAAGACAAATTCTTCCTCAGGAGTGTCTCTTACTGCCTCTATATTCCCTTACGAAATTTATGTCTCACCTCCACCCTTGGATTTTAAAATCCCTCAAATTACAGTTTAGATATTTCCCCCTCTCAATTCCTAAAGGTGAAGGATATTCCTGGTCAAACTATTGTAGAGGAAGTGAGCCATTTACCCTCCTCTGGTCATAATAATATGATTTCACAAAATAGGTCACAAATGTCCTAGTTGTATGGTGTTAAATTGTATCATGCTTCAACCCTACTTTACACAAGCCAAATTCATGTGGGGGAATTTTTTTCATCCAAAGATGATACAAATTACCTTATTACTTTCAAATGTCATTCCTTAAATGGGCCACCAACTATGGTCCTCAATAGAAAAATAAATTTTAAGTTCTATAAAAACTTCCTGGACATTGGAAATGGAAGGTCAGTGTCCTGTGGACACCTTTATTTGACTATGCACATTATGCCCCAGTGGCTCTGCATACATTGCCTACAAAAATGGCATGTGAACCAAAGGAAAATTCATCCTCAGTGGAGGATTTTCCTATATCTATATGCCCCATGACTTCCATGCCCCATATCATGTCCCATATCCAAAAAAACATGTTGGGGTCAAGACAAATCCATCATCCATGTCTGAAGGTTTTCGGGACATTCTCAGTTAATGAGTTCTAAATTGTGGCCCTTTCCCCACAAGTCATGGTCAAAGATATTCGACCTAAAACATCAGTGAAGTCATTAAAAAAAATTTGACCTAAACCATCAGTAATGGTAGTTCGGTTATAAAGAATCTAAACTTACAATGAAAAAGACACAACACTCACCAGGGTGAAAACCCACAAAGGGCTTCTTTGGAAAAAGTCAAGTACTAGCTCACTGAACCTATGATACATACGGTTTAGGAAAAAATGTTGAGAAACCAAAAGATCAAGAGACATAGATCTTGTTAGGTAGAAAACCCACAAAGGGGTCCTAATCAAAAGTCAAGTTATAGCCATTAGGCCACCACTATAATAGGATTAGAAAAAAAATATGGTGATAACAAAAAAAGGAACAAAGTTTGTAGGGTTCCCCATATGACCCTATAAAGAGTCAAACTACACTCTTTGATCCCCTTGATTCAATAAAAAATTAGTGCATAACTTGATTATTCCTTTATCCTAGATTATGATTCAAATTGATATCTGGTTGACATTATAATTTAAAATGTAGTTGTTAATAAAATATTGAGATCGCAGGAAAGGGTAAAGGGGGAACACTAGAATGCAAAATTTTTCTGTTTTATCAAAAGAAGTGAGAGTGGGGGGGAAATCCATAATCTGGAGACTCTCCCCTATATCAAAGTATAGGTATTACAGGGAATCCCAATGGATTATAATAAGGTCTGACATTCTCTTTCTAGTAGGTTGATAAAGACCTGACGAGGGCCGTCAAGGGCCTATTCTAAAGCATTCCTCTACTCAAATTCATCTTCAACCATCGGGTGTACTCACTTTATAATAGTCTGTAGGTATCTCCATTTCTATTGGACAGCTTCATAATTAGTATTTAATGATTCCATTTGTGCTTTTAGTCTGGCCAAGTGAGCCTCGCACTCGTGTAGTTCCTCCATCTGGGTGATCACCTGGTCATGAGAACTAGCTTCCTCAGCTTCCAGATGATCCATCTCATCATTAATATCCTGGAAATTCTAATCTTAGTGGTTATAAGTGTTGAAATGAGAAAGGTATCCTTCGTAAGTAGTGATATCCTCTCCAGTTATAACAATCTGGTGCACAAGGAGATGCAGTTGTCGGTAATCAAAGCCACCCAAACCCAGATCGATAAATAGTCATAAAAAGTTACCCTCCTCATTGTAAAAGTATTTTATGGGAGTTTTCATGGAAATGGTGTGGAATTGATACCATTACAGCTTCCACATAGCTCAATGCCTCCAAATAGCATTAGAATCTTGGTCCTCCTCCATTGCGATAGGTACACAATGATGAAGAATCAGTTTAGCAGATGAAATATCCCTAATCTGAGTCACCCAAACAGAAGGAATTTCCCTCTCAATATATTTTTTATCCTATCTGACTAAATGTGGTGGGTTTGGCAGAAAATTTAGGAACATTTGATGATTTCTTACTCGGACAAGATTCGGTTGGAGCACAGACCACATCGGCCAAAGATACAAGATCTGAATTACTCTATACAAAAATGGGTTGTGTGGGTGAATCCCCTTCAAAATTCATGGGAAGGTGGGTAGAATGCCTTTTCACTATAGGAAGGGGAATAAATGGCACAATTGGTATAGTTGGGATGAGATCAAAAACAACCAACAGTCTCTGAACCTACCTAACTGGCCTTGCCAATACCCCATCAGGATAGCAAGCCACCCACATCTGGGAATACTCTAATGATAGGTAAGTTGTGAATGTTATAGTAGGAATTAGGAATTCCAAATTATCATCCTATTGCATCATGGCCAACCAAGATTGGAGAAGAATTACGGGTTGAGATTTCCACTTAACCAGGGTGGTGGGGAAAGATTTGATTTGCTGAAGGCATCCAAACTACCTAGAAAACCTATAAGGGAAGTAAGGTTCACAAATGGTCACCCTGTCAATGTGTGTGGTCAAGAATTCATCTCTAAGTTCAATAATATAAGAATGTTCTTCTGGGGATCCTCTCCCATTATCTATCACTGGCCCATGGGTTACTGCATAAGGCACAAAATAGAAGTGGGAAAACTCACATAGCAATTCAATCGCACCTCCCATGCTCAAAGATTTTTCACAAACAGCAGCAATGTTAAGAAAGGTTGGGTGGAAGTCGGAATGAGAAACTATGGTGTCATTCCAGTACTTGTAGAAGGGAAAATTATCTTCTATCCAAACATATTAAAATTGAAATATCTTGATAAGATGATGTTGGGTTTCCCTTATTATATATACACTAACAGTTTGTTGATTCAGTCAAGATTATGAACAGACAAGTTAATGGGTTTTCTACCCACCAATGTTGCTGCCATCATCAAATTACAGGCCCTAACACTAGTATAATCATCACAAGAGGGGAACATCCATCCATTAAAGAATATGGAAAAGAAACCTCCCCGCCTGAGCTCAGGCGACACGTCTAGACAAATTTCATAACCCTGAGTGGTGTATTGACCTGCCTCAAGGGTAGCATGTAAGCACCAGGAATGAGCCATGACTGTTGGGTCAGATGGTTTCATCCATGGTGAACTCACAGTCTCAGACCATTCACCCGCAGGAATGGCCATATCCAATCCTCAAATGAGATAAGTGAGTGGGCGTGAAGGGGATGACTATGTAGCCCATTTTCAATAGAAAATAATCATCCTGCCAATGGGGATACTTGATCAAAATTACTCTAGGAATTGGCCTCTAAAAAAATGTTTCTTACATGTTTCCAAGGATAGGAAGTCCCCCTATCTGGTATACATCCCATAGATTGATCCCCACTTCATCATGGGATAAGTGAAAGGTGTTGGTGCCTGGACACTAGTGATAGAGCAGCTCAGTCAGTATCTCACCTGGTAAAAAGATGGAACATTGGGAGACCTAGACCACTTGATATAGATTGACAATTTTTAGTGGAATAGGGGATTCTAAGTAGTTCTGATGAACCCAAAATTCCCAATACCACTCGTTAGAAAAGAACCATTTCGATTGGAGGTCCCATTTAAAACTCCATCCTCCGTTAGGGTTACCTCATGACAGGTTAATGATAGATGGATAATGGTGGATAATGGAATCTGAGTATGTAATACGAGGGAATTGGATGCTATGAGTCCACATAGAGTCGCTCGGGATAAACTCACCCTCCTGACTCAAAGCAGTAGTGATTTCTCTAATAGCTGATATGTTTTCCCTATTATTCCTATGGGACGTTCCAGAATGTGTGATAAGATCACTACGATACATCCCTGATGAAGGAGTTTCATCTTGGAGCCAAAAATTATAAAGTGGTATTAGATTGGATAATAGATAGGATATTAGCTCTGGTGAAAGGAGATCTTGGAGAATACACCTTTGGGGAACAACGACAACACAAAGTTTCTCTTCGACATTATCGACCACGGTTTCCCTCCTCCTGATCACTTCTACTGATATAAGAGGGAGATCCATTTCATCCTCCAAAAACAAGACAAAATAAAGGGTCAGTATAATTAAAATGATTGGGAAAAATTTCCAAAAATGGAAAAGGACAAAAGAAGTGCACAAAACACAAGGTTCTACATAATGGAACCCAGGAATGGTTTGCATAATTAATTCCCCATGAACTGAAAGTACACAGAATTTCCCTCAAGACGTTGTCCCATGTAGAATTGGCCAATGATTCAATTATTCTGCGAAATAGAAATCCATGTATTGAGCCTTGCTATTTGGATATTCAAAGTTCATAGTTTGAATATTTAAAGTCTGATTTGAAAATTTAAAGTTCGGTTATCCAAATTGAAGTTAAGTCTGTAGGACAAGCGAGCCATGTAGCATATTACTACATGGAAATTTGAACTTATGTTTTTAAATTCCATAGTCCAGTTCACAGATTCAATTTTCGGTTTCTGGATAAGGCAACTATGAAGAATACACATCTCTCAAAATTCAAGGCGCGGTTCACGAATGAAAAATTTTGTAAAGGATCTGGTCCATGAAAGAAAGGAAATATGAGAGCACCTTGTGGAGAACTTTTCATCAGGAAACCCAGAAAAAGACAAATTAATTAGGCCCCTTATATATAGACATGGTCCCCCAATGGGTTCACCTTTATACCACAAATAAATTCAGTCCAGAACCATTTTCTACATCGGAATAGCATACTCTTCATTCCGAACAGATCTCATTCTGATGGGGGGAATTTGTAAGGTCCATAAAAATATGAAAAGTGAAATAAATTCCTCTTGAAATTTTTATAAAGTAAATATATGTATGTGGGGATGAAAATTTAAGGATAAGATTTAAGAAATACAATTTGGAAAAGGAACCAAATTGGTCCACATACTGATTATCAGGAAAGGTCCGCATAATCCATAGACTGTGAACCAAGAGGTTCATAGAAAGCCTGCAAAACGCTAACATGTGAAGCGTTGTCCAGCAAACCAAGCCATTCATGGATGAAAATAGAAAGCCAAGGCACCTCAAACCATGTCATTGGAAAAAAAATGGAGAAGTTAGTCTCACATACCATCACCACCGAATGATCAGTTTACGGAGGAAGCGATGCTGGAAACATCCCATAAACTACATCATTCGTGGAATTAAGGTGGTGATTTCTGCTGCTGCGAACCGCAACACCGCGAACCTCGGTTGACAGATTCATCTTCAGGATGAGCAATTTCCCGTTGGACTAACGCAAAAGGTGACATGTGTTCCATGGATAAATCCTCCTTGGAACTCTATAAAAGGACCCCTAATAGGAGATGAGAATAAAAGAGGATTTTTGGGGAGATAGTGGAGCTTACAAATGGAAGACTTTGAAGGAAAACGACCAATGAAGTACAAAATTGTAAATGGTTTCCAATAGGTATAAACCAGTCATGAACCATAAAAAGAAGGAAAATTAATAATAATAAATTCTCCATGAACTAAATTAGAGAACCATAAACCATATTCCCTTAGCGGATGAACTTACCGCGAACCGTAGGCACAGTTCCCCTCCTTCAGTTTGGAAAACCACATGGTGCATCACTATGTATATAAGACCCTACACCACATAGAACCATGCTATGCAGGTGGAACCTGAGACCACATACCAACATGGTATGTGGCGGCTTGCATCTAGGTTTGTGTACCACTTCATTACACGGACGACCCCTTCACCATCATAGTAGTACGCTATGTGGGGAATCACCCATCCCATATGAGAAAATGGTAAGCGGAATGGGGTGTCTTTAGGTTTTCCAACTTCTAGTTCAAATATTGTCCTTCCATTCCTGGAATGACCTCCATGGACCCTCCACTAACCAGTCCACTAGAATCAAACCAAATCTTCTTCGAAATCCACCAAACCTGTATGAACATACGGTTAGGCACATCAGTGTTCCCTTTTGAGTATACATACCCGAGGTAAGATGAGGCGCAAAGGCAGTTCCCACAACGATTCAAACCCCTAGAATGTCCTTAAGTCTATATTCATGAGTTAACCCAGAGTCTGAACTTGGGACACTAATTTGAGACTCCTAGTTTTAAGGATCATGGTTAATCACTAGCTTTTCCATGCAATGAGGGATAGTGATAAGTCAAAGGGATTATGCTTGATTTTCCTTTCGACAACGAGCAACGTTCCTCCCCTTTCCCAGAACCCATTTCAGGAAATCCCTCCTAGAGTAAGCCCCTAGAAATATGGGCTAGATCCAATGAACTTCACATTATTTTCACATTGAAAGGTTTGTTGTTATGTGACCTCGTCCATCGCCATACTCCTCATTTACTCTCATCATAGAAGAAAAAGTTCACTTTTGTTGAATCTTTCACATCCTCCTATTTCCCACACCGAGCATGAATCAAGTGGTTTTAGAGGTCTGTGATGATATTAAATATGCATAAAACTCCCTATGAACTATGAGAACTTAGATTCATACACTAACTACGTTATGTAATAACCCTTTATCAAGGCCTGAGCTTTATACCATCTCAACCATGAAATGAGAGATCATGACCCCTTCAAATGGGAAGCTCCTATGTGTAAGACCCAATTAAGTAACAAACTAGTAATTTAACTATGAGAACTATGATTCCTACTCTAACCAAGATACGTAGGATGCCTACATAAGGCCTGAGCTCAAGGTATATTCTCATTAAAAGTCATTCCTGAGATCAAGGGACATTCGCGTCGCACTACGTGGGGGCAGCCAAAATGGCATGATGGATAATAACCAATTTTCTGTTAATATGAAGGGTTTTACATAGGTTATTCCATCCTCAGATGGACCTCATGTGGTAAAACGTGAATCAGGTCGAAATAACAAGTAAAAGAAGAAAGACAACATCCTATAGGGGTCATACAACCTCTTCATGTACCTAAATGTAAATGGGATGAAATCATGTTGGCTTTTATCATAGGACTACCAAGGACTCCTATAAGGAATGATGTGGTATGGGTTATTCTTGATCGCCTTACCAAATAAGCACATTTTCTTGCTATAAGAGAATATTTACCTCTTGAACTCCTAGAAATAATTTATAATAATGAATTTTTAATACTTCATGGTGCACCTCTATCAATTGTTTCTAGTCAAGATCTCTATTTTACATCAAAATTCTGGAAAAGTCTTTAGAACGCTCTAGATATTGAGCTTCATTTGAGCACTGCCTACCATCCTCAAACTGATAGACAATATAAAAGGACAATTATATCATTATAAGACATGTTGAAATCATTATCACATTACTTTCAAGGTATGTGGGATCAATATTTTCCTTTGGTAGAATTTTCCTATAACAATAGCTTTCATTCTCATAATCAAATGTCACCATATAAAGAATTATATGGAAAGAGATGTCATACACCAACTTGTTGGGATAAAGTTAGTGAAAGGAATCTTATAGACATCGAACTTGTAGAGGAAAAAATGGAAAAGGTAAAGACTATGCAAACCCATATCAAAGAATCTCAAAGTAGGAAAAAGAGTTATACCGATAACCAAAGGAAGGATAAGGAATTTCAAATGGGAGATCATATTTTCTTGAAGGTATATCCATGGAAGTGTGTTAAAATATTTGGTATGAAATGGAAACTAATACCCAAATACATCGGACCTTTTGAAATTCTTGAATGAATTGGAACTCTGGCTCATCATTTAGTAATTCCACCAAGTCTCTCTAAATTTCATGATGTGTTCCATGTATCATTGTTATGTAAGTACATTCCAAACCCAAATAATGTTCTCACCTATGAATAAATAGAACTAAAACCTAATATATCTTACTATGAAGAGCCTATCTATATTTTGGATACTAGAGAACAAATTTTGAGGAATCGGACGACTCAGCTGGTAAAGGTACTATGGAAAAATAATAAAATAGTAGAGGCAACATGGGAACCTAAGGGAATTATGATGAAAAAGTACCCAATTCTTTTTTTGAGGGGATATTTTGGAACTTTAGAGGGATTTTTTTTTGAATTCTGGGAATAATGTAACACCCCAAGATTTTACGGTGTATTTTCTTTTTAAATAAATTTAATAGTATGAGTTCCACGCACTTGTACAAAAACTATTTTAACATTTCCTTTTTTCACGTCGGTTTTTTAGAACCAATGTGAAAACATTTTAAATTTAATTTTCCATGTCAATTATAATATAAACGACATGAAAATATATTTTCTCTGATTTTTTACATCGTTTATATAATAAACAACATGAAAAATCAATTTTCATGACTTTTTCACGTTGGTTATTAAATAATCGACGTTAAAAGGAATTTTTCACATCATTTATTTAATAACCGACATTAAAAATGTTCACAAACATGTATAACATTTTATAATCTTTTATTTTACTGGTCTTAAAGCGCAAATGGAGTTATAGATCAAAAGTTATGGTCATCAGAATTTGTTCATCTCTAAACAAAGCCATAGGAAAGGCCAACTTTCGATGGCCATAACTTTTGATCCATAACTCGGTTTGAACTCTGAGACTAGTCAAATCAATGTTTGGGAAATGAACTACAAGTTTGTAAATATTTTTCATACTGGTTATTTAATAACCGATGTGAAAAATCAATGAAAATTTTAATATCTTTTCATGATGGATATCATAAAACTGACATGAAAGATAATTTTAATATCCTGCCAATGTGGAATTTCAATTTTTTTATATCCCGGCATCAAAATTTTCAATTGCCGCAAAAATGTTTTAGTACCATGTTTTATTTTACCATATCAATTATATGTTTTCATTGTACACATATCAAAATTTAATGGTCATTTCTTTCCACCATCATTATTCCACTAACTCAACTCATTTGATCTTCAATGTGAATCCACTATTTCTTCTTTCTGAAATCTTGTCAAGGTATTTGTAATTATTTATCCATGATTTATTTTTTTATGATTAGTTTTATTAATTGACATACCATTTAACGATCATTTATTTCAACCATCATTTTCAACGGACTCAACTCATTTGATCTTCAACATGAATCCACTATTTATTGTTCCTGTGATCTCATCAAGGTATTTGTAATAATTTTTCCATGATTTATCTTTTTTATGAGTAGTTTTATTAATTGATATACCATTTAATGATTATTATTTTATTATAATGATGAATAATTCTTCATATCATAGTAAAACTAAAACTCCTACTTCGGATTCAAAAAATTATTCTATGATGAAGCTACAGTTCGCTCATTCGATCTTTCCTCAAAAAAAATATCAAACTCTTGATGGTCATAAATTTTGACTCGTAACTCCGTTTGAGCTCTAAGACCTCTAAAATTAAAGATCAGGAAATTATCCACAAGATTATATATATTTTTACAATGGTTTTTAAAAAAATGATTTAAAAATAGCTTTTTAACGTCATTTTTTGTAATTTGGATGGTCTTTGACATCGGTTTTTTAAAAACTGATGTGAAACACCATAAAAACATTTTTTACATATATAATTAAATAACTAATGTTAAAAATCATATTTATAATGTCTATTTCAAATATGTCACCTCAAAACCAATGTTAAAATCCAAAAAAACGACGTAAAAAAATGTTTTTGTACTAGTGACGCAACACCAAGTTCAAACAGACTACAATCTATTAAATAAGTGAATGTTATAATATTGTCATTAAAATGTTTTTAATGAATATTATTAACCAAATTATGAATAAAATGTTTTAAACATTAATCCAAAATATTTTATATGCATAAGATAAGAATGAATTCAATTTTACACATTAAAAGACTATATTTTTCTAATGGCAGTTTAACCACCTTTTGATGGTGCACTTGTTTTAAATATATTTTTGAAAATTTTATAAATTATATTTGAAAAAATAAAATTATTATTTTAAATCATAATATAAAAATTTACTTTTCTTTAATTTTTTGTATTTTTCTGATAAACTTCATGTTTTGATGAATAGTAACAAAATACAAAATTCTAATTGAAAACAACTTTTTTGTCTAAATAATTTATAGTGTTAAATTATATTTTTGATTGGTTTTAAAGTATAAATAGATAAATATTTTATCATTTAATCAAATTTAGGTTATTTTAGATAATTTCACATTGAATTTTGATATAAAAACATTTCAATCATTTGAACATTTTCACTTTAAAAATAGGTTTTCTCATTCCATCAATAGAATTAATTTTAAATTAATTACTACAAATTTTTTGTTTTCAATTTTGGAAAATGGATTTAATATTTGAAATCAGTGGTTCCAAATTATATAATTATGGTCCTTTTATTTTTTTAAATTATGAATAGAAATTTTAGTAATTTGTTTTCTAACACTATTAAAGGTAAATCGAGTAATTAAGGGTAAAAATAATATTATAAGTTTTATAAAATATCCCTAAAACTTGTTATAATTTTATTTTAGGATATATGTTTGACAAAAACTATCATTGGGTGATTTTATGGCCTCTTGGATCCACTTGGATGACTCTAACTCTTTTATAGTATTTTATTTTAAGAAAATCCAAATATGTCATACTCATGTTTTTAATATGTATTATATTTTTAATGTATGTTTATTAAGAACATATATTTGAATATAAATATTAATTTTAAATATAAAATGTTTTTATTCATCATGATAATTTATTTTTCATTTTTAGCAAATACATAATTAGCTTAAAGGCTTACACAATGATGATGCAATAATTATTTAATTAATGGAAATATCAAATAAATGATATTAAAAATATGAAAATAAATATAATTTTAGATAATTTATGTCATTAAAAAATATTATAGATGACCTAGGAATATTAATTGTGTATTAAATATTTTTTTTCAAATTTATCTTGTTTATTTATATTTTTTAAAACGTCAAGTAATAAATAGTGTCAGAATTGGCATTAATTATATTTGAAAATAAATAATAGTTTATTAAATGATATAAAATTCATAAAAATATAAAAAATTTACAGATTATTTTTATAAAGTTAAATTTGTCATAAATGATCCATGTATGGTTCTTTTGTAATCTTATTGTAACTATATTAACCCTTAATGAATAAAAACACATGTTGTCATGGTAAGAGTTAAAGGGATTAAATAAGGGTTAAAGCCAAAAGATAAGGTTAATAATATGACATAAAAATGTCTAAAATTTATTGGTTATGATAATATGTACCCATAAGCATCTTAAATTCTAAATAAATCACTTTGGATACATTTTTAAATAAAAATTAATTTATATTAATTTAATATTTTTGACTTTTTAAAAGTGTCTCTCACCTCAATTATAAAAAGGAACCTCCTCCCTCACTTATTCACACAACTCTGAGCCTTCTATATCAACCAAACCCTACCTATTTCTTATAAAAATATCCTTATACTAGTTATTTAATTCATATTCTTCCAAAAATACCAAATCTAGATCCCTAAAGAAAATATTTGAAGAAAGTTCATCGAAAAAGAGGTAATTGTTTTGCAAACTCATTCAAGTTCATTTATTTTTATACTTCCTCTTCATGTGTTTTTCCATACTAAAGTAATAAATACAGTATAATATATATGATTAGATTTTATTATGATTATTGGAAAACTGTGTTCCACCTTTTATCCATCCTATGAAAAATGAAAGCACTACGCTTGTGTACGTATGACTTACCATCTCCGCGCCATGGTGTAATTTGTTTTTCATCACCACTATTTTTGGATGGATATAATGATGGATATAGTGGATATAAATAAAAAATATGAAATTACATTTATTCTTTATAATTAATATACCATCCAATTCTTTACCCTTTCATCATTAAGGGAATGATATTGTTACACATGCGTACGTACGGTCTACCATCTCCATGACATGATGTGATTCATTTTCCATGTTAACCATTCACTAATGATTATAAAAATGTATATAATGATTAAATATAATATATATTAACTTAATATAATTATATATATGAAATAAATATATCATATAAATAAGAAACATGACTTTAATGATAAAACATGCATAGTAAAATGAAGTAATTAACAGTCGAAATAAGGGTAATAATGAAATATTATTAACAAAATGATATAAGAAGATAATATAAGATATAATAAATTTGTATATGGTTATATTATAAATTAAAAACATTATTTAAACCATTATACATGAAGTAAAATTGCATTTTACTAAAGTAAAGTACAAGGTAAGGGTTATTTCAAAATCTCATTATTAGTTGGTATTGTTTAAGTTTAACTCTCCAATGGGGAACATTTTTATTCCATGTACATGTTTTTCTAAAAATATTTTCAAAAATCTTTGTGTACTATTATCCTAAAAAAAATTAACCATGTTTGAATTTTTATAAGATGTTTTTCAAGGAATCTTTTTGTCATTTTTCAAATGAGGTACTTTATGACTTTTTGACAAAAATACAAAAGGAATTTTTTTTAACTTATATAGCATTATAATATTTCTTCACCATCATGACACTTTAATGTATTGAATATTCCTTTACATGTTTAAAATGTTATTTTCAATGAAAATATTTCTTTTAAAATAGAATAACATTTTAAATAAAATATTTCAAAGTAAAAAAGGGATATTTCTCTCAAGAAATTTTTAATGATTTTATTATAGTATTTTCATATATGTCAACATCCTTAGTTGGATACTATGCTTGATTGAGGTTGATATCTTATGATAACTTCTACCATTTTTATTGATGGGTGATCAATTTGAATATGGAAGTGCTATTTTGATATCATTTGTGGTATATAGATAAATTTTTCACATTTCATATGTTAGAGTGCTTATGTTGTTTATGTTTCACCCTTTTTATATGAGGAATGAATTAAACTTAGAAAGTGATGGGAGTGGCCTATTATAACCCCTATATTCATCGATAGGTCTCATGAGGAAAACTAGTTTGGGTATTGGTCGAGGCCTTTCCCATTTATGTATGGTGTCTTGGTCAAAGCCTTGAGGGTATGTTTATGATGTATGAAATTATTCATTCCCTCATTATGAGATTAGTTTTTGAAATTCCAGGTGATTATTCAATTATTAGAATATCCATGTGATTATTTATATGGAATTATTTTATATTCATTTATTCTTTCCATTTTATACACAAGATTATGTTTAAATGGATTGTGTTGTACTTATACACCTTGCATTAATGTTTATGATTATTTATTCATGATAGATTTTATTGTACGCTTACCCTTACTAAGCATCTGGGGTCACCCATTTCTTATGTTTTATTTTTCCTAGGTAGTCAAGATGTATACTATGACTGATATTTAGGTTTAATCTATGATATTAATAGTGTTATCAAATGAATCACTATGTTGAATTTTATAGATTCAATAGTAATGTATGTTTCGAGTATGTAATTTGGATTCCAAAACTATTAAACTGATTGGTCTTTTTCTATTCGATTCTTACATCTATGCTAATTTAATAATGTAAGAAAATAGTTTCGAACTACTGAGGTTGGGGTATTTATAGGTTAGGTCACCTTCGATTTATGTTTACCACCATTGGTTATGAGGGGTTTGATTATACCACCCTTCATGTCTGGGTAAATGAGGTGGTCACTCTGAGAGAGAATAGGGCCCTTAAATTGAGGGTGGTAGTTATCTAGGATTCCTCTTTGGTAAAGAAAACCTGTAATAAAGAATTAAATGAATATTACCAATGTGCGAAAGAGGAATTAATTAGTCATCTACAAGAAAAACAATCCTAGTTTTGGAATTCTCTTTAGATATCAGAGAAAATTGTGCTGGAGAAATAGGGACTCCTCGATATAGAGGACAAGGCCAGGCTTGATGTCATTACTTAGGAGGAGGAGTTGTAATATATTTCGAAGGCAGAGACTGAATCTATTTATCAATTACACCAATCTGTGACCTCCTTTGAGTAGAGTTTTGCATAACTCAAAGACTCTTCTGAGAATATATTGTGAAGGAATTGTAATTTTGAAAATTTTCCTTGGATCATATATTCATGGGATAGAATCTTATATGTTTATATTACTCCTCATGTGTGATTATCAATGAATTTATCTTTTTAACTTTATATATTCCTATTGGGTTCTCTTTCATTCATGTTTCTCATGAAATATCACTGATCTGATGTTGCATTAATCACCAATTATACCCATCCTTTTCATAATATCAAGTAAACCTGAATGCCTAGATTTGAATGTATAAATTCTAATAGATTATCCTCGAGAAATTCTCATGAATTCCCACCAACATGAGATTATCTATTGATATATATGTTCCATATATCTAGATATTACCTGATTCATAGAAGTATATTTTGGGTAGAATATATGTCTCTGAGGGAGAGTGATTTATCTTTTTCCAAAGTCAATGGGATTTTATGGCATAGATTTATTTTTCATAATGTCATATGGTGGACGTCATGAGATTTTTATCTTTTCCATTCTTGTAAAATAATTCATTAGTGTGTTGTAGTTTAGGGTATTTTAGATCAAACCTTCTATTATTGTAGTTTAGGGTCTTTTAGATCATACCTTCTATCACTATATTTTAGGATATTTTAGTTCATAG
Source organism: Viscum album (assembly GCA_963277665.1). Taxonomy (NCBI): domain Eukaryota; kingdom Viridiplantae; phylum Streptophyta; class Magnoliopsida; order Santalales; family Viscaceae; genus Viscum; species Viscum album. Next base: position 341,371,909 of record OY728129.1, read on the forward strand.
CTTCTATTTCTATAGTTTATGATATTTAAGCTCAGGCCTCTTGTTGTTGTAGTTTAGGGTATTTTAGCTCAAACCTTCTATTTTCATCATTTTTGGTCTTTTAGCTAGGACCTTATTTTGAAGTATTTTAAGGTATTTTATCTTGAACCTTCTATTTTTTTAGTTTAGGGTATTTTATCTCGAACCATCTATAATTGTAGTTTAGGATATTTAAGCTTGTACCTCATGTTGTTGTAGTTTATGGTATTTTATCTCATAACTTATATCCTTGTAGTTTAGGTTCTTTTTGCTTAGATCTTATATCATTGTATTTTAGGGTATTTTAGGCCATAATTTCTATCACTATAGTTTTGGGTATTTTACCTCAAACCTTCTGTTGTAGAATATGGAATATGGGGCAGACATGTAAGGGATGACCCAAGGAAACCTAAGGTTCTGATTTCCTCTATGGTGTTTCCTAGGATCATGTGGATTGGAGTTAATTTCTTACAAGTACTAAATGCCTCTAGTTGGTAGGTAAAATACCTTATGCATTTATATTAATATCAAAAAAAGGTGCCCCCACTCTTCTCCTGGGGACATGGAAGTTTTAGGGGTAATAATGGTTGAGGTTAAAATAATAGGGATTTCAGGTCCACATTGATAGTTGGAATGTGGAATATGTAAATCATAATTCAAATATTTGAGTTAGTGAGTATGAGATGGGGTAGATGCGTCAGGAATAACCCATAACTCTCTAAGGCATTGGGTTCTACCATTGTGTTACCAAAGCACACAAGGATAGGGGTTCATTTCTTGTATGGAGGGGATGCCTCTGGTTGGTATTTCGAAGCCCTTATGTGTGGATATCATGGTCAAATAGAGGTTTTCCCACCCTTTTCGTAGGGCCATGAAAGATTCGTGAAGAATAAAGCGTCTAGAAGATGAAGTTTGATATAGAGGAAAGCTATCCATGAATGGTTCTACAACCCTAGGGAATTTTAACTCTTAAATTGTGAATATAGAGCCCTATTACATGTGGTTTTGAGTCATGAAGTGTGGTTCATCAAAAGGTCTTAGAATGAAGTGTAGTATCCCTGCTTTTAAAAAGGGTACAATACATAGTGATGTAATGTTAAGGATGTCGAATCTTCTTGAATAGTATGGTTACAAGGATTGTAAATCATGATCTAAAGTGCTTGGATCATGAGGATGGTATGGGACAATCATATCAGGAATGGCCCAGAACACCCTCAGGTGCTTGGTTCTGCCATGGTGATGTCAGGCACACAGGAATTAGAAATACCTTTATATATGGCTATGATGTCTCTAGTTTGTTGGTATAATCCCTTATTCATCGATATCATGGTCAAATAGAGATATCTCTTTTCCATTCCATGGGCCATGAAAGGTTTTTGGAGACCCAAGGTTCCCAAATCATAAAGTGTGACTTATGGAAAATTTAATATCCAAGAAGAGTTATAACACCCTAAAAGTTTTGTCGCCACCTAGTGAACATGTTATCGTGGTGATGAGATATGATAAACCATTATTCTATCTTTTTTCTAGACTAGGGGTTCCAGTGGTCATATATTGGATTTTATTAAGGCTGTAAATTACACCTTGTGATCTTTATTCCTTATTTATTTAAACCTTGATTTTTACTTAAGCTTTAGAGATGAAGAGTTAATTGAGTGAAGACTTGAATTTTTCTCAGGCCACCCTTTTTAGGGTTTCAACCTAACAAGTTTTGGGTCTCTTTAGCTAATAGTTTAAGGTATTTTGATTTGGAACATAAAAGGATATAGATTACATTCAAATAACATTGACCAATGTGAAATCATTTTAATGTGGTTAATCACATTAACCTAATAAGATTGGGGTGTTGCACAAGAGCCCAATTAGGATAACCATGGTTAAGATCACTCCAACATCCTTTTGAGTAAGAGATAAAAATGTTGTAAATCACAAATCAAGGTTATCAAGTCATGAGTAATGACATGGGACATATAATAACCCAAGATTAATTTAGATATACATTTCATCATTTTTTAGGAATACTTAATACATTACACAACAAATTCCTAAAGACCATATTATTTTACTTCCTTTGGAAACATGGAAACATAAACTGTAGAAAAAGAGGGATCTAAATTATCTCCCACTAGGTTCTCCAAAACTAGCACCCCTCTTAGACATATCATACATGAAATATATCTTCATAAACTAGGGAAGGAAAAAAATAATGTGGTGATCTCGTATGCTCAGTAAGGGTAAAAAGGGAGATATATAAATATGAACATGAGCATAAGGTTATAAGAACATGATCATAACATTAGAATATCATACCCTACATATTGATGATCATAAACATGAATCATGGAATAAAGATTAAAAATTCATAATACATGAATCATTAGGGAAACAAGATCATAATCCATTAAATATTAACATAATAAGACATGGAATTTTGGCATTCACATAAACATTAAATATCATTCCCTATAAGTCAAGATGTATTTCTAGAACTTATCAGGGAACTTCACGGGGACTACACCAACTGGGGGAGACACACCACTATCCCCAATAACAGTCCTTTCCTTATAAGGGATCATGTTTCCACATCTTCCCAAATTGGATAGGGTTTACCCATATTCCTATAGTGGATCAGGTTTCCCCATCTTCCCATAGTGGACTGGGTTTCCCCATCTTTCCAAAGTGGATTTGGTTTTCCCAGCTTCCCATAGTAGATCAGGTTTCATCATCTTCCATGGTGGATCAATCCCATCTACTTGATTCCCATCATTATCTCATGAGATATAAATCTTTAACCAATTCATTGGAGAGAGATATAGGTCTCACCCGTCACATAAAATCATGCACACATGTTCCATAAGATAATAAAACTTTCTTTATATCATGACCCATAAAAAGAGATGGGTTTAATAAACATAAAATCATAACCCATGAAATAAAATGGGTATCATAAAAATTTAATCATATCATTACCTGTGGAAAATAAATAGGTCTCATAATCATTTCATCAAAGCATGACCTAGTAAAAAACAGGTTTCAAGATCATATAACCCAAGGAAGATAAATGGGTGTCATAAACATCATTCCATCATAACATAAAACATTAAAGAACTAATATGAATGGTATTCTTGGATAATATCCTCAGTAAATAATAATATATAAAAAATTATGTCATCCTATATGAAGAATTATTTTGGAAGATCGCATGAAACATATCTTAAGAAATATAGCCTTTCTTTTAAAATCCTTTTTATAAAACCATTTCAAAATATTTTTCTTATAATGAAAGATTTAAAATTTTATTTAAAACATTTATTGAGTAAAATATTTTTTTTTCTTTGAAAAAATATTTTTTAAAACATAAAACCTTTTGAAAACAATTTTCATTGAAAATAAACTTGAAAACTTATAAAGAAATCTTTAAAACATTTTGAAAAAAAATTCTTTGAAAATAATTTGAAAACTTATAAATAAATATTTAAAATATTTTGAGAACCATTTATTTAAAAACAATTTTAAAACTTATAAAGAAATATTGAGAACATTTTGAAAACCATTTCTTTGAAAACCCTTTTAAAACTTATAAATAAATCTTGAAAATGTTTTGAAAACCATTTCTTTGAAAACAATTTGAAAACATATAAATAAATCTTGAAAAAAATGAAATCATTTTTCTTTGAAAATATGTTTACAACTTTTAAAATATTCTTTGAAATCATTTAAATCCTTTTCTTTGAAAACAAACTTTTGAAAAAATATTAAGAAATCTTTGAAAATCATTTAAACCACTTTTTAAACCTAAAACATTTTTTGAAAAAAAATTGAAAACCAATTTAAATTAAAAAAATACAGAATATTAGGAAAACATTTTGTTTAAAAAATAACCTTGAAAAATTAAAAATTAGGTTTTAATGAAATTAAATTCATGATGACGGGTAATTATGTACATGTATAACATTCCTTTTGTGCCTTAAAAGTTTAGAAAAGTGCCTTGTTTGAAAAATGACAAGAAGATACCATTTAAAACGATTTTTAAAAAGGTAAAATATTAGTAAAAATTTCCATTAAATGTCATAGGATAACAGTAAAATATTTTTTTAAACATTTTTAGAAAACATTGTTTTGAAAGAACACATATTTCCAACCTAAAAGAGAAATAAGGACAAATTTTCATAAAAACATTTTCTTAATTATCTTAAGTACCAAAAAGAGGAAAATGATAATAATTAAGGAACAAAATTGTGAATATACATAGTAAAATAAAAATTATGAGTTCTATTGAGATATGGATAATAATATTTTTTCAATGGAATCATAATCATAAACGATCTTGATAAACTATGAAATTCTTTCAAAAAAGTCTTACCACTTGGTAACTTTGAATTATAATCACCATGTAAAAAATGAAATTACATAAAGCTTTAAATATCATGAAAATAATTAGTTTTTTGATCTAACATTTCAAATTAAATTACATACACCTTGTAAAAGAATATAGGTGCATAACATGGCATGTGTCTCAAAGAACGAAAATTGGGACAAAATTACTTTACTGATTTGGTAAATTTTGAAATATAACCCCTATAAAATAAATATCATAAAAATGATATGTAAATAACCATAAAATTAAGTATAATAATCATATAATACATACATTGTAAGTAAACACACCACATATAAGAAATGGGTGCTGAATATGGCTTGTGTCTCATGGAAAATAAAAGTGAGACGAGAAAACTCTTACCTTAAGTATTCTCTCTCTTCATACTTGTTAAAAACTCCTATATAATAATTATAAGTTCATTATAAATCTAAAAAATAACCATATTATTATATATAATACCATATATTATTTTATTATGACTTTATATTACCCTTTTATTAACAACTCAGTGTTAAGGTTACGTTTCGGGTAATAATTACTTTATTTTTCTCTAGTGTTTCAATTTGTTATATTTTTGGTCCCCAAAGTTATATCATGGTATAAAGAATTTAAAAAATTATATAAATATCATATATATTTATTATATAAGTAATCTATCAAAGATACAATTATTAAATTAAATACACCATTCATGGAGATGGTAGGTCGTACATACGTAAGAACATTGTTTATGTTTTACTTCCATATTGAAAGAAATTAAGTAAATGAAATGAATGTGTGTGTGTGTGTAATATTATTATAGTAGAATTATTATGTTATATATATCAGATAATTTTACTAAACATTTCCTTAATATATTTCATGTAAAGTGTGAAAAAATCACATCGCTTTATGGAGGTGGTGGTTCACACTTCCAAAAATAAAGTTATTGTATTTACAAAAAATGGAAAACATGAAGGTATATTTTATTTAATAATTAAAAAAAAGTATAAATACATCATTTTGTGATGTGGTAGTTCATCTTACACAAGAAAGGTAAGTTTTTTAATCATTAGATGGTTGTGTGTGTAAGTGTAGGTCTAAACATTACAAAAATATTATATTAGTATATTTATGATACTTATTTTATTATATAATCATAGAATAATAATTTTTTAGGGGGTGGAGAATGAAAATAAAATAAAGGATCTTAAGAAATGATGTTACCTCTTCTTTGAGTAACTCCTATTGGATGCACCGAAGGGATTACTTGGATTAATTTCTTCCCAAAGGGAGGCTTCTAGGATGAATGGAAATATTTTTGGGAGATTATTTGAGTAGATTTTGGGTGATCTAAAGGGATTTATATGTGTGAATAAGTATGAGTTATGAGTTCTTTTTTATAGTGAAGGAGGAGTGGCATTCATGTAAATTTTTGAAAATGGAATTTTAACCACATATTTCCCATGTCAAGTGGCTCCAATAATGGAACCAATTAAATCCAAGGGACTATAGGGTAGAAATATTTCTATAAAATATACTTTTAAAAAGTTTCTAGGTCATTTTGGCCCTTAATTTTAAGGTTTAGTTTCTTATTGGGCTAAATTTTACCTTAATCGTTGTAATTAATTTTAATTACATTCACTAATATTTTTGATAACAAAATAATTTGACCTCATTATACATTATAAACTATGATGATTAAAACTATGGAATCCATTTCTCTAAATTTCAATCACATAGTTGGTATAAATTAATATAAATTTAATCCTGTAGATGGGATGATAAAGTGGCTTTTTAAAGTAAAAACGTTCAAAAGTTTGCTAAGTTTTTATATCCAATTTCAAATTAAAATTGATTCAAATAACCTAAATTGGATTATTTTTCGTATAATTTATCTAATTAAACATTAAAAAAAATAAAAAATATAACTTAAAAATATAAATAAATTAGATAAAAAACATTTTTGAATTAAAATTTAGTGTTCTTCACTATTCATCAAAAAATGATATTTCTCAAAAAAATACCAAAAATTCATTCAAAGTAAATTTTTATAAAATGATTTAAAAAATGAAGTTTATTTTTTCAAATAAAAAATATAAAAGTCTCAAAAAAACATATTTAAAACGATTTCTCTATTAAAATGTGGTAAAATTACATTTTAGAAGAATACATCTTTTTATTCATAAAATTTGATTTATTCTTATCTTGTACCTATAAAATCTATCAAATGAGTATAAAAAATATTGGTTGAATATATAATATATAAATTTTATTTAAAAAATTAATCAAAAGTGGTTTGATTAATTTATTGAGATTAAATTTTTTGGTACATAGAAAAATAGTTTTCTTAGAAATATAATTTCTTTATTTTTAAATAGTTCTTACATTCACTTATAGATAAAGGGGTTTATTTTATTCACATGTTTAAATCATATTTTATTCATAATTTCCATCCTAATTTATAGGTAAAAACTATAATAATATGTTAATAATAATATTAATATTATGTCATAGTTTGGTAAAACTAGGTCTTACGTGTAACGCAGGCTATCGAAGGAAATTGTAAATGCATGTAACACAATCCAAACACTGTGTTTTGTGTGCCAAAAGATAATATATATATTTTGTGTAGTGAAAGATTAACTTGGTGTTTCATAAAACACAATCCAAAAATAGTTCATTCATATAACATAATCTATATTTAGAATTGCATGAAATGAAAAATATCAAAAAGATTAAATTAATTCAAAAACAATATTTCACAAAATGTTATAGTGTTAAATTCTACCCCCATTAAAATGAATTTAAACCTCAAAATTATTTTGTTTTATTAAAGGTTTAATAAATTAAAGTTTATTATATAGAAACCCACATCATAAAAATTAATACTAAAACATCCTTTTAAAAATAAAAGTTGGAAACATAACGGCTACCCAGAGTAACACATAACTAGTTTTCCACATAGGAGAACATTGATGGTAAGTGAAAATATGGACTTAGAGGAAAAGCATAAATATTGATATGGGAGTGATTGAGTTCATAAATCACAAATAAGTGAATTATTAATGGAATTTTTATGACCTTCAATTCATAAATATTTGATGATTTAAAAGTCCATCGGTTTAACAAAAATTAAGGTATTAAGACAAAATTTTATTTTTAGATTGTTTTCCTGAAGTTGAATATTTTTGATGAAATTATATACTTTCATGATTTCTGTAAAACCTCACCCTTTTTTGTTCCTTGATCAATTTCAACTCCATAACTTATTTTAATAAATGAAAGTGAATTTTCCATTCCCATAGAATTAGCAGATCATAAAATCCATAAATAGAATGATAGGTCATTAAATATATCATAACAAAAAGGTTATCATAAGTTATCTAGTATAAATAAATCCACATATAGAGATATAAAACTTTAATATATAAAACATCTTCTAAAGTTTAACATAAACCATTCAATAAATGGTTAACCTTATAACCATTCGAGCATATGAAAATCCAAAACTTTATAAGTAAGGTTACAAAAATAGCTTAACATTGATCCCCCATATATCAAAAAGTATCTCTTGGTTGTAAAATTCCAAACATGTGAATACCCTCATCATATATTCTCTTGAAACATGGTAATAAATATAATTACCATAAATCATTGTAGAAAACATGTGTGCTTCCTCATTCAAAAGACTACTAGATATATTTTATAAATCCAAGAAGTTGTAAACTTCATCCATGATGGCATAGACCACTTTTTCAAAAAATAATTAATTAGTTCTAAGGTCATTAATATTATCCAATATACTTTATCCAAATCAATCGTCTCTTTATCAAAGCTAAACACAATTTTCTCAACATATTGAACACATTAAGGATTTCGTTACCTTAATAAAAATATCACTTTTATAATATTTCATCACCATTAAACATATCAATTTCAATCCATGGTGAAAATATTATATTGAAAATAATTACATATATTTCGTGATTCATATAACATAATATTTGAATTCCAAAACATATACACTTCAATCATCCTACACTATTTATAAACCATTACTTAGGATTCATCATCTTATTCCTTAAAAAAAATTCCTATAATATAAAATATGAATCATGTTTTAAGGTTCCTTAACCTCAATCTAATCGTTCTTCTTACATTTAAGATAAACAATACTGGAATAATATCTCATACCTTTCATATTTCATTTGTGGTCTCTTTGTCTTCAGAAGTATAACCAATACTTTTACCGCCTTCTGGATTCTCTTCATGAGATTTATACTTAGAGAATAGTTTTTATAATGCTCATACTTTCCACATGAGAAACATTAAATGTTAACCAAGTTCCTTCTAGTTCCTACCATTGACTAAAACCAGAATTCATAGGGTGAGAAACACTTATCATAGAAAAAAACCACATAATCATGAAAATTTACTTATAGGATTTCTAAATCATGATATCTTCTTTAATATATGACATGTTAGGTTTGTCCTAGTTTATTCACAGTCATATTTTATTTAAATAAATCATGATAATTCATAAATATTTTTTGAATTCCCAAAGAATATCCCCCAAGAGTGTCAAACTCAGTATGCAGCAAGGCCCATTTTCGTATACTAGGTTACGCTCGATTTAGGTCTAACACACATTTTCATAGTTATTACCCCTTGGTCCATTTGTTCTAGATATACATATACTTTTAGTATCCAGACAGGGATGTAACGCTAGGAAACCACTCACTCTATTCTTTACCAAAATTCCAGGACATTTTACTAAACATTAACTCATCCTTATACTTATCATTAGAGACACTAGTAAACATATCCTTAGAAATATACCTACATATTTCACTAAAGTTTTCTCAACCTAGTTTCAAAAGGTTTACTAAACCTTCACTTTGATACTAAATATAACTTCCCAAGATTAATGTACATAGATATTTCATTATTTTTTCGGAATACTTAATACATTACACAAAAAATTCTCAAAGACCATATTAGTTTACTTTCTCTGGAAACATGGAAACATAAACACTAGTATAAGAGTGAACTAAATTATCTACCAAAAGGTTCTCAAAGAATAGAACCCCTCTTATACATATCATACTTGAAATATATCCTCATAACCTGAGGATGGCAATAATAAAAGGGATGAACTCAGATGATCATTAAGGGTAAACAAGGGAGATATGTAAGCATAAACATGAGAATAAGGTTATGAAAATGTGATCATAACATTAAAAGATCATATGTTGGATATCAAAGATCATAAACATGAATCATGGTGTAAATATTATCAGTTCATAATATATGAATCATAAGAGAAATAAGAGAATAATCCATGAAATCATAATATAGGAATAAGACATGGAATTGTGGAGTACACATAAAAATGTAATAGAATTCCCTATAAGTATATAGGAATTGCTGTAACTTATCAGGGAACTTCATGGGGACTTCACCTACTAGGTAGGAAACAACATCATCCCCAGTTATAGTACTTTCCTTATAAGGGATCAGTTTTCCCCATCTTCCCACAGTGGATTGGGTTCCCCCTCTTCCCTTAGTGGATCGAGTTTCCCCGTCTTCCTATAGTGGATCAGGTTTCCCTATATCCCTATAGTGGATAACATTTCCCCATCTTCCCATAGTGGATCAAGTTTCCCTATCTTCCCATATTGGATCGGTCTTTCCTATATTCTATAGTGGATCAATCTTGTTGACTTGATTATCATCATTATCTAATGAGATATAAATATTTACCCAATGCATTAGAGTGAGTTATAGGTCCCACTTGTCACATAAAATCATACAAGTTTCATAATATGATAAAACTTTCATCATATCATGACCCATAAAAAGATATTGGTTTCATAAAAATCATATCATAACCCATGAAATTAAATGGGTATTATAAACATTTCATCATATCATTATCTATATAAAAGAGATAGGTCTCATAATCATTTCATCAAATCATGACCCATGAAAATAAGCAGGTTTCAAGAGAATGTAACTCATATAAGAGAAACAAGTGTTCTAAACATCATTCCATCAAACCATAAACCATTTAATAAATAATATTAATGGTATTATTTCATTATATCCCCAGTAAATCATAAACTATAAAAAAATTGTCATCTTAGATGGAGAAAGATTTTAGACAACCACATGAAACATTTATTAAGGAAGATATCCTTTCTTTGATAATCCTTTTTATAAAACCATTTAAAAATACTTTTATTATAAATATTGCTTTAATATTTTATTTAAAAAAATCTTGAGTAAAATATCCTTTTTTATTTGAATATTTTTTTTAAACATAGAACCTTTTGGAAACCATTTTTTTTAAAATAAAGTTAAAAACTTATAAAGAAATCTTAAAATAGTTTGGAAAACCATTTCTTTGAAACCACATTGAAAACTTATAAATAAATATTGAAAACTTTTTGAAAATAATTTCTTAGAAAACACTTTTAAAACTTATAAAAAAATATTTAAAAAAATTTGAAAACCATTTCATTGAAAACAAATTGAAAACTTATAAAGAAATATTAAAAGGTTTTAAAAACCATTTTAAAACTTATAAATAAATCCTGAAAAACATTTTGAAAACATTTTTTTTAATTTAAAACTTTTAAAGTAATCCTTGAAATAATTTAATTCATTTTCTTTGAAAAAAAACTTTTGAAAACATAAAAAGGAAGCTTTCAAAATCATTTAAAACACTTTTTAAACATCAAACATTTTTGAAAACCTTTTTATTTAAAAACCAATTTAAGTTAAAAAAAATACATAATATTATTAAAACATTTTCTTTAAAAAAATAAACTTTTAAACTTAAAATTTAATCTTCAAGGAAGTGACAGTCATGACTTCGAGTAAGTTCGTACATGCCAAACATTCTTTTTCACCATAAAAGTTTACAAAAGTGCCTTATTTTAAAAATGAAAAAAAGATTCCATTTAAACCCATTTTTTAAAATGGTAAAAAATGGTTAAAATTTTCATTTATACATCATAGGATAATGGTAAAACATTTTTGGAAATATTTTTATGGATTTTGGACGGAAAAGAGAAATAAAGTTGAATTTTCATAAAAACATTTTCTTAATTATATTAAGTACCAAAGAGTGGTAAAATGGTACTAATACATGAATAAATCTTTAATATACATAGTATAATAAAATTCATGGGTTATCTTGAGATATGTATCATAATATTTCATAAATGGAAGCATAATCATAAACAATCTCGATAAACAGTGAGATTGTTTCAATAAACTCCTACCACTTGGTAACATTGAATTATAATCCCCACATAAGAAAATGAAATTACATGAATCTTAAAATATTATTAAAATAATTATTTTCATGATATAACATGTAAAATGGAAATATATACACCTTGTAAATGAATATAGGTGCATAATATGGCATGTGTCTCAAAGAAGGAAAGTTGAGATAAAATTACTTTAATGATTTGGTAACTTTTGAAACATAAACCCCATGAAATAAAGATCCTAAAATGGATATTTAAATACCCATAAATTTAATTATAATAATAATATAATACATCCATGGGTATTTATCACACCACATATAAGAAATAGGTGGTGAACATGTCTTGTGTCTCACAGAAGGAAAAAGTGACACGAGAAAACCTTTACCTTAAGTCTTCACTCTCTTCATACTCATTCAAAACTCATATATAATAAATATAATTTTATCATAAATATACCAAATAACTATATCATTATATATAATTCCATATATTATTTTATTATGAATTTATATTACCCATTTACTAATAACTCAATGTAAATGTTACGTTTCGGGTAATAATCAATTTTCTTTTCTCTTATGTTTTGATTTGTTGTATATTTTGTCCTCATAGTTATATCATGATATTAAAAATGTACAACATGATATAAATGTAATATATATTTTTTATATAATTATTTATAGTAATATATAAAATATTCAAATATTAAACGAAATACACTGTTTATGGAGACGGTAGATCGTACGTACATATGAATGTTGTTTCTATTTTACTATCGTATCGAAAGAAATAACATAAATGAAATATATTTATATATATATATATAATATCCTTACATTAGAATTATTATTTCATATATATCATATAATTTTACTAAACTCATCCTTAATATATTCCATGTAAAATGTGAATGAATCACATCGCCTTGGGGAGGCGGTAGTCCACACTTCCGCAAACGAAGTTATCATATTTACAAAAAATAGATAGCATAAAGGTATGTTTTTTATAATAATTTAAGTAGATTATATAAATAATAAATATCATATCTATCATATAAAAATATATTTCCATCATAATTCCCAACCATGATAGGTGGAAAATTAAAAAGAAACAACATCGTTTCGTGAGGCGGTAGTTCGTCGTACACAAGAATGGTAAGTTCATTACCCATTAGATGGATGTGTGTTTAAGTGTATGTATAATACTTAAAAGAAAATATCAATATATTAAGTTTACTTAAGTTATCATATAATCATGGAATAATAATATTTTATGGGGTGGAGAATGAAAACAAAAAAAAGGAGCTTGAGGAAGGATGTTACCTCTTCTTTGGGTAAGTCCTCTTGGTTTGCACTAAATGGATTACTTGAATGGATTTATGAAAAAATGGAGGATTCTATGATAAAGGTATGGATTTTTTGAGATTATTTTAGTAGATTTTTGGTGAGGAAAAGGGCTATATATGTGTGAACAAGTGGGAGGGTTGAGTGCCTTTTTATAGTGGAGGAGGAGTGGCATTCTTATAAATTTTTTAAAAGGGAATTTCATCCATGTTTTTCCTATATTAAGTGACTCATATAATGGAACCAATTATATCCAAGGGAATATAGGGTCAAAATGTGGCCACAAAATGGATTTTTTACAAGTTTATATGTCATTTTGGCCCTTAAGTTTAATCTTTTGTACCTTTTAATCTTAATTTTACCTTAATCTCTCTAATTATTTTATTTAAATTCACTAATATTTTGGTCAAAAAAATATGTTTAAATAATTATAAATTATAAATTATGATTATTCAAAATATGGAATCTATTTTTTTCAAATTATAATCATATAAGTGGAATAAATTAATTTAAATTTAATCTCACAAACAGGAAGATAATGTGAGTTTTAAAGTAAAAACATTCAAATGATTGCTAAGTTTTTATATCCAATTTCAAAGTGAAATAGATTCCAATAACAGAAATTTGAATAATTATTTTATATTTTTTAAAATTAAACATTAAAACCAATAAAAAATATAATTTATCCTTATAAATAAATTAGATGAAAAGTAGTTTTGAATTAAAATTCAGTGTTCTTCACTATTCATCAAAAAATGAAACTTCTTAAAAAAATAGAAAAAATTCACCCAAAGAAAATTTTTATATTAATATTTCAAAAATGAAGTTTATTTTGTTAAATAAATATTATAAAAGTTTCAAAAATAAATTTTAAAATGGTTTCTCCATTTAAAGGCGGTAAAATTACATTTTAGAAAAATACATCTTTTTATTCATAAAAATAGATTTATTATTATCAAATACCTATCAAATGTGTTGGATGAGTATAAAAAAAATTAATATATAATATATAAATTTTATTTAAAAAATTAATCAAAAGTGGTTTTTTTAATTTATTGAGATAAAATAGTGTTCGTACATAGAAAAATAGTTTTCTTAAAAATGTAATTTGTTTATTTTAAAATAGTTCTTACATTCACTTATAGATAAAAGGGTTCATTTTATTCATATTTTTAAATCATATTTTATTCTTAACATACATCCTAATTGCTATGTGGAAACTATAATAATATTTTAACAATAATATTAATAATATGATTTAGTTTGGTAAAACTATGTCTTGCGTGTAATGCAGGCTATCAAAGGAAATTGGAATTTCATGTAACGAAATCCAAAAATTATGTTTAATGTATCTCAAGATAATATAAGTGTTGTTTGTAGTGGAAGATTAACTTTTTGTTGTATTAAATTCAATCCAAATATATTTATTTCATATAAAACAATCTATATTTAGAGTTGTGTGGAATAAAAAATATCAAAAATATTTAATTAATTCAAAAAAATATTTCAAAAAATCTAAGGGTGTTATAGGAAAATAATACCAGAGATGTCACATAATACCTTCAAGAATTGATTTCCACCTCTTTGACGTCAGGCTCACAAGGATTAGAAATCCCTTCTTATATAGAAAAGATGCCTCTTGTTAGTAGGTCTAATCCCTTATGCATCGATAACATAGTCAAGCAGAGAGATATTGTTTCCTTTCTAAGGGACATGAAAGGTTTTCAGAGAGACTTGAGGTGATCAAGACATGAAGTTTGATTTTTAAATTGAAGTTATTAAAAAATGGTGGAATCACCCTGAACTCTGGTTTACTAAGGTAAGTCCCTTGTAGTTCTTTGATAAGGGATAATAATGGACGATGGTCTGCACATTTTAACATCATGTAGTGGGGAAATATTTCTTTTGTAGTTTTAATGTCATGAAACCAAGATATTTTACTTGTAGTTTAATTTCATGTGGTGGGGGAATATCTTTTTCCTTATAGTTTAACATCATGAAGTATGGATGTTGGAATTGACACGAAAAATTGTGCAAGATATATTACATGCACAATCAAGGCATACGCAGATCTGACTCATACATAAGAAAAATGAGATTTTATGACTCATCCATTATGTTGTTGGGGTTCATTTTTTCATTGGTTATTATAGATGGGACTAGGATTATGGATTTATATATCACTATATATACTGCAGTGATATTAATCAAACCACACATAGTTCTTGAACAAGAAACTCTCTATATAGGTTTGAACAGTATGTATAGGTAGGCATTTTTTTCCATTTATTGTTACAGTTGGGCCCAGGATTGGGGATCTGGGTGTCACTACGTATCCTTTAATGAAAAGAATCAAGACACACATAGTTCTTCAGAATTCATTTAGTTTAATGTCATGCGATAAGTACATAGGCTCCCTGATGTGAAAAAAGAATGTTTTAGCAAGGCCCGAGAATGGAAGTATAGGCGTCACTGCATATCCCACAATAATAGGAATCAATCCACGCATATTTTTTAAATAGGATCTCACTACGTAGATTGGAATCATATGCTTGGAGGGGGAAAATTTAATGTTTATTTGTTATGACTAGACCTGAGGTTGGAGATCCATGCATCACTACATATCCTGTGATGACAGGAATCAAGTCACATGTATTTCTTGAATGGATATATTTTGGGCGACCAACACCAACAAAATTATTCCTCTCAGTCGTGGTCCACAAGAATTTTTTGTTTTATGTCATGAAATAGACATCAACTATTCAGTTTAATTTCATGTGGCAAGGACTCATGGTGTTCCTTTTAAAGTACTTCATTTAGAACCATGATATATCTAACACTAGATGATATGACTTGTTGATGTAGAGAATCCCTTACTGAAATTCCTAAACTCATGCGAGCTATGATCAGTGTTAGAAACAAGTAATGGAAAGGGTTCTTATTACTATGCTGAGGTGATTAACTATAGGATAAGAGAATTTTGTATCATGTGGTGACTGGACCAAGATATAGGATATAGGTGTCCCTATGTATCTCATTAAAATTAGAATAAATATATACATTGTTCTAGGAACCCATGCAGTTTAGTGTCATGTGGTGAGGACGTCAGTCATGCAGTTTAACATCATGCAGTAAGGATGAAGATGATTGATGTGAAAGAGGGAGAATATTGTGGATCTATGCAGTTTTACATCATGTGGTAAGGAAGTCTGTTGTGCAGTTTAACGTCATGTGGTAAGGATTAAGGATGTTTTTTAGTTTATCATCTTACTACTAGGATGATCTCCATACAGGTTAACATCATGTGGTTAGAAAGTGTTCATTCATTTTAAGGTCTTACTACATGGGATTCTTCTATACAGTTTAACTCCATATGGTCAGAAATATTTTCGTACAGTTTAAAGTCATGTGATCGAGGTGATTGGTGTTGTACAGTTTAAGGTCTTAATGCATGGGCTTCTTCCATATAGTTTAACATCATTTGGTCATGATGATTTTTTTACAGTTTATCGTCATGTGATCAGGAAAATAAAATGCTTGATGGTAGCTTATGAAACATATTTTGTAAGAAATATTACATTGGTGGGGGTGAAACATTACCATCCATCATGGGAAATGAGTATGCCCTATTGTGATATGTCTTATGTATTATATAAGGCCCTTATCATTTGGTTTACAAATTTAGAGGCTTCTTTCCTCTTATCATTGGGGTTTTGAGAACCAATACCAATTATCCTTAGAGAAATGAATGGAGGTGAACCTTTTTATTTAAGTCTAGTGTAATTCAATTCTAATGGAATTCAAGGTTGTGAAATGTAAGCAACCTGTTCTCGTTGATCTATTCCATCTCATCCATCTAATTTTCTGATTTATCATCATCTTTTTACTGTTTGAAAATTTCTATTTGAAGTGAGGGGAATAGGAATTCTATGGGAAATTATAACTTGATGGATTAATTTTTAATGGATATAGAATTCATGATATTTCATGGTGAATCTCACATAGTCCTATATCATGGTTTACTATTAGTAACCCAACCTTCTAATTTGGTGGGAGAGCCTAGTCCCATAATGATGAGCACTGCGGGATCCCACTTGGAATTCTTCCATGATGGAGAGGATCACTCTTTTTTTATGCATCTAAGGGGGATTACATCTAATCCTCATTTTTAGATGGATTTTTTCTCATTTGGATTCTCTCAGAGGTTAAATTTCACTTCTTAGTGCCAAATCTATTCTCTTTCGGCTCGGTCTATCAGGAGAGTCCCATTTTAGAGATAACTGATTATGGACTCCATCCATCCAGGGGTGGGTATCATTTTATCATGCTCTGGGGTGGTGTTGATCTGATTTATTTTTTCCATGTAGGAAATGATGATTGATGATTCCATTATTTGGTGTGTGATACAGAATATTACTTCCTCCTAATCAGGGTCATCTAAGACTATGTCTATATTAGACAATATGTTAGTGCGAGCATTCTGTGATCAAGGAACATGATGAAACATGGGTTCAAAAGAAAACTCTTCTGTTATTCCCCTAACATAGCTAGTGAGAGGGGATAGTTATTCCTTTTTGATGGCATATTCACCATTGATATGCATTATCACAAGCTCTGAATCCCATTCAACATTTAGGTAGGCTATCTATAGTTATAGGGCACGTTATAATCTAGTGATGAGGGATTAGTATTGTTCCTAATTATTCATGCAACCTTTGGATAATGAGAAAGAGTAGGGAAAATTTTCTTTGTCTGGAGAAACAAATACAATCCCTAAGACGACCCAACTGAGCCTTGTATTTTCTATTCTTTTTTTGATAATTCTTTTGGAGGAACCATAAAAATACATCTCCCATGTCTGGGGAGTGTCATGGGTGTATAAAACATCCTCATCTTGAATTTTAGTGTCCACTAGTTTACTTTATAGGGTGGTATGTACTGAAAGGAAATAAAATAGGGATTTTCATTTCACTACCTTATGTGACCCAAACATAATGTCGTATTATTGTAGAATGACCTCCCATTGGTCCAGATTCCTTATCATCATGTGATGACCAAGGATTTACTTGAGTGGACCAATACAATATAAAAAATGGACTTTGTGGTCTTTCATATAATGCCTCGTCTTATACACTGCAAATATGAGTGCGAGATAGTTCTTATCGACATTAGAATATCATGTCTTAGTACCTAGAATCATTTGAATGAGTTACTATATATTTTTCTCACTCCCCACATTGTTCTTCTATGTGAGGAGGGATCCATGTGAGCATTTCATAGTGGCCATATATAAGATGAGTGTCTTTCCCTCCACTGGTGGCATCGGGACCAGTGGATACAGTAGGTACAACTTGAGACTCTCGAAGGCTTCTTGGTAGTCCATGTCCCATTGATAGGAAATTACCTTCATCATTATCTTGGTAAAAGGGAGAGAATTTTTTTCCAAGTTGGCTATGAAATACCGAATATAGGTGAGGTTCCCTTAGAGTCCCCTCAGTTCATTGATATTCCTAGGGGTGACATTACTAAGATAGAACTACAGTTTTCAGGGTCAAACTCGATGCCATGATGGCATACCACTAAGCCAGGGAACTTCCTTAATGTTACTCTGAAAGCACATTTTTGTGGATTCATCTTAATATTATAATGTCACAACTTGTCGAAGACTATTTGAAGATCCATGAAGTGATCACCTCACTGTTGGGATCTAACCACCAGGTTTTTGACATAACATTCATATATTCTTCCCAAAAATTTATTAAAGATATGATGCGTGGCATATTGATAATTATCCCTAGTATTCATTAAGCGAAAAGGAATGACCTGATTTCTTAAAATCCCTTGGGGTACTCTGTAGTCTATAGCTTATTCATCTTCAAGGGTCATCTTTATCTAGCAATACCCTAAATACTCATCCATGAAGGGGATATATTTAGAAGCTATAAGTTTAATAAATCAAGAAATATTTGTCAAAAATGGGAAATCATCATTTGGAAAGTGTCAATTAAGGTTTCTAAAATCGATGTAGGCCCTAATATTCCCATTATTTTTCATGAAAGAGACAATATTTGCTAGCCGTTTTAGGTATTTCACATCTTAAACAAAGTTTTATTTGATCAATTTGTCAAACTCTACCTCTACATTGGTATAATGAGAGGGGTTTATCCTATTAGAAGCCTTCTTGAAGCCTTGATGGTCATTGGGTAAGACAAGATGGTGTGTAGCCACATCTAGATTTATTCTGAGCATTTATGTATAAATCCATGATAATATGTATTGGTGTTTCTTTATAAATGTGATATCCATCTGTTGCTCCTTGAGGGGCATGGAGGGACTAATCAATTTAGGTTCTAGGTCTTCTTATGTTCCAAAATTTACCTTCTTAAGATCATCAATGGTGGTGGATATTCGTTCCTCAAATGTGGGAGGAGTGTTCCTAAGTTCATCTTATTCCTCTTCCACCTCTGAATCTATGGAGGTATTTTTAGATGAAGTCGAAAATATGGGGGCATCTCTATCACCATCAAGGTGAGATAGGCCATGAGAGAATACATTATCATCCCTTACTTCCAGATTTTTTGTAGAGAGATTCCAGAGTTGATTGTCTTTTACACTATCGTTGGGGATAGAAGGGGCTTGGCATCTGGGACCAGGTCAATTACCTTTACTAGATTTATGGGGATCACATGGTCATTATTAAGAAAAATCCATGGATTTTTCGGGGCAATCCCTAAGACATTTTAGGTTGCAACCTGTATATCATCATCCCCCATTAGTTTTTTTCATTCCCTTATATCAAAACCTACATTAGCATATGTGGCTTCATAAGTCTAGAAGGGGGAACTATCACCATTTAGTATGCCAAAATTACATCAATGGGGTATTTCAACCATTGATGGAAATTTGAAGGTACAACCACATGTTTGTGGATCAGGTCCTTCTGAGTAGGACATTGTATATGGTTTCTTACTAGATAACCATAAACTCAATGTTAGATGTGAGACCCCCAAACTGAGATTTGAGCTTGATTCTCCTCAGAGGTTTTTTCTCACACTTATCATACCATTTAATGGTCAATATTGTGGGAGAGAAATCCTATTCTCTATTAACCAAAACATCAAAGGGTTAAAATATGGATGAGTTTGATCCCAAAACCATTGTCAATATGATCTCTTAGGATGTTGACTTTATTGAATCTACCTAAAACATATAGAGGTATGATTTTTACTTGGATGACCTCTTCTTGATCCTGCTCTATGAATGAGATGATGACATGGCATTCTGATCTCATGGTCTACACTCAATAAACCTCGGCTATAGCGACTTATTTATCAAACTCCCATGGGATCTAGAGGTATTCAACGAGTGCTTCCTTGTGCTATTATGAAATATGTAGTGCATCCAGGATTGAGATCTTGAATGGTACAACCGCTAGTTGATTAAAAATATCATAATTTTGTGCCATAGGTTGGCGCTTCCTGATGTGAGGCTTATTCTTAATATGTTGGTCAGAATTTGAGGTATTTGAATTAGATGGGCCTGGTGCATGTGCATAGATCAAGAGATCATTTGTTTTCAGCGATGCAGGTTATGTCATCCTTTCCTATTGCATTGGCTAATCAGACAATCGCACCTCTACTAAGTGGTTGTGCAAGATGGATGGGGATAAATGACAACTAGAGGGTTCTAAGATACCACCATGTATTTTTTGGGATTTTTGGAGCACTTACCCAAGGGTCTTAGCTTCATATATTTCCTTTTTGGGTATGTGACATAAATATTGGGTCTGACCACGCCTGTGTTATCCCTTATATCCTCGGTTCCTATGCATGTGTCCTCTTGTTCCTCATTCGGGTTTGGGAACTCATACTCATAGGCATATTCATCATCGGAGAAGGGGTATTCCAATTGAATCACATTAATAGAACCAAAAATTATTTCTTCATCTGATGAAGGTTTTATTTGGTGGGGTTGTGCTAGTGATTCAGATGTTGCATTGAAGAAATATACAAGGGCTAGATCTTGCATCAGAACAGAATATGAATCTTCCCCTTCTATCTCTTCCTGTATCCAACGGTCGTGTCCACCTTTAGGGGACATGTCTGATTTCACCTCCTTGGGTGGAAGAACTATTGTTGGTCTGTGAAACTATGCTCTCAGGGTGGTATGAGCTTGGTCAACTACTTTATGATTCATCCATTTATTGAATTTCTGTCCACATTTATATAGTACTTTCTTCAAATCATCCTCTTATTTTCACTAGGAAACTATTATGCAATCCACCTACACTGAAGATTTATCCAACATCACCTATATGGAATTGACCATGTTTTGGAGAATGTATTTGAAGACAAATAAGTCCTATATATTATGACCCAGTCTTCTATAGAAATGGAAATGGTTAGGATGATTGGTGAGGTTAATCTCATTAGGATTCCTAGGATATGGTATCTTGAGTAGTTTATTGTCCATAGATTAAAGTAAATAACCAAGTACTTGTTCATTTTAGAATGAGTGGGATTTATTCATTCGTTACTCAAATATTGGGTGACCTTGGTCTATTTTCACTTCTATAAAAGGTTGATTTTGTGGTTGTTGATGCTCAACATAAGGTGTTGAGTAGTTTAGGAACTTCTTACATGCTTGGAAGGGTACTCATACTAGTTTGAGAGTAATAGTAGTGGCCTCTACATTGATGAGCCTTTTCCCCTGTGCTGAATTCATGAGATAAGATTTATCTTTGGTTCATTTAATGGTGTCTTCCAAATGTTGTGTTGTTTTTTAAAACTCAAAAAACCTACCTGGATACTTCATTGGGATCATAGGTGTCTGCAGCTCATCCTGGAGATTTTCAGTGTAGAGTTTTATCAATTTTTCCGGAGAGAGGAATATTGAGTGAATAGGTTAAATCAATCTACCTAGATATAAATTCATACACCCTCTCATTTTCACATTTATTGAAGATCATAAGGTTGACAATTGATATTTTTCTTAGCATAGATATGAATTAGTAAAGGAATTGACGATGAAGGTCTTCCCATACTGCAATTAATCCTACTAGAAAGATATTGTTCCAAAAAAAAGTTGGATCTATCCAAGTATGTACAAAACACCTCAAATTGGTTGCCTCCTGCGGATCTTGAGGGCCCATCATTGGACCGTATTGGGATGAAAAGTGAGTGAGATACTATTCAGGGTCTTCTATTCCTTCAAAGGTATAGAAGGTAGGATTACTGAAATTATGTTGGGATAAAATTGTCATCCACCCATTTAGGATATGGTTTCTTCTCAGGCTGCATAGGTTCACATTTTCCTTTTATGGATTCCATTCAAGTAGATAAGGACTCGATGGTATTTATAAATTCTAGAGGTACTGTCATCTAAGACACCTCCCATCTATAGGGAGTGGGCAGGGCCTAATTAGTTGGCCCTGTTTTTATTTCCCCCTAACTTTTCATTTGTGAGATGGCTGAATGATTACCCCAGTGATTGAGAGGTTTTCTCCATAATGGGGGAAATTCATGATCATTTATGTAGATTAACTACCTAGATATAGAGCCTTCTAATGCTCATATTCTTCTCTTGTAGGTGAATTAACTCTTTATAGATGTATGGTAGGAGGGATATTATCCTCTTTTTAAATATTATACTCATTGAGAATGGTTCCCCTAAGTAGATCCTCATTGATTTGTTCAAGATTTTGTATCTCATTCTCATATTGTTCCATTTGTTCCTATATGGAAGGAACTTGAACTCTTTGGGGTGTTTATTAGGATGTAGCCACAACTTTTCCCTTTATCTTTGGTATTTTTCCACTATAAACGTGACTACATTATATTCAGAGGTTCAAGGTTTTGGATCCTCCTTTGGTTTTGGGTTTGTGTATCCTTATCAGGTGTATCTAGATCCTCCTCTCAGGGCATGTTTTCTATATTATGTCCCTCTCCATCTACGTCTTGATCGACATTATCTATTATTTTAATAGTGAAGACATTCACATAGGTGTATTGAGAAATAGTAGTTATCCCATTACTTTCAATTCAATAGGATGATTCTGCACTATCTATATTAGGGTCATTTCTTGAAGCCTTAGCCATATTGGTCCATTTTGTCTTATGAATCAGGTAGGGTTCGATTACCTTTATCATACACTCTTCTCATCTCATACCATGAGTAGTGATCTTGAGGTAGTTTCTGTTCATGATTTTCAAACAAGTCCTAAATAAAATAGGTTTTTCTTACAGTGGGAGGAATAGATGAGTCTCCAACCATTGATATTTACCTCCCAACCTAGAGAATACTTATTCCCTCTATAGTGATGATGATGATGAAAATGCCCCACGCCATGCAGTTTGGGGTCTATACGAGGCCACAATTGGCATTGATTGATCTATTTACTGAGGATATGATGCTTCCAATCAAGGATTTGATGATTATCAGGATGGTCATTGATATATAAATTCCCCCAGCCTATATAGTTGGGGTTGATCTAGAATCATCATTGATTTTCCCATGATCCTCTTAAGGGATGATGAAACTGGTGATAGCGATTGAGATTTAAATTCCCCCAACCCAGTGGGATGGTGTTTGTTTGAATCTTCTACTAAAATTTCCTGAATCCTCTCAAGTATTTATGATCTAAGGGGTAGAGGTGGTGGAAGATACTCCCTCTACCTAGAAAGTTGGGTTCCCTCCAAGATGGATGTTATGGAAGTTGCTATTGGGCCAGTTTGATGTGGTGAAGTTTTACTCATGTAGGACTTGGGTGTAATGTTAACCCATAATGGTAGTCAACTTATATAAGAATCTATTAGACTAATTGAAACTTCAGATTTTGTGTATGAAATGTGTTCACATTGCTTCGAGGGGCCTAGTTAAAATATATGTTGGTTATCATCTTCCTCCATTCATGATGTCTTGGCACCATTGAAGCGGGATCATTTCATTATACTGAACAACTCACTCGAGCGTTACCCAACCCCCTAATTTTTATGCATTCTATGACATTACAGGGCTTCATATCTAAGGGTTATGCTATTCTAGGGGTGTGATGAAGTGTAATGCTCCATACTTCCCCATCCTTGAATACAGATACATGACATGGTTTTGGATATCAAATTTCAAAGAGTTTTGATGAAATGAAGGAAATTTTGATACATATTTGTTTTTTTCTTTTATGATTTTGAATCCTATGCCATGGAGATGGAATCCGGGTCTAGCTAACAAAAAATTATCATGATGGTCTAAAGGTGAACCTCATATCCTAGATAAGGGATATTTATATCCTTCAGTCACTAATGAGTTTCCCATATATTTTGGCATAGATAAGGCATGTATTCCTTCTTTAGATCATCTAGAATCTTGTGGTAAAAAGTGGAAATGGACTAGAACATAGTGGGGATGTTTTTTTGGATAACTCTCTCCATATGTCAATGTCAAATTCCTCTCCATCAGGCTTACATTCCTCCATCTGATCAGACCATAGAAAGTGCTTCTTAGTGTCACCTATAGTCCAAAGTGGGGTGTTGTTGGAAGTTGATGGGGAACTATATATGGTTGATTCTAATGTTTTGATACCCTATCTATATCAGTGTGTCTGAGTTTTGAACACCTATTTATACAGGGGTTTCTATAGAAGGGGAAAATTTCCTTATTTATGAGAGATATCACCGTGGGGAGGTGAACCATAGCTGATGTCAGGAGTAGAGTCCTTGTGATCCATCTCCACACTTCCAAAAAGAGTAATATCATAGTAATGATAATATTATACTTTGTTTGAAGAGATGACATACCCTTGGAGTGTTGAGAATGTGTCTTGAACAACATCAAGGACACTGTCATTGATCAGATTATAGATATGCACCTCATTCTACATCGTGGATGGAATATGTTGACCTACCGTTTGTAATTGTGCATGGATATAAACCTGCTATATGATAGTTACTAGACCTTATTAATAATCATCCAGTGTTATAGGATTATGATCCCACTACTGATAAGCTTCTAGAATATGCCAATGAGATTCTTCATTATTGATTGGAATATGATCTGGTCCCGAGGCATGTGTCATTCTCACTTAGTGAGCCCTATTTATAATTATAATATGATCCCAATCCTAATCCTTTTGATTATGTCGCTAGTATTTTCTGACAGGAATATTAGCCTATCCCAAGGCATGTGTCTCCCTCACTTGGTGAACCCTGGTTGAAATGAGAATATGATGTCAGTCCCGATATTCATTCCCCATCAAAATATTTCAAAGAATCTCCATAATGGGAGAAGTTATATAAAAATTATTTTTTATGTCCTCTAAATGATGTTGGTGTAGTCATTCATTGGAAAAAGTCAGAATATGTGTTTGGATTTCGTGATCTGCTAGAATATTCTTGGTAGATTCACTAACAAGAATATGATCCTTTCACGAGGCATGCTCCATTATCACTTGATGATCCCCTACCAAAAAGGGGATATGAAATCAATATTGGGCCTTTAGAGTATGTCGATGGTCTTATTTGATAGGAATATGAGCCTATCCTGAGGCATGTGTCACTCTCACTTAGTGAACCCCGATCAGAAAGGGGGTATGATCCTGATCATGTTACTTCGGAATATTCCACTAGGATTTTGCAATAGGGATATGATCCAATACTGAGGCATGTACCAATCTCACTTAGTGAGCCCCGATTAGAATGGGAATATGATCTCAGACTGATACCTCATCCTTTACCGGAATATGTTGATAATCCTCCTAGATAAGAGCAAGAATATTCACTTGCTTTAGAGCAACCACATTTTCATAATGATTAGAGTGTTGTGTGTCACTGGATATAGAGATAAGAATATGTGTCTTCTCCTATATTTTTACCACTATAGAAATATTCCAATGGATTTCTTCAATTGTTTCTAAGATCTAATGTCATTTTAGAAAAGTTTACATAGGAATGTAATCCTGCCCATTTTTTTGTCTCCACTGTATACTAGAATATATCTTCAATTGAAGAGAGGATATGATCCCACTTATGTCCTCCTTTTTCCATCCTAATATGCTGATTGGGTTCATTCATGGGGTAGGGATATGCTCCTCCTCCATTCTTGATGTAAGAATATTCATGTAGTCTTCATCCGAGTGAGCAGGGATATGAGCCTGCTTATTGGTTATCGTCAAAATATGTCAGAATACATTGTCAATGGGAGTGGGTATATGATACCACTCATGATTATCCAAATCCTTCCATGCCTGATGTTTCTTCCTTGTTTCCCATGCATGGTGATCGAAGATGTAAGTGTGTCGGGTGGTACCCTTAGTATGCGAATGAAGGGATGGTGGTTGATAGGATCCCTCCTAAGTGGAACCTAAACTAGAAGGGGGATAAAGATTCATCCTTGTTCCACCTTCATCAAATACTGAAGGTGGTGATTTTTTCACTCTATGGATAAGCTTCTAAAGAGGTTGGCTATGGCAGTGAGCAACATCAAATTTACTGCATCATTCTTTGGATGATGTGGACTCTTTGGTTTTAGTACTTTAAGTACCTCATAGGAATCCTCAATGTTTGGTATTTTACCATGTCAATGGTATTCCCAAATCATTTAATTTTCCACCCTATAATGAAGGTGTTGGGTTGGTGAGGTCATTCTGAGGCCTGTAGGGGTTGCAGTTAGAGCTGATTTTCCAGAACAATTGTTGGATAAAGACATGTCAGATCAAGGTGTTGTTTTTTAGAGAAGTTTATTAAATCATTAAGACATAAAGGAACAAGTTCCTTGATCATGTAATCATCATATTCATTATATGTTTTCAATCAGATATTCATGGGTAACATAATTCTCCTTTAATTCCCAATTTGACCATTCTTCTTGCATGGACTTGTCAAAGTAAGGGTGGACTTCTTTCATGATAACCATAGCTAAAAAGGGCCATCTGTAAGATCCATCTCAAGCTTCCCATTTTTTTTGTATAATATATGAAAAAAAAATGTCCAGATTTATGGTCAAATAATCATTTTTTTATTTGAGAGACTCACATTGGGTTCACCATTTTTGTTTCATGTGGAAGAAAGGATAAGTACCACCCATGAAATATGAACTAAATGGTCTAATGAGGATTGGGAATTATATCCTTTTTATCTTGTGAAGGATATTTCAGAGTTAGATGATTCCTCATCTGGTTCACCACTATTATTTCATTGGAAAGATATAGGTGGCCTAGCCTAACATTTTGATTGTGGGGGTGGGGTTCAGTGTTTTGTACAATCATTAAAGTTTGGTTTACCATTTTTTATCTCTAATGGAAACTCCCAATGGATCCCACATCCATAACTGGGTACAGACCTACTTTCCAAAGGCAGGTGGTCCTTTGGAGTTTCAAACCCAACAACTCTTAGGAACTCACATTGGTCGAGAGGATAGGATTTCAAGCTTATCAGAAACTTTTGGGGGGAATTTTTTCCTACTCCATAAATCTATTATAGATTTAAGATATGTTATATAATATCTTCCTAATCCCAATATGTGACCAGTTACTCTAAAAATATTATCATAGGTTAAATCCATTTATATAAAAAATGAGGGATCCTATTAGTGAATCCATTGGTATGTATCTGAGGTTCCTCATCCATTTACTATTGAAAAGTATCTTCTTATATTATTAAAGATACATAAACAAGAACTCTGGTGTTTTTCTTCATCTAGGGAGGTAGTTAGTATTTTGAGGATGGGATTGATCCATTATAAGGTGTCCTATATATCCTATTTTATAACAGGAATCAAAACCCACTAGTTCATTAAGTCCATACAGTTAAATTTCAAATGGAAAGGACATATATGGGGGAACTTGGGAACCAAATATTTTATCTTGTAACTTTAAGAGGAATCCTATGTATCAAGGTTATAGCAAGAAACATATTTCTAATCATTCAATTTGATCGAAACTTACACACTGAGGCTTCCCTTTTGAATGTTTAATATGGATCTCAAGCCTTAGGAAGGAATCCAACATATCCTGGTTATGGAAGGAATTAGGTTAATCATATTTTAGTTTGATCAAGGCTTAACACTAAGGCTTACCTAAAATTAGGTGCATATCATATTACGCTACATATTGGGGGTTAAACAATGAGGTTGCCCTGGCTAGTGAAGATTCATGATTCAAATGATGTGATAATTGCAACTCCCTAAGACTATGTGATCTATGATCAGTGTAGGAAACAAGGGATAGCAAGAAACCATTATCACTACACATTGATGTGAGTATTATGTGCTGAGTTAGCCATTTGGATATTCATTATGGATATCAAGCCTTAGGAAGGTGTCATAGTTATCCTAGTTATAACATTAATCATATTAATCATAGTTTAGTTGACTCCTCGATCCGCTGAGAGATTAGGAAGGATTATCATTCCATGATAGAGATTGGGTCTTGATGGTTGTAATGTCAGATATGTGGAAGGGCTTACATTGATGTGGATTTATATTTGAGATCGAGCCTTTAGGAAGGTATCCTATGTATCTTGGTTATAGAAGGAATCAAGGTTCTCATAGTTCATCTAGATTGGGGATTACACACTTAGACTACCCTTTTTAATGTCTAATATGGAGCTCATTACTCAAGAAGGTGTCATATGTATCCATGTTGTGGTAGGAATCAGATTCATCATAGTTCAACTTTATCAGGGCTTACACACTAAGACTTCCCTTTTGAAAGTTTAATATAAAACTCGAGCCTCCGTAAGGAATCCTACATACCCTAGTTATGGTAGGAATCAGATTCATAATAGTTCTATTTGATCAAGGCTTACACACTGAGGATGCCCTTTTTGATGTGTAATATAGAGCTCGGGCCTTAGGAAGGCATCCTGCATACCCTAGTTATGGAAGGAATTAGAGTCATCATAGTTCAATTTGATCAGGTTTTACACACTAAGGTGTCCCATTTGAATGTTTAATATGGAGCTCGGGCCTCGGGATGGGATCCTATGTATCCTAGTTATGGAAGGAATTAGAGTCATCATAGTTCAGTTTGATCGGGTCTTATACACTGAGGTTTCCTTAATATGCCCACTGTAAAAGGATATCATGTACCAAGACGTATGCTTGACATGGCCTGGTTGTATTACTAACATCTCTATTTTTCTACCTAACATTTATTAGTGAAAATTTCATAATACAATTTGGCATATATGGAGGATTTTACAAGACATGGTTGAAGATTTCTTGAGACAATTGAATAATCAGAGCTAAAATGCCTTGAGAGTTTCGCATTACTTGGTTGAATTGTCCAGAGAACATCTCATGATACAGGTTTACATGTCTACAAGAAATCACATGATCTTTTCTAACTTGTTCAAAATACATCACATGATATTGGGGGAGAGCCTGAAGGGCTTCACGAGACTCAAGTGGCGTGTCTGGAGGGCATCTCAAAACCTGTCTGACATGTCCTGGTGTCATAGTGAGACCTGGATGAAATGCTTGGATGGTGTCACAGGATCTAGACGGTGGGACAATAGGTATCAATTATACCTATCTAACATGCACTAGTGTCACTTAATATCTTGGGTGAAATGTCTATAGGACATCACAATATCTGGATAGCGATCCCAGAGGGCTTCACGAGACTCTCAAGGCATGCTCAGAGGGCACCGTGTGACTTTATTGATGTGTATGGAGGATATCGCATGATCCAAATGGTATATCAATGGGTATCACATGAATTGAGTGAAATGTCTTAGTGATGTTTCATGATATGGGTGGTGAGCCCAGAGGGCTTCACAAGACTCGGGTGGCCTGTTTGGAGGGAATCGTGCAACCTAGATGACATGTATTGGTGTCATCATAAGAGTTTTTCAACACACATAGAGGGTACCATGGAATCTGGTTGGTGGGTCCATAGGGATTTGTAAGACTTGGCTTACATGAAATAGTGTCACTGTATATCTTGGGTGACATGTCTAGTGGACATCAAAAGATTTGTATGGCGATCCTAAAGGGATTTTTGAGACTCAGGTGGAATGCTTGGAGGGCACTGCATGAATAGATTGACATAACTGGAGGAAATTTCATGGTCCAAATGGTATGTCAAGTGGATGTCACATTACTTGAGTGACATGTATTAGTGTTGTTGCATAATCTGGACAAGTATTGCAAAGGTCATGAGGATCATCGAATCTATATTCACATAAGTATCTCATATTTTGTCTTTATTGTGGTTTTTATTTCACATGTTCCTTATATTTATTTATGGTTAGTTTGTTTAGGTCTCGTATGATTTATCAGATATGTGGGATGTCCTTTGCATGACCTGTCAGAAGTCCTTCATGTGATCTCTAGTGATCAAGTGAAGTGACCCATGCATATTTCATGATCACTTAGGTTATTCCTTAGATTTTACCTGGTTTAAAACCTTTTTTATTGCAATATTATCCATTTCGATAAGTTCTCTTTGATTCATGGGTATGCTGGTGCGTGGACCCAAATATTTCCAAATGAGTTATTTTTGTTGTGCTGAGGGGGATGGTTTTTTAGGCCTCATCACCCTGATTATACACCGCCTTGTGTGGAATGTATCTCGAAGATCCAATATAGATCCAGTGGAGGGACTTGGTGTCACAAGCTTTGTAAAATCCTATTGTTGGTGTCGCATGATGTTCAATGACTGTAGGCACATCCCATCAATGCTCTATTTATTGATTTTTGGCTGATCAAAGGGGTCTTTCCTAATCACGTTGACATGAAAAGGGTCTTTAACAACATTAGTTTGACATGTTTATAGATCTTTGAGAGATCAACATGCCTATATAAAGTCCATTGTGTGATCTGAGATGCTTTGTCTGATACCTTCTATAAGAAAAAGGTGGATTGCCAAGGGGTCTTCGAGAGATCGAGTTGACTTGTCAAGGGAGGCCTCGTGTGATCAAGGATGATTTCTCAAGGGGTATGACCCCATTCACATAAGATAAAATCATCTTCCACTCACAATAATATCCCGTCATTTTCCTTTTTATTTCATTTTCTATTTCACAAAGGTAGGGGATCTCATGATTTATCATGAGTGTTGTTGAAGAAAACCACTCTCTCCATCAGTTATGCATCATGTGACCAATAAAGGTTCGTGTGGTGATGAGAAATCATTAACATGGATAAACATTTTATTTTTATTTGGAGTCTATGGGGGATCTCAAGGCCATTTGGACATGTTCAAGGTCCATTGAGTGATGCGAGTGACATGCCAGTGGTCTCTTGCGCAACTAGGTGGACATGTCGTTAGGGCTTCGGTGTCTTGTAAACCACTATGACCACATCACATGAATTTTTATGGCCTCAATATGATCCCTTCTTTTTAATATTTTATTAATTATTTTACAAGGATTTTTGGATGATTTTTCAGGTGCTCACCAACTGTTAAGTCATGTGATCTGAAGGAACTCGCCTCGTAGTCGTCATGTGATAAGTGAATGCCCCATATGCTTTTTCAAGAGTATAAGGGGTTGTAAAAAGGGCATCATTTCATATACCATGCAACAACCCCCACCCTCATTGGGTTGATTCAAGGAAGGATTTCTACTTGGCCTTAGGAAACATCCCCAAGATGCTAAAGGATGATAATAAATGATGAGGGCTTCAATACAATTAGGGGAAAATTTTCCATTTGAAATTAAAATTAAAAAAACTAAGAATAACATAACAAAAACCACTATATGATGAATTATAATAATTTAATACAACTTAAAGTAATAAAAAAATACAATAATACCCAACTACACCAAGACCAATATCAAAGTACCAAAGCGGAGGACTAAACCACAAAGCTCATAGCCTCTAAATAAATCAATGTAGTAACTCCCAACATGCTCCAAGATAAAACTCCACAATCCATTACCAAGTATCAAAAATAACCCCTAAATAATTGTTATACTTTTCTTTTACCCGTGTCTTGATAAACAACGTTGACTTTAAAGAACCAAAGTGCCAAAGTAGGGGGTGAGTAATGAAACTCAGTAGGTTTTCCCCAAATGACCTCCCTACTACCTCTAATAGGATAGAACATGTTAGAAAATTATTATAAAACGATTTATATAAAATAATTTAAAATATTTTATATCAAAGATAATCCATTTCTAAGTAAAACTGTTTTCATACCAAAATAGTTTTCCAAACCAAATCCATTTACAAGGAAAGAAACCAGACAATTTGTTTAACCATTTTTCAATTTCCATGTTGGAATAAACCATTCCATTTAACATAAACAAACACACACACATCCACACAATCTTAGTGTTTACCGTTGATGGTGGAATTTAATGTCCATAACTTGTCCCTTTGATGGTGGTAATTTACGACCATTATCCATCCCATTCCATTCAAACCCAACCATTAATGCCAAAAACTATGCCAAAAAATTGTTCCAAAAAAAATAAATAAAATAACCCTTTATTGAAAAAAAATTACAAATAATTTTCTGTTCATCAAAACCAATCGACCATTTTAAAAACATCATTTTAGAATCATGTTACAACATTCACTTTCCACCAAAATACCCAATTTTCACAATTCCATAACCCATCACCAACGAGGGTTTCCATCAAGCATTTCACAAAAATTACAAAATCAATTTCAAGAAAAAAATTAATTTGAAATAAATCCTTCAATTTCTAATAATAGGATTCTAGAGTGAAGCCACCTACCTTGAAGGTTATGAAAAAAAATAAATAATGACACTAATTATTCAACAAAACAAGGTTAAATCTCCAAAAACCCACCTTAGATCACATTCCCTACCATTAATACAGCCAAATATCATCATTATTGGCATAAAATATTATATATCTATCCCAATAGGATGATATATATGAATCCAATATAGGAAAAGAGAATATATCTAAGAAAAAACATAAAGAATAGAGACTAACCAAGCAATCTGAACTTTAACACACCGAGATTTTCCAAAGGATCACTTCTGGATTGAAGGGTAAAGTCTCTACAGCCTTTGGGAGGAATAAAAAATGATTTAAGGTTGAAATGGAGGAAAAATAATGGTATTTTGAGAAAAAGTGAGTTAGATCAATTTTTTATGATCTAACTTTTAACAGTGCACGGTTAGTCACACAATTAGACAAACTGTACGCTAACTGTGAAAATGCTTTTGTCCCTAAAATCATGGTTTCTACTGGGTGGCCACATAGTTTGGACGAACCATGCACCTAATAATGTTCCTACCCATATCCCCCTATAACACATTTCATGGTTTTATATAGGAGTTTCATAGTTTCTAGTAACCATGCTTAAACCGTGCACCTCAAGAAAAGCTCTAAAAACATGTCAAAAGTCCTCCAAACACTTCCAAAATTCACTCAAACACTTTACATACTTAAAATAAATAAATAAATTGTTACTTAATTGAAACTAGGGGTGATATATTCTCCCCACCATTGGCCTTTCTATCCCTAGAAAGTAGAAACCCACCATTTTCCTGAAAGAGTTCGGGCCATTGCTCGACTATAAATTTATCTCGGTCCAAAGTCTCTTCCTAAATCCAACCATGCTGCCACAAAACACATACTAGACTAATTATTTTCCCAAGAAATAATTTCTATTTACTATCAAAAAATTTCACTGACACATGAACCAACAAGACATATAGATCTAGGTCAACATGATCCCATAAAATCACGTGGTTAGGATTATGCTGATATTTTTTCAACTGGGATACATGAAGCACATTATGCACTACTCTGAACCATGGTGGAAATTACAACTAATATTCCATGTCACCAACCCATTATAGTATCTCAAAAGGGCATATGTATCTAAGAGATAAATTTCCCTACTTTCCAAAACGATGATGCCCAATCCTTGGAGAGATTCTCAAGAACACATGATCACTCACCTCAAATGAAAATGGTCGTGAATGATGATCTGAGTACAATTTCTAACAACTTTGAGTCATCTCCATTATCTTTATGATCAACTGAATCTTCTTCATTGTGTCTTGGATAGGGTTCGTCCCAACTAGTGAAGTCTCACCTATTTCCACCCAAAAAAGTGGAGAATGAAAAAGAAGTCCATACAATGCTTCAAATGGATCAATATGTATCAAGGAATAATAAATATTCTTATAAGATAACTCTATTAATGGTATATGATACTCCCATGAGCCACCAAAATACATTACACAAGCCCGAAACATGTCTTATAATGTTTATATCTTCCTTTCAGATTATTCGTCTGTTTGAGAATAATACATCGTACTCGTGGTCAACTAAGTCCCAAGGTGTTGTTGTAAGGATTTCCATGAATGAGACATAAACCTCATATCCCAATATGACACTGTTGAAACTGATATGTCATTCCTCTTTACCACTTCTTGGATATAGATTTCTGACAAGTCCTCTATCATATGAGATTCGTGAATAGGGATCAAATGAGCTGACTTTGTGAACTGATCCACTATTACCTATATGGCATTGTCTTTCCAGACCATTATTGGGATAATAGTTACAAAATCCATGGATATATACTCCCATTTACAAATAGGAATAGGTAAAGACTGCAACATATCTATTATTTGTTGATGATCTTCCTTAAATTTCTGAAAAGTTAAGCATCTCGAAATAAACTCAGAAACCTTTCTTTTCATACCAACCCACAAAAATTGTGCTTTCAATGCCTTATACATTTTATGTATTTCAAGATTAAAAAACCATCTTTAATGGTGGTAGTCATGAATAATTTATTCCTAACACGATAAAGGTATGATCAAATGAACTCAAAACCACAAAACTGAATTCACATCCAACTTCTATCCCTCAATGGTCTCCCCACCATTGATTTTTGATTTTATCCCAACACATTCTAAATCAGATTTATGTGACACTTTAACTATTTCAAAAAAACTAAGAAAAAAATAAAACATAAATAAAACAGTTTCACTTCCTTGGTCTTCACAATCCTGGTGTATGTCGACTATCATGGACAATAAATTCCACTGATCTGAAGCCTCTTTTTCCAACTGAGCATATGAATTTATGCTTAATGCATATTCCACTGAATTTACTTTACCTGGTGTATACATCAAGTCAAATTCAAACATTTGGAGATACTACATCCATATTCTTTGTCTTAGGATCAAATACCTTTGTTAGAAAATATGCTTCAAACTCTTATGATCCATAAATTTCTCACTAATGACTCCAAGTCTTCAAATCATGGACTAAAATGTCTAACTCCAAATCATGTATTGGGTATTTATTATCATGAAACCATAACTACCATGAACCATAAGAAACAACATGATCTCCCTGCATGAGAAAATATCCCATCCCAGATCTTGAATCATCCCAATACACCACGTAGCCTTATCCTGATTCTGGAAAAATCAAGATTGGTGATGATTTAAGGTAAACATTGAGCTCTTGAAAAGACTTTTACCATTCCTCATTTAATTTAAGTGGGAAATTTTTTCTTGTAAAATCTATCATAGGTAAATATAGTCATGAAAATTCATGAACAAAGAATCGATAATAACAAACCAAACCAGAGAAACTATGTATCTTGAAGATATTCTTTAGTGGTTTCCATGAGAAAAAACCACTATCTTTTCTAGATCAATAGAAACACCATTTTCAAAGATTATATGGCCAAGCAAACATACCTCTTATATCCAAAAATCACAGTTTTATACTTTTTAATATAACTAATGATCCTGAAAAATTACTGAAACTATCTCTAAGTGTTGCTCATGCTCAACCCTTGTCCTTGAATACACCAATATGTCATTCACAAACACCACCAAAAAAGAATCTAGATATATTTAAAATATCTGATTCATAAATTCCATAAATACTGTTGGTGCATTTTTAAGATGAAAATTCATAACCACATAATCATAATAGCCATATCTACTCCTAACAGCTAACTTTGGAATATCCTCCTTCTAAACCTATAATTGGTGATATCCTGAGTGCAATTCAATTTTAGACAACCACTGGGATATCTACAATTGATTGAATAGATCATCAATTCATGGAATTGGATACCGATTATTTATCATAACTTGGTTAAACTTACAATAATCCACACACAATCGAAGAGTTCTATTAGCCTTTTTGACAAACAAGATTGGTGTTGCCCACAAAGATGTGATAGCCCGAATGAACCCTTTTCTTTTCAGTTCTTCCAAATTAGCTTTTAGTTCCCTTAATTATATTGGTTCCATATAATAATATGTAAGGGAGATAGGATTGGTCCAAAAATGAGATAAATCATAAAATAAACTTCTCTTTTGGGTGGAAACCCTGCTAAATTTTTGTAAAAAAACATCTAGAAACTGATCAACAACTGCTGGAAAACTACTATTCTTGATCTCTTACATTGATTCCAAAGTCAATGTAACCAATTGGTATGATATTGTTCCAAATACCAGTTCCAAAAATCTCATTGCACCTAACTTTACATTTTTTTTCTCCTTTAAAAAGATTCATGATGCCACCCTCAGTCATAAAACTAACTTTTCTTATAAAACGGATGATGTGAGCCTCAAGAATTGTAAACCAAACCATACCCAAGATTATATCATATATATATCCATACCCAGCATGTAGAAATTCCATATAAACTTGGCTCCATAAATATTTATATAACATTATTTACACATAAATTATTGGCATTCTCTTTGACTAAGAGGAGTTTTATATTTCAAAATAGAAGGCACCATCTTAACATTTAAACCCAGAAGATCAACAACACAAGAAGAAATAAAAAATTGGATGAACTCATATCAAAAAAATCTTTCACAAGGTTAAAATTAAAAAGAATTGTACCTCTCAATATTAATGGTCGTGATTGGTTATCCACAATCACTTGTTTATCTCCATATAGTTTTTTTACTCACTGCACTTTGTTCTTTATTTCCCTGTTGAGATTTCCCTTGATGAGGAGCCTTGGTATTACTAGAATCATCATGGATATCTTGGTTATGATGATGAGAGGTATTTCTCTATACTCTTCCTGTTGAAGCATGTGATGTCAATGACACATGAGAAGTGTATTGAACACCCGACCTTGGAGCACTACAATAATAGTGTTGAAGTTTACCCATCTGATTGAAATTGTGGCATGTTCTAGGTGGTGTTGTACAATCTCACTTCATGTGATCCAAAGATCCACATTGAAAACATTTAGGATTACTCTTAGGTTTTGTAGGAATGTTACCTATATAGCCTTTTGATTCTGAGCCACTCCACTACCATGGAAATAGGTGTCCCTCTTCCACTTTCTCCCAGCATTATAGTTCTCACTATTTTTTGTATGTGTCAACATGATTCCTCCACCTATAGTTAAGGAGATGTCCTTTTCTTCCACCATAACTCTATAAACCATCTCTGTATAATATGTTATATAGATTATGACAATATTTGAGATAATCTATTTCCTTAGTCCCAATTCAGAAATGTGTTCCTTCAAGGATGCACAAGTAGCAATTTCAGGTGAAAAGTGGAATAATTCATGAATTTACTGCATACTTTTTCACTGAGAGATTATCCTTCTTCAAGATGAAAAAGTATGTCATTCTTTCAGTCTTGAATGTGTTATAGTAGAATTTTTTATTGAACAATTATTCAAAATCCTCCCACGTAAGGCCTTGGTCTAATTTAGGCTGAACTGCTAAATCAAACCATTGGAGTTCAAGATACTCCAACATATACATCGACAACTTGACTTTCAACTCTGCTATTGTTCCAAGGAAATTGAAGATTCAATCCATCTTATTTATTTACACTTATTCCTTCTCTAGTTCTTAATCACATCAAAAGATGGGTGGATTATGCTTATGGAACTAAATGGAATGATCCACTTTCCTTGGTTCATCCCTTCAGTTCCCTCTATCCCTAGATTAAAAATATTGTAATATACTTTGAACCAGCTGCTAGTTGACTTGTAGCTCAAGTTAAACCACATTCATAGTAGCCTCTTCCGATTGGTTTCTATAATTCCTTCTTGGTTATATTTTCTATAAAGACAATAAATTACATAAGTCTCACTCTTTAAAAATTTAAGGCTTAAAAATTTCAAATTTTACCACATCACAACTATCACAAAAATGCTTTCAAAAATCAACACATTCCATTTTCAACCCATTTTAAAAATTCTTCCATGCTTTGGAAAATCAAACCATTTTCAAAATTCCACTATCATGACATTTTCAAAATATCACATTTGATAACATTTTTTCAAAACTTTTAAAACATCAACATATTTTCAAAAAATCATAAATCATTACTCAAAATGAGATATTCACTCCTATTTTGAAATCATTTCTATCAATTCATTTCATGCTCTTCTCATTGGATAAACCCATGACAATGATATTACAACTCCTATAAGTGTCTCAAAAATACTTTTGTACCCAACTCCCTGGTAACTTTAAGTTTAGAATAAATAGGTTATTTATGCCTTTTTATGCTCTACATTTCAAGTCCCAACACTCCTAATCATTTCTACCATCCCAACTCAAGGAATGAACTAGAATAAATTTCAATTCCAAGACTAAAAACCAATAAATTTTTCTTAAAATGAAATATGGACCAATCAAGACTGATAATATTTTCAATTAAAGGATTTTACAAGAAGATACCACTAGTAACACCCCCCCCCCCCCCTCATTGGCTTGATTCAATGAGGAATTACTACTTGTCCTTAGGTGATATCCCTAAGATGTTAAAGGCTGTAAATAAATATTGAGGGATTCAATACAATCGGGGGAGGATTTTCCCTTTGAAATTAAATCAATAGAAACCAAGCATACCGTAACCAAAACCACTATATGATGCATGATAACAATGTAATACAACTCAAAGTAATACCAAAATACAATAATACCCAACTACACCAAGACTAATATTAGAGTACCAAAGTGGAGGTCTAAACCACAATGATAAAAGACTCCAAAGAAATAAATGTAGAAACTCTAAATATGCTATAATTTCCAACTCCAAAATCCATTCCAAAGTATCATTAAGTACCACTAAAGAAATGTGATACATTCTCTTTACATGTGTCCTGATACACAATGTCTGCAAAAGTACCAAAGTTCCAAAGTAGGGGTGAGTAATGAAACTCATTAGGTTTTCCCCAAATGACTTCCCTATTCACTACACTAGGATAAAACATGTTATAGAATTTATATAAAATAATTTATATAAAACAATTTAAAATAGTTTATATCAAAGAAAATTCATTTCTAAGTAAAACTATTTTCATACTAAAACAGTTTTCCAAACCAAATACATTTCCAAGGAAATAAACCAAAAAAATCATTTAACCATTTTTTAATTTCCATTTTGTCATAACCCATTCCATTTCATATAACCACACATTCACACTCAACCACACAAGATTAGAGTTTACCATTGATGGTGGAACTTCACATCCATAACCCTTCCCTTTGATGGTGGTACTTCATGACCATTATCCATCCCATTCAATTCATGACCAACCATTAATTCCAAAAACCATGCCAACCAATTAGGCCAAAACATTTCAACAAAACAACCCTTTATTTAATAAACTTTTCCGACCAATTTTCTATTCATAAAAACTGATCAACCATTTTAAAAACATCAATTTAAAATCATGTTACCACTTTCACTTTCCACCAAAATACCCAATTTCCACAATTCCATAACTCATCCCCAAAGAGGGTTTCTATCAATCATTTGAAAAAAATTCCAAAATAAATTTGAAATAAATACTTCCATTTCTAATAAGAGTATTCAAGATTGAAGCCACCTACTTCGGAAGTTATGGAGAAAACAAAGAACAACGCTAATTCTTCAAAAAAAACCTGGTTAAATATCCAAAAACTTACCTTAGATCTCATTATCTATCATAAACATAGGAAAATATCATCATTATTGGAATCAATTATCATAGATATATCCCCAATGGACTAGATATATGAATCAAAGAGAGGGAAACAGAATATATTTAAGGAAAACCATCAAGAATGGAGTCTTAACAAGTAATATGGCCTTTAACATACCAATATTTTCCAACGGATCACTTCCAGATCAAAGGGGAAAGTATCTACATCCTTTTGGTGCAAGAAAACCCGAGTTAGGGTTGAAATGGAGGAAAAATGAGGGTATTTGGGGCTAAATTGAGTTAGATCCACTTTTTAGGATCAGACATTTAATCGTGCATGGTTAGTTGTAAGGTTATAAAAACATTGTGATAACCAGTAAAATGGATCTGTCCTCAAAAGAATGATTATCTTGGGTGGTTGCATGGTTTGGCCAAACCATGTTCCTAACTATGTTCCTACCCAGATCCCTATGCCTCAATTTGCACTGTTTTCTATAGGATTTTCACAATTTCTACTAACCATGCTCAAACCATGTGCCTCCATAAAATCCCTAAAACATTCCAAAAGTCCTCCAAACCCTCCCAAACTTCACCCAAACACTTTACATACTTAATATACATAAAGATATGGTTTCATAATTCAAACTGAGGGTTGGTACATACCATAAGGTTATGTGTTGTGCATGAAGTGTCTGTATGACATTTCAATAGTTATGTGATCTTGTGTCCTATTGAAGGTTACATGATCCTCGTGTCTTGCACACCTTTTATACCTTTGATTTGTGTGGAAAATAATACACGTATTCAGGTATTTATTCATTTGTGTCTTTTCTAATACTCCTTTGGCGGGATTCAATAATATTATTATCAACTTGGAAAACTAAATCCAATAGATCTAGGAGAAACTTTATCATATTATTCATATTTTGATTAATAATAAAATTCAAAAATCTTGGTGGTAAAGAGGAACTAGTGATACCAATCGTTAGTTCTTGGTTATGTTTGAACCCAAGGGCTTAAATTCTCTTGATGTACCCAATCATCTTGAGTACATGAGTTCCTAATTGATTCCCTTCCATTAGCTACACTTATATAGTGCACATGATATCTCATACCTTTATTTCCCATCACTCTCTTGATATAACTATTAGAGATGAGTTAGTATATTGTAGGAATCTGTGTCCACGTGCATTTTATGAAATTAAGTGGACATAGATGACAACATGATACATTGTACATCTAGTCCATCATCTAATTTTTTTCCATTTGTCTTTATACACCCTTCTTTCTCCCTAGGGAGGTTGGAAGTGAGGACTGAAACACATAAATCTTCCTCTTTTATTGTGGTAATATTCCCAAATGCATGTACCACTTATGAAGGTTATTGTCGGTTAGGATATTTTCTTTATCAAGAATTGATCACAATGATAATATATCAATAGCATTGGTGATTTCCATTTTTTCTACAAAAAAATAAATTTAGTAGTTAATACTTTATCTTGATTACCTTTTAGACATTATTGATTAATTAATTAAATCATTAAATGTCTCCAAATATTTTAACAAACCCTAGTAGTTCTCACTTCTAGATTTAG
This sequence comes from Viscum album, assembly GCA_963277665.1. Lineage (NCBI taxonomy): Eukaryota > Viridiplantae > Streptophyta > Magnoliopsida > Santalales > Viscaceae > Viscum > Viscum album. The sequence continues at coordinate 341,413,371 of OY728129.1, forward strand.
AATACTTTGTCGCTTGATTATTCTAGTGTTAAGGGTCCTTGAAACCAACTCTACTAGTCCAAGATTTGGCTACTCCACTACTCTAAGAGTTTTAAAGTAGTCATTGGACTGACCAACCGCATTAACTCGTGGTTCCTTGAACTATTAAGTTAAGTCTCAGCTTCTCAAAATCGTAACCTAATATTACCTCAATAATTTTCATCTAAATTGGTAGCAATATTTATTTGGATACTTCTTCACTACTAGATTTATTTTATTCAATTCATCACTCTTATAATAACTCTCTGGTGATAGGAGGAACCCTCAAATAGGGTTGATGAACACCTCATACACCTGATTTTGTTCAAATTTATGTTAAGTAAGGAATTATAACTTAATATTACTTTAAGGGTTTTAATATTTCTCAACTAATGTTATAATTTTATATTAAATATGCTCTTAATATATTGTCACACTTACAGCTGAACATGCATTAATAGAAAACATTCATCAAGTCATTATGCATTTTTTCTGTTTACTATTTTATGTGTTTCCATAAATGTGCACATGCATAAAATAATAAACAATGCATAAATGAAATAAACTACTAAACTGGTCTTGATCATCTAATATTGGATTATCCATTTAAACTTAATGGATCAACCATGACTTATGGGTATCATACTTGGGTTGGGTCTTGACTCATATCACAACTTACCTCAATTCCAATGATTTCACATATCATCTAGGATATTGTGTAATCTTGGCAAGGTCCATGTCTTACGACACCATCATCAAATGAAGAAACATACTCACACATGGGTGAGGGGGCTATAGGAAGTGCAATTTACACACAGATATACTAATGGATGTGCATGCCCTTATATATATTAAAATTAAAAAGAAGATGTGAAGACTGATGAAAAAAATAATTAAATATTAAAATCATCACATCCAATTGTAATAATTAATAAAATCAAATAAACCTATATATTAAAGGTCATTCAATGCTCAAGACCAGTCTACGAGTAAAATAAAATACACGATAAAATTAAAGTGTAATAAATTTAAGTTGATGAAATTTAAATAAATTAAACAAATTATTTTAATTTAAATAATTTAGTTTTTTCAATCCCACAATTAATTTAATTTTTATTCTAAAATTAATTTAATCATCTAATTTAATTTTTATACCATGATTAAATTAATTTTTCAAATAATAAAATTATTATTATTTTTAAATCTAAAAATTAATAAATTAATTTTTAATTATATTAAAACTTTTCTTGGGTCTAGAACCCCACCCAGTTCTATTTTGGGTCAGGATGAACTATCCAAGAGCTTTACTAGGTCTAGAGGACTCTTGTAGGGTTGTTTCAAGTCGGGCAGACCTACCCTAATCCATTCTAAGTCGAACTGACCCAGTTTAGTCAAGGGTTACCTAATATTAGTAGAGGAAACCATGATAGGGGTGGTGTTTGTGGATGGGGTGCGGGTTCCCAGGGTGGTCGGAGGTAGAACAACAGTCGAGCATAATGAGGTAGCATGGGAGGGTAGCGTCCAATACCATAGTCAATATTGGAAAGGTGGGATAATAGGGCGGCATCAAGTGTTGTGAATGGCACGGTGGCATCGGTTGTAGAAGCCAACGACCGAAGGTGACCGAATGAGGCATGTATGATGGAGACATTAGGGGGTTCTACCAAGACAATTATAGTTGGGGAGGGATGGCTGGTCAGAAGTAGGAGGTGTGGTGTTGTAGCAGGGGCTAGTGCGTACGAGGTAGCTGACCAGACAGCTTCCATGAGAAGCTTTATTACCCCTCTTCGATTTTTTTATTTGCAGTTTTTTACCTTTTAAATTAATTTAAAAATAATTTTGTTAGGAGGATTATTGATCCCCATTTATTTATCCTACTTTATCCCTTTAACAAAACCAAAATCCCATATTTTAGTTTTTTTTGTTTGATTAACAACTGTCATCCAAGTTGCAACAGCTTGGTTTTTTTTCAAATGAATAATAAATGGTTTCTTCCCATATCAAGTCAAGCTGCCACCAGTTTTTATTTTATTTTTTAATTCAAATGATATATTTTCAAAATTTTATAAAAGACTAAGATGAGTCCTTTACTATTTTGAAATATTCCACACGCTTCGGGAATAAGAATTTGCTGGCTAGAAGAATTAACATGCACTGAAAATGGCCTAGGTCACTAGAATTAGCTACTAGAAACTGGTTTTGGGTGTGTGTGTGTGTGTGTGTGTTTGTGTGTGTTTTTTATGTGTGTGTGTATGAATTATATAACTTATATACCCTTAAAAACAAACCACTTTTGATCCGTATTAAATTTTTTAAATTGTTGTATCTTGGTCATCTGTGATCGGATTGAAGCATGGTCAGATCCATTAAGATGGAAATGAATAACTCTAATAAAATTTAAGTAAAAATAAATTTTCTTATCTTAGAAAAATAATGTGACCCCTTTGATACTAATTTTTGGTACCATGATGCACAACCGAAGTCATTGAGTTGGAAATTTTTTTAAAAAAACATTGTCAAAGTGATGAAACTGTTAGGTCAGATGCAGATCTACTCAAGAATAAAATTCAATTGTGACAACAATAATTTTGATAATATCTGATTTAAATTAAGTGCAACACCAAAAATAGCATAAACAAATGAGGACACAAATTTTAACATAGAAAAACACTCCAACATAGACGATTAAAAAGCCACAGGGAAACTATGAAAAATACACTAATAATCAAAGAGTACACATAAATCCAGGTAAATCCTAAAACTTGAAGTGTAGATATAGAATAGAAAACATGTGTGAAAATCCACACCCTGATATGTCTCTATCGCCTCTCGGAAAATCATCTATGAAAAAACATCACCCCTCAGAGATCAAAACCGCACACATGGCATCATTGCAGCATCTTAAATAAACTGTTGAACAACCCGATATTCCTACTGCATAGTTCTTTCCATGCCTAAATATCACCGGAGATATATTTTCATGAGTCCTCTTCAATATCATGTTTCACGCCACACAAATTTTGGTAGACTGCACCTATCCCTTTTATAATCCATAATGTGCAACTCATATCTGATTTAAAAAGATATAAAAACTACTCTCTCTAGAATGCACTAAAAAGATATTGAATCCACCACCCCATTTAAATTTTAAAGGAAATCCATTATCTTTAAATTTGAAAGAATCCTGATATGGTATGAACCCTGAAAATCTCTCCCTTTAACTCGTCAAAGAAGGATATGAAAATTCCAAAAAACTTAGTTGGATCATAATCCGGTTGGTATTGCACCAACCATAATCCTGTATAGAAAATATGACATCCCTATTTTTCATATATGATGGAAACCTGAAATCTCTCCCTACAAAATAAATTCAGATGTCGAAGTCTTCATCATACCTGTGTATGCACTACCCTACTGAACAAGATTGGAACATACACTTGGCTCCCCCATAACTGTGATCACCACATAATCTGGAGCACCTATAGGAATTAATTTCTCCATATTATCAACATACTCTAAGAAGTCTAAAACTATCAATGCATCACCCTAATCTTTGATTTTAATTATTTTTTCACTAGTATAACTCTCTAAAGAAAAATAATTAGGTGTAAGACTTGAAACACCTGACATGACCTGCTTCGGCTTCCAAACCTTATTCATCTTAATTGATGGTATTGAAATCATGTGTGATGATCATATGTGTCACAAATCTGATGAATTCCTCATCACAACTACATGTGTCACATCACTTAATGCCTTTACATCCATCCTATAAAGTGTGTCATCAATTATACTTCGCGCATAAACCATTGATCCTATGGACAAGTTCCATCTTCCACTACCAAATAACTCTTGAATCCATTAGTATCAAGGGAAAAAGAAGATAACAAATTATGGTGTATACTATGAACATGCCTCATATCCCTCAACATCAGTATACAACCTTCATTTTTAGTGATACTAATATCACCAACACCAATGACATCAGTAGAATCTCTATTTCCCATTTTCAAAAACACCAAATTCACCTTCTTCGTATGAAGAAAATAATTCCCTCTTCATTATAATATGGCATGATTCTATTGAATCAACCACCCATTCGGTGTACAAGTATAACTTATGAAAATCAATGCCAAATTAAAGTAAATCACCCTCACCATAAATGAGACTTACACCCGTATCCTTGTAATCAGTGTTGTGTGCCTTGTTTTCTTCCTTATGTTTTTTCAATTCATAGCATTTTATCTATATATGACACTTCTTATCACAAAAGAAGAACTCGACATTTCTTTTTTTCTTCAATTGACCTCTCTGTTTACCGTATCCATCTGCTATATCCAGAATACCACTATTACCTGAAGATTCACCATAATTAGTCTTTCTTTGAGTCTTTGTCATCAACAACAATGAAATCACATCATCCAAATTCAGTGTTTATTTCCAAAACATCAATGTGGTGACGATATTATCATATGAATCAAAAAATGAACCCTTAAGAAGCAATGCTTTGTCTTATTATTCCATTTCAATAGGTATTGTATTACCTTTATCATCAATTATAACCACCACTGAAGACAGGTCTTTTAGAATTTTTGTAAACTCATCCATATGGTTACCTAAATCTCCATTATATGGAATTCAAAAACAATAAAATCAGTTTTTCATATATAAAAGATTTATTAGAGATTTTGATTTATACCTACTTTCAAGCTTCTCCGGAATCTCCTCTAGATCTATCAAATCCATCACTTCCTGTAGAGTATTATCGGCCAAATACATCTAATTTGTGCTTATCACCAACCCTCTCATATACTTTCAATCACCATCGGTCATCATCTATGGTTTATCTGATTTTTTATTCAATGAATTCATTGTCTTCTCATGAACAAGAATATTTTTAACTCTTATCCACCAAAGTGCAACATCATTTTTCCTATTAAATAGTTCAATGTGAGAAGAAACCCATGGAATAAATCATACATATTTAATCAACAAGAAAACATAGATAACATCCTTTGATACTAGATGTTGGGTTATATGTTGATTATATCCAGAATAAAACTCAATTGTGATAATAATAATTGTGATAATCGCCAACATAAATGAATCACAAAACCAAAAATAGAAGAAAAAAATAAGGACACATATTTTAATGTAGAAAAACCCTCCAACGTGGGGGATTAAAAAACATGGTGAAAATATAAAAAATCCACTAATAATAAAAGTGTATACAGAAATCCAAGTAAATCCTGAAACTTGAATTGTTGATATAGCGTAGAAAACCTATGTGAAAATCTACACCTTGATACGCCTCTATCTTCTATTTGAAAATCATCTATGACAAAACATAAACCCTCGTAGATCAAAACCACACATGTGGAATTGTTTCAGCACCTCAAATAAATAGTTTCACAACCCAATCTACCTGATTCCCAGTGCTTCCCACGCCCAAAGACCACTAGTGATATATCTGCATGATTCCAATTCTATATCACGCTACATGCCACACACATTTTGGCAGACTGAACCTCTCCCTTTTATAATCCATCATGTTCAACTCATATTTGATTTAAAAAGATACAACAATATATCTATCCATCATGCACCAAAAAGATACGGAATCCACCACCCATAAAAAACCAATTATATTAAAATTTGAAAGGATCCTAATACAGGATAAACCCTATCCAAAACTTCATCATCTTTAGTGATATGATCCCTGGTAGTGGTATAAGTATCTCAAGTGAATTTATTAAAGATAAAAAATAATAAACTATTACCTTATTCGAATCGACAGTACATTTGACTACAGATCATCGCTGGTAATCATTTCTTAAAGGATTTGAGGATGAACCCCTCTATATTTTCCACACATGCTTCAAGAGATCATGAAAATTCCGACCAACAAATTTTAGGTGTTATCACAAAGCTACGATGACTCCTTCAGCATCAAGATGATCACCAAGATCTCGTCCCTTCAATACATGAAGAAGATTGTAGATCAAAAGCTTGGATTTGAGATTTCTCTCTCTTGGATGCAGGAGGATAGGGAAGATATCAATTATGAATGGATGAATAGTTATGGAAAAGAGCTCCTCCTATGCTTATATTTAATGGGAGTTAAAATACCTGGAAAGGGTTCCATGGACCTTGTATATCCAACACCCACTAAATAATCTATAAAAAAATCATTATGACAAACTAATTGCATCATAAACATCAGTTTTTTTATCACCTACTTAAAATATTAATAAATATATTACATGATAAAACTGATTCATTAACTCGAATTGTAATTCTCACAGTATTAAATGAACCTTGAATATTAAAATAATATCCGTTCATATAATATTTTTCCATGTGTTTACTTAAATATATTTAAATGATTTTAATAAGTAAATTTGACCTAATTATTCTATACTCAAATAATAATGAACTTATTTATTCATGAATTATTGATAATTCTTTTTCTAGGGTATTTCTTCCACATGTTAATGTGAGCTAACATCACATTCTGTTTCCCCACATTCCCTCTTTCCAAAGGTAGGTGACATTCATCAGTTTTTTTAGAGTTGTCTGATCCTTGATCAAAATGGGATGATGGGATGTCGGTTTATCCTTCTATGTATTTCTACGTGGAACACATCACCTAGTCCGTGTCTACCTCCTAGATTTAAGTTATATTTTGTGGAACTCATTCTCGGTTCTATCTATTTGTGTATGTTGGTTAATTATGCTGCTTTTGTTTGGACATTCCAAGGGGTCTTAATAGAGAAGCAACCTTAGGTCAGGAGAGTAGTCATGTTTGGAATCCCTATAATATCCAGATTCTAGTAAAATTGGTCACTTGTATCTTCTTCATAGGAGGTCACCTCATAGAGGTATCTCTAGGTGTGGAACCTAAGGCATCCTATATCGATCACGAGGTATCTGATGCAAAAGGAATATCTTCTAAGGATTTCACCTCAGGCATCCCATTCAGCATGAGGTAGCTAACATCATAGGTGCATATCTTCCAAGGATTTTTCCTCAGGCATCCCATGTTTCTCATGAGGTAGAAGTATGAGTTGGGTCACGAGTTTAACATCTTTCGGAGAAGGGAGGCGGTTGTTCAAAATGCCCCATGGAGGTGGATTTGGGAGGTACATCCCTAGGAGGGAACACCTGTAAGGTTTACCGGATATATGGATCAAAAATCTTGAGGAGGAAGACCCTAGAGGTGTTCCCCAAAAAGGGAAGATGTCACACCATGAAAGTTGGTCATAACATCCCTAGAGGTAGATCAAGGAAGTGCACCCCTCGGAAGGGGGACACCTAGATTTACCATTGGTTGGGATTGAACCTCAAGGATGTGTCATGCATACCCCGTTTAGATGGAAGGTATCAAAACCCAAATAGTTTTATGGGTGATATGGGGTTTATTCATAGAATATACTCTTCACAAGAGGGTTTCACTTTGTTGGATTGTATGGGGATTACACATGTAAGTTTCCCGGGTGGTGGTAGGAGCAGCGATGATATGGATGGGGCTTACACATAGGAGTAGCGTGGATGGGTGACATGATCCCATTGGGATGTGGTGGCCTGGGTAAAATCCAGATGGATTATGGATAGATTGGATGGAGTGGATGGAGTTGATGGGTTTATTGGGGTTTAGACTATAGAGAGGATTCCTACACATCCCAAGTGATTGGGAATCAAATCCCACAAAGTTCTAGAAGGGGTATTGGGGATTACATATAGGAGTGGACCAGATGGGTGGCATGATCCCACTAGGATGTGGAGGCCCTGGTAAAATTAGGATAGATTATGGATGGATTGGATGGAGTGGATGGGGTGGATGGTTCATTGGTTCTGTTGGTTTGGACCTCATAGAGGCTTCCTAATTATCCCAAGTGATTTGGAATCAAAGACCACATAGTTCAAGAAGGGGAATTAGGGATTACACTTTAGAAGTAGTCCCATGGAAATGAAGCATATGGTTGGGGCTCACATGTGAGAGCGGCCTAGGTGGGTAGATGAAGACTCGTTGGGGCTTACTACAGGAGGGATGCCCATTGATAATGGATGAGTTACATGGTCTATACTAACCCATAAGCCCACATAAGTTATTCTAAATGTGAGAAACAAGAGGAATCAGTATACCTAACTATCATGTCACAAAAGATCTTCCAATGAGTGATGGTGTGGAGAATATGCATGGAAGTTGTCCTAGGAGGGTCTCATTCTATGTGAGGATGATCTCATTCCCTGTGAGTAGGTATTACACATAGATTTTTCATAAGTAGGATGTCAATCCATGTGAGGTGGAACTTATTCCATGTGAGGAAGATCTCATTCCATGTGTTTCATACATGGATCATCCTAGAAAGGGTGTGTGGGGATTACACATGGGAGTTTCCCAATGAAGATCTCATTTTGTGTGAGGAGGATCTAATTTCATATTAGGAAGAACTCATTCCATGTCACTCATATATGTAATATCTCGCACCTTTCACATGGGGTAAGGTCACGGTACAATATCATGTGTTGAGGATGATGTTTATTAGCTGTTTTACGTCAAGTAACACAAACTTATGGGACTCAATCCTTACCCCTTAGGCTTACATAACTACATCTCATGAACCCTTTAGAGTGGGATGGCTTCATCAATGCTAGGATACGATGGTGTGGATGATTGTTCCATCATGAGGTCCACATTAGCATCCATATTCTAATAAGAAAATGTGATTTGCGTACCAATGATGAGAATAAAAAGGTAAATGGGAATATCAGGCTGCACTTGGAGTGGACTAGGCCACATGAAAGGGTGTAACTGGTCACATAAGGACTGAAGGTGCAGTAGAACTAATCCTGGATGGGTGTGAAAGTTTTGGGCACTCAACCTTCATGAAGAGGTGTCAGCAGAAGGGAGAAAAAATAGAGAGGCCCATGAGAGGGGATTCGCAAAGCATAGGGGCCCATAGAGTGGTGCTTCAGGAATGTTAGGTGCTCTATGGAGGTCATGGTTTTTATGGAGTTTATAGATTTGTGAAACATGGAGTATCAGCCTCAAAATAAAGTTAGGGATCGAAAAAGTAGTGCTTCATGAAGTCTTATTCTTTGTAAAGAATCAAGTACCCTATAAGGACTTCCTCCTATGCGAAGGGAATTATCCTTTGTAAAAGGCATCCCCACATTAGGTGGAGGGATCTAGGAACATATGGAAGGGGGTTTCACAAATCTAAGATAACTTAGATTATCTATTTTAGTTTAGTTTTTAGTGATTAGGGTTCTTTAAAAATTGGTATAAAATCAGAATTCGAAGGGTCAGGAAACTAGTGCTTTAAGCTGAAATGACCTCAGAATTTATAAGAAAAAGGATCTCATGAAGCTCGAATGTAGCTCACAAAGTGAATGTGGGATTCTCAAATTATCACGACTAAATTAGACTCATGGAGTTCATCGTAAAACCTTAAGCACAGTTTTGGGGTGCCAACGAACTCACAAAGCGTTTTGTCAAGGACTCATGCATTCACAAAGGGAAAAGGGTCTTCGTGAAAGGGATTCGTGAAACATACCATTAACTATTTTTTGGGTTTTTTGATCTTGGATTCAATATCAAATGGTTGTGACCTTCTCGACTATCTTGTGTCATGTCTGTTAGCACCAAAATATTCCCCCTTCAGAATGGGAGGTGATGAGAAAATGAGGGCCAAATTCTGAGGGATAATCACCAAAAATTTTGACAATAAGATTCCTTTCATGAAGACCATTCATGATGGTGTCTCATACTAATGGCACACAAATATATCTAGTGATAAGGAATTCATGAATTTTTGTTCTCCATACACCTATAAATAGTGTGAGTGGGGCCCTCAAAGGCACTTGATTTTCATGAAAAGAAAATCTCCATCGTTCTCTTTTTGTGAAGTTGGATACCTTCACAAACCTTAATTTGTGAACACATTCTTTGTGAACTAGACTTCTAAAATCTTTCTCTATGAACAATACTTAGAAAAATAGACTTCAAAACTCAATTCTACAAGAATACTTTATAGAGAACTAGTTAGTGAGGTCATGAGCTCTGTGAACCAGGCTCCACAAATGACCACTAAGAATGACCTTCACGAATAAGGCTAAAAAAACTTAAGTCTTGAATCCAATGGCCACGTGGGAAGTTGTTCAAGGAGTTATTATAGATTATTCTCAATGGAAGAAAATGTAAAACAACAACATGATCAGTGTAAATTCTCATAGCACTTCGGACTATGAATCATTGCTTGAGATGTTATAGGAAGCTCATAAGGAGTATCCTCTATGCAAGAGATTGCTTCTATATGGATTAAGTTTATGGTAGGATGCCTTTATCCCACCAGTAAGTAGGTAAGAACCATCCTACTAGTTTATAGGCATCCTTGGGAAATACCAGTGGTATAGGGCTGTTGTAGGCCATATCAGGAAGGATCACACACCCATCACGGTCATATGCCTCTACAACCGCATCAAAAATATCGATGGGGAAAAATAGAGGATGAGGAATCTCCACTGAAGTACCAAATGATCTTCATAGAGGGGTTAGGGAACCTAGATAAAGGATGGACTACTAGTTGGGATCTGCACCAAGGTGATAACTTCACTAATGAATGGGTCAGGGCCTACTGGTTATGTGCGTCATACACTGAATTTAGGGAAAAACTGAGGTGTGTAAGCCTATAATAAGTAGCATGGGATTATCAGTTACACATTTACTAGCCATATGAGATCATAATAGAGTTATTTAAAAGGTGGTCACCAGGGACCAACACATTCCACATACGCCACAGGGAGGTTAGAATAAATATTTGGGACATTCATCAGATATCTATAATATCAATTATGGGGGTAATGTATGATGATTTTCTCCCTATAGAGAATGTGTGGGAAGATCATGAGAAGCTTCCAGATCTAGTGAAGGCACTGCTAGATATGGTGCAATTCACTGATAAAGAGAAGTTGGGGATGAGGGACTTCTACTTCAAGAAATGGTTTAACTATTTTCTGAACTACCTGGTAGAGGAGCCTGTTGAATGAGACAATCTAGAAGGGGAGGATCCAGTGATGAAATTACCAATGAGGTTGTATACATGCCCCAGGGGGCCTCAATGGGGAAATGAATGCTCCTACTGGAGAATTATGAAAGCAATCCAATGGTAGTTGTGGGGTTATAGTATCAAGACATAGCCTCAATACATAGTTAGTATGGGAAAATTCATCGCGGTGCTTATCTACATATGGATTCTTCTGGTTAGGGATGCACACATGGGGGTGTGTCCAAGTAATTTTATAATGGCAACAATATTAGCATCAAGGAAGCACATCAGTCTTGGAATCCCAGTGCTGGTGAAGTTGTTCAAATTACTTCATCACATTAGTGAGGGGAAGAATCTGCTACATGTGTGTGGTCTATTCCAATTAATTTATATTTGGGTGGCCACACACATGTGGGGATATGAATATCCAAACCCTATTTCCCCTCTTTAAACACAATTTTTCAGGTGATTTTGAACATCACAGGAAGTTTCCCCATCAATTTGGGTTTGATAGAAGTGCTGATAAAGAATGGAATGGAAGATTACTTTAATTTTCACATGTTTCCCCTATCGATGGGGGTGGTGACTGATTCAAAATAGGGACTGAGTAATAGTGATCATATCTCATATCCTTCCAAGGTGGGGTACTAGTGGCAATGGTTTACTATGAGCCGGTCTGTAGGCTATTTAACCTATACTAGTTTTAATGCAGTTCAAGTGCCTGTAAAGGTTGACCCTGAAGATTTACTTGGAGGCACATCATGATTTCAATTTTGGTAATGAGGCATATTTGGATTATGTTCATACAAGAAGATGGAAAGATGTAGAAAAAACTACCACCATCCATTGTTGTGTACATTCTAGTCCATGACTATGTGAAGAGTTGGGTGGCCACATACCTATGGGTAAGGATGAGGTAGTTAACCATCTGAACTAATGAGGGGTTGATCTCTCCACTATGGGGCTGAGGCAGAGTGGTATCTAGAGTGCGCCATGGTGGAAGAGCTAGCCTGGTGGGAAGGGAAGCAGTAGCGGGACCAGTTGTTCATGGGATCGAATAGGCAAGAGTTGAAGGAAGAGGAGAATTAACATCTGGCTCAATAATCATGGGTAGGTGGACCTGGGAGGATAGAGATCCATCCAAGGGGTTTTGCAGGATGTCTTTCCAAGCTCCTGAAAAGAGGTTACATCATATGGACATTTTGAGTGATGTTGTCTTACCCGAGGCTAAGGATAACTGGGATGTTTATGTGTAATTCTATTATACTTATAGGATGTGGTACTACCTCAATAGGTATGGGATGCATCTCTCCAAGATTTTTTATGCCAAGGTTGACTTCCTAATGTCTTGGGAAGAGGGGGAATGGTATGTGATGGAGATGGCAGACCTAGTCTACTCCTGGGGCACTATGCATCTGATCACAGATTGAGTGAGGGTGCTACTAGACATGAATTCTCCTCCAAAACTGTCAATATATAA